>CM027580.2:18065111-18665111 GCA_015852605.2 Populus deltoides
TTTACTGCCAATGTCATCATGATTTAAAACTACCCTGTTTAACCAAAATCATTTCCCACATCATCAAAAGGTTGAGAGATTCAGATTCAAGTGTTAGGACTGCTTGTTGTGACTCGTATGGGGTTTTGTTGGGGTTACATTTGAAGGATAGAGTGCGTTGTTGGTTGAGCCATTATTTGAGGCCACGCAGACGCCAAACATAGGTGTGCAATTGGGTGCTGCTATGTATATGGTGAAGATGGTGGAATGTGCTGCAGCAGATAGCGTGTGGGGGAATTTCAGAAGCTACACCCTAGGATTTCATGGTTGTTGAATAGTAAGAATTTCCTGGTCAAGGCCGTGCTTTTGGTGTTTTGAAAAGTTTGTTGCAGGTTTGGGCAATGCCAACCAGTTATATATGTTTTGGAAGTGTACATTATTTTCTTTTGGTGATAAGGTTGATGTTTGATTGAAAGAATTAAAAGGAGATGAGAATTTAGAGTGTGGCATAACATTTGTTACTTTTTTTTTTATTTGGTTTAGGTTCATAATTTGTCCTACTCCAAATTGTAGCACTTGAGAGAGAAAAAGATTGAAAACCTCAATCTGTTGGTGTAAATTCCAAATAGTTGCCGTGATAATAAATTAGTTAGCTTTCTCTGATTCCTGCTTATTTCAATTCAGTACTTTTTAAGCAGTTTGAAGTGCCATTCAATGAACTAACTTTCTGGTTTTTATTGAAGCTACTTTAATTGTCTTGAGATTATGAATTAGCATAACTCAAATTAGATAGTTGTAAATTCTAGCAACGAAGAAGCAAAATCCAGGAATTTTATTGAAAGTTGTGTTTTGTTACAGGTGGGATCAATTACACCACAAGGCTTGGAACCATTGTTACAAAGCATTCATGACTGCCTCAGGAGTACAGATTGGGCAACTCGTAAAGCTGCAGCTGATGCTTTAACTGCCTTAGCATTGCATTCGAGCAGCTTGATTGCAGATGGAGTTGCTATTTCTACCTTGACTGCGCTTGAGGCTTGTCGTTTTGACAAGGTACCTTATTTAAACTGTTTTCCCCTCTACATACTGTTTCTTTGCAGGTTCTTTTTACTGGATTAATGACTACTCTTTGTTATCTCACTTTAATAATTTTCAAGAACGATGGGCTTCCCTTGGTTTTTATGATTGTATTGTTGAATTCATGTTGGATGGTCTGATGCATACATTTTATTTAATGTTTCTTGTAACCTTGTTGAGGCACAGATTAAGTTGCGTTTAACGTGCATAGTTCCTAATGTTGTGAAGCGAACGCCGGAACTGTTAAAAGATGAAAAAACCAACAAAGCTGCTCCCAAGTTTTGTTTCTCTGGATTTAGAAAAAAAATCTCATTTTTTTATTTTGTTAAATTGAGATTGACTTGGAAAAAAATTGGTTAATTTTTATGCTTTTCAAGCATCAAGTGCTCCTCCTCATTTGGTGAAGACAGGCCCTCGTTTTTCTCTTATTAATTTAATTTCTTTCCAATGAAAATTTTATTGAATTCATATGACAGAAGAAAATTCAACAAATCCTGTAAAATCTGCCTTGAATTTTCTGGGATGAAATGTCGAATCTAATGAAGGATAAGAAGGGCATTTCTTAACTGTTCTACAAGCTGTCACTTAACAAAAATATATCATTTTCGTCGTTCTTATATCATTGATTTATGTTGTTGTGTAGTCTTTAGAGCTATATGTTAAATTTTATAGTTTTAAGGATGAAAAAGCATGCTTTTACTAAAATGTAATGCTTAAGAATAATGGAAAACAGGCTCAAGCTTCTTGTTGCTGCCTTTTGAACTATTATTGTGTCCATTTAGTTACCATTTATTGGCTTAACAGATAAAACCTGTCAGAGATAGCATGACAGAGGCCTTGCAATTGTGGAAGAAGATTGCTGGGAAAGGAGGTGCCCCTGATGATCAGAAAAGTTCCTCTCAGGGTGAGTATTTCTGTAATATTCTTCTTTCTGTAAATGAAGCTTCAAATATCTAACCTTTACTTCATCACCATTTTCTTTATAATTAATGTTTAGATGGAGAGCGTCATGACTCAGCAGAGTTGTCAGATAAGAATTCAAATCCTAGTGACCGAAGAAAGGAGTCATTCTCTAGGGATGCATCCAATGGTACTTCTCCAACCAAAGATTCAGCATTAAAAAGCAAAGGTGGAAGCATTCCTGACAAAGCAGTTGTAATATTGAAAAAGAAAGCTCCTGCCTTAACAGATAAAGAATTAAACCCAGAATTCTTCCAGAAATTTGAAAAAAGGGGTTCTGGTGATTTGCCAGTCGAAGTAATAGTTCCTCGTAGATGTCTCAATTCTTCAAATTCAAACAATGAGGAAGAATCAGAACCAAATGATTCTGAATCAAGGGGAAGGTCAAACCGCATGGGAAATAGCCAATCAGATGATATTCATGGAGCTTTCAACAACAAATTCCGTACCATGGAGAGAGGAGTTACTGGAAAAGATTTAAGAACCAGAGCATTTGATGATGAGAGGCTTGACATAAACCAGAGGGAGTCTTCTGGCAGTCGTGCAGGTTTCTCCAAATCTGATGGTCAATCTGAAGGATCCTTTGTAAATAATAAAGGAAATTGGTTGGCCATCCAGAGACAGTTATTACAGCTGGAGAGACAACAGGCTCATGTCATGAACATGTTGCAGGTCTGCATATAATTTTACATTTAAGGAAATCGTTCTTATGCATGTTTTATTTTGCTAATGAGATACTTGATGTTTTAGGACTTCATGGGTGGGTCTCACAACAGCATGGTAACTTTGGAAAACAGAGTTAGGGGTCTTGAGAGAGTTGTTGAAGACCTGGCACATGATTTGACAATATCATCAGGTCGCAGAGGTAACAGCTTTGCTATGGGTTTTGAGGGATCTTCTAATAGACCTTCAGGGAAGTATAATAGCTTCTCTGACTACTCTAGTACCAAGTACAATGGGCGGGTCCCTTCTGGGGAAAGGTTTTCCCAATTGGATGTTACAGCTCCAGGCATGAGAGGAAGGGGCTCTCATTGGAGATCTGATGCATCTGATGCTTGGGATTTTCCCACATATGGTGCTTCCAGGAATGGACAGGCTGGTTCAAGGAGAGCTCCAGGTGGTGGTTCTTTGGATGTCAGATCACCTAGATCAGAACATGAAAGTGATCAGTTAGGCAGCAGGAGAGCTTGGGATAAAGGGGCTGGACCTGTTAGGCATGGTGAGGGACCTTCTGCTAGAAGTGTCTGGCAAGCCTCAAAGGATGAAGCTACCTTAGAAGCCATTCGGGTGGCCGGGGAGGACAGTGGGTTAGCTCGGACAGCAAGAGTGGCCATCCCTGAGATGACTGCAGAAGCTTTGGGAGATGATGATTTTGGGCAAGAAAGGAACCCTATCTGGACATCTTGGAGTAATGCAATGGATGCCCTCAAAATGGGTGACATGGATACAGCTTTTGCTGAAGTAGTGTCCACGGGGGATGATCTCTTGCTTGTGAAGCTTATGGACAGATCAGGTCCTGTTGTTGATCAACTTTCCAATGAGACTGCATGTGAGGTCCTGAATGCTATTGGACAGTTTCTAATGGAGCAGAACTTGTTTGATATATGTCTGTCTTGGATTCAGCAGGTATGGATTTCCCTCCACTGAATATAAATGCGAGTTGCTTCATTTGAGTAATTCTTTGCGCAAACTTGTAGTAATAGGCTAATAGCATAAATAACATGCGGAACACTCTAAGCCAGAGTATCTGGTTGAGAAATGTTTATAAATTCCCTGAGCTGCTACAGAAAATTGCTTGGAGTGCATAATAAAAACAGTAAAAAATTGATGCCACACGCACCCGCCTCTTCTAGGCGTCATAGAAGGTGCCTATAACCCATTATTTCAGTAAAAAATTGATGCCACACGCCAACTGTTTTGAATCATGCATCAATAAATAACACCTGTTGTGCCTGGGTGTGATGTAATGGATAAGAGAAAAAATCACATATGGCATCAGGTATGGACTTGTCTTACTGTTAATTGTTTGGCATTACATCAAACCCTCTATGATACCTCGTGTCCCCCCCGCCCCAATACAAGCTGGGAAAAGGAGATCATATATTTGTCCGATTTCTCACTCTGGTTTGATTGTGCTTGTTTATCAGTTAGCAGAAATTGTGTTAGAAAATGGATCAGATGTCTTTGGCATTCCCATGGAAATGAAGAAAGATCTTTTGTTGAATTTGCATGAAGCTTCTACCTCGATGGAGACCCCAGAAGACTGGGAAGGTGCGGCACCTGACCAGCTTTTGTTGCAGATGGCATCAGCCTGGGGAATTGAAATACAACAGTTTGAGAAGTAATCAATGGCTGAAGCACCTATTTTGCACTAGGATACTGTATTTTTATAAACAAATTGACTCGGGTGATGTGGTTATACGTCCTGAATTTTACGAATTAAATGTAAATTGGAAGACAAGTTTTTCAAACAAACATACGGGTTATTTGGATTTAATCCAAGTGAAATGGGGCACTAATGTGTGGATTTGTTCAAGCTGAAAATCAATTCATTCTTTTGTGCGGTTGGAAGGATGCTGGTCAAGGAGAAACTTCATAGTTCATACACTCACGTGTGTGGTTCTTGAACAGATAAATAGCTGCAAATTACCATAACTACTTTCCATAAAATTCGGGTCAATCTTTTACATGCTTGATGCAATTGCACTAGTACTAACTCCTAAACTCACCACTCACTAGAGATTTTACAGGTTGCTTAAAATAGCATCTATATATAAAGGACAACTTCATGCATGTCCGTCCTCACCATGCATATGAGATTTGAAGATGCCACCGAAGCAGGACAAAAAAACAGCCTCGCCTATTCATGGCCAAAACAGTGCAGATACATCATTTAATGCAGCAATTTGACTTCATGGTAGCTGACTAGCTGTATCGAGAACTGCGCATGCCTTGACATAAAAAATGTGAACTCTGCTGGAATAGAACTCCATTGACAAGTAGAGAAACAAATGTGAACTCTGCTGGAATAGAACTCCATTCTCAAGGTAGGAGAAACCAATGGCACCATATACCTACTTGGCGGAATACCAGTTTTGAGCACACTTTGCATCAACAGCTAGGTCCACTCTAAGAAAATTCTTGCCACCAAAGGGCTTGGACATGCAATCGACAACTATGGCCTTGGCAACCTCAGCTGACTCGGTTGGTCCTTCCAAAATCACTTCATCATGAACCTGTGTTTTTTATAATGGCATGCTGTTATGTAATGGCATGAAAAATCCTTGGAAGAAGGTAACTAAACACTACAATTGAGACAACTTTGGTTCAAATCAAAGGTAGAAATTAAGATATAAGTGGATGCAACTTGCTGTCATATGCCAAAACATCAGAGGAAACGAACATCAAATGTTAACAACAAAAATAATATGTACCTGTAAAAGCAGCTTCCATCCAAGTTCCTTTAGACGATTGTTCTTTGATATTTCTAACATCGCACACATAGCAACATCAGCAGCACTACCCTGTAGCAGTCACCCAAATGAGATAGAGAGAGACAGGGAGAGAGAAAGAGAGAGAGAGAGTAGAATTGGGCAAACTTAAGCGCATAAGAAAGAATGAAAGAACCTGCACTGGGGTATTGATAGCAGCCCGCTCAACATGACCTCTTAGAGAAGAGCTAGCATCAGTCAATGAAGGAAAGACACGAGCCCGTCCCAGCAATGTGTAAACACGTCCATCTTCTCTGGCTTCTTTCTTACGAGCTTGTTGCCATTTAAGCACTTCTTTTCTTTCTTTATACCAGAGATTAACAGTTTCCTTTGCTTCTGCCACAGAAACCTGGAAAAATAGATGGTAAAGACCATGCTGTGGATCGACACGACTCGAAGCAAATCAGGACAGATCACTAATTATATTAAGTTTATTCGGTAAAGTTACCTTCCAATCCCTGGAAAGCCCCACTGGAGTCTTTCCATATGCAATTGAAAAGTTAAGCATTTTAGCTTTTCTTCTTTCAGAAGCAAAGGCATCCTGAAATATAAGTTCCCATTCAGTAAAATTAGGTAAGCCAAATTCTATGATTCTACTTAAACATAACACAATGCACAAAAAAAATAGAAAAACATTGCCAAATCCTTTAAAGCAGAACACATGCAAAAAAAATCACAAAAAAGATCCCATTCGTTCACTTGAGAAACACATCCACAAGCAGGTTCAAAGAATAATTCACAATTCACCTTCAATAGTGGAACTGGGGGTTTATCTTCACCAGGTTGAGGATACCACTCAAGAAGCACACGCTTTTTCTCAATGGCTTCACGAATATGCGGATACATGTTCACAGCTGTCCTTGAATGGAAATCTCCACCAGCTTTGAAAGCGTCCAACATGCTCTTACAGTTGGCAAGATGTGCAAGAACCCTAAGTTCCAGCTGTGATATGAAAACATATTTCAATCAACCTTCACATATAGTGATTTATTTATGTATATAACTCAAATGCTTACTTGCCCATAATCAGCAACAATAAGTGAATTTCCAGGTGCAGCTATAAATGCCTGACGGATCTTGTACCGATCTTTCTCTAAGGCAGGCTGATTCTGATTTATGGAAGAGAAGATGTCAGCACTCTTTAAGCTCTATTGCGTTCAGAAATAAAATAAAATCCAAGCTTCTTTTCTTGTCTTAAAATTTTGTAAAATCAACTTATACACTCTTTAATCTCTACTGCATATAAAAAGAAAGCAACATTCAAGTTTCTTTTCTTGCCTTAAAATTTTGTAAAATTAACTGATAAACGACCATGAAAACTCAACCATTGTGTATCCTAACAACACTCCCAACCATCCTACAAAATGCCTTGGTAATTGACACCCCTGAAAAATAAAAATCAGAGCTTTTGCTGTCGAGATAGGAATAGTGGATGATATATATATATATATATATATATATATATAAAGTTAAAGGGCTCATGTCAACAATAGATTTCATAGTGATTATGAATTATGACTAGCTGGAGCAGAAAAACAAAACACACATATTTGATAGAAGCAGCAAACATATTATTGACTGACAATAAGTCATGTTCCATTCAGCACATAAGAATGAGAAGATTTTCATCTAAAGCACAAAGGCATCTTTGATGGAACATTGATGTCATTAATTCAGAAGTTCATTCTAAGATGTTAAAAAAGGAGGTGAAAAAACCTGCAAATTTGGTCTCCTAGCTGATAAGCGCCCGGTTTCTGTATTGATATTCAGAGAACAATGAACACGCCCACTCTTACCTGATAGGTGACTGCTCTGTGGTAGAAAGACAATGATATCAGTATGAACTACCATGAAGATTTGGAGGTATAAAAAAAAGCATGGACAGGAAACGTGCTTAAACAAAACACTGAAATCAAAATGTTACAGTATCATTAGAAGAAAACAGCAACCATCATCATCGTTGTCATTATTGGGATTGGGGTTTCTGGGAAGACTGGCAATGGATCTTAAAGTTTCATTTTTTATCTTGTCAATTATTTTGCTTGAACCACAGAGTGGGCTAGGCAGACAACTGATGCTCCTAAAGATTTAACTTTGACTTTTGGTGAACGTTTAAGAAATATTCATGTCTGAGCTTTAATTATGTGGGAAGCTAGATGTGTCCTTAAAGGAGCTGGATTGAGTTTTCTGCGGGAAGATTAAATGGTTGGATTGACCTAGATGTGTCCCTCTAGGAGAAACTTTAATTATGTGGGAAGCTGATTTCAGTATCTGCAGAGGTTGCCTTCTAGTTATTAGAGTTAGGGGGCAATTATGTTTTACAGATTGTTGGAAAATTTCAATAGTAGGGGGAGACTTTGTGTAGGTTTATGACATAGGAATCCCTATTAGGAATCTTATTCCCTTTATAAGAAGGAATAACTCAAGTCTATAAATATGCTTGTAGACTGTCAATTTCAGTAGGAAGCTTACCATGACTACAGCGCAGTCCACTGCATCACAAAATCATAGCCCCCCCCCCCCCAACACCCTCTTTTTTTACAGCTTTACAAAAATCTCAAACCATGTTTCCATTGAAAAAATATCTCAAACCACAACACCTCATTGCCCCCAATACACTGAGGCGACCACAACACCACAGCACTATAAATGCATCTAATCACGCATGTTAAACAAAATGATCAAAGGGAATGGCATCTGAAAATAGCAGTAAAAATCACCTGCAGGGGGAGGATGAAGTTGGATATCAAAGAATCAATGGAGCAAAGTTCACATAAAGAAGAAATAGCATGGCAAGCCTCAATCCCTTCTTCTGGTGTTTGAAACCTGCGCAGATTTCCTACATGACCAGATTCATCTTCATTCTCAACAACAGATAACTCTTTTGATTCCAAATCTTCATCTGTCATTGTCTCAGAATCATCAAAGACAACATCATCTAACTGCGAACCAGCAGCATCATTGACAACATATTCTGAAGAAATCTTCCTGGCCAAGGTCTTCAAAGCATCTCCGCTGACCGAAGGCCAACCAGAAGCTGTATACGTCTCAACAGGCAGATCAACTCTAATGCTACATAACTTGATGTCGCGAAATTTTGTGGGAGTCTTCTTGCCTTCTTCAATCACTTTATCAACATTTGGAACTTTGAATGTTTTAACTTCGGGAAGAGTAACGAGGGGATCCTTGCTGCAATGGAAAGCAATTAAAAGAAATAAGGTGTTTTTTCCCATCCACCCCAGTTTGGCTTAGATCAGATTCAGTACTAACTAGAGTGCAATGTCACTGCAATTCAACAGCATGCAGAAGCTTTTCAATGCAAGAGAACTTAATTTACAGAATTCAAGAATTCCATGGTACAAATACTGTTGTTCAAATTGCTAGGAAATTAACATTTAGGAGAATGTGTTCCCTTCCCAGGACAGGACTCAAATTTATACTTGGAAAGTATAGTCAATGAGAAGACTAATTGATGACACAAACATTTTGATATTTTTAGTTAAAGGACGAACAACTAAATATAAGTACCTCCAGAAGAATTTAACTTTTACCTGTTACAAATACCACCAAAAAGTAGTTGGCGCAGTTGAGTATCACTTCCCACATTCATGTACTTGGCATCAGGGCAATACCTAGAGGCCCACTTGCGAAATCTATTAGCAGCAACCTCCTGTTCTGCTTTGGCCACCTTCTCCGTCACAGCAAGATATGCTCGATCAACCAGCATGCCCTCAGTTTCCATTCTAACTAGAATCTCCCCAAATGGTTGCCAATATTCCAGGTAGAAGTCAAACATAGATTTTTTAAGAACCGGCTTTCCATCCATATTCCATGGCATTTTTGATAGTTGGCTTTCCAAGCTTTTATAAAGCTGCAAAGTGCTTATTGCATCTAGAGCAGAATAACAGATCCATGGTTCTCGCGCTTCTCTTTGTAGCTCTTCAACAGGGGCAATGGCAGTCAATTTGCCTTCAGATCCATCTTTTTTCACCTTTTTCTTGCCAAAGATGTTTTTCATTGATACTTTACCAATCAACTCTTTATAGCATGGTTCTGCCCCGCGCATGACCTTTTGGTCACCTGTAAGAGCTTCAAGAGAATATCCACCATTTATTCTTCTTGATGAATCCCATAATCGTGCCATGTGCATTGTATCAGCATGAAAACCAGAAACAGAAATCCCATAGTTCTCGATGACATGGTTATCAAAGCTGTAGTTGTGCCACACCTGCAGAAAGGATAGGCAACTTTAACGTTGGTCCAAATTGTATTCATGGACTGTGCATGCAGCCTAGTCATTGAAGCAAATGTAAGGCAAGGCATGAACAGTTGAATTCTGTACAGGATAGACAAGGCTGGACTGTTTAATGTAGTCGACGCCGATGGTTACTTTGCAAGGAAAAGGAAAGAGTTGATGCCTCTCACTGCTAAATACCAGTATTAAAGCATATAAGATCTAACTTTAAGCTTAGCTAACAGCACAAGCCATTTCCAAATGGGGGAAACAATGTCAGAGTCCAAGTCTTTGCCGACACCAAATATATACAAAGGTCTAAAGTAATTGCAACATCAAGCTTATACACATCAGTAACCTCACAATGCTGATATTACATCAAACATCTAAATGATCATAGTGCTATTTTAAAGAAGCTGCAGATGAAGAGAGCATCAACAAATCAAAACTGACAAAATTTACCTTTTTTATGTCTGGGGATTCAAAAAACGGAGCAAATTCATGCAAAAGATCCCTGCCGCCACCATCAAGAACATCTACCCAGATACAAGATTTCCCATTTCCAAAATCTGCCTCTGGTCCAGAATAAATACTAAAGCATGTTATCTCTCCATGGTCAATGGGTGTTTCCTCTTTCACTTCAATCTTGGCAACCTATAAAGATAATATGATCAGAAATTTAAAGTATCTACATAGGTGAGATTTCCAAAAAATGGATAGACATGCATATCCTTTAAAAGTCATGGGCATAGAAAATGTGATGAGGAATCTACAAGAATCACAAATGATAAATTTCAAATATCATAATATTGTAAGATTAAGTTTGACATTCATAGCAGGGCCATCTAGGACCATTCCATAAATGAAAAGCTGAAAGCTAAAAAACAGAGAAAATTTAGTTTAAAGTAAACCAAATAAACCTTAAAGACAAGCATGAGATGCCTATCTCTGCATAGCTAGGTGATATCCTGTTTTTATCAAACATGTTTCTGCAGTGTTTGTGTTTAGAATGAAGGTTAATTTTACAGAAGTCTTAAGAAACTTTTACCTCTCTTGGATTTTTGAGCTTTAATGCAACTCAAACATCTTGCTTCTGACTGGAACTTCAATATGAAGCCTGAGTAATATTCTGTTTGGGCTTAGAATTTGGTTTAATTTCTTTATGTTTGAAAGAAATTTGAGCATTTTTAAACTCATCTGATTTCCAGCCTTCCAAACCCTAGAAATTGTCCCTTTAAAACCATAATCACTGCATGATCAACTTGAAAAATTAACCTTTAACTAAAATTACTGCTCACAATACAAATCTTGCACTCTGAAACAGCTTCATATTCATGCATCTTGAGTTGATTTGATCATGCAATTTTGGGCTTAGTTTGTTGCCATTGAATCATCAAAGAGCTAATATATTTAAGTTTATATGTCCATGCCTACATCTGCTTAGGGCATTCCTACAGTCTACACTGGCATGCCTATCTACTGTATGAGCAATTGCATCAGAAAGGAAAATAATAAACAGAATTTATTACGATTTAAGTGCATACCTCAGTATCGCAAGCATGGATAAGATGCCTATACTGATTTGTAAGCTTGCTAACAACCTCCCTTGCCATGGAAGCATTATCAACAACCAGAACCCTCTCATAAATATTAGTAAGCCTTTCATGAATGCCAGGCTTATGAGGTCTTCCATTGGTCTGGGCTTTATCAGTTGAACCAGACCCTGTGTGTCCAAGTTCGTTAGACTGGAACTGTTTCTCATTCTTCATTCTCTGCATGAATGATTCATTATTCAAAACATCCTCTTTTAAAATATCCTTCGAAGATAAACCATTTGGCCTTTTGTTATCAATCAGCTGACCAACATCCCTGGAAATTAATTGTTTCTGACTCTTTGGTTTATCTTGTATTCTGATTGCATTAATATCCATCTTTTCATATTTAAATGAATAAGGGCTACAATCATATTCACGTTTCTGCTTGAACAGTTCAATACTTTTTTGCTTCCACAAGGCTCTTGTACCATCACATGGGATCGTAGTGACCTCAAAACCTGGAGGGGTATAAATTCTTGAAACTACCATCCTCTTCTCGTCTCTCCTTTGCATGCCATCAATTACTCGCAATGGGATTTCCCCCCAAAACCTAACAAATACAGTGAACAGAAATTAAAGCATCAGAACCGAAATTCCATTAAGAAAGAGTAAAAAAACATGGACTGACTTTTTTAGTCAAGACCAATCAAATTGCTACCAAATGCAACACTAGGGAATTCATCTCACTAATCAATTTGATCAGTCTGGTCTACATAAACCAAATCAATACAACAATTTCTTTTTAAAAACAACAAACCCCTAATGGTTGCTCAAAAATTGTTGGAACACCCCGAAAGAAAAAATGAACCTTTATATCCTCATAGTCAAGCAAGCCATAAAGGAAGCAACATGAACCGATAAAAATGTGAGTATCGACTAAACTGAGAAGCCTACAAATATCACATTGTTCATTACAAAACAGAAAATTCCATCAACATAACTCGTCACTGCCCTACACTTCACTGCACTCAAAACCCAAACAAATAAAAAATAAAACCGGGTATTAAATAATTTCCAAAACTAAAAAATAAGGTAGAAAAACTAATAAATCAACAGGTTAAGGCCTTAACATTAATAGCAAAGGCGAAGAAACCTGTGAAGGGCAACGGAGAAAGGCCTTGAAGAAGCAGCTCTGGAGGCAAAGCAAGGACACGAACGAGATAAGTTGAAATAAGAAGGGCACAATGGCCTAAAGGGACTAATAGGAGTGGTGGTGCAGGTGACCCCCATAGCTAAAACCTCAGCAAACCTCCCCAGCTTAGCAGCTCTACTTCTGCTGTATAAAAGAGCCGTCTAGCAAGGGTTTTAGTGGCATATGTGTAAATATATCGAGCCTTGGGTGGGGTTTGTGTTATCTGAGGTGGATTGCAAGTGGGACTGTGAAAGAAGCAGAGGCAGAGGCAGAGGCCATAAGCACAGAGAGACAGAGGAAGAGGGAAGGCCAAGAGGTCTAAAAGACTAAAACCCTTGTGTTGTTTGTTTGTTTTGTTTTGTTTTAATTTTTTTTTTTTGGTAGAAAGCTCAGTTTTATTTTTTTATGGTTGCCAAATATTTGTCTGTGTGTGATAATATTTTAATATTATTATTATTTTTTGTTTTGGAATTAAGGCTTGGGAAGTTTTTTATTTACAGATATGCCATTTAATGGGGGTGTATGGAGAATATGGTGGTCTAGCAATGCAGTGGATACTTATCTTATTTCTTACTTATCTTATTTCTTATTCTTTTGGGAAAAATCACAGTTTGTTCCAAAGTTAATTAAAAAAGTTATTGGATTCAAATTATATTTGTTTTTGCATTAAAAAATTGATTAAAATTTTTTTTTTGAATTTTTTTTGAGGTATTGATACAAACAAATATTTTTTAATGTATTTACAAACAAAAAATATTTTAAAAAGCAACTAATTATACCATTCAAAACAATACTTCACTATATTATACAACTTAGTTTAAAATTTAGATCATAATTTGAGTTAAACAGAAACATTAGTTGACTCAAGACAAATTAAAATAACTTTATTTTAAGATATTTTTTTAAAAAATTATAATAATATCATTTTAAAAAAATAAAATTAAACCATATTTTGATTAAATTTTAAGTGTACTCAATTGAATTATCTAAATTTAACCAGATTAATTTTAATTATTTTTTTAAATTTAACATAATCAAATCCCGAGTTTACAAACTAAGCCAAAGCAGGCAAGTTTAATAAGATTGACTACAAAATGAGAGATACTAGTCTACTATTAGTATTTGAAGAGAGAATTATAATTAGTGGAGGTAGATTGTGTTTTGCATGAAATAATTTTGAAAGTTGACCTAATCGCAAGTGGATTATATCTTGAAGGTCGATTAATTTTACAAAGTATATGTTATGAAAAATGTTTTTTTTTCCTTGATGTAATCGGAAAGGAGAACCTGAGATAACTTCATTAATCGTGGAGTATTTTCAAGTGATAAATAAACTTCATGAAATATAGTTTTTTTTAAATATTGTAATTATAGTTTTGAAACTAGATCCGGCGGGTCGACCTGGAACTCGAGGCTAGAACCGGGAAGGGTTAAAGAAAAAATAGGAAAAGAAAAAACCCAGTATAACCTGGCTACCCAGTTAAAAACCCGTTTGAAACCTGTGAACTTTTGTTTTTTTTATTAAAATGATATCGTTTTGATTAAAAAAAAATTAACCTAAATGACCGGATCAAAACTTAAAACCCGGAACTTAGACCAGACTGGATCTGAAAATTATGATAATTATGATAGTAAATAATACAACAATTGTTGTTTAGGTTTTTTTTTTTTTTTTCCTAAAGCTGCATTGTTTTTATTTTAAAAAAAAAAAACTTGAAACAATCAGCCCACAACTCGGGCTTTGTACTGAGTTAAACCTTGAACTGGGTTTGATAACAGGAGAAAACGAAAACACCTGACAAAATTTAGAAAACTACAAAACCAACCAAATTTGGCAGGAAACCAAAACTAAGGGGTGGAAGAAATAAAAGTAATTAAATGGAAACTGAAATTTGAGTAATGGTAAAAGGAGTGCTTGATTGACCCATGAAACCATTTTGATATCAATCACTATCAGGAGAAGGTGTCTTGATATGGTCATCGTCCACTGCCCTCTCTTCAGGAGCATCATTTACTGCTAAAAATTTAAGTGCTGTTACAACATCAGCCATTAAGGGCCTTGTAAGAGCTTCCTCTTGGAGACACATGGCTGCAACCGCAAGTGCTTGATACAGACCTCTTAAGGGATAGTTTCCTTTTAGCAAAGGGTCTGCAATTAATGCAAGCTTTTTTTTATCTTTAAATAATGGTGTTGCCTGCAAAGAGAAATGTAGTCAATATAGGGCTTAAGTTGTTCGGTTCTAGCAGTCGAATGTTTGTCGTTAAGTGTTTCAGGATCAGGAAAACTATGATGGAAAGTTATGCCAGTAATCTATGCCATTATCGATGAAATTTCGTCGGAGGAAGTATTTATGCAAGATAAGGAAATATGAATTGGAGAACAAAAAGTTTCTGCACATACCCAGGAAACTAAATTCTTTTCTCCAGCTGGTCTTGAACTGTCGATGACTCGTCTTCCAGTGATCATCTCCAAAAACACGACTCCAAAGCTGTAAACATCGGATTTCGATGTCAACTGTCCTGTCAAAGCATATTCAGGTGCACAGTAGCCATAAGTCCCCATCACCCTGGTGGATACATGTGTCTTGTCCCCGGTCGGTCCAAGCTTTGCCAGCCCGAAATCTGAGAGCTTTGGGTTGAAATTCTCGTCTAATAACACGTTTGATGCTTTGAAGTCACGGTATATTACTGGAGGATCTGCTGATTCATGCAAGTATTCAAGGCCTCTTGCAGCCCCTTCTGCTATTTTAATCCTAGTATTCCAATCCAATGGATTTTTATCTGGGGTTAAATCTGAAAGAAAAATCCAGCTGAGTAGTGTAAACTAGCAAGAAACAGGAACCTAATCTCTGACAATGATGGAAATGCTGCACCACAGGAACCAAATCTGTTCCAACCTGTGATCATTTATGCAATGAAATCTATCCTGTATGGAAAAAGAGCAGCATGCCCGAATGAAGTTGCTTCATACATACCAAGAAGGTGATCCTCAAGGGAGCCGTTAACCATGAACTCATATACTAAAATCCTCTGGTCACCATCAGCACAATACCCAACCATGTTGACAAGGTTAGGGTGGTGAAGAAGACTTAACATCAAAACCTCTACAAGAAATTCTCTGTTTCCTTGAAATCCATTCCTGTCTAGTTGCTTAACAGCGACAACCTAAATTGAAATAAAAACAACATCAGAGCTTCTTTTTTTGGCTTGGAAGTTAAAAACAATGGAAGACATTTAACATCATACAGCAAGAGTAGTACTTGGTTCGTTTTTGCAATCAGCCCTTTGTATACCCTCCCAAAACCGCCTTCGCCTATCAGGTTTTCATTGTTGAAGTTCATGGTTGCAGTAGCTAACTCTCGGCATGTGAAAATATCAGCAGATATATTGCCCTTTCCAATTTTCTTGATTTCTTCAGTTATGAACCTTTTTCTGCTGCTATCTGTGGAGAAGTTATGCTCAATTTAAATTAGACTCTTTGAAGTTCTGTTCAAAATATAAATGTCTTGTAACTAACTTATCATAAGTTGGACAGTTAAGCAAAATGTCCTGATTTGCGAATGCCAAAAGATTATATGAACCATAGTTGTTAAACATAGCCCGACTCGGTGACTCTGGGTTGTCTTGAAAAATTTATGACCTAGAGCATGATCTACACTGGTTTCAAGTTGAATTGAAAAAGAAAATGCAATGGTGAAACCTGTTTGACCCGACTGGATCGGCCATGATTTTGTTGACTCAACCAAACTCGATCCAAACCCTTAAGTCAACTAAAATGTTCTGACTTGCTAATGCCAAAAGATTATTAGGATATAAATGGTAAACCCAACCTGGGTTGGCAAATTGACTCAAAAAACCTGTGACGCCAAGCCTAATTCAGAACATGTTTAAAGTTGAACAAAAAAAGAAATTGGCCCGGTAAAACATAATTGACTCAGCCAGATGACTTGTGACTCGGTTAATTTGATCAAATTCAATCCAAACTTGGCTGGATCAACTCTAAAAAAATATTTTTTTTAAAAATAACAATTTAAAATATCGATTCTGGTTAATTTAATTATCTAGTTTCCTCAACTTTCTTTTTAGTTAGTTGCATAATGTGAAAATGAATATAAATTAGTGAAAAAATATTAAAAAACGACTATGCCTAACTATAACATCTTTGCTAATGTCTTCAATAAATGAAAATTACTCTCCAAAGAAACTAAAGGGGACTATTTTATCAAGGAAACATTGCTGATGAATTTAAAATATGGGAACACAGCAATTTGGCAAAGAAAAACACAGTATGAATGCAGTGTCGCCATGCATGGAACTTGGCATGCCATTTTCAATTTGTCATTTTAGTCTCCTGTGAAAGAAAAATGTGATTTTTACTGCTGGGACAGGCTATATGATCAGGAGCACAACACAAAGCACATAAGAACACCATCCAAAGGGGATGAACTGCGCCTGTATACATATGGATTGACAGCAATCAGATCTAGGCTGTGGGATAGACAAATTACCAGTCTTCTAAATTATGATGAAGAATTCATGGTTTCTTGAAATCTAAGAATCGATCATTAGAACAACACAGCTTACCTGTCTTGAATGAAATGTTAGCATACGAGGCTAAAGTCTCGGCATCACGGTATTCCTTGATGCTTTTTTTCAATGCCTTTCTCCCTAATCTTTCCTCTGACATGCAGCATTTAAACCAACCCATCTGGCCTCCCAGCTAGCATAAAAACCTGAAAGGAATTCTTAGAAAGATAGCCGGCACAGGAGCTGTTGATATCGATCTCAAAATCCAAGCATAAATGCACAAGAAAATACACTTCTGGTTTTTTCAGGAGACAGGAGATCATGTGTGCTTTTTTGTCTATCATTTATATCAAAGCCCTTCGAGATATTGAAAAGGAAAAAACTTGGTCAAATTTTTACTAATTCTTACGAAAAGACTGGCCATGTTTTTTGCATAATAACCTACCTTATTAGCAAAATGGGCGTTTTGACATGCTTTTCTTTGACTATACCTCTGTTTGAATGTCAAATTTCCTCCAATGTTAGGAGTGCTAGAAGGGATTGTGAGCTATTTTTTCTCGGAGTTTTACTATGGCAAACCATCATGATTTTACCTGTTCACTAAAATCCTCTCGAATTTACTGCTTTTTTAAGGCATTGGTGGCCTAAATGGATACACGTACACTGTATACGGATTCTGTATGTTTAACATAATGCAATGCAATGCAATATAATGTGATCAAGTGTTTAACACAATAAAAAATGTAATTGAATGAAATGGGGTCTTTGATTGTAATTTTTTTAAAAAAAGAAAAGTTTTTCTATAATATGTTGTGTGCCAGATCAATTTTAGTTTTTTAACATAAAAAAATATTAGGTTCTATTTATGTATTTTTTAGAGGTAATTTTTTTTTTTTGGCTTGGATCATAGACTTAACTAGATCCAACATACTCATTTTATTTAATTATATGATAAAAAAAACAATAATAGTAAATCGATAATATTTTAAAAAATTATAATAATATCATTTTAAAAAAATAAAATTAAACCATATTTTGATTAAATTTTAAGTGTACTCATTGAATTATCTAAATTTAACCAGATTAATTTTCATTATTTTTTAAATTTAATATAATCAAGTCCCGAGTTTACAAACTAAGCCAAAGCGACCGAAATGAAATCCTGAACCTAATGTTGAATGATAAAATTAAATAAATAAAAAAAACGACCGAAAAAAATGACCTAAGCTAGTGTACCAAACTGATGAACCAGGTTGTGAGGCTAGGCAACCCCATAAAAAACAAATAAAAAATTAATATCAAATTCCTAACAATCCAGATGTGGAAGGACGAAATAAAAAAATCAATTAACAAAAAGGATAAAAAAACTCAACAAACTTGGGCCAGTTCGCCAAACCTCGCGAGCTGGATCATGCAAACGAGATAACCTAATAGAAGGTAAAACAAGAAAATTTTTGAAGCTCAATTCTCAAATCAACCAAATGTTGAAGGACAAAATAAAAACTCAATCTTAAAATATAACACAAAAAAAAAACACGAATGAACACCAACGACCTAATTCATGAGACCGGGATGATCTCATAAAAAATAAAAGCGAAGAAAATGATGAGTCCTAATTTTTAAAAAACCAAAGTCAAAGGATAAAACTGAAAAAGAAAATTAGTGAAAAAAAATATCTAAAAAAATCAATGTCAACTCGAGCTAACCTAAATATCTAAAAAAATCAATGTCAACTCGAGCTAACCTTTTAAGCATGTAACCCAGGTCATAAAATTGAAGTCACCCTATATAAAAAAAATCATGAAACTCAATTCCCAACCAATCTAATGTTGAAAGATGAAATTGAAAAAAAAATCAAGTTTAAAAAAGTATCCTGAGCAAAAAATAACAACAAAAGAAACGAGGACCAAATTTGAAATAAAAGCAAAATGACATGATGTTTTTTTAATTCTGTTTGGACCAGTACAAGACTCGAGGAGAGAAGAGAGAGAAAAGTGTGGGCAAAGAAAAAATTTCACTGACACCCAATTATCATTCCTCAACTGACACATACTGTCCTATTTGACAAAACTTGATGCACCGTTTTCAAACGTAACTGTGGATGGTCGTGTTTGGCAACCAGAGAAAGCCACATGTGCCGTTTTAACATAAAGCTTCCTCAACATGCTGGCAAGTGAGATCCACATGCTAGCCAAGTTAACCTGCTCATCCTGCCCCATTATATTTATTTTAGTTTTAATTTTGATCCCTTAACACTTAATTATTTTACATTAATATAATTTTATTATATTTGCCAAATTAAGCATCAATAGAGTGCTAGATTTTTCCCTTTATATTACAAGAACCTCATATCTACGTAGCCAAAAGAGACTAAATATTTGTTTGTGCTTCAAATATGATCCTCAAAGCTCTAATTTTTTAAAATCAATAAAATTAAATTTTATTTTGCCAAACTAAGCATCAATTGAGTGACAAAATATTCTTCTAACACCGCACAATCCCTATACATAAACATAAAAAATAAATTATCAAAACCAATCTTAAATCAACACAATGTTAAAGGAATAAATAAAAAGAAAAAAATTGAGTAATAAAAAATAATCAAGAACCAAAAAAAAAAGAGAAAATGAATAGGTGTATGAATCCACAATGATTCCTACCACAAGCTATAGTGTTGTGTTGATATCCTTTAGGTTTTTGTTAATGGAGGTCTTTAATAATTCTTGAAAAATGAAATTTTGACATTGTATTTATATTTTATTTACAAATTAGTCCTTATTTGAAAATTACTCGGTCCTTGTGTTTTCTAAACAAACATTTTAGTCCTTATGATGAATTTTATTTTTTGTGATAAACATCTCAAATTTTCATAATTATTCATGTTAATCATGTAATGATTCATTTTATAGCTTTTTTTTTTAAATTTAATTCTTGTGATGTAATAAATCATCACAATTACAGGATTTCATTACATTATAATTTTAGAGATACATAATGAATTATTTAATAAATTGACTAGGTAATAAGCATACATTGAATCATAGCAGACATGGAATAATTATTTGTTGTCATATATTGCTATCTTGAATAAAGCAAACAACATAATTCAGTAAGTCAAAAGGTGATTTTACTCCTCATAATCCAATCATGCTACAAATAAGGCTTTAATCATAATAATTCATTTATGATTCACGAAGTGTCTCTTATTTTCTAATGCTTTTTACATATTATCTTTCTTTTTCTAACCATTTTATTCCACTTATCAATATTTTTTAATTTGATGGTTCAAACCCAATGGCTCGAGTCTTAGAGGACCTGAAAATGAATTTGAACCCGAGCTACGCTCATAGTGCTCGTGGGGCTTAGGCGCTAGGTGAGTGGTTTAGTGTCTATTTGGCCCTGTTGTGCAGTTTGAGCCTAGTCTTTTAAGTCTAGAATTGTGCCTGGTCTTGAGATTTTTTACTCATATAGACTTTTTAGCTTGGATCCTACTTCATCTACACCCTAGATATACAAGAGTCTCTTATAACCTATCATATTTTCATTTTATTAATACAAATATAAGGGATATTTGTCTCTCATTAATATTTTATCAAAGATATTAGTCCCTTATTAATATTTGTGTAAGAGATATTTATCTATCATTAATATTATTTGGTGAATTGACTTTCTAGCCTCTCACTCAAGCAAAATAACAAAGTTTATGAGATATAAATATCCCTTGAACCATCAAGGTAAATGACTCATAATTTTGTCCATTCTTAAAATATATACATAACATTATTTTCTTACCAAATATTTATTTCATACCAAAACAAGAAGAAAGAACTTTATTTTTAGGATTTAATTTTTTATGCATATTTATTACTTTTTATACAAGAATATTGATTTAAACATTTAAAGATCTTTAAAATCCATTAAAAATTACTATTTTATAGGTATTAGGATTTCCACATCAAGCATATTTTTAAGCTATGAAAAATGAATCAAATATAAAAAACTTTAGATATTATGATGATGATAGTGTACGTATTTGTCAAGAAAAACTTGCAATTCTATATTTGAAATATTCTTTTTGAGAAAAAAAAAATACAAATCGGGGAATTAATTAATATGAGAATTTTTTCTATATACTTAAATAATTAAAGTCTTTATTTAGTGTGTTTTATAATGTATTTTTTTCCAGGAAGATGCCAAAAATTCTTTCTATTTTTAATTATATCCGGTTTTTATTGATAAAACTAATTTTATTAAAGAACCTTTGTTTTTTTTTTTTATCATTGTTGTATCTTTGGGACAATTAATTGAAAATATCCAATTATCTGTGACAATGGTTGTAAGCAATTCTAGAAGATTTGCAAGACTCAAAGAAATATTTCAAACAATTGGAAGTATTATCTCTCTACCTGCATCATTCATTAAAATTGAATTATAACATTTTCAACATGCCAACTTTCATTTTTTCTCTTCTAATTATCAAAGAACCTCTAAAGATACCAACAATTGTTTTAATTATTTGAATTCCTCAAATAATAATAATAATTTTTCAATATATATATATAGAGAGAGAGAGAGAGAGAGAGAGAGAGAGGAAGTTCACCTAAAAATTGCTCCATTAAGAAATTCAAGCAGGTTCAAGACTTATAATTTTAAGTTTATGAGGTACATCGTGTAATAAATGCTATATATTTACATGTTTATTAGATTAATTATAATAATTTAAATATATTTTATATCAACTTTAATTAAAAAAACACGCGGGTAGGAAAGTAGTTGGTTTAGTATAGTTAAACTACATCGACGGCCTGCACTTTGTTACGAGTTAAATAAAAAAAAAATTAATGAAAAAAAATGTAAGCACTTCTAGTATTTTTCTAGTAGAAAAAAAATTAAACCTGAATGAGTTGATTTGATGTAACTTTATCAACTTGACAAGTTCAAAAATAACCTAGATAGTTGGTAAAAATATAGTTTAACTCAAAAACTTCAAAATGACAATTTTTTAAATATTACAACGATAATATATTGGATCAACTCGGGTTAACACGGGTTAATCTGTCAAATTCATGGCTCAGATCTTGAGACCATGATAATACAATATAAAGCAAATTTTGAAGTCAAATTCCTAATAAATTCAATGTTGAAGGATGAAATTGAAAAACAAATAATTAAAAAAGGAAACGGAAAACAACTCTAGTTAACGTTCCAAACCTATGATCCAGGTCATAAGAACAAGACAACCTTATAAAAAATAAATCAAAATAAATTATGAAATTTAATTCTCAATCAATCCAATGTTGAAGGATGAAATTGAAAAAATCAATTAAAAAAAGACACAAATAAAATGACCCAAGTCAATCTTAATTAACTTACCAAATCTACTACTCGGATTTTAAGATCAAGATAATCTCATAAAAAATAAGCTAGTAAAACAACTCGAGTCAATCCGAATTAACCTTTCAAACTCGCGATTCAGGTCATGAAATTGAAATAACTTCATAAAAAATAAATCAAAATAAATTATGAAATCCAATTTTCAATCAACTCATTATTAAAAAATAAAAATGAAAAAAACTCAATCTAAATAAAAGACATAATAAAATGACTTGAGTCTAACCGGGATAACCTGAAAAACCTGTGACCTAGGTCATGAGATCAATATAACCTCATAAAAGGCATATTAAAACAAATCATAAACTTCAATTCTAATCAACCCAATATTAAAGTATGAAATTAAAAATAATACCAATCAAAATAAAGAAAAAAACTCGAGTCAATTAAGTTAACTTGTCAAACCCATGACATGGATTATAAGATTGAGATTATTATATAAAAAGTAAATCACAACAAATCATAAAGTTTAATATTCAATAAATCTTCATATAATTATATAGCAAATAATACAAACAAAAGTTAAATAGAACAACAACACAAAAAAAAATACAAAAAACATATAAAGTTTAATTAGCAGAAAAAATTACAGATATGAACTCTAAATTCATAATTTTATGCTATGAAAATAAAATGTATGACGACCGCCTTTTTAATAGGTTTGCATTTTAGTCCCTGAAGTGTAAAACGTTACATTTTAACATGGAATTCTAACAACCATGATCTATCAAGCTGTGCAAAGCGTGGAGATTTCACAAACCAACTCTTTGTGGTGTATAAATTAATCTCATAATTAATTCCAATTCTTAAGTTTTACTGCTAATATTTTATTTAAATTATAAAACAATTGAAATAAAGAAAAGAATATATGATGAAAATATTTAAATCCAGTGACCGACAGACAAAGGTAGAGGGAGGAGCTTTGACTAAGCAAACCAAGAAAGCCATTCAATGCCCCACTTGTAGTAAAAATAACTATCTATGTAAAAATTCCTGGTCTTTGGACATTTGGGAATTTCAGAAAACAAGCCATGGATTCACAACTGAGAAAGCTGGTAGCGGGTCTTTTTCTACTGTCAGCAATCTTTGTCTCTGGTGTCAAAGCTTGGACAGGTGAAATACACGGAAGAGTTGTTTGTGATGTTTGTGGTGATTCTTCCATCGGACCTGAAGATCATGTTTTAGAAGGTCCCTCCCTCACTCTCTAACTAGGTCTTAGTTTAATTTTTGAAATGGGCTTTTGTTTTTTGTTTCTTGATGTGTGAAAGTTTAATTCTTTCATGGGTTTTTTAGGGTATGAGCGATGACTTAATGGATTGGTGATTATAGTGATGGTTTTGTGCTAAAAATTGTTCCTTTTTTGATCATTTGATGGTTATTTATTTATTTATTGCGAGTGCACGTCCACCAGTTAACTAAATCTCAATTTCAAAGCAGTTGGGGTTGGTGGAGATGAATCCATTTTGTTCTTTCTTTTCTGTTTCAGGTCCATATAGCTTGTTTATTAGTGTAATTGGATGCGATTGGTTCTGTTTGTGAGTGTTATTGGACAAAGTAGATTCAGATTGTTACTGGGGAATGATGAAAATATGTTTTCATTTTTTTTTCATTTTGGTTAGAAATATATTGTTGTATTGCTGTGATCTCGAGTCACTTTGCTCTCTCTTTGTGCATTAGCTACATCATTAGTGTGGTTATGGTTTGGCCAGATGTTTTTGCAACGTAAGGTAGTGTTACCTACACTCTAAGACCGTGTTTTGGGAGGTTATGCTCTTTGTAGTTTCTATGTGATAATGATATCTGCAATTGATTAATCTGTTGTCAAATAGCTATTAGGGGTCTGTGGGTAACCTGTGCATTTCTTAATATTGACACCTAAATTATGGAGTTTTCTAGACATTGTTCCCTTTCACCCCTCTGCAGTTGCTGGTTTGTCTCTGTTTGTTGATGTAACGATACTAAGTTGCTTCATTTTATTCCTGGACTGTAAAATGCTAATCCATGAACTGTTTTCTCTTTGATTTTGAGGAAAATGTGCTTCTGCCATGTAGGGGCATTAAGAAACACCCCAATATCTTTTTGGTATGCACTGCAGGTGGATGGCATTCTTTCACTGTCAACTTTTATTATCATCACTGTTGTTGTGTAGGGATATTAATTTAAATTCTCTTGCCTGTTATGCGTACCTTGAAACATGCTTTTAAACCAGGGCATATTCATACCCTTTGAATTTCCTGGAAACTTCATTCTTAAGGTGGGCTGTACCTTGGGTACCTTCAAACACTCAAAAAGCAATTTAAGGTTCCTGGAATCCCAGGGTGACTTCACTTCATTTGATGTTGCCAAGGGCTACAGCAGATGACTTTTTTGACTGCCATCTTTGACAAAACTTCAAATTTATGAAGCAATGATGGTTAATATTGTTGATTGTATTTAATTAAATTGAATAAGACGTAAAATGGGGTGATTTGGCTTGCCTTGATGCAGGCGCTGAAGTAGCTGTCCTTTGCATAACGAAGTCCGGGGAAGTTCTAAACTACCAGGCCTTCACAAATGATAAGGGGATTTACACTGTGGCAGAGACCATGTCAGAGAGTGACCGTTGGGATGCATGCCTCGCGCGACCTATCAGCAGTTTCCATGAGCACTGCACCCAACTAGGAGAAACTAGCACAGGGGTGAAGTTCAGTTATAATCGTCCATCTGGATTTTCTCACAGAGTCAAACCTTTTGTCTATAGCCCAGCCAATGTGCCAACATACTGCATCTAGATGTTAGTTATCTTGTATATTCACAAGTTTCAGCTTGTTATATCTAGAAGAAAAATAGAAAAACAGATTAGTTTGTTCTAAATTCCATGGTGCATCTGTGCAAGGACTTAGATAATAGGCCAGTGCTAATGCTGCATTCAGAAGGTTTATAAAGCCAAACTCTAATTATGTTTGTACTAGGTTTTGATCACTGTTGCACTGTAATATGCATCACCTATTCTGGCTTGCTTGAGTTTCTTCATTATCATGAATAGCATCTAATGCTGGAATGGGTTTTGCTAAACGCAGCAAACGATTTCATGACTGTGTAGCTCTCAACTGTCGTCCAATCAATCTCCGACATCTCATAGAACATGACCACCCCGATCGTTAAATCGAGGTGTTCCAACACTAGTCATGATCACACTTGTGAAATCACTCTTGTTAAATCCGATCTGACCTGACTGGTCAGGTTGCTAGAAAATCTGGTTTGATCCAGATTGAAGTTGAACTGGAGTTAAATCTAGTTGATCTGGTTTGACATGAACTGATTGACTTGTAAAAGAAAAGGATTTGAACCCTAACAAAACAACCCTTCATTCTCTCCATTCCCCCTTCCCCGTCCATCAATGAGAAGCCAAAGGAAAACAGTCTTCATGAGCAGAAACCCAGAAAATAGTAACACAGCGGAATCAAACTGTTTAGTGGCTGAGCTGCCCCATGGTTTGATAATGGACATCTTATCAAGATTGCCGTCTAGTCAGCCCCTTGTCAACTGTAAGTTAGTATGCAAGACCTTATTTTGCCAAAATCCATATGGCAAGATCATCCACTACTTACTTGATTCAAGATGATTTTTCAGTAGAAAACAACTATTGTTACTGACTCGGATAGTTGAAGAAGTCACCAGTAAGAGTTTGCACATCGATTAAACACAAACTTACCTGATACTAATTAATGTCCTAGCTGTAAATTCTTGCAGGGGGGGTTGCTTTGCTTGTATGGAAGGAAAGTCTGAAGGCGAATGTAAATCCAATCAAATGGTTCATGTTGGCAATCCAATATTAGGCGAGTACATGACCATTCCAATGGTTAAGAAACGGAGAAGACAGTGGAGAATATTCGGCTTTTGGATTCAGTACGAGGTTTCACATGGATTGTTACTGGTTTTTTATGTGTTTTTTGATGTAACTATACTAAGTTGCCTCATTTTATTCTTAGACTGTAAGAGGATCATCTGTGTTCGTTGATGTGACAAGATTAAATTGCTTCTTTTTGTTCTTGGACTGTTCAAGGTTCATCACATGAACTGTTTGCTCTGTGA
Organism: Populus deltoides; assembly: GCA_015852605.2. Lineage (NCBI taxonomy): Eukaryota > Viridiplantae > Streptophyta > Magnoliopsida > Malpighiales > Salicaceae > Populus > Populus deltoides. The sequence continues at coordinate 18,091,572 of CM027580.2, forward strand.
TTTTGAGGAAAATTTTCTCCTGTCAGTTAAAAAAGCACGAGGGGCATTAAGAACACCCCATAATTATTTTGATACGTACTGCTGTTGGACGACATTTTTACAACTTTTCATTATCATAGCTGTTGATGTATAGAGATATTAATTCGAACTCACCTTCAAACATGCTCGTAAACCAGGGCATGTTCATACCCGTGGGATTTCCTGTAACTCCTTTCTTAGACACGCCATATTCTGGCTAAAGCAATGCATCGCAGAACTTTGATGATCTGATCTAGAAAAGGGTTAAAAACAATTGTCTATTAAGATGCAGAATGTGAAAGAAGATCCAGGAGCATAAATGAGAGTAGAACTTCAACAAGAAACTAAGATGTATTTGGCTTAAACGAGTTACATTTTCCTACCCCTCCTACACCTTCTAGTTTAAGACCTTTTTCTTCACTTCCTTATCCTTTAATTCAAGATCTTAGAAGTTTTAATAAAATGCTGAGTTTTGTATAATTACATTGGTACTTAATTTTATTATGGTTTATTGTGAATTGTAGTTATTAAATCAGATTTAACAGGTCAATTTTGAAACCCTTTAACCTTACTTCTTACCTAATTTAAATTTAAAATTAACTTACATGGAAGTTACCTCAACATGATCTAATTAACTTGACATGTCCAAAGACAACTCAGGTTATTGGTAAAAGTATAATTTGGTTTAAAAAAATAAATTCAAAATAATATTTTTTTTAATATTGAGACGGTAATGTATTGGATCGATCCGGGTTTTGTGTCTTAACTCACAAAACTCGTGAGTTAAATTGTGAACTCTAATGAGTTTAAAATATTTATTTTTTAAACTATTTTTTATTTAATTACATGATAATAAAAATAGATACTTGTATAAATAAATATTGACTAAATATTAGAACATATGTTTGAGCTACGATAATTTCATGAAACGAAAATTAAAATAAATTATTACAATCATTTCAGAATTAATAAGAAATTGAAGATTAAAATTGAAAAAAAAAATTTAAAAATTAAAATAAAAAGAAGACTTGAAAATAAAGAGGTGCTTCATATAACAGTGATGCCCCATGATATTTCTAATTTCTCTTAGTAAAGAGAGTTATTCTTACATATCACTTAATTTTTGGTAACCAAATGGATTTGGGCTTGCTATTAGGCCTAAAAACATGGAAAATCACTAATGCAAAAGATATGGGACCAATTGTTGACAGCAAATCACTAATACGTGAAGCCCAGCCCACACAATAAAGAATATTGGGTCTATAAAGCCCACAGCACTCCCGCCCACCGACTTTGTGTGCGTGTGTGTGTCCTTATATCTGTGTGTGTGTGTGTTCTCTGTTCTTGCCAGCCAAACCCTAGCAGTAGCAGCAAAACAAACCCTTAATCACTCCACCTCCATCAATGAGAAAGCTAAAGAAAACAGCCTCCGTGGGTTCGAAAAGAAGGGGAACAGCAAAACCACCAGGAAGTAGTAGTAGTAGTAGCACAGAACAATCCAAATGTTTAGTGGCTGAGCTGCCCAATGCTTTGATAATAGACATCCTATCAAGATTGCCCATCAGGCCCCTACTCAACTGTAAGTCTGTCTGCAAAACTTGGCTTCATTTAATGGCAGACCCTTCTTTTGTCAGGCTCCATCTGGAAAGATCACCCACTACTCTCTTGATTCAGAAGACACCCTTTGAACGTAAAGAAAGTACAGAGATGTTACTTGTTGAGATAGTTGAAGAAGACATCAGTAAACCTTTTTATATTGAAATCATCAGGTTGTTTCCCACCAAAAACTTTCCTGATACTGATGTTAGAATTTTAAATTCTTGCAATGGGTTGCTTTGCTTGTATGAAGATTCTGGAGACAAATCTGATATGATGGTTCATGTTTGTAATCCAGTGTTAGGGGAGTACATAGATATCCCAGTAGTTAATACTGACAAAAAATTTGAACATCACCTTGCTTTTGGATTCAGTTCGGTGAGTAATCAATACAAAGTGCTACAGACATTTTATCCTGAGAAAGACTTAACTGCTGCTCCATGTCTGGCAGAAATATACACGGTGGGTACTGGACAATGGAGAAGCATTGGAAATGCTTCTTTCAGACTTCAATCTCTGGACGCCAATGCTTTTTTGCATGATTCAATTCATTGGATTGAATATAGATCTAACACTATCGGGTTTGTTTCTGCCTTTGATTTTGTGTCGGAGCAGTTTAAGCTGGTGGCCTTACCTCCTGCTTCTCAAATACATGACGGCATGGGGAGGTGCTATCCTTCATCTGTCGGAGTTATAAAAGGTTGCCTATTCATGACTAATGGTGTGTGTATTGAAAATGAGAAATTTGAGATATGGGTCATGGAAGAGTATGGCATCAAGGAGTCTTGGACCAAAAAGTTTGTGCTTTCAAACTTAGAAGTACAGCATTATGTCTCTTACCAACCCTTATATTTCTTGAACTCTGGGGAAATCTTGATATGTGAAGATGATGAAAGTATCGGCGTTTATGTCCCAAAATTGAAGAGAATTCATGAGGCAAAATTCTACAAGGGAAAAGACTGCTTTCTTGTGACCGCCCACAACCCGAGTTTTGTGTCACTCCAAGATATTGCGGAAGGAGAAGAACTTACGGTGTTAAGGTAATAATAAGTGATCTAGACATGGTACTGGTCCCATCTTCTTGTCTCTTATAACCTCCATTGTAAATGATATGTTGAGGCACTGCAAACAAGTTTTGATGGTTCTTATATGACTTTCTGCATATCTTGCATTGCTCATTGCCATAATCGAAATGAGATTTAAAGCTCATCAAACTATTCTGATTAACTATGACAATGTGCATTGCAGGAAATCTTTAAACAGCGCAGCAGCAGCCATTTCTGACAATCAAAATGTTCGCGTGGATAGTTGCCCTTAGTTGCGTAATGTAGTTTTGGCATAACATAGGTGAGCTAGTATGTCTACATGTTGTAGCAGTCGTGCACCTTTCTCAAATCAACTCCTCAAAGTTCTATCCGAGTTTCTATCCTTGATGGAATGTCTTTATTTACTGCCATCATTTGCTTTCTTGAATTGCAAACTAAAGACCATGAAACATTTCTGAGCAGGACCTAGCCGGGCTGACTGATATTTTGCTGGCACAGCTTCTCCGGAAAACGGGTAATGGGGGCGTGCTAATTTTGGTTTCTTGAAGCGGGATAAAGTATGAGTAGGAACTGTAAGATGCATTGCTAGTGATCAAGAACTATAAGATGTCTTAATTAAATTAAGGTTAGTTTTTGGTTTATAGCCAGCTAGTGATCAAGAACTATAAGATGCATTGCTTTTGATATGACTGTCGATTGAGCCATGCCCCTCGGGTCTATCCCGAATTCTGTATTTTATGCATCTGAATTAGTTTGACCGACTTTGACAATGATGTCATGTGTTTACTATGGCAGGAACTAGATATATTATCCAGCTAAATATCTGTTGGTTTCTCGTATCCTTTTCAAGAACATAAGAGATGCCAATTGATTAACAACTTTTATGGTCTATTGAACTATAACTATAGAATTTAGAAGGTGTAATGTAATAGTCTTGAAAAGTTCTTAGGTAGACATAGTTTGCCATGTCAATCAAAACTAGACAAGTAAACAAGACACAATGACATCCTTTGACAGAGTGTGTGTGTGTTGAGAATTATAAATCATTTTAATGGCTTCTGATTTCCTTTTCTATTTCAAGCATAGCAATATGCCAGTAAAGTAAACAAGATAAAATCTTTATTTTTTTTTGATATATTAATGTTAAAAATAATTTAAAAAAAATAAAAAAAATAATTTTGATATATTTCTAAGTAAAAAATACTTTGAATTTTTATCTCAATCACAATCTTAAAAAGATCCATTTGTGAGATGTATAGACAAACTGGTGTGCGAGAGTCGAATTTGAGTTGAAGTGTTTTTAAAGTGAATCAAATTCTGTTGGAAGAATTTGAGATTTTGTTATGCAAAATTATAATAAAAAATTTATCAATTTGTAACCTGTTAATTATAATAAATACCACCTCCATTTTTCATAATATTGCGGTGATCATGCCAAAATTAAAACATTATTAAAGGTGCAATATTAAATACCCTAATCAAACTTGATGAAGGAAAATAGAGAGCAAGTTTCCACACTTATATAAATTATTTTAATATGTTTTTAAAAACAAGGCAATAATTATTTGAAATTATTTTTTAATATATTCTTTGCCTTGTAATATAATTAAATAATATTTTTTATTTTTAACATTAATAATTCAAAACAAACTAAAAAAAATTAAAACTAAAAATTTTATTTTCTTAAAAAAAAAATACAGCACAACCGTAAAACAAACATTATTATACGTTGCGTAGCATGCTTTCTTTGACCGTGACAATAACATATTTGACAGTCACAATCGTGGGTCTCGAAAGCTGACATGTCAAGATTTGGTAGGTGTATTGGACGTGTTCGTCGCCAGAAACGCAGTTCCCTTTACATCAACCGTATCTTCTAAAATGACGAAAAGCCCTGTTTTATTAGAGTTGTATTATTAGAGTAAATTATAAATTAGTCTTTTTAGTTTTTCAAAATGAATCAAATAGTCCCCATGATTCTAAACATAATAAATTAATCCCTTAACCGTGCTGATCATGTTTAAATTAATTTATTTTTTGTTCCAAAAATTCTTCTTTTTTTGTTCATCTTTCCATATAATTTATTGGTTTTTAATTTTTCTATTTTTAAAAACAAAAAACAAAAAAAAATTAAAAAGACTATGAAATGGGTGAAAAATGATCAAATTACAAATAAATTTAAAATCAATTAATTATTCTTAAGACTAGGGAGACTATTAGTGATTAATTAATTATTCTTAAGACTAGGGCTAGACTATTTAATTTTTTTTATAAGACTACAGGGACTGATATATAATTTACTCAGCAAGAACTAAAGGGCATTAAAGTCAATAGGAAACAAGTTAAAATATACCGTTGAAAGCCGAAACAGAGGGAGAGAAGGTATAAAATGAAGAAAGTGAAGACTTGATGAGAATTAAAGAGATTTGTTTTTTTTGGGGTTCGAAAGATGATAGAATGGGTAAAGCAGCTGAACAAGGCATTTGGGCCTTCATTTGTATGGCTTATTTGCTTGATTTACTTCACTCAGGTTTCTTTTTCTCTCTTTTTGCCCACTTTGATTTGATGATCTTTCTCTTTTTGCTTGCTTTGATGATTGTTGGATCAAATTTGATGAGCTCTATAGGAAGTTGATCTGTTGGGGTTTCTATGAAATCGGTTGTTTTATTTTTTTGATAAAAAGAAAGAGGAGATGTCAGAGTTTGTAACTTTGTTGTTTTTGGTTTCTGGGTTTTTGTGGGTTTGTTGATTTTTGAATATTCTAGGGGTTTTGGAAATCCAGATGGAACTGATGTTCTTAAGAAATTTCTTGTCCTGTTTTATTTTTTGAGAATGTTTTAGCTTGCATGGAATTTTGAAGTTAGCCCTTTTTGCTTTTAAGAGCAACATTTCTCCTGGTTCTTGCTCTTAAAGAAAAGAAAACATAAATTAAGGTAATGGGAATTTGGCTCTTTGGTTTGTGCCTCTTGCATGTGAAGGGTTTTTTTTTTTGGAAGAAAAATAAGTACTTCTAACATGTTACTTCAAATTTCTAAATTGTCCAGTCTTTCTATACCAATTGGATGATCTACTCTTGCATAATATGTGGTGTTCTATTAAAATGTTACGACCTAGTTCCTCTGGGGTCTTGTTAGGATTTTGCAAGTAATCTTCAAGTTGCTGATGTTTTTATTATTGAACAATTTGATGTCCAACTTAACAACGGTGTTTCTATAACATGTGAGTGTAGGGTTTTAGATCCTTTGTATGGACAGCAGTTTCCTATCAGCTAAAAGACAATCTTAAGCTGTCACCATCAGCCTCACAATTCGTGTCTTCAATAGCATTTTTCCCGTGGAGCATAAAGCCATTATACGGGTATGTTTCTTTGTTCTGTTCAATTTCTTGATAGGCCTATGGAGCAACTTAAAGAATGAAGGCAGATAAGAAAATTTTTGGTGTTGAAATGCTCGTGTTTATGGTGAAAGAATCTGTTGTGTTGTAGGACATTGGTAATTTCCTAACGGAGTAGCTGTTTTGGCAACTTCTTTATATTGCCTTTTTGAAAATCCATAATAGCATACGAAACCCAAAACAGGGATTGTATATGCATTACAAATTACAATGTAGTACTTATTTGGCATTTTCTTTACTGATGGAAATTGAAGAATAGTATCCTTTTTGTTATACATAATTTTTGGAAACTTAACTTGCATCCTGCTTGCAGAATTTTGTCTGATTGCATCCCGATAAAAGGAAGGAAAAGGATACCATACCTAGTAATTGCAACTCTTCTCTCTCTAGTTCCCTGGCCTATGCTAGGCATAGATTCCAACTTGAGGAGTTCCCAATGGCATCTCACAGTCCTCTTGACAGTGCATAACCTGGGCTCTGCCATGGCAGATGTTGTGGTTGATGCAATGATTGCTGAGGCAGTCAGATCTGAGAGGTTTGTGCGTGCTGTCTTTTAAAGCAAATCTAAGCACATTTTCACTAATTTGGTATTTGAGTCTTTCATCATTTTTAGGTACACACAATTTAGCTACAAATGCTCTTCGTATTTTGTTGGTTGACAAAGCAGGAAGCAATTGGCATGCAACCTAACTATCTATTTTGTGTTAACTTGGGATTTTATTATAAAAAATGTGGATGAGTGGGAGGCTTTCCCTGTCAATTATTATAGGGCATACCTTTCCATATGCCCAAGAAATCTGGATGGTCTCCCATTATGTTGTTGGATTGTTCTCTCAAATAGGCAATTTAGTTTAAAAAAATTTAGAATGTGAAAGCTTACCTGTACCATTGAACAGGGCATCTTTTGCTGGAGATCTGCAGTCCATATCTTGGTTGTCAATGGCAGTGGGTGGAATTTGGGGCAGTTTGTTAGGAGGATATGCGTTGACTAACTTACAAATAGACAAGATTTTCCTCCTTTTTTCTGTACTGCCAGCCATACAGTTATTATCATGTGGTTTGGTTGGGGAGAATTCTGCAGACAGTAAAGTTTCTCATGAGTCTGCCAATTCAAGCAACTCCCATCCAGGGAATGGGAATGGTAATATTTTGGACGAAGATAATATCTTGCTGAAGAAGTCCAGTGCAAGTGCTACAAGAAGAAAGAGGAGCCAAAAGAATAGCAACAAGAGGGCAAGTATGAGAACTAAATCCCTGATACCTGAGAAGGGCAGTTCCTTAATATCAAGTTGGTTCCACTCTCTGAAAACAGCTACTTACAGTTTGTTACGTGCTTTTAGGCAGCCAATCATTATGAGGTAACTACCAAAACCTTTTATAATAGTCAGTTGAATATTCTGTAGAATTTGAAGTTCATGTGTATTTATGCTTCTCCTCTAGATTTAGCATTGTTAGCCACCCAAAGAGATGATTGTTTTCACGTTGATATTAAATATATGATTGTCAATGATCCAGAATAGACCACAGAATGAATGCTTGATTTATTTGTATTTTGCCAGATTTTTTTTCCACCTATTTTAGGTGTATATGCTGCTTAATATACCTACCCTGGTATCAATGTAGTTTATTCTTCTAATCTTTTTGATTTTGGGTTTTACTTTGGTCTTTGGAAGACCAGACCAATGGCTTGGTTTTTCCTAGCACAGATTACTGTTCCAAACCTCTCAACAGTCATGTTCTATTACCAGACAGAGGTCTTGAACTTGGATGCATCATTTTTGGGGACTGCACGTGTTGTTGGATGGTTAGGCCTCATGCTAGGAACCTTCACGTACAATCGCTACTTAAAAACCATGAAACTACGGAAGATTCTCTTGTGAGTGCTTAACAACGCTGAATATATTTTTCAAGAATCATGTTTCTTCTACTTGATGTGCTTAATGTTGCTTATGCAGGTGGGCTCATGTTGGGCTGTCTTTGTTGACCCTCCTGGATGTAATTTTAGTGTCTCGATTGAATCTTGCCTATGGAGTTTCAGATAAGATCATGATTGTCTTCGGATCTGCCCTTTCCGATGCTGTTAATCAATTCAAGTACGTTAATTTTCTCCAAAGTTTCTAGCTTTTCTATTAATTTATTTTGAAGTTAATACCTGTATCCCCCTCAAAACAAACAAAAAGGAGACTTGATTTTGGATTCCAGATCCAGAAATCACATGCAAGCTCTCACAAGGAAAGAAGAAAATCAGATGCATGATGTTCATGAATGTATGGATGAGCTCACTCACACAAATACACGCTCTCGTGCACCCATATATCACTCCTCACATAACCTATCTGTCCATAAATCTTTAAATGCACCCCGACGAAATTGTTTTCTCACTCCTCACATAACCTATCTGTCCATAAATCTTTAAATGCACCCCCCTCACATAACCTATCTGTCCATAAATCTTTAAATGCACCCCCGACCAAATTGTTTTCTCACATTTCTGGTCTGTCTCTGCAGGTTAATGCCATTCCTTATATTATCTGGACAGTTATGTCCGCCAGGAATTGAAGGAACACTATTTGCCCTCTTTATGTCTATAAACAACTTAGGTTCCACACTGGGATCTTTTGTGGGTGCAGGGTTGGCCTCAATTTTGAACCTCTCCTCGGGATCTTTTGACAACCTTAGTTTGGGCATTGCTATCCAAGTCCTGTGCACTTTCATTCCAATTGCTTTTCTATTTTTGATACCAAAAGAAGCCACAGGGATATCAGCATAGGCAGGGATAATTCATTTTCCCAATACAAGAAGTTATTCACTTAGTGACGGCAAAATGAGCAGAAACATTGCTACTGAATTTATTTTGTCACTGTCTAGTAGTAGCTGGGATATACGAAATGCATTCTTGAGGATTGAAAGAAATAGGTGCCTTTGATTTATAGTTCGATACACTGATGTACAAGGTTTGTAGAACAATTTTGATCAGTTCAATCAGAAATACAGGAATTATTACTGGTGCAGTGTTTATGGAAAGCAAGGGCCAGGTTGCTATCCCTGTGGTACCAGAAAAGTGCAGTTAGTGCCTTCGGGTAGCGTTGATGTTTAGTTATTGTCTTGAGATAGAAAAGATAAAAATAGAAACTATTGAACGAACATGTTTTTCTGTCGGCTTGGAAAGTAAATTCACTTTAAAATTGTGTCTTTCATGTTTTCAATTCTGTCTTTTTCAACTAAACATTTTGTGTCTTTTCTGTATATATTTATTCTGTCAAATGCAATCTTAGATCTGAATTTTGAGGTATTATCAACACTCTGCAAGAAACATGGTGGGAAACAAATGGCTGACATGGTGATCAATGTTGATTATTGAATAAGAAACATGGTTATATGTTCTTATTATTTTTATTATTATTTTTTGCATTAAATGGTTAATTTAGTTGGAAGCTAATTTATTTTTTTCTGATGTACTAGATTCATACGAGGGTCTATTCTAGAATTTGTTTGAGAAAATAGTTAACCTCAGTTATTCATAAACTAATCTGAAGACATGTAGGAATCCCGTATATATGGAGGTTTATTAAATTAAATTAAAATTAAATAAACTAAAAAACTAGAATTGAAGGAGAAGTTCTTGTACCCAAGAGACATTTCTGTATTAATTGGATCAGTGAAATGATAAAACTTTTCTTAACTCAAAAAAAAAAAAAAAAAACCCCTTTAATCTATATATTGAGATTAAGGTTGTTTTTTAAATGACGTAATTGTTTTTTATAAATTAATTATATACTGTTAGAGTAGTCATTTCTCTTTTTATTGTGTAATAAAATTATTAATTTAACACTAGAATAAAATAATATAACACCTACGTGGTGTTTTAGTTTTTTTAAAATTTTAGAATAGACTATTTACTTTTATACCATAAAAAACATACTTAACATAACTCTACCATAATGTATTTTTTATCCTTTAACATTGATTTTTTTTATATAAAATTAAAGGTTAGTCAGGTGTATTATTATAAATGATATATAAAAAATATTATTTAAAAAAATTTATTGGCACTTGTGGACTGTCTCTGCATCATTTGGATGGCGTATGTGAGGTCGTCTGACCACCCCCCTTTACACTTGGTGGCTCGCATCATTTGGATGGCGTATGTGAGGTCGTCTGACCACCAAACACCACCTTTCACGGTGGCATTTTAAAGATCTCGACTTCCTTAACGTTATGGGGTGTTGTGTGTCCTAAATGCTCATTGGGTTTGGCGTTGATAACCTCTCTCTCTCTCTAATTCTATACAATTTATTATTTCCTTCATATTTTGTCCATGTCCTTTTCATTATTATTTTTTATTTTGAAATTATGTATAAAATCATAAATATTTTTCAATTTCAACCCTACAATTTTTAATCTTTAAATAATTTATTAAATTACAAATATTTTTAATTTCTCTCTTATAATTTTTTAATCTTTGTTCCCATTATTTTGATTGCTATTTTTTTTTTTGTGATCATTTTTTTTTTACAATGTCATCATCATTTTTTTTTCCAACAAGTTTTGATTTATCCTCATTTTTTTTTTGTTGTTTATCTTCTTCACTTTGAAAGTTTTTTTATTAATATTTTTTTATAATTTTATCCTTAAAAATTAGATTGTCAGTTTTAGAAAATAGACCATGTTTTAGAAGATTCACTCCGAGTCTGCTTGATTTTTTAAAGAACTTTTTTTTTTGCTTTTATAAGTTTTTTTTATTAATATCTTTTCACGATTTCATTATTCAAAATTAAATTAGTTAGGATATAAGTTTCTTGATTAAACCTGAATCTAAGATTTTGCGGGTTGTGAATTTTACAAATTAGATCAAGTTTAAAATGTTTACTCCAAGTTTGCTTGGTTTAATTCCCCCTTTTTTAAGATGATATTTTCTTATTTTTTATCCCTTTTTTTTAGTTATGCTTTGTTATTTTTTATAGTTTGCCTTCAATAAGATTAGCCTTCAGGTTTATGACCAAGATCTCACTTTTGTTTTTTCTTTTTAAATTACGCTTCATCATTCAAACTTTTTTTTTTATCAGATTATCCTAACTTATACCCATGATTGCAAGCGAGTTTACCTGATTTAATAAAGCTTTTTTTAAATTATTTTTTTATATAATTTCACCTTTCAATATTAAATTGTTTAATAATTCAAGTGGGATTAAGTCTAGTTTTTTTTTTCATTGATATTTTCTTGTTAGTTTATTTATTATTGTTGTATTTTTTATGCTCATATCATTTAAATTACTAATGCTTTGAAATTTTTTACCCTAACATTTAAAAAAAATAAAAACTGCCTGCACGCGAAAATTACAAATTGGAATGGACACACACAAATGGCAAGAGATTAAATGTAGAAAATAAAAGGAGGGACCTCGTTGCAAATAAAAAAAATAGTAGGAGGGCGATTAAACAAAAAGGTTTCACGAGCGGAGGAAGCTACTCAATTATCAGAGCCTGGTTTCGATCCAGGGACCTGTGGGTTATGGGCCCACCACGCTTCCGCTGCGCCACTCTGATTGTTGAATACAAGTTGTATCCGAATTGATATAATCTAAGTCTAAGACAAAGTTCGGTTCTGATCTCGTTATTTCTCTTCTTCGGCTCTGTCTCTCTTTCCCTTCCTGCACCAACACCATAAAAAAATTGCTAGGAAAACAATTCAAAACTTTGATCAAAACCCACAAAAGATATCAATCAAAGAAGCAGTCTTTAATAAAAAGGGGAATGAGAAGGAGACCTGGTATTGGTGGGTTACAAACAGCAGCTGCTGCAAGGGTAACTACTGTTTCTTCTGTTGGATTATTGATTCATCGGTTTCCATTTGGTTATTTATTAATGCTCAATATAAACAGTTTCTGATTTTTTGCTTTTCATTTCTTGAAATGGTATTGAAGGATCAATATCGGATACTTGGAGAAAATGTAGCAAGGTTAAAAACTGATCTTGTGAAAGAACAGCTTGCCACTTTTCGTTCTCAGCTTGAAGAATTTGCCCGCTAACACAAGGTCAGCTGATGAATTTCTGTTTTATATCAACGAACTTCACCGTTTGGAGATAAAAAGTTCGGATTTTTAATACTAAAGTTGTGAATTTTAGAGGTCTTTATTTCTTTTACGGTAAGAAAGATGAGTTTCCGTGTGCTTCTTTGATATTTTTTTACTGGCCCAGTTGCTAATTTTGTAAATTTTTTACGGGTTTTTTTACTGGCCCCGTTGCTTCTTTGATTTATAGTTCTCAAATTAACCTTTGGTTTTGATGATGATACACTGATGTACAAGGTTTGTAGAACAATTTTGATCAGTTCAATCAGAAATACAGAAATTATTACTGGTGCAGTATTTATGGAAAGCAAGGGCCAGGTTGCTATCCCTGTGGTACCAAAAAAGTGCAGTTAGTGCCTTCGGGTAGCGTTGATGTTTAGTTATTCTCTTGAGATAGAAAAGATAAAGATAGAAAGGATAGAACAAACATGTTTTTCTATTGGTTTTGAAAAGTAAATTCACTTTAAAATTATGCCTTCCATGTTTTTATTTCTTTCGTTTTCAACTAAAGATGCTGTGTCTTTTCTGTATATATTTATTCTGTCAAATGCAATCTTAGATATGAATTATCTTGTCAGTGGCCCTGGCTATGTTCTTACTTTTTTTTTTCATCATTTTGTTTTTGTTGCATTAAATGGTTAATTTAGTTGGAAGCTAATTTAAATTTTTCTGATGTACTAGATTCATACGAGGGTCTATTCTAGAATTTATTTTAGAAAATATTTAACCTCAGTTATTCATAAGCTAATCTGAAGACATGTAGGAATCCCGTATATATGGAGGTTTATCTAATTAAATTAAAATTAAAAAAACCTAAAAAACTAGTGAAGGAGAAGTTCTTGTATCCGGGATTAGTGAAACGATAAAATTTTCCTTGATTAAAAAAAATTGTACAAATTGTTTTTTATAAATTATAAATGGTTAGATTAGTGATTTTAATTTTTATTGTGCAATAAAATTATTAATTTAACACTAGAATAAATTAATATAATGTTTACTACCCAAGGAAAAGATAGCAATAATATTAAAAATGAAGAGCAAAGCATCTCTCAAAAGCCATGAAAACCAACTGTGCAAGTCGGCTGTGCAAGCTAAATTGCCTCTTGTCCTGTTTCCTAACTCTTTCCAAGCCGATGACACACTAAGCTTAAAGGAAAAGCAGAGCAGGTTCTAAGCATTAAAAGCATCAAAATGATTCTTTGGGTGCGGCCGACAGCATTAAGCCTAAAGGAAAAACAGGTGTGCAAGACTGGAATTTGAGTTGCGTGAGTTTTGTAAAAGTGAATCGAATTCCAGTTGGATGAATTGGAGATTTTGTTTTTCAAAATTAGAATAAAAAATTTACCACTTTGTAAGCTTTGTAACCTATTAATTATAAAAAATACCGTTGAAAGCCGAAACAGAGGGAGAGAAGGTATAAAATGAAGAAAGTGGAGACTTGATGAGAATTAAAGACATTTGTTTGTTTTTTGGTGTTCGAAAGATGATAGAATGGGCAAAGCAGCTGAACAAGGCATTTGGGGCTTCATTTTTATGGCTTATTTTCTTGATTCATTTCACTCAGGTTTCTTTTTCTCTCTTTTTGCCCACTTTGATTTGGTGATCTTTCTCATTTTGCCTGCTTTGATGATTGTTGGATCAAATTTGATGAGCTCTATAGGAAGTTGATCTGTTGGGGTTTTTGTGAAATCGGTTGTTTTATTTTTTTATAAAATGAAAGAGGAGATGTCAGAGTTTGTAACTTTGTTGTTTTTGGTTTCGGGGTTTTTGTGGGTTTGTTGATTTTTGAATATTTTAGAGGCTTTGGAAATCCAGATGGAACTGATGTTCTTAAGAAATTTCTTGTCCTTTTTTATTTTTTGAGAATGTTGTAGCTTGCATGGAATTTTGAAGTTAGCCTTTTTTGCTTTTAAGAGCAACATTTCTCCTGGTTTTTGCTCTTAAAGAAAAGAAAACATAAATTAAGGTAATGGCAATTTGGCTCTTTGTTTTGTGCTTCTTGCATGTGAAGGGTTTCTTTTTTGGAAGAAAAATAAGTACTTCTAACATGTTACTTAAAATTTCTAAATTGTCCATAGTCTTTCTATACCAATTGGATGATCTACTCTTGCATAATATGTGGTGTTCTATTAAAATGTTACGACCTAGTTCCTCTGGGGTCTTGTTAGGATTTTGCAAGTAATCTTCAAGTTGCTGATGTTTTTATTATTGAACAATTTGATGTCCAATTTGATGTCCAACTTAACAACGGTGTTTCTATAACATGTGAGTGTAGGGTTCTAGATCCTTTGTATGGACAGCAGTTTCCTATCAGCTAAAAGACAATCTTAAGCTGTCACCATCCGCCTCACAATTCGTGTCTTCAATAGCATTTTTCCCGTGGAGCATAAAGCCATTATACGGGTATGTTTCTTTGTTCTGTTCAATTTCTTGATAGGCCTATGGAGCAACTTAAAGAATGAAGGCAGATAAGAAAATTTTTGGTGTTGAAATGCTCTAGTTTATAGTGAAAGAATCTGTTGTGTTGTAGGACATTGGTAATTTCCTAACGGAGTAGCTGTTTTGGCAACTTCTTTATATTGCCTTTTTGAAAATCCATAATAGTATATGAAACCCAAAACAGGGATTGTATATGCATTACAAATTACAATGTAGTACTTATTTGGCATTTTCTTTACTGATGGAAATTGAAGAATAGTGTCCTTTTTGTTATACATAATTTTTGTGTATGTTTTTGGAAACTTAACTTGCATCCTGCTTGCAGAATTTTGTCTGATTGCATCCCGATAAAAGGAAGGAAAAGGATACCATACCTTGTAATTGCAACTCTTCTCTCTCTAGTTCCCTGGCCTATGCTAGGCATAGATTCCAACTTGAGGAGTTCCCAATGGCATCTCACAGTCCTCTTGACAGTGCATAACCTGGGCTCTGCCATGGCAGATGTTGTGGTTGATGCAATGATTGCTGAGGCAGTAAGATCTGAGAGGTTTGTGCGTGCTGTCTTTTAAAGCAACTCTAAGCACATTTTCACTAATTTGGTATTTGAGTCTTTCATCATTTTTAGGTACACACAATTTAGCTACAAACGCTCTTTGTATTTTGTTGGTTGACAAAGCAGGAAGCAATTGGCATGCAACCTAACTATCTATTAACTTGGGATTTTATTATAAAAAATGTGGATGAGTGGGAGGCTTTCCCTGTCAATTATTATATGGGCATACCTTTCCATATGCCCAAGAAATCTGGATGGTCTCCCATTATGTTGTTGGATTGTTCTCTCAAATAGGCAATTTAGTTAAGTTTTTTTAGAATGTGAAAGCTTACCTGTACCATTGAACAGGGCATCATTTGCTGGAGATCTGCAGTCCATGACTTGGTTGTCAATGGCTGTGGGTGGAATTTGGGGCAGTTTGTTAGGAGGACATGCATTGACCAACTTACAAATAGACAAGATTTTCCTCCTTTTTTCTGTACTGCCAGCCATACAGTTATTATCATGTGGTTTGGTTGGGGAGAATTCTGCAGACAGTAAAGTTTCTCGTGAGTCCGCCAATTCAAGCAAATCCCATCCAGGGAATGGGAATGGTAATATTTTGGACGAAGATAATATCTTGCTGAAGAAGTCCAGTGCAAGTGCTACAAGAAGAAAGAGGAGCCAAAAGAATAGCAACAAGAGGGCAAGTATGAGAACTAAATCCCTGATACCTGAGAAGGGCGATTCCTTAATATCACGTTGGTTCCACTCTCTGAAAACAGCTACTTACAGTTTGTTACGTACTTTTAGGCAGCCAATCATTTTGAGGTAACCACCAAAACCTTTTATAATAGTCAGTTGAATATTCTTTAGAATTTGAAGTTCATGTGTGTGTATGCTCCTCCTCTAGATTTAGCAGTGTTAGCCACCCAAAGAGATGATTGTTTTCACTTCGATATTAAATATATAATTGTCAATGATCCAGAATAGACCACAAAATGAATGCTTGATCTATTTGTATTTTGCCAGATTTTTTTCCACCTATTTTAGGTGTATATGCTGCTTAATATACCTACCCTGGTATCAATTTAGTTTATTCTTCTAATCTATTTGATTTTGGGTTTTACTTTGGTCTTTGGAAGACCAGACCAATGGCTTGGTTTTTCCTAGCACAGATTACTGTTCCAAACCTCTCAACAGTCATGTTCTATTACCAGACAGAGGTCTTGAACTTGGATGGATCCTTTTTGGGGACTGCACGTGTTGTTGGATGGTTAGGCCTCATGCTAGGAACCTTCACATACAATCGCTACTTAAAAACCATGAAACTACGGAAGATTCTCTTGTGAGTGCTTAACAGCGTTGAATACATTTTTCAACAAACATGTTTATTCTACTTAATCTGCTTAATATTGCTTATGCAGGTGGGCCCATGTTGGGCTGTCTTTGTTGAGCCTCCTAGATGTAATTTTAGTGTCTCGATTGAATCTTGCCTATGGAGTTTCAGATAAGATCATGGTTGTCTCAGGATCTGCCCTTGCCGATGCTGTTAATCAATTCAAGCACGTTCATTTTCTCCAAAGTTTCTAGCTTTTCTATTAATTTATTTTGAAGTCAATACCTGTATCCCCCTCAAAACAAAGAAAAAGGAGACTCGAGTTTGGATTCCAGATCCAGAAATCACATGCAAGCTCTCATAAGGAAAAAAGAAAATCATATGCGTGATGTTCATGAATGTATGGATGAGCTCACACAGACGCAAACACGCTCTCATGCACCCATAAGTCACTCCTCACATAATCTATCTGTCCATAAATCTTTAAATGCACCCCCAACCAATCTGTTTTCTCACATTTCTTGTCTGTCTCTGCAGGTTAATGCCATTCCTTATATTATCTGGACAGTTATGTCCGCCGGGAATTGAAGGAACACTATTTGCCCTCTTTATGTCAATAAACAACTTAGGTTCCACACTGGGATCTTTTGTGGGTGCAGGGTTGGCCTCAATTTTGAACCTCTCCTCGGGATCTTTTGACAACCTTGGTTTGGGCATTGCTATGCAAGTCCTGTGCACTTTCATTCCAATTGCTTTTCTATTTTTGATACCAAAAGAAGCCACAGGGATATCAGCATAGGTAGGGATGATTCATTTGCCTGATACAAGAAGTTATTCACTTAGTAACGGCAAAATGAGCAGAAACATTGCTACTGAATTTATTTTGTCACTGTCAAGTAGTAGCTGGGATATACGAAATGCACTCTTGAGGATTGAAAGAAATAGGTGCCTTTGATTTATAGTTCGATACACTGATGTACAAGGTTTGTAGAACAATTTTGATCAGTTCAATGTTTATGGAAAGCAAGGGTCAGGTTGCTATCCCTGTGATTTATAGCGTTGTTGTTTAGATTTTGATCAGTTTTAGTTGTTGTTCGAACATGTTTTTCTGTTGGTTTGGAAAGTAAATTCACTTTAAAATTATGTCTTTCATGTTTTTATTTCTTTCTTTTTCAACTAAACATGTTATGTCCTTTCTGTATTTATTTATTCTGTCAATTGCAATCTTAGATATGAAGAATTTTGAGTTATTATTAGTGGTGAACTGATTAAACAGAAAAAATTGAAAAAAAATAATTAAAAAAATCGAATCATAAAAAAAAAATTGATTAAACCGATTAAAATTTTAAAAAAATCAGCCGGTTTGGTTCGGTTTTGGTTTTATAAGAAAAAAACCAAAAAAACACCAAGCCTAAACCGAGAAAATCGAGCCAAAACAAAAAAAAACCAAGCTAAAACTGAAAAAACCGAGTCAAACTGATTTAAACCTGTTTTTACTCTAAAAAACCAAACCGGACCAAAACCAGTTGATTTGATCTGATTTCAACTTTCTTAAAAAAAAATTTAATTTAATTATTTTTTAATAAAAACCAAACCAAACTAAAAATAATAACTCCTAATTATTATTAACACTATGCAAGAAACATGGTGCGAAACAAATGACTGACATGGTAATCAATGTTCATTATTGAATAAATCGCTTCGACTTTTGGTGGTGGATCGCAAGGTAATTGCGTGTCAAAATGTTAGAATTAAACATCCATTTATCTTAAAAGTTTTTGTATTTTAAAAATATTTTTAAAAAAATATAAATTTATTTTATTTTTTATTTTAAATTAATATTTTTAATATTTTTAAATTATTTTAATACACTTTATTAAAAATAATTTTTTAAAAATAAAAAAAATATCATTTTAATATAATTTCAAGTAAAAAATAACCATAATCATATTCCTACACATACTTTAATTAATTAAATCTTGTGTTTTACCCGAACTGTTTTTAAACAAAAAAAAACTGTCTGCACGCGAGAATTACAAATTGGAACGGATTCACACAAATGGCAAGAGATTAAAATGTAGAAAATAAAAGGAGGGACCTCCTTGCAAATAAAAAAAATAGGAGGAGGGCGATTAAACAAAAAGGTTTAAAGGGCGGAGGAAGCTACTCAATTATCAGAGCCTGGTTTCGATCCAGGGACCTGTGGGTTATGGGCCCACCACGCTTCCGCTGCGCCACTCTGATTGTTGAATACAGGTTCTATCAGATGTTATATAATGTAATTCTAAGACAAAGTTCGGTTATTTCTGTTACGGTAAGAAAGATGAGTTCCCGTGTGCTTCTTTGATATTTTTTTACTGGCCCAGTTGCAAGTTCTGCAAAATTTTGACGGGTTTTAAGAGATAAATGAAAGAGGACATGGTATGATTGTCAAGGTTGTGATTTTTATGGGAAATGATATTCCAGAGGGAGTTCGAGACTCATAGCAGTCATAATATAAAAAGGGTGATATTCATATATAATTGCGAGAAGATGGAAAAGCTTACTTACAAGACTAATAGATATATATGCTATGATTTCCATGCAAAACGTAAGCAACGATGCTGATATTCTCTTCTCAAGGTTCATAAAGATAAAAAAAAGTCTCGAGATATTCATGGATGTTAGATTCTGCATCTTCTGTTCATGATCTTACGAAGAAAGAATGGTATGATATCTATAAATAATGTGAAGGAGTATCTCTAGCAGATGACAGTGAAATTAATGAAGTTCCTAAAACTGGTAGTGTTAAGATTAAGATGTGCGATGGTACGTACAACAAATAATATGCTTGATAATATAGACAAAACTTTAAAAGAATTTAATTTTGAATTAATGGCGAATTAATTCACATTTTGAACAAGAAAATGTGAAAGACTGTCGACTGAATAATGGTTGAACACCAAAAAGCTTAGCTCCTTCAGTATAGACAGAATAAACGGCCAATGTTAACTACCAGAAAATCAGCCACGATTAATATTCTAACGGATGGATTTTATTGGTGAGCCTGTCGGTAAAATTTTTACCGGTAAATTGTATGTCTTACACCGACAAAATAAAGTTGTAAGTAAAAATATTTAATAGTATAATGATTATGCGGTGGGTTTGATTAAATTTTTTTCAAATGTAAAAAAATTATCAGATGAAAAAAATTGAATTTGGTTTATTGATTCAAATAGGTTCAATAAACTTGGTTAATTTAAAAATATAGTTATAAAAAAATTCCAACAACAAAAAAAAAACAAAAATAACAAATAAAACAAATGAACGCTTGCCAAAACTAAGAAAAGATACCCTTTAAATATTTTTAAAATATCTTAATGATCTTATTTAGTAACAAAGCAAAAATTAAATGAGAACAAAATAATCTCATAAAGATAAAAATAAATAAATTTGAAGCTTAATTACTAACAAATCAACGTTGAATAACTAATTGAAAAACAAATAAAAAAAACATATACCTGACTTTAGTCAATATGGCAAACTCACGATAAGTTGTGAGGTTAGAATAACACCGTACAAAAAAGCTTGAATAAAAGAATAGAGATCAACTCCCAACCAAACTAAGGTAGTGTTTGTTTGAGCGACTAGACCGCACTTTTAAAAATCTTGGAATTTTTTTTAGCTTCAAATTAATAATTTTTAGTGTTTTTTTAATTATTTTGACGTACTGGTGTCAAAAATAAAAAAAAAGCATTATTTTGATACATTTTTAAGCAAAAAAATTTTAAAAAGTAATATCTATCACACTCTTAAACAGACTATAACTGTTGAAAGGAGAAACAAAAAAATTAATTAAGAAATTTTGAAACAAAAAAACTCAAGTTAACTTAACTCGACTAACCCCTAACTTGTGATATAAGATCAGGATGACCCCAAATAAAAAAACAGAAAAAATCATGAAACTGAAGGCTCAATAACCTAATATGAAAGAATGAAGTTAAAAAAAGATATATTTTTTTTTAAATAAAAGATCAAAGTTAAATCGAGCTAATCTTTTATACTTGTAATTTGAGTCATGAGACCGAATTACTCTACAGAAGGCAAACCCAAAAAAATCACCAAGCAAAATTCTTAATCATCCAAAATTAAAAAACAAACAAATAACAATCATTAGAATGAGAATCAAATCTAGTATAAAAATTAAATGAAAAAAAATAATGAGGGATGAGATTGAAAAATAAAATAAATCAAGAGAGTGATGAAAATAAACAATTAAAAGAATGCGGATAAAATATGATAGATGAAAAAAATTGAAGTATGATGAAATTAAAAAAATAGTAATCAAAATAACAATGATCAAATTTGAAGGAAAAACAAATTAAAAAGTTGTTCTGAAAAATTAAAAGATTAGACATGAAAATCAATGATGAGAGAGAGCAAAATGAAAAAAAAATCGTTGGCGCCAAATTAAAGGTTTGTTTAGCACATGTTTTGTACATGCATGGAGAGGACAAAGAGTAAATTCCAATGTTATTTCAAAAGTCATCATTTGATCGCATGACGATGTTGAACGTACCGTCTAGAAAGGATGAGCATCAGCCATGCATTAACTCGACAATACACGCATTTGCTATTCTTTTAATAATATTTATTTTTATTTGATTATTAATTCACTTCTTAGCCAACTTGATAATAAAAAAAAAATAATGAAAAGATAAAAAAACCCGCGTACACCTGTCAAGGAAATTTGGCTTTGAATGATATTTTGGTAATTGTATAGTGCATTGAAAAAAAAACAAAAAACAAAAACAGCCCTGACTTTAATTAATTAAATCTTGTTTTTTACCCGAACTGTTTTAAAAAAAATAAAAACTGCCTGAATTACAAATTGGAACGGATTCACACAAATGGCAAGAGATTAAAATGTAGAAAATAAAAGGAGGGACCTCGTTGCAAATAAAAAAAATAGTAGGAGGGCGATGAAACAAAAAGGTTTAAAGGGCGGAGGAAGCTACTCAATTATCAGAGCCTGGTTTCGATCCAGGGACCTGTGGGTTATGGGCCCACCACGCTTCCGCTGCGCCACTCTGATTGTTGAGTTCATTTTGTATCAAAAGTTATATAATCTGAGGTTCAGTCAAATTTATTTCTCTTCTTCGACTCTCTCTCTCTTTCCTTTCCCTGCACCAACACCATAAAAAAATTACTAGGAAAACAATTCAAAACTTTGATCAAAACCCACAAAAGATATCAATCAAAGAAGCATTCTTTAATAAAAACGGGAATGAGAAGGAGACCAGGTATTGGTGGGTTACAAACAGCAGCTGCTGCAAGGGTAACTACTGTTTCTTCTGTTGGATTATTGATTCATCGGTTTCCATTTGGTTATTTATTATGCTCAATATAAACAGTTTCTGAGTTTTTGCTTTTCATTTCTTGAAATGGTATTGAAGGATCCATATCGGATACTTGGAGAAAATGTAGCAAGGCTAAAAACTGATCTTATGAAAGAACAGCTTGCCACTTTTCGTTCTCAGCTTGAAGAATTTGCCCGCAAACACAAGGTCAGCTGATACATTTCTGTTTTATATCAACGAACTTTACCGTTTGGAGATAAAAAGTTTGGATTTTTTTTACTGGCCCAGTTGCTAATTTTGTAAAATTTTGACGGGTTTTAAGAGATACATGAAAGAGGACATGGTGTGATTGTCAAGGTTGTGATTTTTGTGGGAAGTGGTATTGTAATGTTGATGTGGGTTGGTGCAGAATGATATTCGAAAGAACCCTACTTTCAGTGCAATTCCATGAGATGTGTGCTAAAGTTGTAGTGGATCCATTGGGCATCGAGTAAGGGTTTTTGGGCAGAGCTGTTACAGATTGGTGACTTCTATTATGAACTTGGTTTCTACAATGTCGTTTTTCATTATGGTGCTCTATCTTTGGCAAATGTGTTTAAACAAATGAACGCTTGCCAAAATTTTAAAAAAATATACTTTAAATATTTTTAAAATATCTCAATAATTTTATTTAATAGCAAAGAAAATATTGAATAACAACAAAGTAATCTTATATATAATTTAAATATTTTTAAAATATCTCAATAGATTAAAATATATATATCTAACTTTAATCAACAAAATAAACTTGCGACCAAATTGTGAATAACCTTGTTTAAAAGAAATTAAATAAAATAATAGGTCCTTTTATAAAAAAATTTTTTAAAAAAAATAAAATTTTTACTAACCAATAATACTTTAGTATTTTTAACTTTGAAGTACTAGCTTAAAAAAAATCAAAAAACATTATTTTAAATAAAAAGCACTTTGAGAAGCAATATATATCACACTCCTAAACATACTCTGAATAATGAAAAGAGAAACAATTAAGAAAAGTCAAAACAAAAAACTTAAGTTAACCCGATCAACTGCCCCTTGTAAATAACCTTGTTTAAAAGAAAAAAAAAAATCTTAAAACCGAAGGCCTAATAATCTAATATGGAAGAATGAAGTTAATATATATATTGAAAAAAGATTAGTGTCAAATCA
Organism: Populus deltoides; assembly: GCA_015852605.2. Taxonomy (NCBI): domain Eukaryota; kingdom Viridiplantae; phylum Streptophyta; class Magnoliopsida; order Malpighiales; family Salicaceae; genus Populus; species Populus deltoides. Next base: position 18,114,533 of record CM027580.2, read on the forward strand.
AGATAATCTTTGATACTTGTGACTTGGATCATGAGCTGAATTACTTTACAGAAAGCAAGCTTGAAAAAATTACTAAGCAAAATTCTCAATCATTTAAAATTATCGAATGCAATTGAAAAATAAGAATAAAATTAATTAAAAATTAGTATTTTAAAATAAAATAATATAAAAAATTGAAAAATGAAATAAATCAAAAGTGATGAAAAAATAAAAAAATAAATCAAAAAATATTATTTTGAATAAAATATGCACTAATAAATTTTTAAAAAAATTTAATTTTATAAATTATAAAATTCAAAATCCAAATAACAAACATTAAATTTAAAAAAAATAAAAATTATTTTGAGAAATTAAAAATTAAACATAAAATTATTTTAAAAAATTGTTATACAAACTGGAAAAACTGACGTCCATGCACTAACGTTATCATTTAATCGCCTGATGATGCCCCACGCGTCACCTGTTGAGGGCCAGCATCACCCACTAACTTGTGGCAATGAGACCAACTGCCATTTTGTTTTATAATTTATTTTTATTTAATTACCAATTCACTTCTTGATCGTTGTAAGTATGAAAAAACAAGGAACACCAGGGAATTTAATTTTTTTTTAAAAATAAAATAAACTATATATTTTGACATATGTTTTAATGCTGACGTCAAAAATTATTTTAAAAACACAAAACATCATTGACATGTATTTTGACACCGTTAGTTTGAAAATTGCCAAACACGCTTTTAGCTTTTTTATTATTATTTTTTAATTGTAATAAATAAATATATATATATATAAATAAATAAAACTACATTTATATTCAATGTGGTGTCAATCTATCCATCCGCAGGCTCGAACTCTGAAGATATGATTACTGATTTGAACTCCTTTTTTCATAGTTAACTTCAGTGTAGGTTTTTTATTTTGTAACATATTAAAATGTTATTTTAATTAAATATTTTTTAGAAGAATTCAATAAATTAAAGGTTGGTTCTTGACAAAATCATAAGATCAACGTAATTTTTGACCAGATTAGCCAAATTTTTTCTTATATTTTTTCTTTATCTCATATAGTTCTTTATTTTATCTTGTTTTTATTTTAGAGATAAAAAAATAGGTTAAAATTCGGGTTAATTACATCAAATCAACTCTATTTTTTTTAATGATTCAAGATATTTTCCTTTCTTATATTTTTTTATTTAGTTTATGGAATTAATAGTTTTTAGTATTTTTTAATGGTTTTAATATATTAATATTTAAAATAAAAAATTATTTTGATATATTTTTAAGTAAAATATATTTTTTTAAAAAAATAATTTAGATTAACAATAAGAAGTAGTTACGACTGTTTTTAACTGTTTTGTTACTCATGAACGTGATTATGATACCTTAATTTTATTAATAGAAAAATAGTAGGAAGTTAAGTTAGGAATGTTATTTAGTAATTTAATTTTTTGAATTGATATAATTATTTAAGATAAAATAAAAAAACTTTATAATTATATAATCTATTCAAAACTTACCATCTCACTGTTCATAATATGCTTACAAGAGTATATACGCATAAAACATTTTATTAAATAATAAATAAATAAATAAAAACTAGTTTGATCATCATCGCTCAAGCAACAAAATAAGACCCACAATGTGTTAAAAAACCAAAAAAGAAAAGAAAAGAAGAAAGGTCATCAATGGCTGCTCCACACGTCTCTTTATCATGATTAACTGTACAAATAATATTCACCATACTTTGAAGCATGTACTACTACTACATATCTCAGTTTGAATATTCATTAATTAAAATATTTTTTTATAATAACATATGAGTTATAAAAAATATTTTTATATTTTAGAATAGATAAACCACTTATATAGATTCTTTTTATAAGAATTTATTTGTACATACGAATTTATAATAAATTCAAAATATTAGTTTTATTTATGAATGTAAATCTTTGTTTTGAACTATAAACGAACCATTTGATAGGAACTTATCAACCCTTTTAAACCATGTCCAGACCACGCAATGTAACCTACATCGGGTAAGGAACGCTAGGGGTGCTAATATCTTTCCTAACCATAACTAGTCTCTAACCTTGAAATTTATGATGAGACTAGCTCATCTAGGTCTTCTAATGACTCTAAACTAAATAACTAGATAGCGATTCCTTGACTCCAGCGTCTTGCCATGTTGTGTGTGCATGTGCGACAAGGTCTACAAGAAAATAATTTCCTTTTTCTTCTGCCATTGTTTGAAGTAGTACTTGACATTACAGTAGCATATGATAATATTATTTTTTTATTTTTAAATATATTTTTAATATTACCTTATCAAAATAATTTAAAAACATGTAAAAAAATTAATTTAAAAAAATACTTTTTGAAAAAGTTCCGTAATAACAAATAGATTCTTAATCAAATTACACTATCGGCTTTTTTTGAATATCATACTTGCTCCACACTACAAATTGGCTTTCTTGATGCTCAGTTTACACTGAGAAACTCTACTATGAGGTATTTTATTGGTTTATAAATTATTTATGTGTATTTGATATTGTGGTATATAATATTTTTAAAAATATTTTTTATTTAGAAATTTATTATATATATATATATATATATTTAACATTAGATATAAAAAATATATCATTTTGATTTTTATTTAGAAATTTATTATATATATATATATATTTAACATTAGTATATAAAAATATTAAAAAATATATCATTTTGTTACTTTTTCAAAAAAAATAATACCTGCAAAAAAACATCTAAAAACAAAAACTACCACACTTTTAAACATGAACTTATTCTATCACTCTCAATGTTATTTTTTTTCTTGCAAAATTTTAAAATTAAAAAAATTAATACAACTAAAAAAATTGAAGTGTCAAGAATTTTAAGAAATGAAAAAAATAACTGTAATAATTAGTCATTAAAATCTACAAAACGCTCTTTTCTTGCAAAAAGCTTGAACTTTGAGTATATTCAAGGAAGAATTAGAATTCTAAATGCTCACTTGTTAAAATTGTCTTAAACACACTCGGCCATTATTTAAAAAAAAATCAAGAAATTAATTTATTAGAAAATATAAATAACTTTGAAAAATAATTAAGAAATAAAAAAATAACTCAACTATTAAAATTCCAAAACATGTTTGACAAGCTCATGTTCATGGTTTTGAAAACTACAAGAATAAACAAAAATAAAATTATAATAATTATATTATATTATACTATTGAATAAATTTACATGATAAAAATCAATTATAGAAGCTAATTATGAAAATCTTGAAGTAAGTTCAATGTTTTGAAATATTTAAGTCTTCCAACCAATAAAATTAAAAAATAAATAATTAACTATTAAAAATTTATATAGTCGTTAATTTTAGGGTCTATAAAATTAATTAATGTATTTACAAACTGATAGGAATATTCATGTTAATAAAAAAAATAAAAAATAAAAAATCTAATAAGCTGAATCTCCGAAATGTCTCCACATTATTTTTATTATTATTTTTCAATCTGTCCTTCCTACCTAAACTTAAAGCCTTTGAGGTAAGTAGGAAACACAACAACTCAGTCAAGAAATTAACATGTGAAGAAATAATTAAATTAAAAATAATTAAATTAAAAAGCATGAAAAGAAAAGAAAAATTCAAACCAATCATGTGAGGCCATGTCCTTGATTAGAGAAAACAAAAATGCTAATGACCATAGTACAAAAAATAATCAAAGACAAAGGACACCAAACCTTCTCTTCTCCTCTACAATCCTCACTCCATAGGAACTGCAAGCAAAAACAAAGAAAGATAGAAGAAAGACAAACTTTCAATTCTTGACTCTCTCATGGAGCCATCTTTCTCTTTGAAAACAATACTAACAATCTCCCTCTTTCTCTTCTTTCTCACCCCGCAATCATCTTTAGCTATAAAAGTACCCTTCTACCCTCAGGACTTGCTTCCTTTGTTACCAAGGCAAGTCTCATGGCCAATTCTCAACTACTTAAACGGTGCAGTGGACCTTTTGCCAACATTTGTTGGTGCTGCCTCTGCTTTTAACGACACCGGTGAGTGGAAAGGTGCTTGCTTTTACGAGAACCGGGCTTGGATGGAGTTTCATAATAAGACTGGTAGTGAATTTGGTGGCGGTACACTTCATCTTAAGGTATTAAAGATGTGAACTTTTTCTGTTTTCTTGTTATGGGTTTTGTTGAAGTTGTTGGTTTTGATTGAGTTTTGGAGGATTTGTTATCTTGGCTTTTAATTTGGCGGTGGGACATTCTTGTTTTATGGTAATAAAGATTTGATAACTTTTGATGTTTTTGTTTTCGTTGAAATTTGAATTGATCGAATTTATTAGATTTCAGTATTGAATTGAAGCGTACCAGGGTGTGGAAGGAAGTTAATTTGGGGTTTTAGTCTGGTTGTTTTGTTTGGTTTTAGTTGGAATTGGATGTTTTTTTTTTAGTGTTGAGTCGAAGCTCGTTTTGGCTGGTATGAGGGTGTTAAAGGAAGTAAATTTGGGGATATTGTGGTTTGCGTTTTGATGGATTTGTCGAAAATAGGAGCATTTGTTGCATGGTTTGCTTGGTTTGAATGTCTGCAGAATTTGAGTTCTTGTAGCACGGATGTAGATTTAAAGTGATTGTTTTATAGTTTTTTTTGAGGATTAAGGTGATTAGTTTGCTTGATTTTAGCTGTCTTGTTGAAATTGGAGGATTTGTAAAGGGATTTGAGTTTATGAAATTTTAGAACCGTGTTTGAGTTTCTTCAGGCTTTGAAATGCCTGGAGTATTGCACCTGAGTTGTATTTTACCTTTTCTATTATGAAGTCTGTTCCACTTTGTTGAAATTTTTAGGACTTGGTATATGGATTTATTATTTTTAAGGAATGAATTTGACTTTGGTTAGTCAATGTGTTGGTGGTTTATTTGTGCTAGTACCCGTGAGTGATTGCAATTTTTTTTTTTTGTGCTTGTAGTGATTTGAAATGTGTCTTTATGCTGTTCAGGTTAGTAAAGCTCACAGCTGGACATGTATGGATATTTATGTCTTTGCCACTCCCTACCGTGTAACATGGGATTATTACTTTTTATCTCGAGAACATACATTAGAGTTTAAAGAGTGGGATAGCAAAGCTGAATATGAATATGTAAGTTGTACTTCCTGTCATTTCTGGATTTAATACATTAGCTAGCCTGTCTACTTTTGGCTCCAAGATTTGAGTTGTCGTTGTGATTATTACGTTTGTGAAATCAGGTGAAACGCCAGGGAGTCTCAATTTTCCTCATGCAGGCAGGGATGCTTGGAACCCTTTCAGCACTATGGGATGTCTTTCCCTTATTTACAAATACTGGATGGGGAGAGAATTCTAATATTGGATTCCTGAAGAAACATATGGGGGCTACCTTTGAACAGCGTCCGCAGCCTTGGGCTACCAACATCAGTGTTGATGATGTTCACTCTGGTGACTTCCTTGCTATATCAAAAATTCGTGGAAGGTGGGGTGGTTTTGAGACTTTAGAGAAGTGGGTTAGTGGAGCTTATGCTGGTCATACTGCTGTTTGCTTAAAGGATTCTGAAGGAAAATTATGGGTCGGTGAATCGGGACATGAAAATGAACAGGTAAGTGGAACTTGCTAAATTATATTACAATATAGTACTTCAATTATGTAACTTGTAACTGATAGTAAACCTTTTTAACATCATCGCTAGGATTCTTTTCCTCTGTTTTTTGAATCTTCTATTTTTTGTCCAATAATTTAAGTAAAGTGTGGTACTGCCCAGGCTAAATAATTTATGTAAAAGGTGTGGTACTGTCCATGTCATTTCTCAAAATGTTCATGTTTAATTCTTTCTGGACATTTGTTGGTCTCAGGGGAAACCAAGATAGCCATGTTAATAGTCCTCGCTAATCTAAACATTTCCGTTTATTTTGCAGGGAGAAGATATTATTGCCATGTTACCTTGGGATGAATGGTGGGAATTCGAGCTGAATAAGGATGACTCAAATCCACATATTGCATTGCTTCCTCTGCACCCTGATGTGCGAGCTAAGTTCAACGAGACTGCTGCTTGGGAGTATGCTTTGAGCATGAATGGAAAGCCTTATGGATATCATAACATGATATTTAGCTGGATAGACACTCTGGATGGGAACTATCCACCACCATTGGATTCTCATGTGGTATGAAACTATCCAACATTGGTGCCGCTGCTATAGTTTTTTTTCTTTTTTTCTTCTACCTTCTTATTATGTATCCCACACAATGTGATTTTTCCATCTCTCGCTCTCCCACCAAAGGTTAACTATGATCTGCATAATATTGTTACCCCTAGATAAGGAAGAAATTATGGTGATTAATTAATTTTCTTGTTTCTAAGTCGTTTGTCTAGGAAAGTTGCTTTGGCATTATATCCTGAAGTTGTATGCTGATGTCTTCATAACTTAAGATGTAAACTTAAGGAAAAACATATACTATAATGGGAGTTTGTAATCTTGATGAAATGAAGCTAGAAGTTCTTTCTGTTGGGAAGTCAGGCAAGGCGCTACCCTCTTAGCAGACTATGACCATTTCCACTAGGTTTATTTGTATGCTACATCTGCGATGGTTAACTACCCGTCGACAAGTTTGAGCTGTATGTTGCATCTTCAAAAAACTTTGGAGAATTTCATTGAGATGCTGTTATATCATCCTTTAATATTTTAAGATGTACATTTGATCTGCCAGGGGTACTGGTGAGTTTTATATATAAAAAACCAAGTGAAAATATTGGTTTCAGAAGTTTAATCTGTGACACCAGTCAAAAGTTCTTTCCAAGTTTTACAAAATAGTTCATTTGTTTGAATGTATAGCTTTACTTTGAGGTTTTGTTCTTCATAGGCTTGATTGCCAGCTCCGTGGTCCTGCAGGTTGCTTCTGTTATGACAGTTTGGAATCACATGCAACCTGAATATGCTGCTAACATGTGGAATGAAGCCTTGAACAAACGACTTGGAACTCAGGTATCTTAATAATTCGGTCCAGCATTTCTATGCTATCTGATTAGCTTAAATAAATGGTTGGAAATTAGAAATTTGCATTTGTATCCAATATGATATGTACAAATCATAGTTTTTAAACCCGACTCGGGCAAATCCCTAGTCATGGTCACAGGTCAGGTGGGTGGGTTGACCTAGGCCAACTTATTTTTTTTTTTATTTTATAAAAAAGTAAAAATAACATTATTTAGAAGGAAAAAAAATAAAAAATCAACAGGTTTTGAATGGGTTTTCCCCTTGTCTAGGTCACGGTTCAACCTTGATTTTTGACCTAGTCACACCAGGTTAATTCTTGCTCTATATTTGTTGAAACTCGGCCCGGCCTAGATCCCGAGTCACTCAGGTCATGCGTCAAATCCAACAGGTCTGGTTGGGTTTTAAAACATTGCTGCAAATTGTCAGTCTGTTACTCCTATCTTGTATCTTTTTAGCCATACCCAAACGTTATGGTTATTTCTTAATACCAAGCCACATAGCTAATGGAGTCAAGATGATTAGTCTGTTGCTCCTATCTTGTATCTTTTTAGCCATATCCAAACGATATGGTTATTTCTTAATACCAAGCCACATATCTTTATTTTGTTTTGAAGTCAGAAAATTATGCTTAGATTATTTTCCAAACGGCCTGTGTTCTGATTCTATCAACATTTTTTTTTTACTTTTGTGCTTCATGTAGGGCCTTGATCTTCCTGATGTCTTGGTAGAAGTTGAAAAGCGTGGGTCATCCTTTGGGGAATTGCTGACAATTCCTGAACAGGATGATTGGTTGTATGCTGATGGGAAGTCAACCTCCTGTATTGCTTTTGTTCTGGAAATGTACAAGGAAGCAGGACTGTTTGATCCGATTTCTGGCTCTGTACAAGTGACTGAATTTACGGTTAGTCTTCCAAGAGCACTTATCAGATACCTGTTTAGTTTTTAATTAAGAAATTGATTTTTAACATCGGTATTCTCCTCGCTGGAAATCGAAAGAAAAGAAAAACAGAGAACCATAAGAAACTTTTTTTGTTTTAACGAAGAAATGTAATAATTGAATTTATTCTGCTCTTCTCCGTCACAGTACCCTGAATGTATTCATTTTCTTGCTGACAATGCAGATCAAAGATGCCTACACACTAAGGTTTTTTGAAAACAATTCAAGCCGCTTGCCAAAGTGGTGCAATGATGGAGATGATGTGAAGCTCCCATTTTGTCAGATTAAAGGGAAGTATCGAATGGAACTACCAGAATACAATACCATGGATCCTTACCCTCATATGAACGAAAGGTGCCCATCACTCCCCCCAAAATACTACAGAACACAGAATTGCTAAACGGCCTTCCCTTTTCTTGCTGTTGTTGTAACAATATTTGATGCTAGTGGGTGCATTGTTCTTTGAATTGATGTGTGGAAGCAGCCAGGCAAAAGGTCTGTTACTGAAAGTAAATATGGTAGTGTAGAAGATTTTAGCTGTTAATTCTTTCACTTGTACACAGTAGCCACAACGCAGGCTAGTAATGCGATTGTTCCACTCATTCCTGTCTGTGATTGCAGCGTTTGTCTTGGGCGGAATTAGTCTATACATAGTTGCCCCTTCTACTAGTTATTTTAACAGAATTGGTCAAAACTTCCAATTTTTCATACGCTTCCAAAAATCTCATGTGTCCCATTGCATTTCATGCAAGAGAGGAGCAAGATACTTTGTCTGCAATAAACATTAGGTTCACGCCAGATAGGTAGCTGTCACCGTATTCATTTGTTTAATATGACTGATCCCTTGTTTTTGGCCTTTCCAAAACTGATAAGTTTGGTAAAAGATTTGAGAATATATCACATAATACACACTAGGGAAGTAACAAACTTTCACTTATCTGATAATGTTAAATAACAACAACCACTAATAAAAATAGTGGATGTTTTATACACAAATGTTAATATGATTAGTGGTTATATTATCCCAATATAATTTTATCGAAAATCTAATTTTATATTTTACATGAAACAAAGTCTAAATCACCATACCAAAACTTAAACAAAACCATAAATTATCGAATCTTGTTTTAATATCAATTTTATTTATTAATTATAATCTCAATTCAAATTGTTATTTTTAATTATTGTGTTTATTTATTAATTATAAAGATAATTGATAATGGTAATAACATAACATAAAAATATGCATTTTTTAACTTGTGAATGGATGATTTGAAATTTTAAATAATATATTTACTTGTTAATTAACAATTTCAAATCATGCTTATCTAAAATAAGTATGAAAATACATAATATGCAAGACAACATGATAATCAACATGATAATTAGCTATAACAATACTACAAAAGTTGTACAAATAAAAATAACTCTTAACTATAAAAATAACACAATATAATAATACATCTAACCCTATCTGTCTTCTACAATGAAGAGTGGATGGGCTGACTTCATCAATAGCATGACTTTCATCTATCTATGTGGTCTTATCCTCTAAGACAATATCATTTAAACTCAATGTCTCTTGTGACACGTCAAGTATAATACAATGTCTTAAACCAAGAAGATGCATAATAACAAGCTTGTCCGTCATCATCAAGATCACGAAGATTAGCTGCAGCATGTCAACCTTTATATAACAACTATCTAACCTAGCAAGTTTTTTTATGCCCTATTTAACCGCATATGCCACATCTACACTGAGAATGCTCCTCTCTTGTGTACATATCATTTGCAATCAAGTTGATTTTTATCGACCTCGACTGGTTTTCCTTTTTGAAGGGTCTGGGTATACCCGGGGACCAATATATTTATTCCACTCTAATTCATCAGGTAAATGATGGAATGAAGTCTCATATGTGTTCTCATACATCTGAACGCTATAATGTTGGTCAACATACTAGGCAATATCAAGATGTCTTTCTGTATAACATGTAAGAACATGTGAACAAGGTCGATGGCAACTTTATCATTTACCACATGTGTATGTTTCATCCAATTCTAGCTGAATAATAGAAGGCCATAATTTCCCACCTACAATGTAGTCATATACATCCCCTTTTTATGTAACAAAATAAGCACCAATCCTAAAAAATATCAATTGGACTAAAGCAAAAACAGGCAAAGCAAGTGCACATTTCAAAACATGATTAAAAGATTTAGAAATGATTTTTTTGTTATATAGTCATATCGGTGACTCCTATCATAAGAAAGTGTTCATATTTCTTTCGGTTTCCACTCAAGATGTTCTTTCCATTCTGGATGACTATTTCTCATATCATCAAACCATATATCAAATTTACACTTTGAAACTCTATAACACATCCTAAACAACTCTTTATTGGCTAACAATTCTTTGAATTTATGATTAAAGTTGCTTCAAGGTGTCTAACACGATACCAATGATATCCAATCGGTTCAGGCTAAATTTACATCATTCCATGCTTAATATCAGCATGCCTATATGATATTATACATATATCATCACGATCACCTGTAATGTGATGTTAAATAAGTAGTAAAAACCATTTCTAGTTAATATTGTTTTCTTCTTCAACTAGTACTTAAGCCTAAGAAAAAATCTCATTACCTGCATAAAAAACAACTACAATCAATAACTTTTCAATGGACCTTCTATATATGTAAGTGTCATCCATACTGATAATTAACCTATAAGACTTGAAACTCTCAATTACAGGACCAAAAGCGTAGAAAACTCTACCAAAAACAATTGTTTCACTATTAACCCATGCCTTATAGCATAAAATTTTAAACTTATATTGCAATCTGATTTCTTCTTATATGCTTGAAACAATATAAGCAAGGTTATCTTGAATAAGAGTTGAAGTTGTTGATGTAATAAATTTTATATCAAGTTGGTGATCATCTTTTTTATGTATGTATTGATAAATGTGTATTTATCTTTTAATTTTATTATCTTAAAAGTTTATTTTTTTCAAAATGTGTCATTCCTCTGAAATTTATAACTGCGTCAATTTTTTTTATATAAAAAAAGGGTTTTAAGAGCAATCATCAAGCCTGATCAAGTCAGTCTACTCTTTATTCTAAAGCTTAATGCATAACATCAAACTTTCTATAACAAGTGGGATCGATACATGGTACCAAGTAATTAATCAAGACTTTGGCTGGAATGCCAGAACGTTTTCTTTGCTACAAACGAGTTGAGACCAGTTCCACTGTTTAGATTTAGAAAACTACGATGTTATGTTTGTCTTTGGCATGATTTGGATTGGCAGTCCTTCAGTTGGAACTGGCATTGGATCCCTTTTGAAAAAATTATCCGCAAGCAACTTCCATGTAAATTGAGTTACAAGATGATGGATTGTAATTAGGGTTTCAATCCTTGCAAACTCGTATCCTGGACATATCCGAGGGCCGCCTCCAAATGGAATAAAGCAGTAAGGTGGGATCGAAGCTTGGTTATTGAATCTTGCTGGATCAAATTTTGACGATTCTGGAAATACGCTACTGTCCATGTGGGTCATATTTGTAACCCAGAATATCTAAATATCAGAAAAAAAAAAGAGAGTATCAATAATGTTCTGAACTAAATCAATAAAGAGAGAATGGGAAGTGAGGAGCTTACTTGCCACCCTTTAGGAATAAGGTATCCATCGTATTCTATATCTTTCACGGCTTTCCTGAAGCCACCAAAGATAGGAGAGACCATGCTCAAGGTTTCCTGTGCTGCTCTCCATGAGTACTTCATCTTAGCAAGGTCATCCCAGGTTAACAACTCCCCCTTCTGCTTGCTCTGCGCAATCTGTTCTTGTTCTGCAATAATAACCATAATCAACATACAATTCATTTCAGTGTTTGTGGTAAAACAATAAATAAATCGCATATTGGCGTTATTTATGCAGCTCAGGTTTCCAGTGGAGAAAATTCAGTTGGTTGCAGAGTAGAAGAATTAAAGGTCATGTATACCTTTCAGAATAGCTGCATAAATTGAAGGATCATTAGCTAAAATTCGGACGAGGAAAGTTATCAGAACAGATGAAGTGTCATGTCCTGCAGCCATTACAAGCATAACATTATCCATAATCTCATTCTCATCTATCACTTCTCTATTGTTTTCATCACGAGTGCTAAGCATGGAACTGATGAGGTCTTTGTGTGGATTAACACCCTTCTTTGCAAGTTCCCTTCTCTTTTCGCCTATCAAATGCTTCATCATGTTTCGAATGCTTGCGCTTGCCTGAAGGCTGCGGTTATAGCGTGTGAAGGGCAAGTTAATGGGGATTGACCACATCCCTTCTATCATTTCTTGAAACCAGTCCACAAGTTTCTCTCTTCTAGCTCCTCGTTCGATCCCAAACAGAAGGGCGCAAATGATGTTGAATGTTAGTGTCTTCATCAAAGGCAGGACCTAGTAAACACAAAACACTTTCTTAACCTGTGTTTCTTCATCAGACAGTAAAGATTTGCTAACAATAACAACATCAGCATACCTTGACCTCTTGCTTGCCTTCCCAATGCGTCGCAATATGCATCCTGACTTCCTCATCCATTTTTCCCACGTAACTCTTCAATGATTCAGGCTTCAAAAACAAGCCAAGTGCGTCCCTCACACGCTTGTGATCTTGGCCACTGAGTTCCAGCAAACATCGATCCCCCAAAAGTTCCTTGACAGATTGTGGTTGGCTGTTGGAAAGCGTGCTGCTATCACTGGTGAATACAAACTTGTTTGCATACTTTCCATGTATGAAAACTGTAGGTTTGCCAAAGAGGCTTAGCTTTGATATCGGACCATATTTTTGTATTCTTTGTTGAAGCCATTTTTCTGCCGTATTGGCTCTCATGGCACGGAGAAGATGTAGGCTATGGCCTACAATGGGAATTCCTAGAGAACCTGGTGGAACCCTTTTTGGTGATCTTCTTCCCTTGGTAAGGAGAAGGAAGATAGGGATAAGCAACGTCAAAACTATGAAGAGGGTGTTCATCTTCCCTTCACTTGTCAGCTCTGCGTGTGTCCATAGGAGGAGTGAAAGAGAGCAGTAGATGAGATGACCAAAAATTAAGAGGGTGAGGCCATGTTTTGGACATCCTTCATCTTTCCCACTAGTATTAAACGAAAGAGATCCTGTAGAAGATCTGTGGTATCAAATGGTAAAGATGATGCTCTTTGATTGTTCTTGTTCCTTTTCATCGGCCTTGTCTTGATGCAATTTTTTTTTATCAGAACAATATTATTTCATAAATAAAAAACCCCTTAAAATATAATTTTAATAAAAAACTAAATTGATTTTTCTACCCATTAATTAATCAGGTTAATACAAGTGGATGAAACTCGAGTCAAGTTTTATAATTATCATCATAATACTAATTATTCTCGAAGACAGATGTTTCGATGTTTTCATAGATGCTATGTAGCAAGGAACCAAATGTCACATATGCAAGCACATGGATGATGTTTGTGTCAATAATTCATCCTAGTTGTTTTCTTCTAGATTTTTCTTTCATTCACGTCATTTAGTTAGGACACCACACAAGGATTGAATGTCAATTGCTTCGATCTTGTATTTAAAATAATATTTTTTATTTTTTAAAATTTATTTATAATATCAACATATTTAAAGAGTTTAAAAATATATAAAAATAAATTTTAAATAAAACAATTATTTTTTTATGAAACGATGTTTAAAAATAAATTTTAAATAAACAAATTTTTCATGAAACTGTTTGGACCCGTTTCCAAATAAAAATTTAAGTGGCATGATAAATAAATGTTTGAGTATGTAATATTTTAAGCTTTATAGTATGTTTTATTTGAAAAAACATTAAATTAATGTTTTTTTTAGTGTTTTTAAATGAGTTTTATTTGGATCCCTTTTGTATCCCTATGAATCAAAATTCTTCCCTCTCCTTTTAATAAACTAAAGATAACAAACGGGGTTTATGATTTTGCTTTTGAACAAGATTTTGAGTCATACATTTAATGGCTACAGCACACTGGTACAAATCAGCTCAAAAATTTAGAATTTCTCCATACAAATATTTGAGTTTTTATAATCTCAGTGCATCTATAGAAATCAGTAATATAAAAACCCTCAAAAGTCATCACTCAGCCTTAGCTGGAATGTGGTTGCCACCAGTTGCAATTTTGTACAGATAAAATACAGTCATGAGAGCACTGCAAGAAAACACAATGGTAAGTGCAATGCTCCTGAAAGTCGAAATAAAATGATGTAATCAATAAAGGAAATCCCCATTAATATGGTGTTATTTGATCGAAGGTTTCACAAAGTAAAAGTTAATGCATAGTGGCATGACGCAATTATGCACAGCTGCACACTACAAAAGCCAGGAAGAACTAAGACATTTTGGTGTGAACAAAAAAGGAACCTTCAGCAGTATGGCTTCCAGAATTAGATCAAAGGTTTCACAAAGCAAAAGGTAAGGCATTGTGGCACGGTGCAATTACACACAACACAACAACCATTCAGGACTAACATATTTTAGGCAGGGGCACATACTAGAAAAGATACTGAACATGAGAATGTTGCTCTCGGAAGTTCTATGCCAATACTCACAGACCAAATATTAGACTGGCATGCTCTCATGTGATTTGAATTTCACAAAAAAGAGGACAGTATGCACAAGAAAATATCCAGCCAAGAGTTTAATAGATACCATCAAACATGGGGGGTGAAAAGTGATGAGGTAGTTAAAATGTAAAGCAAATGCATAAGCTAATGAAATGCAAAAATATTTATATCTACTAATCAATTATGATTATATTAGAGCAAATATGCAGCACCGAGATAGAAGTATTGCACATATAATCGGAAAGGAAAGTAACAGGAAGACAGATTTATCTTTACCTGATACCAGCAACAATACCAGCAGGCATTATCTTAGAGGTTTGCATATAGCGTTGCCCCATCACAAATGTCAGTACGGCTGCACAAACTGTTCCAAAGACACATGGATGAATCAATATAATTACAATTTCCAGACAATTGGAAAAGGGCAAAGCATTATTAACACAACATGAGTAGCAAAGTGAAGGAAGTTATGTTTTCTTCAATTTAACGAGAGTCGTTTTCAACCAAAAAAAGACCAGGATCTGAAGCCTAGAGGTCGGTGTTTTGACATTCAGAATAGGGAAGAGAAACCACTTAACATTTCAGTCAAGATAAACTCCTAATATGGATATTTTTCCTTTCTTGGATTTGTACGACCACCAACGTACATAGGCCGTTCTATCCAGGCAAATTTTATCTGTTTTTGACACACGAAAGGTTTAATGCAAAGTTTATACATAAGAGTAGCAAGGGTGTTTTCATTCATCCTAATCAACCTATTTCTCTTCGTAATAGAGAATGCTTCAATCACCCAAGAATTGCTCAAATTGAAAACAGAACCTCTTCAATCAACTTAAGCAATCTAGTTCAACAACAATCCACAAACCCAAATGACTACTTCCACTACCCCTTCGTCCCGTTCACAAACTAATGCTAATCTGATGGAGACCCATTACATCAACAAATACCATCTCATATAAATTAAAAAAATAAACTTCATTTACTCAATAAATACTTCAAGTCTTCAACACCATGCCCCTTCCTTTAGTAAGGAAATTCTCAGACACCCTCGATAGCCATAAACTTTCCCATCTTTCACTCATTCTTATGATAGATTATCAAGATCAACACCATTTCATACACACACACGCACGCACAATCAAGAAAGTGAACAGTACCAACCCAAAAAAGCATCAGTCTTTGAACAAAAACAAGCAAGAAAACAAGCAAAGAAAAGAACCAAAAGGGTCTTACCAGTTTCAATAGCCAAGCCAAGAAATGAATTCTTCCCCTTCGAAAAAGCTTTAAGACTCAAGTATCCAGCAAAGATGAGAACCAAACCAGTGCCAACACCCCCTCCTAATGATGCCACACTCCCTTTCCTCAAATATCCAATAACCCCTCCAATCACAATAACCAGTCCATATGGGATTGTGAAGCAGAAGTCATGCATCTTTCCCGGTTTTCTTGGTTTTCAAGATCAAGACTTTGCAGGTTTGTCACAGATCAAGCAAAGAACGGAAGAAGAAAGAAAAGAATCTTCTGCGAATCAACTGTCTTTGGAAGACCAGAAATGAATGCTTTTGTTTCCGAATCTGCCCTGGGAACTTCCAAGAGAGGTCTGCAGAACGTGGTCGTTTTGTTGGCTCTTACAGTATAGGGAGTGTGGCACCCACGGTGGGAAGTTATTCGTGATGAAGTTTGGTCAATTGTTGCATTATGGTCCTTATATTTCTATAGGAATGACATATTGAGTAGCCTACAAAAACATTTAACATGTAGAGTCTCTAGTTTATTTTGCCCCCCTTTTTTTTAGATTCGGCTAGTTGATTTGTGGAATACCATGGACAATTGTTCACTGGAGAGACTATTTAGTACTTCTTCTATAAAAAAATAGAACATGCCATGATACCTCTTTATGGACTCTATTATAAAAACAGAACCTTTCATAATATGAACACCTAATAATTTACTTGTTAATGCAAGCATAAGCTTCCTTCTGGTGGGATTTCAACAAGAGTTCATCTTCTTCAAGATCCATGTCATGATAAACAGACAGGAGGGGTTAGTGTATTGAACATGTTTTTCAATTTAGTGAAGCCATATTCAGACCTTGGATAATAAGCATGTTCCAGATATCTAGGAGAAACCGCAGCTTCGATGAGACAGCTTGATGTTAGTACTATCCTACAATAAACATTCAGTCCTTGTGCTTGTCTTCCTGGTGCATTTTAAATTCAAGAAACACTGAATATCATGCCGTCATAACCTCCACTGGAAAGCTTGATGTGCTGATATTAAGCTTCAAGACTGATTTTTGTAGGTTGGATTTCCTTTCTTTGGTTTCTTCCCTTACTCCCTTTGAAAAATTAGAGGGCAAATTAAGATTTTCAAATGAAAAGTTAAATTGAATTGAAAAATAACTTTACTAAAAAAAAATCAAAACAACGAGGGTTAAATTAGAAAAAATAAAACCAAAAAAACTTCAATTGAATGATGAAATTGAAAGAAAAAAAAACTTTAACAAAAGAGGTAAGAAAAAAAATAAAAATAGAAAAAGGACTTAAATAAAAAAACAAGACATATAAGAGATTGTAATTAAATGACTAAATTGAAAAAAATAAAATTTCTATAAAATGAATAAGAACGAAATAAGAAATTAAAAGAATAAGAATTGAGATTAAAAACAAAACATACGAGAAATTGTAATTGAAGGACTAAATTGAAAAAAACTTTTATAAAAAGAATAAGAATGAAATAAGAAATTAAAAGAACGATGACCAAAAGTATAAAAGGAATAAGAATGAAATAAGAAATTAAAAGATTGAGGACTGAAATAAAAAAAAAACATATGAGCAATTGTAATTGAAAGACTAAATTAAAAAATAAAAGGACTTCTATAAAATGAATAAGAACGAAATAAAAAATTAAAAGAATAAGGACTAAAATTGAAAAATAATAAATAAAAGGACAATGTTGTACTTTATTTGTTAGGAAAGAGAAAAGAATGGAGGAAACAAATGACCACCAGTGACAATACGGTCATCATAAACCGTCATGTGAAAAAGGACACTGTTATATATCTAAAGAGACGGCATAAAGCTAGATTTTGCTACCTGATAGCGTCTCACGCGCTTTTTAAATGACACGAACACCATCAATCACTCGTACTAGCAACTTTTTTTATTTAAAAACATAAAAGTAAAAATAAAAATACCAAAACATCCCAAATAACCATGCTAATTATACAAAATACTAGTGTGAAAATACAAAAATACTTCCAATGGCAAATGGCGCTGGGATACAAGGATTAAGAAAGCATGAAGCTGTTTTAAAGAATAATCTAAACCCAAGTTCCCTTCTTTCATGTATGTTTGTTTTAATCCATCGAACATTTTTTCTTTAACGAACAATTGATAAATCTAGCCAACAACTCACCATCCGTCACCATGACTGATTTGATATTACAGATTAGAATGCCAACAGGTCCGTCCAGTAACCTGTTTGCACAGAGAACACTACAGTGTTGCCCATTGGTTTTAAATTGACAACCCGCTCATATAAACTGAGACCTAATTTTTACAGTCTTCATCACATTACAAGAAACCATGTATTTTTCTTGTTCCGATTTGTATTCAAAACTCATTTCGTCTCAAGTTGCGATACCCTTCTGTTGTTTGTGCATCTGGAATTCTGATCATGTGTAATGTTTTTTCTTAGGTGGTAATAAAGTTTAGACGGGACTTTCAAGTATCAAGTTTGATTCTGTGCATGCTGTTGATACTAGAGGATCTCCAATGGCACATAAAGTCAGCTGCATGTTAAGACGTACAAAGAATTGGCTTTAGCTCCTTAGTCGAGCAGCTAGCTCATGCAAATGGTGCGTTAGGAAAGGGTCTTGGATTATGGCACGAAAACGTTCTCCTCTGTTTCTTTCTGGTAGGATAGGTAGGCTTATTACTAGCTAGATCTTGTATTACATCAGGAAGGAATTCTTTCTGTTCCATAAAGTTGCCCGTTTGGCTGATGGAATTTCATAGCTTGACTTGTTCTTCCTATTCCAAAGGAATTTGAACCAAGACTTCTAGGTTGGAGTTGCAAGCTCGAACCCTTGAAGCACTTCTCCGGGAACATTTTAGTGATCTAATCATGAATCCATTTTAATGGAGAAACAACACGTTTCAGTTAACCCTGCTTTTTTAGACATTATCAGGCAGATGGATCAACCGTACTCTTTCAGATGTTTGACCATTATTTCAGGATTAAGAATTTTGTTTCATTGCCCTTCCACCTAAATCCACCAATCTACGAAAAATAATCAAATTTTTATGAAAATCATGTCGGCTTGATGTTATCTACTTGACTGAGAAAACATGGTAGATTGTATCACAAACTATTTACAAAAACCTCCCTAGTGTGAAGTTTCTAGGATAACATGTAACAAAAATGTGAACATCTCAAGGTCCCATTAGAATCTTCCTCAGTCCATGTTTCTTTTCAGCAACGCATTCAGAATTCACCAATGAAGTTATCCAGACCTGATCTGACCTAACAGGCTCATCGTCATCATTCCTATGCCAGCTCCAGAAGGCATGAGTTGAATTTGCTAATTTGAGCTCACCATGGCCAAAACTTGCTTCACGGAAGACTGACCAGGCTGGCTGTGGGTTTTTGTATCTGTCAATAATATAAAGAAAATCAGATTGCGATTAACTGAGAGAGGTTTTTTAGACAACTAAGAAAGCCAAAGAACTAGTCATTTCCAAAACGTTATTTTCACATTATTTTGGTCCCATAAAAGTTTAGTTGCAACAGAAAGTTGTGATAGTGAGGAGGACATACTTGTGGGCTAAGCCCTCTCTGTTCCCCCCATCTCCAATTGTAATATGGACAGCACCACATGGATCCAGTTTTCCATTGTTTACACGTTCCTATGAAACAGATTGGCAGATGATATAATCCACAGTTCATGAAATTAAGGATGACAGGAAAATGAAAACCATAAATGCATATGCAAGACATAAACCCCTAAACAATTTTCTTTTTGTTTGCAACCCTTGAACTAATTTTGGTAATCAACATTTCTGTCAATGTAAAACAATCAAGGACACATGCTATAGATTCTCTGTTGATGATACACAATTACAGAGATATCTAAGCATGCTGAAGCTCAACAAAGAGAATGCCTTTAGGGGTAAGATTCTCTGTAAGAAAATTTGACTGACAAAAACATTAAGTGATGCAAATTGGAAACTTTATATTCTAAGGTATTAGGTCATAACACAAATAATTTAGGGGGTATCCCTATATCTCCCCCTCAGAAAATTCTATACCATACCGTGCGTTCATAAGCATGAACATGGCCAGCCAGCACGATGTCCACACTAGCAGCATAAAGTAATGGCTCCATAGCTTCCATCATCCTGTCCCCTTCATTTTGATGAGCCTCGTTGCTATTGTACCATGGGACATGGAATAGTACGAGCAGCCAAGGTGTCTTATTCCGGTCCACCTTGGCAAGATCAGCCTGTAGATCAATGATGATAGAGAAATCCCATTATTAGAAGCAACTAAAATATGCTTTTTTTTCTTATGGAGCTTTGAATTAAAAAAAAATAAAAAGGAGGGCAAGATAGCAATAAGACAACTATCATGCTTTCTCATGAAAAGATGGAACTTGAAGCCTTTTGCATTAACTACTGAAGGGCATAGTTCACAGTGGGGTCACTAATTCGCTGCACCTTGATATCTGTAAATTGCAATAAGATGGGGTTAAGGGTGATAAGATGAGATCGGCAGTATTTGATACAGTTTCACACGTTTATAGATATTGCTTTGCAAGTGGTTTCGTATCAACTAGTCCCAGTAAAGGTTAAGGTAATACAGGGAAGGGACAAAAGTAAGTTCTGTATTATTTCAAAATGCCCTACATGCCTAACAAACAAGAGAACACATGCAGCTAGAAGCATGGAGTCGCCAAATATGCTGTGTGACAAGTCTGAAAGAGCAACACACGGATATCCATCATCGACTATTTCCCTGATTTCATGTCAAGGAGTTTTTCGACAAATTAACATTTTCTTACCAATTTACGGAACCTTTTGTTAATAAACTACCATTTACAATTTAATACAGTCGAGGAAAGAAGATAATATTGGAAAAGGATAAAAAATAACTAACCTCGAGCCAGTTATATTGATTGGAGTACTCATCATAATCAGTATATGAGCCAAGCATAATAATATGAGCCCCTGCAACTTCGAAAGAATAATAAAGATTTGAACTTGACCCACTCTCCTCAAATGGCATCTTCCATCTAGAATTGTAGGGTTCAAAACCATCCTTGAGGAATGGAATGCTTTCTCTTTCATGATTCCCCTGTGTTACCATCCAAGGTCTTGCGCTGGCAAGTGGCTCAACCAGCTCACCAAATGTGTCCCAGAGGTGCTGCATGTAATCAGCATATGAAAGGTCTCCGGGCAGCAGGTGCACATCATATTTGCATTGATCAATATGATCCAGTGTCGATTGAGTCCAGCCAGTTTGACCTAAATCTCCAGCCACAGCAAAAGTAACTGGGAACTGAGCTGGAGGAGTCTTGAGCTTGTACTCAGGACCACCTCCTCCACATCGATAGTAATAAACTGTGTTCTCCTCCAGTGGTCCAATGACTGTGTGGTGTATCTTTCCAGAGCTATAAAATAGGTAGCTATACCACGTGCTCTCTCCTAGAGCTATATTGCTGTATCTTCCAGGAGAAGTTCCATATTCCACCATTGATGCAGCAGATTTATCATTAGTGACCCATGAGACTCGCATGTGCTTGTCTCCAGCCAAAGAGATGTGCACCTACAACAGGCATCCATGGAGTAAAAGCACTTCAGATACCAAATCAGCATTTTAAATCACCTTGAAAAGCCATAAAAACTGTCATTCCAAAACACTTCACGCACAAACACGAAAAGTATCTCCGGAAACAACTCTTCAGGGAAAATTCAGCATATGATTAAACCAAACAGACACCAGCCAAATCAACTCCAATTAAACAAGAAATCATATTTGCTATCAACAAAATATCAAGAATTTCAATGTAAATAAACAGCAACAACTGAACACACTCAAAGCAATTGACTTTTATCCGATTCAAGAAACCATTTTTGGACCATAGAAATACCACAGAACCCAGATGAATAAACAAGAAAAACCCAGATCAGATCATTAGAAAAAGAAACAACCTTTAACACTAAAACCAATAAAAAAACCTCTATATCAACACAATCTAATCAACGGAACAGAAACTAAGGTAAAGAGAAAGGATAAGATAACCTGTTGGGGATGAGAAGAAGACTTTGAAGGCCTTGAAAAATCAAGATTCTTTCGAGTTGAAGGCCTAATATATTCACTTGTAGCAGTTGCAGAGATTAACAGAAACAAAGCTAAGACCAGTTTTGGCTCCATAGTTTGATAATTAGTAAGTTACTATTATTGTTCTTGGCAACAATAAAAGATAGACCAGACAATTTAAGATGCTGTGTTGTTTTGCTTGAACTGGCAGTCACTAGCCAGGCTTGTCCTGTTAAATGACAGATTTGGCCTTAATCTAGGAGGCTAAGTACATTAGAAAATGTCAAAAATTTGTCAATGACAGTGATTTCTTGTATGTTTTCTAGTGAGACTGGTAGATGATGATAAGATCATAGTTTACATGGCAAACTTATTTCTTAAAAAAGATTTTTTTTCTTGAGAGAGAATCTTTCAAAGCTTTTTTTTTCTTGAGAGAGTTTTTTAAAGTCATGAATTGTTTTCGTTTTACCATGTGGAGTTTGCAGGTGGCAAGAAGGAAAAAATAATTATGAGCATGTAATTTCGTATAGATATAATCTACCAAGAAACTTTATTTAATATGTAAGAACTAATTAAAAAATACGTTGATGATTAGATAGTGTTTGATATTATATTAATGATTGATTTTTTAAAAAATAATTGTTTGAAAAAATATTAAAAAATATTTTTAAAAAATATTTTTAATATTAACATATTAAAACAATTCTAAAATATACAAAAAAATAATTTAAAATTAAAAAATTAAATTTAAAAAAAACACGACTAAACCTAAAAAAACAAACAGCATAATAATTAAAAAGATATATTTCTTCTAGATAAACATTGAGATAGTATCTAGAAAAATTGGTTAGAAACTTTTTTAATGATTAAAAAAAACTAAATAAATACAAATTTAAAAGTAGATTATTGAAATTAACACAAATATAAGTAAAGAAGACAAATTGATACAAAATCAAGAATATAGAGACTAATATAAGCTTCTAACTTAGAAAAATTTATTAAATTTCTTCAAATAAACTATTTCTAAATAGAAAATGCATCTTGAAATTGTTTAAGAATAGAACTTGATCTCTGTTAGTATACAAGTAGGCTTAAAAGTACTGTTATTCCTCATATATATATATATATATATATATTGAATTGGTAGGGTGAGGCTAAATTATTATAGACATATCTATAAAACATTATTTATTAAAATACTATATTTTTTTTGTAGTTTTTTTTTTATTTGGTCATTCAACAACCTAATTTTTTTAACTTGGAATTTATTTTTTAATATTAAATTGTTTTGAAAAGTGTATGTCATAGTTTTTTATTTTTTCATGTTGGGTTATATACTGATCTCAAAGATTTAGCTTTTTTTCTTTTAATTTAACCTTTAACATTTATCTTTTAAAAGTGAGGTTTCTTAAAAAAATTATTTATTTTCTATTAATTTATCTCGATCTCATGACTTATTAACAAATTAACTCAGTTGACTTGAGCTATGGATTTACCAAGTTGAAGGTAGTTTATTCGGTTTACTTTTATTTGTAATTTTTTAATTGAATATTTTTTTTTTCAATTTCACCCTTCAATAATTCAATCTTGTTTTTTTTAATTATATCTTTTAATATTAGTCTATTTAAAAATTAGATTTTATAGTTATTTTTTAATTAATAAAAAAATTTGAATGAACACAACTATTAATTTATGCACAAAAAATGGATGAATATTTGGTGCATAAAATATTTTGGAGTGACCTACAAAAGTCATTTAGATATTTAATAAGGAGATGTGAATAAATTGACGTTTTAGAAAGTAACATTTCACTATTCTTTTCTAGGATTTTGGATGTATTTGCTTATGTTTTTATTTTAAAAGTGTTTTTAATTTGAAAAAATACTAAATTAATATTTTTTTCAAGTATTTTTTATTATTATTTTAATATATTGATATTAAAAAAATTAAAAAAATATTTTAATATATTTTCAAACATAAAAACTATTTTTTTCAATCCTAATCTCTCTATTTTTAATCACCACTCACATCAATACAAACTAAAAATAGGAGATTATTTTTTATAACCCAACCTAAGATTTGAAAGATAGCCAATTCCCTCGATAATCAAAGTTAGATTTGTACAGTATATATCTCCACAATTACGACAACATATGTGATAATTGTTTTATTTTGCTGGAATCGATTTATTATTATTATTATTATTATTATTATTGCCTCACTTGGTTACTTTACTTAATTGAAATTAAATTATTTATCCGAATAATTTTAAAAACATTTTTACACTCAGTTTAAAAAATATAAAAACATATAGATAAATCTTACTAGGAAATTCAAGCTCAAAAAAAAAAAAAAAGTGAATCTCCTTCGTCGTGAAGCCCTGTTTGGTTTTACATTTCAAAAGAACTATTTAAAAATTTTGATTTTTTTAAAATTAATATTTTTTTTGTATTTTTAGATTATTTTGATACATTAATGTTAAAATAATTTTTAAAAAATAAAAAAATATTATTTTAATATATTTCCGAATGAAAAATAAAAAAATATTTTTCTTTTAGACAGCACAGAAGTCGTATAACCAAGTGCGCGAAAGTCCTCTCCGTTCTGAAGTTAACTGAGTAACTCTGGGAAAAGGCATGAAACAATGGTAAGCTCTGCAATATTAAACGAAGTGAAAAGGATGGAGTTAACCATTGTAAGAGCAAAAGATTACCACGAACAAGAAGATGTAAACATAAAACATGCTGCAAAACAGCGGAAGAAAGATATATTCATTTCATGTCAGATTGCTGTTCTCATGAGACAATACCTTCATGCTCACCTTAGAAGAAAGAATGCATCAAACAATGCTCGTCTCCTCATCCACATTATCTGTTTTCAGTTCCCTTGTCCAGAAAGAAATCCTTCCTCTGCTTTTCTTTTCAGAGATTTCTCTCCTGTCTGTTTTAGCATGGCCACCTAAAGAAGAAAGCAATGTCAATAAAACTCGGGGATCCTGAGGCAAATTTCGAATTTCACTGTGGGTTTCCTGCTTAAGAGATGCCTTTCTGTGCAAATTTTGTTTTCTGGAACAGGAATGGTTTAGAGATCAACAAGGAATCCTGCACTTTCTTGTAGACTTCTTCTTTCTCTTATCACCCCTTTGCCTCTCCACGCTTCCCTTCTCTGCCTTTCAGCTCCTTACACACACCATCCATTTTCTCCTGGAAAATCAACCTAGCAAACTCTTCAAGAACCCTACTAGCAAACATCCTCTCTTTATCATGAGCCCTGTGCTTCCCCTCCGAATGACTGAAAACCACCGAAACCAACAAACATCACACAGTTCACTCCATTTCTATTTACCCTAAGCTTCCAGGCACTTAAAATCCTGTAAAAGCCGACGATATTTCTTCTTCCCTAACCTCACTATCGTTTTCGTCTTCCATTATAACTGCAAAAATTGTACAAATACAGAATTCGCAGCTGGAAAATATGAATATATAGAAAGGTTTGGATTCAAAGAATGAGGTGATATGTAATGATTTTTAGTTTTGTTCGGTTTTTATAAAAACAAAATAACCAAACTATTTTTTTTTAAAAACTAAAATTGGTTCAAACTGACTGATTTTGGTTTGGTTTTTTAGGATAAAAACCGGTTTAGTTCGGTTTTATTTCCAGTTTGGATTCGGTTCGGTTTTTTTAAAATTTTAATCGATTTTTTTCACGGTTTGATTTTTTCAGTCATTTTTTCTTCTAATTTTTTCTATTTAATTGGTTTTTTAATACTTTTACCCACTCCTGCTTCCTGCCATTGTCTTCGTCCAAATTTCTTTAATGAAATAAATAAAAAAAAAATTATGAGGAAGTAACAATCCAACTAGACGTAGTAATTTTGTCAATATATTCATTAGTTTTTTAATAAATAGTATTTTTTTAATTAATGTAAAAACTATCCTTTTCAAATACGTAATTCATTTAAATATAGCTTTATTTATTTTTTATCCAACCGACTAAACCTATTTTCTTACCATTAAAACTAAATCTTCAAAAATCCTCATGACATCAACCCTTAACAAATTTAGGGTCCATGATTTGGACGTTGCAATTTTTTCAACACTGATTTACCAACTCATATGATATTTTTTTTTATAAAATAATTGTTCTTACATTAAATTAAAATAAAATATAATGCATTAACTTGAAAAAAATTAACATAAAATTTTATCACAAAATGCATTAACTTGAAAAAAATTCTTTAAAAATGTTTATAATTGTTAAAATAAAGTGATAATTTATTAAATGTTTGTTTATTATAATAATATTGATTTTTTTTAAAATGATTTTTAGTTAAAAATATATTAAAATAATGTATTTTTTATTTTTTAAAATAAGCTTAAAAATGTTAAACTTAAAGTGCTTTTGAAGTCTTAAAAATGTTTATGAATTTTCAAAATTTTAATATAATATAACAACCTTTAAAAAAACACAACTTATTAATTAAGCTGGGCTAGTCCAAAGCCCACAAACCCATCCTAACCACACACGCGACGAGCCTCCTCTCTATAAAACCCGATCTCCACTCCACAAAAGTCTACCCTCTTTCGTTCTAGGGTTTCCTTCTCCACTAGATCTTAACCCGGTTACCACCTTATCCTCCGCCAGGACAACTCAATCCCTAATTCCAAACATGATGCAACAGCCCGGAGTCGCCGGAGCGGGGGTCCCACAACCAGATCAACAACAACAATACCAACAACAACAGCAGCAATGGATGATGCAGCAACAACAACAATCGCAACCGGTGCCTCCTCCTGCTGGCTGGAATCCGCCGCCTGTTCCTTCTCCGACCCAGTACGGTGCAGCCGCCGGAAGTGGAGGAGATGGAGACGAGATTAAGTCGTTGTGGATCGGGGATTTGCAGCAGTGGATGGATGAGAATTATCTTCTTAGCATCTTCTCTGCCACTGGAGAGGTAATCCAAAATTTAATTTTGGTTTAAATTTTTTTAAAAAAAGAACCTTTAATTTTAATTTGTATAATTGTGTACGTGCCTGTGCTTGAGAAAGTCAGTAAATTTTATGGCTGGTTTTTTTTACGAGTGTGGCATTTCTTTTTTATTTTGTTAACTTTTTTCGTGTGGATATATAGATTTGTGTGTATTTGCTGTGAATTGAAAACACTTTTAAGAAAACGAGAATTGTTTTGTTTTTTTTTAATGGCGATCTCTTTTTGAGAATTGGGTTTTTTGATGGAAACACTAGGTTATTGATGCAGTATAAAAAATAGAGAGAGAAAGAAACATGGGGTATGTTTGTTTCTTTGAATTGGGTTTGTGTTGATAAGAAAATAAATGGTGTATATGCACTTGTAGGAAAACGAGAATTGTTTTGTATTGTTGATTAATGGCGATCTCTTTTCAAGAATTGGGTTTTTTGATGGAAACAATGGGTTATTGATACAGTCAAAAAATAGAGAGAGAGAAAAAGAAACATGGGGTATGTTTATCTGTTTGAATTGGGTGCTGTGTTGATGAGAAAATAAATGGTGTATATTATAGAAAGAATTTTGACAAGTGCTATACTTGTTTTGTGATTTGGATGCAGCTTTACACACTGCTCAGCTACATTGTTGTGTTGTTTTCTGAGTTGTCTTCCTCTTGTCTTGTATAACAGATTGTTCAAGCTAAGGTTATTCGTAATAAGCAAACTGGTTATCCAGAGGGTTATGGTTTTATTGAGTTTGTAAGTCGTGCTGCAGCAGAGAGAATTTTGCAGACATACAATGGCACACCAATGCCAAATAGTGAGCAGGCTTTCCGGCTGAACTGGGCTACCCTTGGTGCTGGTGAGAGGCGGCAAGATGATGGGCCTGATTTTACAGTTTTTGTTGGAGATTTGGCTGCTGATGTCAATGATTACCTTCTACAAGAAACATTTAGAAATGTGTACCCATCTGTGAAAGGTGCAAAAGTTGTTACTGATAGGGTTACTGGACGTTCCAAGGGATATGGATTTATTAGGTTTGCTGATGAAAATGAACAAAGGCGTGCCATGGTTGAGATGAATGGACAATACTGCTCTACCAGGCCCATGCGGATTGGACCAGCTGCCACGAAGAAACCCTTGACCCAGCAGTATCAGAAAGGTACGTGTTCTGCAACTTTTGGTTGCTGTGGAGTGTAGATGTTGTTTTTGTTATTTTATTTTTTTCTGTTTACATTTGCATGCTTATCTCTTATGTTGAAAATGAACATCGAATTGGTAAGTTGAATGTTGTGTGCTATGTATGTATTTTTCTTTCTTGAGCTGATGTTTCCTAAACATGTTCTTATTTTCCGTGCCTCCAGTTATGCACTTGAAGCTAGATGGATTTTAAAGAGTCATTTCCTTCCAGTACTTACCTATGTAAACTTGGGCACATTTAATTTAGTTAAAACATGCAAAAACTTATATAAAACTCATGTTGTCTTAAAGCAGGACACCGAGAGGCTCTCATTTTGGGGGGCCTGGAACTGACTTCAGCTGAAATGATTCCACTTAAATGCGTGGCCTCATTTTAGGTCAGTTATTTTGTTTACGTCGTAAGCTTAATTTCTTGTGGCGTTTTGCTACATTCACGAATTACTTTCCAGTTCGTTATTTTCAAAGAGTTACGTGTCAAGTTAAATATATACTTTTTCCTAAAGATAGTTCAATTCCGTTCCACAGTTCCTTTATTTATGTAAATCAGACAAGAATTGTTGGTTTATCTCTTCATGGTCAGCCCTTTACTTTATTTACATGCTATTTTTTAAGAGTTACATGTCAAGTTTAATATGTTCTTTTTCCTAAAGATAGTTCAATTCCGTTCCACAGTTCCTTTATTTATGTAAATCAGACGAGAATCGTTGGTTTATCTCTTCATGGTCAGTCTTTTACTTTATTTACATGTTATTTTTGAAGAGTTACATGTCAAGTTAAATATGTTCTTTTTTCCTTAAGATAGTTCAATTCCGTTCCGCATTTCCTTTATTTATGTAAATCAGACTAGAATCGTTGGTTTATCTCTTCATGGTCAGTCCTTTACTTTATTTACATGTTATTTTTGAAGTTACGTGTCAAGTTAAATATGTTCTTTTTTCCTTAAGATAGTTCAATTCCGTTCTGCATTTCCTTTATTTATGTAAATCAGACTAGAATAGTTGGTTTATCTCTTCATGGTCAGTCCTTTACTTTATTTACATGTTATTTTTGAAGAGTAACGTGTCAAGTTAAATATGTTCTTTTTCCTAAAGATAGTTCAATTCCGTTCCGCATTTTCTTTATTGATGTAAATCAGACGAGAATCGCTGGTTTATCTCTTTATGGTCAGTCCTTTACTTTATT
Organism: Populus deltoides; assembly: GCA_015852605.2. Classification (NCBI taxonomy): domain Eukaryota; kingdom Viridiplantae; phylum Streptophyta; class Magnoliopsida; order Malpighiales; family Salicaceae; genus Populus; species Populus deltoides. The sequence goes on from CM027580.2 coordinate 18,143,777, forward strand.
CACATATGGTCAGCAACTATTTTTGAGTTTTTGTTTGGTATTTACTTCAAGTGAAAATATTTTCTCTGCTGTTGATTCCGAGCACTAGAAACCTTATGAAGCAACTTATGACAATGGATTCAGAGATGCGCTCTGTTGTGGGGAGCACTATTCTGACTTCCATTCTTAGAGTTGTCTTTGTCTCACCTCGAGCTGCTCTTTTTTTTTTTTAATCATGTGGTCTCTTATTATTTTTTTTTGTTTGTGAGGTGGAGTGCATCCTTGATCTGGAGGAAGGGCTTGATTACACGCTTTTGACATTCTAATTTCTAAGCACCTACTTGAGGATCAAATCCTTGTATCTTTTTTATAGAGATCTATGTGAATTTTGTTTTATATGTTATTGGTTTATTCGATTTGGAAAAAAGTCTCTTTCTTCTATGACCATCAACTTTTTGACTCCATCCTGTCTTGTAGGTGTCATTTTCTTATTCTTCTTTCTTTGTCCTGGGCTTGTCATTGCTCGAAATTTAGATAGGTTGTAGACTGAACTTTTGCCTTTGTTTTCCTGTTCTCTTTACATGAGGGAAATCAGGAAATATGTTAACATGGTACCTAGAGTATCCATTTTGTTCTCCAAGCAACCGATGGGTTTATTGTTGATCATAATAGGAAAAGTGTACTGACCTAAATTCTGAATCCCGTTTCCCATCCTTGGCAAGTATGAATCTAGTTTGGAACTTTCCAATTGTTCATGCCTTTAAGTTTGGATATTGCTGAGTATTGGGGCATTCGATACTCTCCATCTTGATTTTATGCTAAAGATGTTCATCCTATTGAAAATGATACTGAAAATTACTTCATTGATGCTCAGCTTTGTGACAACTGACAGCTGTCAACGATGGTAAAGCTGTTGCAAGGCAAGTAATTATTTAGTTACATGTTTCTCCCATTCTTTAGGCAATGTTTATCAACTTCAGACTAAAAATAGTGGACACAAGTAGTGTTATCATGGCTATAAACTGAATTTCATTTCTCCACTAATATACTGGCATTAAGTTGGACTTTGGTCAGGAAGTTGACTTTGCTGGATCAACTCCACTAATATAGTGTTAACTTATTAATCATTCCTTGTTTGTTGTGTTTGCTTTGGTTTTTTCTGTTATCTATGTGATCCTCTGTAAATATCTGTAACTTGTGCTTTTTTACCCTAAAGAACAATCATCTTTGCAATTTCTCCAGAACAGAAAAATCTGATCTTGTTTTTTCTCGCATGCTTCTCAGAAGAGGTGGTTTTGTCATCTTTAAACTCATTCCTGCATGATTATGTTGTTTAGTTTATTCTATGGTTTTTTTTCCTTCCATTCTTGCATCTCCTTGGACATACAACGATTATGCTTCAGGGAAGCTTTGCTTTCAGTGTCTATTTCTCTTCATTTATGTATATTCATATGTTATTTGACATGCATTTGCCATGTGCAGCTACTTACCAGAATCCTCAAGGAAATCAGGGAGAGAATGATCCAAATAACACAACAGTGCGTAGTTTGTTTTATTGTTGGTATGAACTATTACTTGTCAAAGTGAATTGACTTGTTAACCTCTTGGCTGCAGATATTTGTCGGGGCCTTGGATCCAAGTGTGACTGATGACACTTTGAGAGCAGTTTTTAGTAAATATGGCGAGCTAGTGCACGTGAAAATACCTGCAGGCAAGCGTTGTGGATTCGTTCAGTTTGCTAATCGGTATTTGAAAAATACTTTAACCTGATTTCTGTTATTTTGCGTTGTAATGATTGCCTCTTTGCCTGATTTGGTTGCCTGCATTTGTTGCATTTAGAACTAGCGCGGAGCAAGCACTATCAATGTTGAATGGAACCCAGATAGCTGGTCAAAATATCCGCTCTCATGGGGCCGTAGTCCTTCTAACAAACAGGTTTGGTTGATGCCCAATAAATGTTCTCTATTTTTATGTTCATGAATTTCCCAGTGTTTACTGAAAAGGATGCAATTATTGGTTTTGTTCAGGTTCAGCCAGATCAAAGCCAGTGGAATGGCGGTGGATATTATGGATATCCACAAGGATATGATGCATATGGATATGCTGCTGCTGCTGCTGCTCCCCAAGACCCTAACATGTATTATGGAGGCTATCCTGGATATGGAAACTACCAGCAACCGGGAGCTTACCAACAGCAACAGCAGGTAAAGTAACCTTGGTTTAGAAGTTTTTAGTCCACCAGATATTGTTCAACATAAAATAAGAGCTCAACTCACCAAGGCTTGACTAGCATAGTGGAAGCTATTTAAGGCTTAAGCTCTTAGAACAACAGTACTTAAATCCCATCCTTTTTTTTTTTAGTTTAGTTTCCGATTGTTGGGTAATGTAATCTGATGTAAGAGATGCTTCAGGACGTGTCCAATTGCGGGGTGTATTCCTCGTCACTAGAATGATTTTGATCTCTAGTGAGATAGGGGTCTCATTTTCTCCTTTTGTTTTATAATTAACGACATCTGTGTGTTCCTGGTATGTGCAGTGATCTGTTTCCATGGCGGGATTCAAAAAATGCAAGGACTGATGTTAATCAGTAGCCAGAGCAATCTGAGGTTGCAGTTCACTAGTTGCATGGTGTTTGGAGTTTGGCGTTTTGCTATTTGTTCTGGTGTTAGTTTATCAGTGACAAGTGTGCTGTGGGCACCATTTGAGGCAGCATCAATGCACTCTGATATGATCAGTATGGTTTTGTAATACCATGGTGCCGCAATTTGCACTATCTGTCTACTGGATATTTCGTACCTAACCCTCTATAATCATTTAAATTATGGCTTGCTTTATTTTTAATGGGATGTTTTCTATGCTTTCCAAGTTTTTTGTGCTTTATATGATTGGATGCAATAAAGCCATTATGCTACAGGTCTGCGTTCCAGGGATTGTATTTTCCTGCGGTGAAGCAATGTCCATACGTGGCTGTAATCATCATTTTACTTTTCTAAAATAATTTTCCAGAAAACGCTAGGATGCAAAATCTGTGGTTGCATCAAATCAAAATTCGTTATCGTAATTGCTAGATGAAATTTACTAGTAAATTGATGTTTCTGAGAGTACCCTGCTGGCTTGAAAGTGCTACTAAATGTCCACAGGAGCTCCCATGAATTGCAAAGATTAAAGGGTCCTACATGTAAACGCTGCTCTTGTTCTCAATGTGCTTTAACAGGTGGAGTATTGCTGTGTGGAGACGCCGACCGCCGACCGCCGACCATTATTTCCACGATCTTTTCCTTTCCTTAACCCAAAAGCTATCAAAAACCTGTTGTAGGACCTTCCTGTTAGTTTTTTACACGTGATATATTATTTTATTCCTGTAGAATATACTTAGTTTTATTAATAAAAATATTATTTATCTTTAATATTTATTTATTTATATTTAATTTATAAATTTAATGTTTGATAAATAAATTTAGAGTAAATGTAAAATTCATAGAACAAAATCATTTTATAAATAAAATTATAAAGATGTTATAATTATGAGATTCATAATGCATCAAAGTATTGCTTCTAAATATTTATTAGAGTTGTTGAGACTTGTATATATTATGCTTTTTTTATAAAAAAAATATTTATAAGTTGAGGTACGAGGGATATCCTAAAACTAATAAGCAGGTACTTGTCAAATGATATATAAAAATATTTGAGTGATTAAGAGATGACTCACCATACTAGATGAAATAAAAAAAAATGTTCCATATGTTCTCAAATAACATTAATTGTTAAATCCTTGCGTAAGATGTAATGAGATTTAAACTAGTTTCAAATTTTATTCAAAGAATCAATAATTATAATGTTACAAACAAATATGATTTGACATGAGAAACACATTCCATGCTAAAATGTTTAAATCAAAACATTAGATAATAATTACATTGAGAAATAGATCATTGAAATGTTAAGTCAAATTACTTATAGCTTTTCTAATATTCGAGAGATTATGACACATTTCTAGACTGTGCACTTGATTTTTAAATATAAATTAATCAATTGTTGAATTTATAATAAATTAAAATTTTTAATTTATTCAATTCTATTAATGTTAAATTATAATTTATATTTGAACCAATATATTAAGAATCTAATGGATCATACATTAAAAATCATTAGTCATAAATTAATATGGAATAATTAAGCAAGTGTGGCTTGATTGAAAATAATTTTAGAAATTAAACATTGAAATGTATTTAATTCAGTAATTATAATTCTGGTCCTGGAATAATCAAGTAGGGACTTGATTGATTAAACTTCTAAAATTATTTTTAAATAATATAAAAATATTATTTAAGGGACAAATTAATATTTTACCTTTTATAAATTTTTTAAGATTCTCTATAAATATAAAAGCCTAGCTTATTATTTTGGTATATAGAAAAGTTATGTCAAACAATTTTTAATAAAATCAAAGCTAACACTTTAGGCTTAATAAATCCTTTTATTCTAAATAGAGATTAAGAAGATTTCTCACCGATAGTTTATATAAATTACCGTTAGAATCGAATAATTAAATAATTTATGATTTGCGACAATCCAATCTTTAACTATATATTCAAAACTGAAAAAAAATCACATATTTAGATAATTTTTATATAAATTCTAAATAACTCTAAAAGAATATTCTTAAAACTCCTGAATAATTTTTAAATTTATCAGCCGAGATGATTTTCAGAACCCAACTCTTCCTTCAGACATCACATGTACTGCAGAGGATGATATTTCTTACACGCATGGTCAGCTGGAAACCGATGCTTCAAGCACACCTTTAACAGGCAAGTTTTGCAGGTGCATGTGTTAGAGAAGGTTAATATCTCCTTGCAGCGCTTAACAGCGCAAGTTGGCTTCTTCTTCTTCTTCTTCCTTGGGTCACAGTCTCCAGATTTCTCATGTTTCAGCAACACCACTTTCTCAGCATCCTCGTTGCATCCAGTAGTCTCAATAGACGCCGAACATGTTTCACAAACAACTACTTTTCGACTCTTGTGGTCTGATTTCGGACACTCATGAGACTTGTAGGATCTATGCTCTAAGCAAAACACCTGCAAGAACATATGATTAAGGCTATAATATTCCATGCCAAACAAAGCTGCATGCATAAATTTGAGTTACCCTTGATTACCTTTCGACAACCATTGCAGTTGAAAGGCAGAAAATCGAGCTGCTTGCATTCAGAATGTTGGCAGTGTCTTCCCAAATCTGGAAAAGCCTCTGTTCCTCCTCCCATCCTTTTTTCCCCCTTTAAATTTCCTCTAAGATTAGAATTTGCGGAATGGCATGTAGGAGGAGGTTTGTCGTCATTTATAGCTTCGCTGAAAGGCACTTGCTGGCTTGGTGCCTAAGCCATCCTGACTCCTCTTTCGTGTTGCTTTCGGTTTTGTTCTTGGCATTCTAGTTGTTTCTTGGCCACGCGGTTGAGGTTTCCTTTTTTGACTAGTCTTACTCTACTAAATTAATTTAGTAGATATTATGATATTATCACATGTAGTGTTTTTTAAAATAGTTTTTAGTTTAAAAATATATTAAAATAATTTATTTTAAAATATTAATATATTAAAATATTAGAAATCATTTCATCATCTGGGAGGCTTGGATTTAGGAAAAATGATAATTTCTCCATCGATGAAAACATGTGAGTCTATCCATTTCTTCAGGCGGTCCCTTTTGATTTGTTTGGACTTTCATTTTCTCATTGTGGAAGCTGACAATGTAAGCTCGAGAAGAGAAGATTTATGTTTTAGGGTTTCGGAGGTTTTGCATTTTTTCTTTTCCTTTTCCTATTTATTTTAGATCTTTGAAGAAATCAAGTAAAGATTACAAAGATAATATAAAAAATAAAATAAATAAAAATCAAGTTAGATAAGAACTGATATCAAAAGATTTCAAGATTAATTCCCTATATTATGTTTATAATTTTTTCAAATAACTTTTTCTAATCTAAATATTTTTATTAGGTTTAATTTTTATTTTATTAATATGGATGTTCAGGTTAACTTGTGTGTACCTCGACTAATCCCATAAACCCTGAAGTTAACAATTATATAAGCTTTCAGCGGTTATTATATTAATAATCACATCACTCGAATCCGAGATTATAAAGAAAATAAATTCTTTATTCCAAAACTCTTATTACGGACCCTTTAGGTTTAATCTTTTTAATTCAACTCATATGAATCTTGGCAAGGCTGAGAGTCCAAAATGAATTTGCTCCTCTACACATAAAAATAAATAGATGGAAAAGAACAGATTTTTCATAATTGAAAGATGGTTCAAATTAACTATAGCTGGAATTGATCTTTTATTTACAAGTAAATTACAAGCATCAATGGCTTTTGGTGAATTTGGCAAATTCAAGCTAATGGCATTCGTTGGCATGTACAGCAACAAAAAATAATAATAAAAGAAATTTGGTTTTGTATTATGATTTTCATTCCTTTTTCATAAGCATAAATATTTATAAAATGTAATAAAGGCCTGCAAAATCAAGTATAAACTATAAATAAAAAAAAAAACAGACAAAAAATAAGTAAATGTTATTTAACTTTTTGAAAACACCATATAATTCATTACATATATTGAAGTTCATTGTTTTCCGATTAATTTATAGACAAATTAAAATAAATTTATTTTCATAAATATATAAAAAATACACTTGCTGTATTGAATTTGTTGTGATTCAGTAAATGAATTTACAAATTTAATAATAAATCTGGGAAATCTTGAAGAAAATACAGTGAAACGACCGAAGCATGCCGTGATGCCAAGGTTACAGGGCTTATTACATATATTTACAACATATAAAGCCAGCATAAACTCATCAAACCGAACAAGACACCAGCACATGCATTGAAACACAGGCAGAAAAAAGCATTTCTCTGTTCCAATTTCCTTGATTCTTTCTTTAGATCTCTCCTTCCTCTGTCAAGCACAAACCCTGGTCTTTCTTTATAAGAAAGGGAAAACCTTTTTTAAATAGGCATACAAAAAAGTTTCGTTATTTTCTTTTTTGGATAAAAACAGAGATGGGTTACAAAAACAGAGCAGAAGCTGAAACAGAGGCTTGCTTAAACGAGGCTTTATTGTTTGCTACTATGTGTATAATTGGACTCCCTGTTGATGTGCATATTAGAGATGGTTCTGTCTACTCTGGAACCTTTCACACTGCTTCTTTTGACAAGGAAAACGGTGAGGTTTTCTTTTTCTTTTTTGGTCTCCATTGGAAACGTAAAAATTGCTTCTTTTTGGCATTAGTTTTTGAATTACTTGAAAGTTACGATTTTCGTACAAAATGGTATCTGGGTTTTGATTTTTATGAGCAACCCTACCTGGGTTTTTGGTTTTATTGAGAAATAGTCATGTACTCTTTAGAATGGACGAGATCAGATTGGATTCTGATCTGGGTTTTTGCCTATTTTGTTAGTATATAATTCTGTTTCTGTTTCTGTTTTTGTTTTGTACTCTATTTGTTTATGCAATGGAGGGTCCACTATTTTATTTGGTTAACACAGACTGGATTTGGTACTTTTGGAAATAAGACTTCATAAAGATTGGAAATTTTAAGTGAGATTTATCATTTATGAAGTTTAGTTACCTGCTTTGTGTAGGTGTTGTTTTGAAGGAAGCAAGATTGACTAAGAAGGGAAAATCTGATGCAAATGTAGCTAATGGGAGTGTGATAGAGACACTTGTAATTCTTTCGACTGATGTTGTCCAAGTTGTTGCTAAGGTATGCAACTCTTTCTATTTTAAATTCCTGTTAGTTATCCGGATACAACGTTGGAGAATCTGCCTAATATATGTGCCGCTTTGTATGCAGGGAGTTCTGTTTCCAGCTGATGGCGTCACTGGAAATATATCTGGTGGCAATGTAGAAGCTGCTCTAACCAATGCTCCGTCTTCTGAGATTGTAGCGAGTGAGGCAAAGAAATCTAACAAGTTCACTGTGGATAAAAAGAAATCTAATCACAACAGGTATTGTCTTGTTTTGGACTTGGGTTGTAAGGACTATCGTTGTTAACTGTTTAAATTTAATTGTAAGCTGCAATAATTTAAAGTCATATATCTTATTGGTTTACTTTTCTTTTCAATAATGCATTTGTTTTCAAGTTTACTGTTTGTTAAATTCTGATAGTTTCTCCAAGTGCACCATTTGTTATTTCAATGTTCTGTACATACCTGGAACCACCTTAGAGCCTTTGCATGCATGCAGACATACCTATATATATACATACTGTTTTCAAGTAATTAAGAAAACTACTACCTGTTTTAGTACAGAAATCTGGTCAAGGAAATATTTCTGCATCCAAGCAACCTTTTTTTTTATTTGGCTATATAACCATGGACTAATTGTACCTATGAAGTAGGAGTTCAGTCAAAAACAAGAACGGTACTTCCCATGGTCTTATGCCGACAAAAGCAGGAAAGGATCCTGAAGGGAGAAAAACGCCACCAAATCAAATAGGAAAAACAATGGAATTTGAACATGGGGAAAGAGATGGTGTGCATATCCCAAAGGTGAGGCTTCTATTTTCTTTTCTTCTGTTTTGTGGTCTACTAGGGAAACAGTTTCTGTGAGCTTGTCTAGATATTCATCAAAAGATCTCCATAAATGATGTTAACTTGTGTTTGGGTTATGAACATTTCTGTCGTGAGAGACCTATATCAGCAGCAGCATAGTTGGCTGCTTTTAATATTGAGAGCAGACTTTTTGTTGAAGAGTGTTGTTCTTATTTTAATGCTACCTAGGGTGCATCTTATAATGGTTTGGATGATCTGATGGATTGATAAATGGCTTGAAGGTAACCCAATCAATTACTGCTTCAATGAGTCAGTGGTAATTTAATATCTGTAGTAGGATACTTTTTTTACAATGCTCGTGAGAGAGAGAGATATTTGTACACTTTTCACTTCCTTTCTTTCTAATTTTTTCTTTAATTTCTGTTTTGTGTATGCAGAGAGAAGCTTCTTCTGGTGACTCGGTTAATGGAAGGTATAAATTACCAGTCTTTTCCAAGTTTCAAGTGGGGTTTGCACTGTTGGATGCCTTAAAATCTTATCCTCTGCATTCTGTGTTTTTTGTACTTGCATTGGGTTGCAAACTGAACTGGCCCTTGTCTGTTCTAGCACAAATTTTCTCCACCAAAGCACTGCATGATTAATGATTCATATTTCTTTTGAATATAGACACAAAGGATTTAGAGTCTATGTTTGCATTAAATTGTGTTGCTCATTAGCTTAAATGTAAATTATTTTCTTTATGGAATCCCTTCTAACTTTCAAGTTTCTGTCAATTTTTTTTTCTGGCAGACAGACTAGAGATGACAGGTCACAGGAGGAGCAGGGTCATTATAAACAGAAGTTCGATTTTCAAACAGAAAAGAGTGTATGTTATGTGACAGGCATATTTATTTCCTTGCTTGATGCTCTGTGTTTGTAGAAGTGGAAACTATTTGCTCAATAACTCGTTGATGTAGATTTTTACCCATGCATTTGATTTGTGCAGGCTGATGAAGTTCATAGCCCAAATGCAATCAGTAAGTTCAACTTCCACACTGGGTTTAACTATTTGATCCATAACATACTATACAGATCTGCCTTGTGCTTATAATATCTTTTATGAAAAGAAAGCAGAAGAGAAGGCATGCCTTCTTTTACCTGTAAAAAGTTCTGATACTACCAGTGAAAATGTTTGTTATAAAATACCCATGATGTAAGGCTTTGCTCTCTGAACTTCATTATAACAATAAATTGCTAATAGATTTTGGGTTTTGTATCAATTGTATTATGTGAGTTAACATTCATGAAGATTTAGTGGCCGCATGCCATTTTCTGAATTTTTTATTTATTATAACACAGGGCCTTCTATGATGAGATGCATCTACGTGATAGTTTGCCTGTAGAAGCTAAATCTTGCCATGATTCCCTGAATTTGCCTTATATTTTTTAAAATGCATTTTCTTTTTTCCATCCTGATTCTGTTCTGTTTTAATTGCTTAATGTGCTACATACAGCAGGGCCTCATGACAGTGAAGCAAAATCCATTGCAGAAGGGCAAGTAACAGTGAAGCTGTTGCCTAATGTTGTATCTTGTAATCCTGATGGTGATCTTATGAAGCCAGACAGTCAATACTGTGGAAGGCCTGCTTCTGCAGGAACCACCTCTCCTAGTTCTGTTTGTGCTAGTGTTTCTACTGCTTCCAATCCAATGGTTGATGTTCCTTCAGAATCACACTGTAGCTCATCAGCAAATTCTACTGATGTGGCCTCTCCACAAGTTTCAGAATCTAATAGAAGTTCCAAGGTAAAAACCTTGTTTGTTTCAACCTTTTGGTACTGACATCTGTTTCATCTCACCTCTATTGACTGTCAATTTTTAGGGCAGTCATCATGTCACTGTCTATCACATCAGTAAATCATATAATTTATCGAGCCAGCACTTTTTATGAGTAACTGTGAAATATGTTTTTGAATTGCTAGTGCAATTCATATAGGATATAATTTATAATCTATACCACAAGCATCTGTAGAAATCATTGGGCTTGGTTAGATTGCAGTTTCTTTGGAATTTTGGAATATTTATGACATCAATTTTATAACCATGCTGATGTTTTTTGGCATTCTTTTCTTTCAGGCATTCAAGCTCAATCCAGGAGCAAAAATTTTTTCTCCTTCCTTTTCCAATCCTACATCAGCTAATGCTCCAGCAGTGCCAACAGTTGCAAGTATGGCTTACATCCCAAGCAACTCTCCTGTGGTACCTGTTGCTGCTGTCCAGCCAGAAGTTGGGATCCCTTGTGCACCTCGATCATCTGTTCCTGCTAAGTTTCCCCCCTACAGTAACTTGACAGCTGTAAATGGTGGCAGTGGTTCTCAATTTTCACCTGTATGCATTAGTCAACTTCTTGCTTCTTATTGAGTAATCTCTCATATCAAATTCAAGTCACTTGAGAAAATGCCATATTTAGCACCAATAACTTTCTTGTCAACTCTTGGAATTTTTTTTTACTGAACTAGCCCCTAATTGTTAAAAGAGGAATTCTTTTCTAGTTCTCACAGGGTTATTTGGCTATAGGTTGCTGGACACATGGGAACCAGAGTACAGTCACTTAGATATGCTGGTCAGTATCATGCTGTTCAGGCAGCACCATCATATGCACAACCAAATTCTCAATCTGTAAGTGAAAGGAAGATTCATGTGATATTCATCTGGCAGTTTATTTCTGGTGCTCATTTGTTGCTTTTTCGGTCAGGAGATTTGTGACTTTTATGGTTATTTATGAGTTTCTAATCTGGCTCTGTTTCTCTAGGTTTTGGTTGGACGGATGGGGCAGCTTGTGTATGTTCAGCCAGTTTATCATGTACGATACAGAATCTGCAACATGAAATAACTAAGCACTCTGATGTTTGATAGTTACAGATACAATAAACATTTAGTTTCTGGTTGTTGCAGCTCGTATTTAACTGTTTAATGTATGTTAGGGAGCAATTTATGCTACATTTTGGAATGGAACAATTTATGTCATTATCAGATCTCGAGATAGTTCCTAGAACTGGCCTTGGCCAGTACTCTAGCCGCATACTGATTCTAAATATCCTACTGTGGCTATATCTCTAATTATTTATATAGTTGGTTTGAACTAGTGTCATACCATGCTTCTCTTAACACGAATGCTTTCTTATCAACCACATTATAATAGAATAATGCTGGTTGTGTGCGTCATTGATCCAAAGCTAGATAGCTAATTAGCTAAGATTTCGATATGTAATATTGTGCGAAAGAAATCATAATTGTCTATATATCAGTTAACAAAGTCTGCAGCTATGCAATCTTGTGGTCATATCTTGAAGGTCTAATGGCAGGCTTATTTCCTTGTTTTTCATGTATAACTTTCTAATTTTCAACGCTTCTGTCTTTTTTTATTGAGGCTGATCCTCTTGCATGTCAAGTCATCTCAAGTGTTTAATTTTCTTCTTCCTTGAAGTTGTTATCCAAGCATGCATGGTATATTTCTCTAATATTTTTGTTGCGTTTGTTTTATGAAAGGATTCGGTTCCAATTGCAGCACCCATATCAACTGTATCTGCACGTCCTCTGTTAACTCCACACCAGGTCCAGTATCCTAAACACCAAGGTATAAAAAAAGGGTTTTTCTTTTATTGGTAGAAACTTTATACTATGTTGCAAGAGGTTCTGGTTTCAATGGTTTGTCATTGCACTTTCTGCCATCAATTAGGTTGCACATTCAATGTAAGCTTAGATGTTTAATGTTTTATATTACTGACTACTTGAAGGGACAACCTAATTGCTAAGCTAGCAAGTCAGCATAAGCTTTTCAAAAATTGGTTGAAAATTCCAACTTCTGTCAATGTCTGCTAGGGATTGATAGTCAATATGTGCAGAACCATCTGAGAGATTGATTCCATTTTGAGTTTCAACTTGATGAGAGAACTTGAAATTTAATGCTGTAACTCAAATATAGGGAAGGTGATTATATTATTTTCTGGTATTGTTTTAAGAGCTTCAATGAATTTGCTGCCCATCCCACCCACACACACGAAGGAAAGAAAATTAAGAAAAGATTTCTACAGCATAACGTAATTATAGATGACAGCACCATGTCCAACATGGCATCTTATAAGATCAACTGTAGGATATTTTTCTACATTGGAAGATTAAGTCATACAAGACTGAAGATGTTGGTCTCAGCATCTCTATGTTTTTCTGTGCCTGTTTATTGTGTATTTGAGAAGATTGATTTTTGTTTTCTTTTCCATTTGGATCGCAGGAGGTGCAGCAGGCCAAACCTTGCAGCTTTGTGTGACTCCACCTTTTGTAGGTGGACAGCAACCATTTGTAGAGCCAAGCCAGATTCCTTTTCTTCAGCAACCCATCCCTGCTATCCGTCCCATTCCAGTTCCAGGATCTAATACTCTCTTTGGCACCAAGTTTCCATGAGCATAATCCACAGTGAAATCAAGATTCTTTTTCATGAACAATAAAATTTTGGTCCATAGTTTTTACTGAAGCGCATCTAGCAATAGGTTATAGTTGTATCTCTCATCTTCAGGGTTTAACCGTCTCAACGACTTTTTGTAAAATCTGATTTGAGGGTAATTTTTTATTTGGTGATTCATGCTGCAAAACATGTAGGGAGGTTTTCTGTTTTGATGGAAAATTCTGAGATCCCCCCTTATGGAAAGAATTGCATCTTGGAAAGTGATAATACAGGCCAAAAGGTGTTTAGTGTACTATATTGAGAAAAAAAGATAACAATAAGGTTGTGATATATCAAGTTAGTGGGATCGTTCATGTCATCTTTCGCTCAATTCTGCAGTAGTTTTTGGGTTCCCAGATTACTGCCACAGGACGCCTCTTCTTCTCCCTTCCTGCATCGGGCAATAGAAGGTTTCTGTTTGCTATTTTTTGTTGCTGAATATGTTTGAACGTCACCTTTTACATTGGCCCTAAGGCTTCTGCATCCTTGATCACAATTCGTGGAAGCAAATTTTACTAGCTCATGGATATTATTAAACAGTCTTTATTGGGTTGGACTGCAATATGCTATCTTCTTTTCATCTCTCTTCCTCTTTTCGCGGTGTAACTATCAGCAGTTCATCGTGTGAGAACCTCAACCTGAAATGTGATTCTTCTGTTATCCTAAGTAACCTGATGCGATCAGCTTATCATGAATTTTTGTCAACAGCTACACAAGGAGGATAATCTTTAGACCATTAAGTTCCTCAAACAGCAACACCACACCACCTAATTAAAATGAGTTTAGTTAAGCTTTATTTTCCCCATACTAAATCTTTGATCTATGCTATATTTCTATCTTCTCTCTATCCTCCAAGATCGCTTAGAACAAAGTTGCTCCTAATAATCTAGTACCTGATAACTTCGCTTAGAACAAAGTTATCAGGCACTAGCACATTTAAAAGCAGAACTCGTGCTTTGGAAGTTGGATCATAAACCCCGCACCAGGCATGGATACATGATAGAAGGTTGAGGCTGCATAAATGTCTACTAAGAAGGTATCCTTCAATTCAAACTATGAATAAATTACAGTACCAAATGCAAACATGCACCTAGGTTGCCTTTATAATTGAACTAAAATAAAAGTCTAAGAGAAGACATCTCAGCCTCACACTTTTGAGCAAAGATGGATTTTGTGTGGCCTCTACCTAGTTTAAGATAACTAATTTTCTAGACTTGTACAAGTCTAGTAATTCATTCTCCGGAAACTTTACATAGTACAGAAGCACCAGTACACCATTTTCCATTGCCCCGTGTGCTCTGAAGGACTACTCCATTCATCTCCAAGCGTGGTTTCTGGGCTTTTCAAATTATCTATTTCAATCTAAACCTGCAGCCGGCCCCTCAGTACAGGCCCCTGGATTGTCTGCCATGCTTTCCTGCAAAACCTTCTTAAGGTTTGATGTTTATAACAAGTCATTGATCTTGTACCTGGGAAATGACCTTTAGTATATAATGGATGATTGGACAGTGAATTTATTCAGTTGAAGACTTGTTTTACCTGCAAGAGCTGAGTCATTTTTCCAGTCTTGTATTCCTCGGAAGGTCTAGATGCAACCACAGGATGACAGCCAACATTAGGCTGTAAAACTTGCAGTGGTTCAACAGACAGGGCCTGATCTGTGTCACTGACATCCTTTTCTGCCACAATACCAGAATCTTTCACAGGCAAGTTAACAGCTGAGCTGCTATTAGTATCTGTTGACTGTAATGGAGACTGTAATGGAGCAGGAACCCTCTTGATTACTTCAGTTAACAGTTTCTCAAAAGGCACACCAGTTGTTTTCGTTGGGTTGGCTTCTGATTCATGTAGTCCCCCAGCTTGAGTTTGATTAAAAGGACTTGTATTTTGCGATCCTGAATGCATCACCTGGTGGTTATTTGGAGATTGAAATTGCATGACTTCATTTGTTGGTGTTGATCCATTTGATGAATGAGCAGCATCTCGAATCTGCTTGCCTTTTGAAGTCACCGGATGGGGAGTTTGGCTTGTGGCACTGGCACTAGGTGCACCATTTGATAGATTGACTGGCTGAAGTACAACAGGAACTAAATTGCCTCTTGATATTGCAGGGGTTTGGGGTACCACTGAAAGCACCTGCTTACCTTTTGATCCAGCTGGATTAGCAGCTCGGGCAGCATGAGCAGTTCCATTTATGTCTCTAGGCCCAGGATTACGGCTGTGGACCTTAGTATTGCTTTCTCTCGGAAGGGGAATCTCATTCCTTCTGATCATTGGGACACCTGGGGCGATATCATTTTCTGGCATAACAGGGACGTAATGTCCAGGCTTAAAAACAACACCCCTCAAAGTTGTTTCAGTATCACCAACCCTGACATTAAGCAAATATCCAGCATCAAATGTCGCCTCTATAATACCATGCACTGACTGGCCTATCATGGAATCAATTGCATCATTAACTGGATCTACTTGATGTGGCTGATTACCATTGACCCCTCCAAATCCAGGAGTAGTACGAGCATTCTCCCCATGGTTTGGATTTTGATCCCTTGGAACATAGGCATTCCCATTATGATCAACCTCCAGTTTAGGGTACTTGCGTGGACGACCACGCTTGCGTTTCAGAGGGATGATTGCTGAAGCATCAGGATTATTCCCTTGGTTTACTTCACTCATGTTCTGTATAATTTCCTTCCCGAATGATCTTTTATTGTTTTCCTCCCTGCAGCAAAGAGCAAATATTTAGTTTGTGAAGCAAATTGGGCCAGCCATGATGGAACAGATGCAAGTAAAGAGATCAACACGTGCATTTGCAAACAAACATAACCAACTTCTACAAAAAAGAGTACACTATCAGTCATGGAATTCTATAAAACCACTGGTATATGCATACTCGACCTTGCTGTGGACAAAATGAGCATGTCCACAACACATTATCTTGCTTGCCCTAAAGTCTACAGAAAAACTTCGGTCACTTTAAAGGTCTGAGGGTTTTCCTTAAATTTCACAGTAAGGAATCCAACACATCAAACTTTCCAACTTAGCATTCTTAAGCAATCTAAACAACTGCAGAAGGCTAGTACAAGTAGGGGAAGCAGGTGGAACAGCCACAAAAGTTGCCACATCTTTATATTATGCTATTCAGATTATCTATCTCACCATCCAATCAACCCAAAAATATAAATGATCATGTGCAGGAATTTGATCTCAAAGGGTGCGTATTGAGATACATGAAAAAGAAAATGATCTCTTCTCGAAATGAGCTACCATGGTGACTATTTTATCAACTGCCATTTCAGGATACGATTTCTCCTAGTCAAACTCAAAAGAGCTCCTATTCCTAGCCACTATATCAACAAAGCACCTAAAACACTAATCCCAAACTGATCTAATAAAGGAAAATTTGGTCAGCTTTAAAATCCCCTACAGTGTAACAAGCCATGTGAATTCGTATACAGGAAATTCAAGCAAAAAAGAAATAAAAAATATTCCCGTGATCATAAATTTCCCAAAAACTCTGAATGTTAACAATGATAAACAAAGAGTGACACTATCATCCCATCAAAAATGCACTTCAATTGAAATAAGAAAAGCAAAAAAAGCTCAAAAAAGAAGAAGAAGAGAGAGAACAGCAAGAATAAGCCACTAGAGAATAACGTAGGGCAACCCATAAACAAGAAACAGATAGACATTCATTAAGAGCCAATACAGAAAAGTAATCAAAACCCAACAACTATAACACATAGAATAAAACCAGTAAATAAAGGCCTTCCAAGAATGGTAGGCAAATATAGCAACCTGCAAAAACAAGAACAAAAACATAAAAAGAACCAATTAGTTAAGAGAACAACAACAACAAAAGAAAGACTAAAAAATTCACATATCTGGACCAAAAAGAAAAACCCTAAACCCTCTGCTAATATGCCATGAAAAGGTGCTAAAAAAACCAAGAAAATAAAAACTTTTAAAAGGGTGTTTTTACAAAGCAAGCAAGAAGCTAGGGATTGTGAAAGAGAAGGGAGGCGAGCGAGTTTATTTACCTTCTGGGGCTCTGTTTGTTATTTGTTTTTTTCTCCCTTTTCTGAGAGGAAAAATTAAAAAAAAATGCCCCCAAGAAATCTAGCGAGTGTATAATAGAAAATCGTTTTACTTCTTTCTTAGCTTTTGTCTCAGAGAGACGAAGATGTCGGGGTAAAGTTGTGGGGGCCAGCCTTTGGGTATGATTGTTAACAATATAATGACATGCATGTGAGATAAAGGCTATGACAGCACAATGAGAGAGTGAGTCTGGGGGATCAAAACTGGGCCACGTGGTGATTGATCAATTTGACTGTTATGAAGGAAAGTTACCTGAGGTAAATGATTTGGAAGATATGGGCCCCACTGGATTTTGCAAAGGTTCTCTGGAAAAAGAGAAGAATTTTCAAAGTTTGATAAAAAATAAAATAAAATGAGTGATATCAAATTTTTAGAAGGTGAGTACATAATCTTTGTATGGAGAGGCAGTTCGCAATTTTTCATGGGCCGAGATAATTTGTTTGAAGAGTGAAAAAACAATGATTAAATATTATAAGTGTAATTTAAAAAATAAAAAAATTAATGACTCGACATCATAAAAATATAACTAAAAAACAATAATGATTATTAATTTTGAAGAATTAAAATGATAAAAAATAAAATAAAAAAATAAAAAAATACCAGTACAACTACGTGATGAAATTGAAAAACAATCAAAATTATGGAATCAGTGATAAAAATAAAAAAAAATTAAAATTTAATAAAAAAATATAATAACAATTAAAAATCAAAACATTGAGGGCTAAAACCCCAAATATCATCAAATATTAAATTGAAAGGAAAATTTGAAAATTTCTAAGGCCACAGCTTCACAAAAGAATCCAAAACAAAAATAAAAATTAAGAGAGTAAGGACTTAATTAAAAAAAAAAATCAAATTAAAAAAAACTAAAATACATTATTTTAAATCTATGCTTGACTTGACGGGTTGATTCGTGACCTAGGGAACCCAGGGTTTAGGCCGACCCGGTTTTCAAAAGAAATTGGAACAAAGCACAATAAAATTCGATACTTATATTTAATGCAAAAGCAAAAATCCTCATAAAAAAACTAAATTGACAAAGCCTGAAAAAAAAAAGCTCTAGGTAATATGTTTTTTATTTTTCAAAATGAATGGAAAATCCCATAGGAAGTGGAAAAAAAAAATAAAAAAACATTTAATAATGAAACAAAAAAAATGAGCTGAAAAAAAAAAGGGAAAACCAGACAAATTCTGGTGAACTCTCTAAACCCGGGTCAATCCCTCAAAGCCACAAACCATTAAGTCCCATACATAGGCTCAACTAAGAAACTCAATATAAAACAAATTTAATGTTGAAGGGTGAGATAAATTAATCTAATTAAAAAAATATTTTTAAAAGCACAAGATCTAAGAAAGAGCACAAAAAACTGAGGCAATATCAGGTCAATTTAATGTTAAAGGATGAAATAAATTAATTTAATTTAATTTAAACAATTTCCTTTAAAAAGAGATATATCTAGCAAAGATTAAAAAAAAACCTTAGGCAACCCGTGTTACTCTTAAAAAGTCAGAAAAGTCCCATCAAAAGTGGAAACACAATATCGGATGATGAAATAAAAAAAAGATATTAAAAAAAGAAATAAAAAAATCAAGCAAATTTGGACGAACCTCCTAACCCCAGATTAATATCTCAAACCTGTAACTCATTAAGCTCTAGACCTGTGCTCAATCAAGAAGGTTAACACCCAACAAATTTAATATTGAAGGATAAAATTACAAAATAAAATCAAACTAAAATTTTTTAAAAGTTTAAAAATTCGACAGAGAAAAAAACCCAAGGAGAATGAAATCGAAAAACAAACTAATTCTATAAACCATTTTAAATATAATAAATAGAAATTAAAAGAATGTGGACCAAATCAAACATATGAAAAAATCCATGGGGTGAAATTGAAAAAAAAAACTAATTTTATAAATTATTTTAAATAAGAAAAATACTAATAAAAAGATTAGGGATTAAATCAGAAAAAACTAACATTGAATTTTGTAAAGACCAAATTTCAAGGATAAAAAAATCATTAAGGATGAAATTGAAAATAATTTTTTTTATATAAATTATTTTCAAATAAATCAAAAGATCAGGGGCCAAATCTAAAGACAAAACTAATTAAAGGGTTGGATTGAATTTTTTTTTTATGGACAACACACTTTCCTAGGATGAGAGAGAGAAAAAAAGAAAAAAAAACGGTCATTGATGGTGAACCAAAGACAGAGAAGAAACATGCACTGCCTGGTCAGGTAGGCACCACCGAGAAGATTCCATTACCACCTTGGAAGCCACCATTTGGCCACACGTGCTGCCATAAAATTTCTCGAGCCCCAAGTTTAATAATTTAAATAATATTATATATCTGGTAAAAGACACAACAACCCCTCCCTCAATTTGATAATCACCAAAAAAACCAAAAGGAAAATACATAAATACTCTTGCACACTTACTTTTTTTTTTTTTTATCTTCTAGGTGTATGTTGGTGAATTCATTTTACATTTAAATTTGAAATGCCAAAAATACCTCTAAGTGATAGGTATAAGTCATTTTGCTATTAAGAGTAAAAAAGCCATTACACTGTACCAAAAATTTATATGAAGACCAATCCACCCCCCAATGAATTCAGAAATGTCAATTGAATCCATGTGAAAATACAAAAACACCCTTAAAAGCAACATCTTTTAGTTTTGTAAAGAAAGGCTTAGACGTCATAACATTGTTCCAATCTACAGTGCTATAAGTCTAAGGCCATAGTATAAGACTGGTGGTTTTCAATTTTTGTTTTTATTTTTGTAATAGGTAGGAAACTAATTTTGGATAATGATGCAAACGAGAATGAATGATAAAGAAGTTTGTCACATGTTAAAATCTTTAAATACTAAGAACATCATAAGTATATAGATATTTTTAAAATATTCAATTTTTATTTTTCTATATCTTTACTTTTCAAAAGACTATTACAACCCTTTATATAGAAAAAAACTAGAAAACTAGAAAAAAACCCTAATAATACTGAATAAAAAAAAGTAAACTAGAAAAACTATCCCCTTCGAATAGGAAAAAAACTAGAAAAGAATCATAAAGTAAAAACTAAAATAAAAACTAGAATAAGAAAATAAAAATATAAAAATATATATTTTTGTAAAACAGCTCGTACATTAGTTTTCATGAGTTGGAAATAACTCATTTTCAAGTTCAGTCTTCAGTTAAAAACCATCCTCCATCAAGAACACCTTTTTGTTCATCAGCAACCCCTAGAGTGGGTCCCTAATACCTTTATGTGGTCATCTTATCATGAGTTCCTAACACAACACCTTTGTGTAAGCTATCCCATTGTAGATTCCTAACACAACACCTTTGTGTTGGTTACTTTATCATGGGTCTCACCACTACGATTTCAAATGACAATAACTAACGTAAATGAAAACAACACACCAGTTCTTGAATATTTTTTTTTCAAGGAGAAACCTTTTTATCCTATCCTACACAAGCACACCCTATTTTGCAACCACTTACAGATATAATTGTTCTACAACACACAATAAAGCAAAATAACCATAAAAAATTATTGAGTTTTGATACATATTTCTTATCCAATTGATAATAACTAGGGTATGGATATGGATAGAAATTCAATATATGAATACCCGTATGTATAAAATAGAAATTATATGGGCAGATCTAATGCAAGTACATGGAGATTTTAATTTTAAAGCTCATCAAAATTTATGACCACATCAGCAATCGTCCAAGGTCTATAATTTTGATATTTGAAATTAAAAGTATGATGCTAACATTAGATGTTCTTGACTTGTATGAAGGATAGACACTTATTAGTGAACCATATTGATCACTGATAAAAAAAAAAACTTCGATTATATTATACATATGAGTACTGTCATCACCCAATTTTGGGTGATTCCTCAAAATTCATTTTTTTTCCCAAAAAAATAAAAAAAAATAAAAAAAATA
Organism: Populus deltoides; assembly: GCA_015852605.2. Classification (NCBI taxonomy): domain Eukaryota; kingdom Viridiplantae; phylum Streptophyta; class Magnoliopsida; order Malpighiales; family Salicaceae; genus Populus; species Populus deltoides. The sequence goes on from CM027580.2 coordinate 18,164,850, forward strand.
AAAATAAAAAAATAAAATAAAGGTTGGCAATGCGGAGAAAGCCGACCAAGAAAGGTCAAAAATAGGCGAAAATCAAGCTGCAATTTTCGGAAGAATTTCAAGGCCCAAGTGTACGCTGTTATGCCCAAAAATAGAAAAATGCAAATTCAAAGGTCAAATTAAATGATTATTGGACGAATTTGCATAAGAATTAAGTCCAATGACATAATTAAATTTTAATGGGCCAATTTGATTTAATCATGGGCCAAATTGAATTTTAATTATGTTCAAGAATTAATTTGGGTCCAATTGAAGGATTTAATTAAGTGCAAGGACTTAATTATACTTTAAGCGGGTCAAATTAATTTGAGGGCTTAATTGGTGAAAAATTAAGTTTGGGAGCTTAATTTGGACTTAATTGAGAAATCAGAATTTTAAGATACCCAATTTAATTTTTACCAAGTGAATTAATTGAAATCAGGGGCCAAACACAAAACTTGAGGGACCAATTTTGAAGCCCGAAAAAATACTCTGCCTATAAATAGCAACCTTTAACTCAAACCCTGGGGGGGCATTTTTGACAATAAAAAAGGAAGAAAAAAACCTAACCCTAAAAAGACCTAATCTTCTTCTCTTCCAGGCAGCCCCCCCTGTTTCTTTGTTGGATTTTGTTTTCTCTTCAGCCGGCCACGGAAGATTTTCCTTCTCCCTCTCCAGCCGGTTCCAACATCATCTTCCCCCTTTCCTCCACGCCATTTCACCATTTTTCCTTCCCCTCTCCACAGCTGCTCCCCACTCCATTTTCCTCCACACAAGCCGCTGCTCCCCTCTCACAAGTTTTTCCTTCGGTTTCTCCTTCCCTTCAGCCTCCTCCCCTACACACGGCCAAGCCGACCATTACTGGCTCAAACAACCCGTCTTCTCCTCCAAAAACAGAGACCGGCCGACCCTTTGCCTTCGGTTTCTTCTTTTTCCGGAGGTGGATGTGCGCCTCCCCGTGCAAAGGAGACCGTCCCCCCTCTAACAGAGCTCGTCCACCGGGTCGTCGTCTCCAGCTCCTCCCCCGCGTGGCAGGAGAGCAGCAGCAGCGCCCACAGGCGCGGAGCAGTCCGCCTTCTCCCTCCGGTGGCGCCTACAGATTCAGCCTCTTCTCCTCCAGCGAGCACCACAACAGCAGCAGCTCCTCACCCACGACGCTGGGTCATATCCACGGCGGATCTGCCACCGAAAAAAGAAGAAGGCGACCGATCTGCAGAGGAGGCAGAGAAACGGGACAGATTTGAAAAAAACGGGAAGAACCTGAGAACAGATTTTAAAAAAGGAGCATAACAGAAAAAAATAAAGAACTAAAACCGATTGCTTTGTGTGTTTTTCTTGCTGTTGCAGGTGACGGTGACTCTCACCGCCGGTGGAGGAAGACAGGGAAGAAGAAGGCTTTCCCGATCCACTGATTTCTGGTCTCCATCAGCGGCGGCGCGTGAGCCCACGCGCCGCCAACGGATGGGCGCCTTCCAACACGCCGCCGCCATGTTCTCCGCCTCCATTCCAGTCTGAAGGGTTCCCTTGCAATTTCGGGAGTTTTGAGGACTTTTTGTAAAATTTGGATTATTTGATGTAGTTTTTATTTATTTTTGAATATTACAATGTGTATTGTGGATGTAAAAAAAGGGAGAAAAAGAAAAAAAAGAAAAATAAAAATAAAAAAGAAAAAGAAAAAGAAGAAAAAATATAATAAAAAATGTGTGGTTGTGCTTGTTTTTTTTTATTATGTTATAAAAAAAATAAAAAAAGCAAGAAAGAAAACAAAAAAAACAAAAAAATAAATGTTTGTGTTTATTTCAGGGATCTTTTTACAACGAGATGGCAAAGCATAAAGAAGGATTTAATATTTTGATCGGATCCCGGTGTAGAAGTACAAACTTGTACGAAAGTTGTATTTCTAAATTCCGACGAAAAGACAAAATTTTTAAAACTTCTTTAACACATCACAACCACAAAGCAGCTTACCTCAGGTAGGGTGTGTTAGGGGTGCTAACACCTTCCCTAACCACAATCAGTCCCTTACCCGCGAATCTCTGACAAGACCAGTCAACCTGGGTTTCCTAGTAACCCTCAATTAAATACTAGGTGGCGACTCCTAACAAAATCAATTCCAATAACAGAGAGAAAAACCGCCATCGCCAGGACAGCGGACGCCGCGCGGGGTGTTTTCCGACGTGCGACAGAATGGCGACTCCACTGGGGAGGTATTGTTTCTAACAATATTGGACTAAGCTTTGTGCATTTGATGTGTTTAAATTTTGCCATTTTTGTTTTGTTTTATTTTATCCATGCATTTTTAGAATTGTTTCATGCATCACCTGTATTTATTTTTGAAAGCACACACAAGCTTCTAAGCTAGGTGGGGAGTAGCGGTCTGCCTCATGACTTTCAGTCGGGGTTCAGATTCGTGAAACATCCAACTATGAGCTGAGTGTTTACTCGGTAATGGCGGTCACATGGTGCCTCAACCATTCCTGGTAAACCCCTATACTGCCTTCATGAGAGGTGGTCACTGGGCAGCTTATAGACCCTTTTGAGACCAGGTAGAAAACCCACCCATGCTCACATAATGAATAGAACCTGTCCTGAGGTTGTATGTGCTATCATTTATCTGCATTGGGGTGAACCCTTCTTGAAACATCTTGAATTCAAGACTTGTGGGTGACAGAATGATCGTCACTCCGAAAATTTTCATTGTAGAGTTTGGGCAAGAATCAAGATTCTTGTTTCATCATACAAAAGTGACGATCATATGTCACCCCTCGAAGGGCAAGTTCATCATATAGATTGCATGTTCATACATTTTTTTCATGCATGCACCAGAATAAAAAGTGGGTCCCCTATGAGTCTGCAACACCTAATTTTGAGCAAAAAACATTGGAGATAAAGAACGTGCTCGCCTCAGCACCCATTTTCAAAAAGAGTTGGAGTCTCCGAACAAAAGCTTGACTCACCTCTAGCTTACTCGAGCAAATACTGATTCCTTCCAGTTGACCTATCATCTTTGTTCAAACCCCAACAACAACTCAACCCAAAGAAACTGGGGGGCAAACATGATCAAAAGCCTCAACACAATCCAAAGGGGAATTGCACTGCAGAATGGAGCCAGTTCTTGTCCTGCTCAAAAAAAAAAAAAAAAAAAAAAAAAGCTACCCCTGCTTGTTCATGCCTGCAAAAATTTCTTGATTTTTTCAACATATTCCAGTTTTTGTCGGTAATTTGGCTCAAAATTCCACAAGGTTTTCCCTGTCCAATGAGCCTTTCCTGTTAATAAAACATGTGTTTTCTTTTTTTGTGTTCATGCAAATAACATACTGAGCACACCTTTGTACTTACAAAACCAACGCACCAAATTCTTTGGTGTTTTTCCCTTTTTCCCAAAACAACAAGCATGACCCCCTGTTTTCACAAGGATTTTTGGGAAATCAAAGAGTAGTACAAAAACAGAAATCATGTTGGTGTTTGTTCAAACAAACAAGTTTTGGAAATTCAGGTGATTCCTTAGAGAGGTAACCATGCACCTAGAAAACCCAAAAAAAAAACACACACAAACAACGAAGTGACTCCAAAAGCGGAGTTTTATTTGCATGAATAATGAGAAATCACTCTGCATACTCGCATGAAAGCAAGGCTTACCAATCCTAAATGCATGCATTTAAGATGAAGAAAGGCCATCTTTGATAATCCTTTCACAAGGCTGAAATATATCCTTTGCAGTCCCCTTTTGAGCCTAGTAGTGTTTTTTGGAAATAACCTTGACTAGGATCACACCCTACACTGGGGGGGCAAGTGCCAAAAAATCCTTAATGATTGAAAGTGCCCAAATAACTCTTGGGGGCATGAAAAACCTCAACGATTGAAAGTGCCCATATAAAACTGGGGGGCATGAAGAAATATCCAAAGGATTCAAAAATTTTGAGCAAAAACAAAAAAAAGAGCCAATGCAATGGTGCTCAAAATCAAATGAAGAAAACAAAGAGAAAGAGCCCAAGCCCAGCACTGGGGGGCACCGTGGACCATTTTACAAATCAAATCCAAGGTCCAGAAATGTATGAACAAAAAAAGTTTGGGATACAAGCACTGGTGATCCTTAGTCTTAAAGTCCCTTAAACACCTTTTTGAGCCTACAAATATCATTTTCTTCATAGCCAATAGCCCAAGCCTACATTACGTGCCTAATCAAGCCCTTTCTGATCAAAGGCAAGCAATCTGGATCGGTAGGCAGTGCTTTCTCATGCGAAACAAAATCATTATTCATGCAAATAAAATGAATGCTTTGAAAAACGGTTCTCAATAACCCTCAAATTGATATTTCAACCTTTTGTGACCAACCAAACATCACTTCACATTTTCAAAACACGGTTCTCAATAACCCTCAAATTGATATTTCAACCTTTTGTGACCTACCAGATGTCACTTTGTGTTTTTCATATTTTCATCGAAAAACAGTTCTCAATAACCCTCAAATTGATATTCCAAACTTTTGTGACCATCCAAATGTCACTTCATATTTTTCACCAAAATCAAAACCAAAAGTGCCATCACTTCTGAAAACCTCTCCATAGGAATCATTTGAATTTCTTCAGAATGAGTCTGCTTTGAATCGATGTCAAAATGATTTCTGTGTCTGGAATAGCTTTGAAATTCCAAAAAATTCTGCATGAAAACAACTCCTTGTAAATAACCAAATCTTCCTTCACATAGCCTCATCTCTAACCCTGATTTGAATACTTGGGGCATGATCAAGCTAGTGGGCAATCAAAAACATCTGGTAGAGCTGGCTCCATGATTCCCTTTCTAAGAAACTATTGGGCAAAATTGGCAACTCTTGAGATAAAGGGGCGGAGGACAAGGAAGTATGATGATATCAAGTCCTTCCAAGTGGTCAAGATCACAAAATATGACTCGAGTAAGCAAGAGCGAAAAGAGCCATCGAAGCTTGCTATTAGAGACTCAAACTTTTGAGAAAATGAGAACTCCATGAAGAAAGGAAAACTCCATGAAGAAAAGGGGACCTACATTTCTCAGGTAAGTATACATGCATATTGATCATGATACATTACTTTCATCTTTGACAGATCAGTGTCTCACCATCACCTCTTTTTGAGCGGGCTGTTAAGCCCTCACATCTTAGGTAGTGTGTTTTCTAACCCTGCCTCCTTTTTGAGTGGGCTTTCGAGCCCCCTCACCATTTAGATAGTATGCTTTTTAGCCCTATCTACCTCTTTTTAGTGGGCCTTCGAGCCCTCACATCTTAGATAGTGGGCTTTCTAGCCCTATCTACCTCCTTTTCTAGTGGGCCTTCGAGCCCTCACACCTTAGGTAGTGTGTTTTCTAACCATGCCTCCATTTTGAGTGGGCTTTCAAGCCCTCACCATTTAGATAGTATGCTTTTTAGCCCTATCTACCTTTATTTTTGAGTGGGCTTTCGAGCCCTCACATCTTAGATAGTATGCTTTCTAGCCCTATCTACCTCCTTTTTGAGTGGGCCTTCGAGCCCTCATACCTTAGGTAGTGTGTTTTCTAACCCTGCCTCCTTTTTTAGTGGGCTTTCGAGCCCTTACATCTAGGGTAGTGTGCTTTTAAGCCCTATCTACCCTCTTTTTGAGTGGGCCTTCGAGCCTTCACACCTTAGGTAGTGTGTTTTCTAACCCTGCCTCCTTTTTTAGTGGGCTTTCGAGCCCTTACATCTTAGGTAGTGTGCTTTTAAGCCTTATCTACCCTCTTTTTGACTGGGCCTTCGAGCCTTCACACCTTAGGTAGTGTGTTTTCTAACCCTGCCTCCTTTTTTAGTGGGCTTTCGAGCCCTCACATCTTAGGTAGTGTGCTTTCAAGCCCTATCTACCTTCTTTTTGAGTAGGCCTTCGAGCCACCAACTATCTTAGGTAGTGTGTTTCCTAAACCTGCCTCCTTTTTAGTGCGCCTTAGGGCCATCAACCATCTTAGGTAGTGTGTTTTCTAACCCTGCCTCCTTTTTAGTGCGCCTTTAGGAGCCAACCACCATCTTAGGTAGTGCGTTTTCCAACCATGCCTCCCTTTTTAGTGTGCCTTCGAGCCATCAACCACCTTAGGTAGTGTGTTTTCCAACCTTGCCTCCTTTTGAGTGCGTCTTAGAGCCCTCAACCACCTTAGGTAGTGTGTTTTCCAACCCTGCCTCTTTTTAGTGCGCCTTAAGGCCATCAACCATCTTAGGTAGTGTGTTTTCCAACCCTGCCTCCTTTTTAGTGCGCCTTAGGGCCATCAACCACCTTAGGTAGTGTGTTTTCCAACCCTGCCTCTTTTTGGTGCTCCTTCGAGCCACCAACCATCTTAGGTAGTGTGTTTTCCAACCCTGCCTCTTTTTTAGTGCGCCTTCAAGCCGTCAACCACCTTAGGTAGTGCGTTTTCCAACCATGCCTCCTTTTTAGTGTGCCTTCAGGCCACCAACCCTCTTAGGTAATGCGTTTTCCAACCCTGCCTCTCTTTTTAGTGCGCCTTTGAGCCAACAACCACCTTAGGTAGTGTGTTTTCCAACCCTACCTCCTTTTTAGTGCGCCTTAGGGCCAACAACCATCTTAGGTAGTGTGTTTTCTAACCCTGCCTCCTCTTTTGAATGTGCCTTCGAGCCCTCACCTCTTAGGTAGTGCGTTGTCCAAACCCTGCCTCTTTTTTAGTGCGCCTTTGAGCACTCACCTCTCAGGTAGTATGTTTTCTAACCCTACCTCCTTTCGAGTGCACTCTTCAGCCCTCGTTCCCCATCGAGTCCTATCATGTCATTTCAGACATTTTGCTTTTCATCTGGGTAGGTCACCCATTGTAATCAGACCTCTTTCAAAACACTTTTCATCTTCCATTTGGGCCGGTTGCCCATAACAATAAAACCATTTTTGAGAAATCCTTGCGTTTCTCACCACCTTCAAATTTTTCCCATGAAAACACTTTGAAAAATCTCTGTATTTTTCGCCTTTTGAAAAATCTCTGTATTTTTCCTTCCTTTTGAAAAATCTTTGTATTTTTCACCGTTTTGAAAAAATCTTTTCATTTTCAACCTGGGCAAGTCGCCCATTACAACAAGACCACTTTGAAAAATCTCTGTATTTTTCCCCACTTTGAAAAATCTCTGCATTTTTCACCAGTTTGAGAAATCTTCGCATTTCTCACGACTGTGAAAAATCTTTGTATTTTTCACCACCTCAAAAAATTTTCTTCACCGGGTAGGTCACCCATGACAGTTCGACCATCGCAAAATCTTTGAATTTTCAAAAACTCTTCCAGTTTTTACTCCGAGTGTGCTTTCTAGCCCTCAAGAGGATTCATCATTCCTCAATTAGATGAGTCAGTCATATCTCATCCTTTTGTTCTTCTTTACAATGCTTACTATCTAAAGTCTCTTACGAGACTTTCTACCGTAAGCATTGTAAAGAGGGGGGCAACTGTCATCACCCAATTTTGGGTGATTCCTCAAAATTCATTTTTTTTCCCAAAAAAATAAAAAAAAATAAAAAAAATAAAAATCAAAAAATAAAATAAAGGTTGGCAATGCGGAGAAAGCCGACCAAGAAAGGCTGCAAAATAGGCGAAAATCAAGCTGCAATTTTCGGAAGAATTTCAAGGCCCAAGTGTACGCTGTTATGCCCAAAAATAGAAAAATGCAAATTCAAAGGTCAAATTAAATGATTATTGGACGAATTTGCATAAGAATTAAGTCCAATGACATAATTAAATTTTAATGGGCCAATTTGATTTAATCATGGGCCAAATTGAATTTTAATTATGTTCAAGAATTAATTTGGGTCCAATTGAAGGATTTAATTAAGTGCAAGGACTTAATTATACTTTAAGTGGGTCAAATTAATTTGAGGGCTTAATTGGTGAAAAATTAAGTTTGGGAGCTTAATTTGGACTTAATTGAGAAATCAGAATTTTAAGATACCCAATTTAATTTTTACCAAGTGAATTAATTGAAATCAGGGGCCAAACACAAAACTTGAGGGACCAATTTTGAAGCCCGAAAAAATACTCTGCCTATAAATAGCAGCCTTTAACTCAAACCCTGGGGGGGCATTTTTGACAAAAAAAAAGGAACAAACCTAACCCTAAAAAGACCTAATCTTCTTCTCTTCCAGGGCAGCCGCCCCGCCCCCCCCTGTTTCTTTGTTGGATTTTGTTTTCTCTTCAGCCGGCCACGGAAGATTTTCCTTCTCCCTCTCCAGCCGGTTCCAACATCATCTTCACCCTTTCCTCCACGCCATTTCACCATTTTTCCTTCACCTCTCCACAGCTGCTCCCCACTCCATTTTCCTCCACACAAGCCGCTGCTCCCCTCTCACAAGTTTTTCCTTCGGTTTCTCCTTCCCTTCAGCCTCCTCCCCCACACACGGCCAAGCTGACCATTACAGCTCAAACAACCCGTCTTCTCCTCCAAAAACAGAGACCGGCCGACCCTTTGCCTTCGGTTTCTTCTTTTTCCAGCAGTGACGGCGCCTCCCCGTCGGCGGAAGACCGCCCCCTCCAACGGAGCTCACACGGGCAGCGTCGTCTCCGGCTCCTCCCCCCCGGTGGCAGGCCGGGCAGAAGAATACCACAGGCGCGGAGCAGTCCGCCTTCTCCCTCCGGTGGCGCCTACAGATTCAGCCTCTTCTCCTCCAGCGAGCACCACAACAGCAGCAGCTCCTCACCCACGACGCTGGGTCATATCCACGGCGGATCTGCCACCGAAAAGGGAGAAGGCGACCGATCTGCGGAGAAGGCGAGAAACGGGACAGATTTGAAAAAAACGGGAAGAACCCGAGAACAGATTTTAAAAAAGGAGCATAACAGAAAAAAATAAAGAACTAAAACCGATTGCTTTGTGTGTTTTTCTTGCTGTTGCAGGTGACGGTGACTCTCACCGCCGGTGGAGGAAGACAGGGAAGAAGAAGGCTTTCCCGATCCACTGATTTCTGGTCTCCATCAGCGGCGGCGCGTGAGCCCACGCGCCGCCAAAGGATGGCGCGTCCGGAACACGCGCGCCACTGTTCTCGCCCCGATTCCAGTGCAGAAGGGTTCCCTTGCAATTTCTGGAGTTTTGAGGACTGTTTTGTAAAATTTGGATTATTTGATGTAGTTTTTATTTATTTTTGAATATTACAATGTGTATTGTGGATGTAAAAAAGGGAGAAAAAGAAAAAAGAAGAAAAATAAAAATAAAAAAGAAAAAGAAAAAGGAAGAAAAAATATAATAAAAAATGTGTGTTTGTGCTTGTTTTTTTTATTATGTTATAAAAAATAAAAAAAGCAAGAAAGAAAACAAAAAAAACAAAAAATGCATGTTTGTGTTTATTTCAGGGATCTTTTTACAACGAGATGGCAAAGCATAAAGAAGGATTTAATATTTTGATCGGATCCCGGTATAGAAGTACAAACTTGTACGAAAGTTGTATTTCTAAATTCCGACGAAAAGACAAAATTTTTAAAACTTCTTTAACACATCACAACCACAAAGCAGCTTACCTCAGGTAGGGTGTGTTAGGGGTGCTAACACCTTCCCTAACCACAATCAGTCCCTTACCCGCGAATCTCTGACAAGACCAGTCAACCTGGGTTTCCTAGTAACCCTCAATTAAATACTAGGTGGCGACTCCTAACAAAATCAATTCCAATAACAGAGAGAAAAACCGCCATCGCCAGGACAGCGGACGCCGCGCGAGGTGTTTTCCGACGTGCGACAAGTACAATGCAAAATTCAATGTTACATTAGAATTACAATTACAAAATATGCTAAAAAGTATATAGCAATCACAAACAACTCTAAAATTTTATCAAATTTCATCCTCAATTTTTTTTTTCAATTGTAGCCTTCTATAATGGATGATTATTTTGTTAAAATTTGTTCAATAACGACAAAATTTAACAAAAGAGGACCAATGTATAAAATAAAAAGAAATCTCATGACTAATTTCAAATTCACACCAAATCGTACTATTTAAGTTCACATACTTTCCTTTTTATTCTTTCAAAATCCTTATAGTTTTTGGAATTTTAATTTTGGTCTAAAAGTTTGTTTTCTTAACATTTCACTCTCTGATTTTAATATATGAGAGAGAAACTCATCGAATAACAATAAAGAGAGAGAAAGTCATTGATTGACCATATTATGATGATAAAAAAGATCAATCTTGGTGTCATTGAGTTTTATTCAACAAGAAGAATTTCATTAAGGCTTTTTAGACCTTCAACTTGCATGAAAAGTTAGATCAAAGTTGAGAGAGAATATTTTTCAATTTGATTTTGTAATTTTGGACCAATTTAAATGTGTTTTGAGTTAAAAGATTGGTTTATTGAGTTACGAAGAGCATTTATTAGGTGTTTTTGGTTGAAATAAGTTAAAAAAAATAGATTTTGAAAACCCAAAACACCAAAGCCTAATTTTCCAAGCACCTCTAGGTGCCCAAAATATAGGCTTATAAACTATGTGTCATGGACATTTATTATTATTATTTTTTAAAAAAATGATGAATGACATGTTGTCTATCTCTTAAAAAATAATAGTGGATCAATCATGTGGGCCTAGATTTAGATTTAAATACACTATAAAAAAAATTTAACATTGTGTTTCAATTTTGTTATGTTTTTCAAAAAATATTATAGGTTTTATGGATATGTTAACATTCTTCTCTAATTAATATGGGCTTAATATGAAAAAACACTCAAGAATATTTAATTAATATAAAATTTATTTTTCTAAGATTTTCAATACATTTTCTATATAATTGTTTTTTCACATTTATCAATTTTTTGTCTTCAATCATATACAAGATACTAAGACTTTGTTTTAGTATTTTTTTTTAATTTTGTTTCAAGTCCATGATAGATTTTTATTTTAAAAACAATGTTTTCAATTTACAAAGTATCTTGATATTGAGTTGGTCCTCGATTTTGCGAGTATCTATTTATTTTATCGTAAATTATTAAACTCAATAAAATCCATGACTCAGGTCGTAGATTTGACAGGTTAAGCCTTGTTGACCCATATCTATCCAATATATCGTTATTTCAATGTTTACAAAAAATAAGATGTCATATTGGATTTTTTTTTAAAAGTTAAACCATGTTTTACTGATTATCAGAGTTGCCTTTAGACCTGCCGAGTAGACTGAGTTATGTTAGGGTAACTCTTACACAATTTAATTTGAAACTCAGGCTAAGCAAGAAATCAATACAGGAGGTTTCAAGATTGACCCACTAGATCGGGTCTAATGACAATATCAAAGAGTTTCTCGCACCCTACACATTTTTTTATGTTTAAAAAATATTTGATTTAATTTGCAGCGTAGTACAAGCAAGTTATCTAGTGTTCTACTATTATTTTGAGATAACCTAGCTATTTTCTTTCTAGTAAAAAATTATTACAACTCTTTAAAGGATATGCATTCAACACTTTATTTATATTTTTATTCATATGACCATGGTATGAGTTAAAATGATTACATAAATCAATTGAAATAATATTAGAAAATGAAGTCAATGGATATACTAATCAGATAATTACACTATTAATAAATTAATTTTAGGTGTTCTTTTAATCAAGTATGTTAATTTATTTGTTTTGTTTGAATACACAATTTTTTTTTAAGAACTTCCAATTAATTGTTTCCATCAACTTTTCTATCAATACTGTATTATTCGACGATGTTTTTTCTAATAGTTTACTAATGGTAAAGAGATGGCAGCATCTATAACAACATGATGTTAATAGTGATGATAACAAGGTGGTATTAACAATGGCAATGAGAAGATAATGATGTGATGTTAATTAAAAAAGCTAGATTATATGGTGAATTAATTGTTATTGTAAAATATTTACTAAATTTTAAGACTTGAAAATATTTATCAACAAAAAAAGTTTATGAATAGACCAATATTATTATAATCAGTTTACACAAAACAAAAAAAAGGGAATTTCATGTATAAAGATTTATGCAAAATAAATGCCCTTTAAATGTAAAATTACTAAACCTATTTTGTAACTATACAATAATTATTTAACACATTCATAATTGATTTTGACAAAAGATAGTTAAACACATAATGAATCATTAAATATTTAACTTTCTTATAAAGAACATCTTTAATAATTGATTGATTTGGTATATTAATTACAATGAATTCTAAATTGACAAATTTTTTTATTAGAGTCATAGCTTTAACTTGTAGGTGTTCATCATTACTTTAGTTTAAAATTATATTATTCAAACTCAATTCACCTTCTTCTTAATTATGTAATTCAGTTTGTGAATCATCATTCTTTAAATCCAAATTTATATCTAGAAAATCATAATTTAGAGTATGAATCTTCTTCCAAAACTCCCTTTAAAGTTCAAACTTAAAGGATAAATACATATTATCTTCATAAAAACAACATCCATTATAATAAAAATTTATCAAGTTGGAGGATGATAATATGATTACTTTTTTTTTTTTTTATGATTGACATACTTAAGAAAAATACATTGCAATGCTTAAGGAGTCAACTTGTTGCACCGGTGTTTATAAAGGTGTACAAATACAATGTAATAAAAATATAAGACTAATGATGTTTAGAAGTTAATAAAACTAAATGGTATCTCTCTCTCATAGGATAATGACATGATCTTTTATTAATGAAGCATGAACAACCTCTAATAAATATCGATTTTCATGTTAAACAACACTTTTTTGCTAGGTTGTACTAGAACACTTAGTTTGATGGATAGTTTCATGTATTTCCAAATACTATTAAAGTTTAGAACCATACCCCGAACAAGTTCCTTATACTAAGATTCAACCATTTTATAAAACCTTTGAAATAACATGCTTGCTTCATCTTTAAATTTTATCAAGTTCACCACGTCATCCTGATATATTCATCAATAAAGGTAACAAATCAATATGATCCATCCAAAGTAGCAATTTTAGATGGACCTTAAAGTAAAATATATAATTATAAATGAATGTATGTTTGTAGTCAAATTTAATGAAAACAAAGCATGATGGCTCTTTACTAGTTCATATACATCACATTAAAAATTAGAAACATCATTTTTTTTCCCCAAAAAACTCAAAAATATTTTTTTTATATAACCAAAGAAATCATGCCTTAGATGTTGGTGTCATAACAAAATTTCAGCAATCTTCTTCTCCACTTCAAAGTAATCTATTGTTAAAGCTTGACGTAACCTTTGGAAGATTTTAACACCAAGTCCAAGTAATAGAGATTTCCTTGGTTAATACCATATCTAATCGTCTATCTGGTTCAAATGTCATTAAACACATAATATTCAAGTTAGAAGATTACCACACAAGATAAAATTAGCAAGGGTTAAAGATCTCTAATAATTAGGGTCAAAGTACTATTAACAATAAAAATAAATTTTTATGAAGATTAATAAAGATATGAAATATGTATAGAATCAATGTAATATGATCTATAACATCAGAATCAATTATGCATGCATTATAAAAAACATGTGTAGAAATATTTAAAACTTTACCATTATTATCCACAATTATTACCAATGCTAAGAATTTACCAACAACATCATCTTTTGATTTTGTTTAAATGATTGTTGTGGTGAGGCTTTTCTTAAAACTCTTCTTACATAGATCACAAGTATGATCCTACCATTTTAGATATCTCACGAGTTTGTAATACTAACTTTTGTTATAGCCTATCTGATTATAATGACTGCCTTTATAAGTAGACTTGATAACATCATTATTGTTCTTAAGCTTATAACGCTTAATTTAGTCTTGCCAATTTTAATTAGATCGATTTAGAGGCAAACACTAAGGCTGAAACATAATAATTTTTAGAGTCCTTTTTCAAAGTTATATGATGCACTACTTCTTAACAAACCAAAAAGTCTTTATGTAAATCTCTCAACAAACTTGTTCAAAGTCACCATCCAATCCAATAAGAAATATGTATACCTTTAGTTGTTTGATGGACTTTTGATATACTGCAATTTCATTAGGATCTTTCATGATAACTTTATCATGATGGTCTAACTCTCAGGAAATCTTGACTAGCACTTTATAATATTCAAATAGAGACTTTCCATGATGTTTTACCTTGAATATATAAGAGTTTTTCCCTTTTAATAATATGCATCTCCATCAACTAGGATCAAATACCAATTTGTTATTCATTTAAAACAATTTATGTATAAAAATCATAATTAGTGTGAGTAATCATAGATTTTGTCCCATGTGATTCAACCTTTTTTTTGCGTTTTTTTTTTCAATTCAACTTTGTTGTCTTTTGAAACAAATGTTCAACTAATTAGTACAACCATGAAAACTAACTCCTTGTTTCATACGATTCAAGTGAAGAGTGGGTTTAATTTTAAAGAACCAACAACCATAAAAAAAACTTAGAGTAATGGTGTTTCAAGATGATGTCTTTATAGTTCTATCTTTTGCAGCACCAACATCAATCAAATTCCTAAATTCAAAATCTAATTTTATTTTAAGAAATACTTTTTTGATTTTTTTTTATTGAGATTAAGAATATATATATATACAAACATTCCAAAATTTAGATGCTTAGAAATAAGGTTTTTTTATGGCTGAATAATAAGTTAATCAAGTGTTCATAAATTATATCCACTCTTCATAACAAATAAAGATGATCTCTTGATGTAAGAATCTTGATACCTATAAAAAAAAGTTATGTTTTGGTGAATTTAGAGACTCTCAAACACTAATGTCAGTATTTTTGTAGAGGAAAAATGTAATAAATATACAAAAGATCATTAAATCTAAGAACAATGTTGTTTGTTCTTGTTTTGATATGAAATAAATGCTTTATAAGAAAATGGTATATGTATGTTGAGAATTAAAATTATGAACTTCTTACCTGAATGATTTATATGGTATTTATACCCTATAAACCTTGTATTCTTACCTTAAAAAGAGAGGTGGAGAGTCACTCGACCCTTATAGTATTAATAAGGGACAAATATAATTGATATAAATATTAATGTGGAACAAATATATATATATATATATATATAATAGATGAGAATGTAGTAGATCATGAGAGACTCTTCTACACCTAGAGGTGTATATAAAAAATCTCAAGGGACTTAGTGTTGGGTCTAGGCCATAAAGCAAGGCCTAAGAGGCATTAGGATGTGCAATGGGCTTAGACGCATGGCTTAGACTTGAGAAGTGCCAAGTATAAGCTTGGTGTTGGGCCCCAACATGGTGTATGGGCTTACATATGTCAGGGGCAAGCCTGCCCCTAGGCTCAAGCATGAAACATGACCCCGCGAGCCAGACATGCACCTAGGCTCAAGCATGGCGTCGAGGCCTATGAACGTCAGGCCCGAAAACACTTTAAAGATCACCCTTTAAGGTTTAAACTGTCATTAAAATAAGCTTTAAACCAGCCCAAAAACCATTTAGAAAATACTAATAAATTATGTGGTCTATCGGTAGCTTTCCAAGTCTTTGCAGTATTTTTATTTTAAAGACTTTAAAAGATATACCTATTTTCTTTAATGGGGTTCTTAATTTTTCCTAGTATGAGAAAATGATGGTATATCTCAAGGCACTTCGCAAGAGTATTCACACATGGATTATTGCACCACGATTAAAATAATGTATATTTTAGATGACCTAAAGAAACATTTTATGACAATATTGGCTTCAACTTTAGGGATCTGTAACTGATGGTCACATGTGTAGCCAATATAGCAGAGGATAAGGGAGGCCTCCCACTATATAAGGATTTCCTTTTATTCCACTCTCTGAAACTTCTCTCCAAGTCATTTTACTAAGTTGCCATGATATGTGTTTTTTATAAAGAGTAATCATGTGAAGTATTTAACCTTTGCATTGAGCATGATAACTTAGCATGAAATGAGGTACAAAGGGACTCAGGAGATGTTTCTCAAATGTCATGTTCCTCACTAACATACCATTCGTGCACCTTTCTATAATCCTCCTTAGTTGGTGCTTAAACACCTTGTTTACCATTCACTAGTATGTGGCCCCAATATTTTTCAATCTGAAAAGGCATAGTTTATAACAAAACATCCCTCTTTTGGTTATGAAATATATTTTTTTTCTTATCATCTAGGTGCAAAAAGATCTAATGGTACCCTAAGTTAGCATCCAAAGAGCTAAGGAATTCAAAACCAACTATGGAGTCTATAATTCTATCTATTTTGGAGAGGGGAGAACTATCATTTCGGCAAGTTTTGTTCAAGTTGGTGAAGTCCACACATATCCGCCATTTACAATTGTCTTTCTTCACCATTACCATATTTGCTAACCAATTAGGGTACATCATCTACCGAATGAATCTAGCAGCAAGGAGTTTAATTACATCATCAATTATTGCCTTTTACCTTTCAACCCTAAAATTTATCTTCTTCTAATGGGTGGAGGAAAAGGCTAAGTTGACCTTTAATTGATGTGTGACCACCCTGAGGCTAGTCCTGGGCATATCTAAATGCCCAAAAATAAAGTTTATTTTTTAGATTTTAAAGAGCTCTGTCAAGGCTTGCTTTTTTTTTTTTGTTTTAAAATGAATTCCATCTCTGTGGTTATCTCTTTTTTCCATAAGAGACATATCCTTCAACTCTTCAGAAACCTCAGTCATTACCTTCATTCATTCTTTTCCAAGACCTTACTGATATATTACCAAGGCCTTATTGTCTTTCAGATATGAAGAGGCACATTTCCTAAAGGATTCTTGGTTTCCCCATACTATGGTCATGCTAATGGTCATGTTGATTCGATGAAGAAAGGGCATTCTATAATGGCATTGTAAACTAAACTCATATCAATGACCATAAATGTTTGCTGAAGAGTTAGGCACTTGGGATAAGTGCTGATGGTAACAAGGGTCTCTAAAGCACCCTTCATCAATATGCCTGAACCTATGATTCGAATAAAAGGAGTCTTCACGAGAGTTAATCTTAATGGATTTATCTTTATTTGTGCCATTATCTTATTGAAGAGGATGTTGACTGCTCTACCTTCATCCACTAACTCTCTATAAACACGATGATTAGATATGATAATAAAGATGACTAGAGTATCATCATGGAGAAAAGTCATGCCTTTCATATCTTTAAGAGTAAATGTTATGGGATAATGTCATGTATTTGAAAGGCGGGTAGTAGTAAGGACTTACTTCTCATACTCTTTTTTTCACTTCCACTGTCACCCCCTGTAGAGGTGTCATCCAAGATAATATTGATCTCAAGCAATGCTTGGTTATGTTGGCTAGACTCTTCTTTACCTTGTTCGGTATAGAGATTCCTTTTTACAAACTATTGGATATAGCCTTTGACTATCATCCACTCAATTTTTTTCTTCAAAGTGAAGCACTCTTCTATATCATGCCTGCTGTCCTAGTGGAATATGTAGAATTTCCTGGGGGTGCAAGTGTTTGGAGTTACCTTCATAAACGGGGTATACTGGACAAACTTTTTACCCTTGATAACGGTAAAGACCATAGTGATGATGGTGTTGAGAGGAGTGAAAAACCTCTCAGGATATACCAAACATCCATGATCTGGTCCATTCTTGTTCTTTCTTGAGCTTGGGTTCCCATTAGAAGAATAATGCCACTTAGACGATCCTTTTACTTGGCATTCTTTATTAAAAACAAGGAGGTTCATGTCGTAGCACACTTGCCTCTTCCACCCATATATGGTTCTCGATAACTTGCTTCATCTTAAACAAACTTTTGTCTAGCAATGCATAAAGCTCTCTCCCCAAAGTATGCTCCTTTACCTCACTTATTAAGACCTTTGAGGCCACTGACTCAAGCAACCTTTTCATCTTAAGCATTTCTTAACCTCTTCAAATATGCCTGCGTGGACTTGCCCTCTTGCTGGGTAACCCAAAAAAGCTTCACGAAACTTCACATGGAAGGTATACTTATACTGAAATGCACTACATTAATGTGAGACAAATATATTGTACATATATATTAATGAGATGAAAATGTCTATAGGTCATGAGAAATTCTTGTATATCTAAGGTGTAAATAAAAAAATCACAAGGAACTAAGTGTTGGGTCTAGGCTCGAGGAGTGACACTATGATTATTTTTAATAGCTATTAGCATGGGACTTTCCAAGACTATTAAATTACAAAAAAGAAATGCCTCAACCATGAAGTGTTACTGTTTCTGGTACCTTCTAATGAAGAGGCCTCTGTGCCTCTGGAAGGTTTTCAACATATATGTCATGGAGCAGTCTGACGTAGTCATTAACCTTGTCATCTGTCCAATCATCAGTTTTTATTGGCCGGAGATACTTGACTGTTATAGGCGCTGGCCGAACATGTAAGCCGCCTTTCCTCCATGCATGATGGGTGCCTGTAAAGACCATTGGAACTATTGGGAGGCGCGTTTGCAATGCTAAATGAACAAAACCCTGCAAGGGAACACCCAAAAACGGGTAGGGAGTCATAATTGGTTAATTATATAGTATGAATGCAAGTTTGGAAAAGAGCGATGTATAATATCTTCACAATGGACAACACACAGACGTTTTGGAAAACCACATCTGGGAAAGAAAGATCCGAAGTTACAATTCAGTTAACTAAAGGTATTCTTCTCTTTACTTCATAGCTCTATCTGCAAGAACTATGATTCGATACTTATATCTGTTACGTTGGTCTTCGTAATATAACTAAGAAGTACTTGACAAAAGCAGAGAGGAAATCAGATCTTGCTTATGGCATCATTTGCAGCTCACTAGGCATGCATGGAAGGTTGAAAATCTCTATCAAGCAAGGAAATTTATCACCGAAGCATTTTCTCAATGAACAATAAAAGTCTTACAACAGAATTGCAACATATATATAGAACACGTTACACGAAAATGATGTCAGGTGGGAAATAATTTCTCAAGTTCAGCATCATTCCAGAATGTTATGATGAAATTGTGAAAGCACCTTTTTAAAGGGTAGTAATCTTAATTTCTCAAGTTCAGCATCATTCCAGAATGTTATGATGAAATTGTGAAAGCACCTTTTTAAAGGGTAGTAATCGTCCATTTTTTGATCTAGTCCCCTCAGGAAAAATGATGAGTGACAGGTTGTTTTTCACTACTGCATGAGCTACCTGAGCACAAGAATCACTGGTTAGATGTATAGACTAGAGATATCATCAATAATATGGAGAAGTGGATGGAGAACCTCCTTCATTGATTGAATAGCTGCAGTAGGATTGGAGCGATCTATTCGAAGATGGTTTGCCAATACATAAAGTTGTCCAAATAAAGGGTACCATATGATCTGCAAAAAACAAAAGTATCAGTTATGAGGTCAGATACACAGTCTAACAATGTCATCACTCATGAAACAGGGTGATTTTATTACAAGTAAGGAGGCAGCACCCAGAAGGGTGGTTTCTGCACGTTAATAGAGCTTATCAATCTGGATGTGGTATCACTAGCAGGTTTATAAGATACAGATTAATTTATCAAGACGAATTGTCACCAGATAGCTGAATGCATACCTCTTTCTTTGCAATGCCAACAGTGCCCGTGGGAGTCAACCACATCATAAGGAAAATGTCTATAGGAGAAGCATGATTGCAGACATAAATGGCCCTCTCATTTGAAAATTCAGGGCCTTCAATCCTGATAGGATTCCCTAAGATCCACATCTGCAATGAAAATTGGGCACTTTTAGATGGCCTCATTTCTTCAATACAACTAACACTCATCTCACTCCAAAGCAGTCAAAGGTTCCATTTCCAGGATCAGCTAGCTCTGATAACAGCTTATCAGAAGCTCGTTAACATTTTCTTCCACTAGATTAAGTGCCATTTCATTTAATCTTCCACAATAGATTCTTCTAGCATTATAGATAAGTTCTACATTGCTGAAATTGTTTGTTAGCCGAAACCGAATAATCTAACGACAAGGTTGTAGTTCATGAAGCTTATTCTGTCTTGTTTTGTGAGCACCGCATATTACCTACCTGACTGAGAACCGTATATTTCTCAAAAATCTGCAGGAGATATGTCCCTATAATCAATACCAAGCCCCGGACCACTTTTGAGCAACAGAGAAAAGAGGTGCCTCTCCCTAGGATAACCCCAAAAAACTCATTTGTTATGTACCTTACATATAACATTTTGCATAGATTCAGTACGAGAGCAAAATTAAATATTCTGGATGAAAACTTGAAGATTGAATCTGGGACCTCAAAAAAATAAAATCATGAAACAGAGAAACAGAGAGAAATTCATGAAATGCAAAGATTTCCCTTTGTTTTCTCCCTCGATTTTCTCAGGATTCAAACACAAACGTTCATTCTGCTTTTCTTGATGGTTAATTATTTATTCATAAACAAATGCATTGAACACAACAAGACAGAATTAATATCAACTTCAAAATTAGAGCACAAGCAAGCATGAAAAACTAATATAATAAAACAATGGCACTTACCAGCATTCTACCAGTAACATGCCCATAAATATTTCCCTGCCTGATCCTCTCATAAGGCCATGGTAAGAGCAAGAGCAAGATCAAGGACCAAATGAATGTTGTGACCATCATTGACAAAAAACAA
Source organism: Populus deltoides (assembly GCA_015852605.2). NCBI lineage: Eukaryota > Viridiplantae > Streptophyta > Magnoliopsida > Malpighiales > Salicaceae > Populus > Populus deltoides. The sequence goes on from CM027580.2 coordinate 18,185,417, forward strand.
ACCACAATCCTTACACAAGATATCAATGCAGAAATCCACCCATCATCTTCAACATAGACATCACTCTTGGGACTTTTTACCACTTCTTCCCTCACCAAAATCTTTGGGGTGTGTTTCCCATTTGGAGTGGAATTTGTATCCAGGAAGCTCTCCAATCTCCTATTCCTCATGAAAGAACCACCTCCAGTATTGTCCATGACTCAATAATCAAACTCCTTGCAATGTTTCTATGTAGATGTCTCAGAAATTACCCTGTTCAAGACAAGGACAACAGATGGTTAGACAGCTTGATTCAACATAAACCGATGTATCTGGTCGTTGAGAGAGTGCAGGGAAGTGAAGGGTAGAACTAAACTGGAAAAAAAATCCTAAAGGGCTTTAGATTATTTCAGTTCTTTCCCTCAACTTTCCAGGCAAGCAAAAGGAGGTAAATTTATTCCCAGCCAAAACATCAAGAAACTCAGTAGAACAAAAGAAGAGACAAACAGCTATTCGACACTCATGGAAACCGAGTCAACGAGAGAAGATGAGACCAGTAGAAACCAATCAGCAGAACAAATAACTTTCTGTTCGGTTTCCGCGAAAATGAAAATAAACAACTAGCACCATCTTCTTATTTCTAATCCAAAAAGATAAAGAAACAAAGACAGTAAGGCAACCTTAGCTTGTCTTTCAGTGCTCAAGAAAGCAAAGAGACACAAAGAGGAGTCTTTAAAGTCCAGCCAAGTCTACGCCTTACTATATTCATATAGCTAGTAGAATTTTATGTGGCACACAATAAAAACCAGAAGCCAAAAAGAAACAATTTTGACGAAGACCCACCAAACCGTACCTACCAAGAATGATATCTCAAAGAAAATAATGGATACCAAATCAAAGAAAGTTCAAGAACATGGCTGTATATAGACAGAGCTATAAGAGTATTTAATAAATGTAAAAAAAACCAAGAAATGGAAATTAAAACAGGTAAAACGAACATAGTCTACAAAGATATATTGGTTTAAGGTACCCTGTATGTTTTGAATTTGGGATGATAGTGCTTATGGGGGGAAGTCAAAGAATTTAATCTACCAAAACAATTTGGAGTTGGCCTTTATTATAATCATTTAATTTTTTTATTTTAGAATAATTTTTTAAATAAAATAATTATAGTGATATTTTAAAATCACTGGTTTATAATAAGATTAAAGATTTTTATGGCAATAATAGCAATAATTATATATATGTATATAATATGCAAACTTTTCCTAAAACAACTTCTCATGAATATTCAATGGATTAAAACGTCTATTTTATTAATCTTTATTGTAAATTCTTATTTTATTTTCTCAAATTAATTATTTTATTTTTATTTTTTATATGGTCACATGAAAACAATTAAGACATGTTTTTTATTCTTTAATTGAAACTTGTGTATCATACCATGATAAGTTCTTGTTTAACAAATGATCATCCCATGATAACTCCTACAAGATTTTGTTTTACTTGCCTTATTTATTATAACCTAAAAAAAATTAATTAATCATTCTCTTCACTAGCTTTCATGACAACAGAAGCATGCAGACCATGAGTGAAAGGTTTTCACTGGTAATTTTATTTTTTTCTTAAAAAATAAGAAAATAAATCCTTAAATGTTTGGTGGGGTCGGGTTTGGGTGTGGAAGTTGAGAGTTTGGAAATAAATGAAGGGGGAGATGTATTGCTTTAATGAACGAAAGATCCATGTTTATTTGACTGTATGACATGCCAGTTTTCATGTTTTCTTCTTCTTCTTCTCCAGCCAAGAATAAAAATAAAAATAAATAAATAAATTTTTATAATATTATTGAGATTGAAAATTATATTTAGAGGTTCTTTATATTTTTTCTTTATATGTTTCTCAAATAAAATAAATTAATGATGATAGATAGTTCGACATGATGATTTCTTCATGATGTGTTCATATAATTCACCAGAAAAAACCCAGTGCCAGAATGATAATTTTTTTTTTAGATCATTATATCAAAGATGGAAGCATATTTTCTATTTAAAAAATTTATAATTGTCAAAAGGTTGGATTTAATAAAAACAAACTCACGATGCTGAAGATTGGTAAGATTATAAAATCCTTGTTGGTAAGCCTACATTTTCACTACAAAAAACTATATGAAAATTTTTAATTTTAGAGTTTGTACAAGATATATTATTGCAAACAAATTTTATACTAGAAATATAAACAATTAAATTTTTATTACTTTTTTTTATTTAACATTTTTTTTCAAATAGTAAAGAGACAAAATGTAGATGGTAGAGCTAGCTAGGTTTGAAATACATTCTTTTAAGATGAATGGAATATATTTGTTTCGCTAAAATATAAGTGAAAACTATATAAAGACTGTTGTTATCATTAATTTATGAGGTATTTAAGAAAATACGAAGGAAATAATTAGAAACAAAAATCTTTTATTTTTAAATTAATTTCAAAGTTAACACACTGCACTAAATATAAATTGATTGAAGGAATTGAAAAATAACTTCAATATTTTGGATATTAAATTTGAGAAGGTAGAAACATATTGTGATCCTTCTACCGTAGATGTTAATCTTCCAAACTAGCACACAGAGGATATATAAATTTCTGAAAAGTTGTATGGAGGATGAAGCCTTACTGATAAAATAGGGCTATGAGAGATTGAAGATTTTGAATAGCTAGATGGAGATCCTTGTATCATATAAATAATTTGATAGATATATTTATAATTTAATGAGACAAATTTAAACCTAAAAGAAAATTTGATTATGTCCGACTAATATAATAACAAAAAAAAATATAACTTTTAATATGATTATTTAATCAAGTTAAAGTTATTTTAAGTCATTTTAGAGATATGGTTTCATAAAAAGCATGGTTATTATAATTAGTCAAGCTTTGAAAGACCTTCAAATTAGATCTTGAAAATGTTGTTTGAGATAGATTTAGTTATTTTTTTTTAATTTTTTTTTAGATTTTGATTTTTCATACTGTTAGAGAATAATATAAATCATATACTAGGACCTCACCTAACAGCTTAAGCTTTTGGGTTCAGATGGTTCTTTGATATGATATCTGAGTCTTGATGACCAAGTGGTCTCGAGTTCGAATCTCACCATCCCCATTTATTTGATAAAAATTAAGCACAAAGGTAATGTGGGCCTGTGCAAGTTTTAAGCCCAAAAGACTTTCACTTGAAAGGGTGTGTTAGAGAATAATATAAATCATATCCTAAAACCTCACCTAATATAAATGTTTTTTTTTAAATCTATTTTAAGGGATGTAAAGCTCACAGAGAGGAGAAGAGATCAAGGTTATTTTTATGTTCAAATTAGTTCTATAAAATATTGTTTAGAATTTTTCTTAATTTCTCTGGTTATTTTTGGATTTGTTTTAGCTAGGTTTCAAGATTTTTATTGATAGAGTCACCTTTCTCTTCATTCTTATGCATTTTGAGCGTGCTGTAAAGCTGATATTAAGTTAATCCAATTACAAGTGGAAGAAAAGAAAGAATAAAACTAATGCCCGTTCAAGGAAATATGTTTGTTATTGGAGGAATATTGTATGTGAATGTTTTAGTCCTGATGTGGGAAACTTCTTCTCGGCTCTCAGCTTCTTCTCCTCTGGCAATTTTTTTTTTTTTTTTGTTGTTGCTTCTGCTAGCGTTGTTTTCTCAGTTGGCTTCTTATCTGCCTTAATTAGCAGGGTGCGTGCCACCATGAAAAAACTGAAGCTTTTTTATGGTAGTAGGGATGCATAGTCACCACAAAGATATCATCATTTGTAAAATTATTCGAGGGAGAAACCTTTTCGGTTGAAAACCTTGTTTTACTAAGCCAAATTCAAATTAATTCGTATTGTATCCTGATTATTCTCGGAAAGCTATGAACTAAGACAGCTAGCTGTCTTAACCTATCCGGTTTGTAAAAGGATTTGTTACCTGCCTGGCTTCTCTCTCTCTCTCTCTCTCTATAAATATAGCCATCCAGATATCTCACGAAGCCATCTACTTTCTCAAGTGTCTTGGTTTTGTCTCTAAATCTCTCCTTGCAGTCTTGATTTTTTAGTTTCTTGCCATATTTTTGTCTTCCCGTATTTGTTGAAGAAGAGACAGAAAGATGTTGCTCACGCGTGGCATAAACTATCATCCATATTTTGATGATGTTGATGAATATTATCTAGGGCTTAGTAAGGAAACAGAATATGAAAAAGAGGGTCCGTCCAAGCTGGTTACCAGTGCCGAAAGATATCAGCTTTTGAAGACCCTGACCAGTAGGGTTTTCGTACCCAAGAAAATAAGAGGAAGTGGAAGACTAGGGTTTACTTCCATGAAAACCCAATGTCCTGATCAAAAAGCCGAGAGCACTACTATCAGCATTGATGAATTTGTAAACCCACTCGGAACTATTCTTGTACCAAAGAAAAGGAGGGCAAGCAGACAAAAGGTTGTCAGGAAAAACAATCACTGCATCAGTACCGATCAAGAAGATGATCCGAGAACACAGATCAAAAGTAGCCAGGAGAAAAAGACAGCAGGCAGAAAGCGAGTCTTGAAAAGCCAAGGGATCCATGTCGTAGATGATCTTCGACAGAGATCATCAAAGAAGATGAAGAAGATGGGAAAGAGGGTGGATTTCAAGAAGCTGGGTTTGTATCCACCACCCGATTTCTCTTCTCAAATAAAATCCGCGATACATTATCAAGAAGGCCGTGACAGTGAAATCAAGTTAAGGATAATGAAACAAATCTTCAAGACTGACATGGACAAGCACCAGGAACGCTTCTCAATGCCTTTGAATCAGATTAAGGACGGCCATGAGTTTCTGAATAAAATGGAGATGGAGGAGGTGTGCCAAAGCGAGAGTAAGAGCACAGAAGTGAAGCTAGTGGAACTGGGTCTTGAAGGTGGTAACGTTCATCAAAGCACAATGAGGCTGAGGAGGTGGCAGATGAATAACACCGTTTCCTATGTGTTAACCTCCAATTGGAATGATGTTTTGGATAGGAATGCGGGAGCACTAAAGCTGGATGATATTGTCCAAGTCTATTCTTTCAGGCGTGATCAGAAGCTATGCCTTGTGCTCGTCAAGGTTATGGATGCAGATGATCAAAGCCGGCAATGGCCGAGGGAACAGTGAGGACGGTGCATACTGGAAAGTGCAAGTCAAGCCACTGTGGACTCTGCTCACCATCAGTCGTCATAGAGTAGATCACAGGGACATTAATTCTATGTTGAAGCAGATTAAGTAATTAGGTTCTTGTCTCTTTTAACTAGCATGTATTAATAATTTCCACTCTATATATATATTAAATAAGAAATTAAGCAATTGTTCTATGAGGATCGCGTATGCTTCATATTCACACCGAAAGAAACGATATTTTCCTATGCTTTCCATGCAATCACTTGTTTGTATCCCTACAGAGAAGAGAGCAGATTCTGGTACAACTGCGATGAGCAAATTAACACCAGGAAGTTAATAATTTCCACTATTTATATATTAAATAAGAATTTAAACAATTGTTCTGTCACAACTTATTGCCTGCCTATGTTTAGTTTCTGAATTTCTTGTTTAATTCTAATAACACGCAGTAAAATTATGAAGCATAAGCTCAGCAGCAAAATTACTGGTAATTTCACTAATTCGCTACAGCGGGCTAGCTTTCACAAATCTTGATAGTATAAATTGAGATTAACTAGCTAGATTTTTATTCCGAAAACTCGAGAAAAATAAATTAAAAGATTGAGAAATATTAAATATTAGGGAGAAAAAACCACTAGAAATATTAAATTTTCTAGTGGTGAATGTAAAATTATTTAGTTCTTCATGATTTATTATCAAGTATTACCTTCTAACCTTGAATGGAGGAAGAATTCTAACCTAAAAATATCAATCGCCATGGATATTGTCAAGGATCAAACCTTTCAAATATGCTAGTCAAAATCAATACAAATGCCGACAGAGACTCAGTTGCATTAATTCTAGAAAAGCAGTACTCTCATATATACCTGCACTAATCACACTTGACCATCAACTGATCAGTTGCATTAATTCCTTAGTCTCTCATGATCAATCAGGGATTGCCAAACCCCATCTAGAATTATTAATGGATATATAGCAACAGCAGATTAGGAAAATAATAATTCATGTCTATAAGCTCACGTCTTTGGCCCTTCAATTCGCAGCTTCACCGAGTCTACCTCCAATAAGCCCTCGTTTTCTTCACTTTCTCCACCTGTTTCTTCGCAGTTAATGTGTGTTCGGAGTTCTATTCTTCGATGCTGAATGGATTCTCTTCCTTTGATCATTGCCTCTTGGAGCTAGCTAGTACAGGGCGTGTAAAGTAGCTAGGGAATCGTCAACAGTCTTCGAAAGGTATATATATAAACTTTTATCTTTGAATTGTCGGATTATGATGCAACAGATTAATTTGGGGAAGCTGATGGCTTTGGATTATATATCCTGATAGGACAGATTAACAAAAAGGATTCATAAAACAATTGTTGGAATCTGATTTCGGATGCTTTTGCGCCCATTTTATTGTTTTCGCCATAACTTTTGATCAGTGAAATGAAACAAATATGACGTGATGCGGGCAGAGGTTATAAGAATAACAACAGCATACGAAACACCAGAATTTTAATTACCAAAAAGTATAATACTAAATTTGCAATTTATTTTTTTAGAATAAAACTAAGAAAACAATGAGTAAATTCAAAATAAAAATAAAAATCTAAATTAAACAATAAATAAATAAAAACCTAGGAGAAATAACAAAATTAACTCAAGTGTCCGACTTCTAATGGTAATTTATATAAATCACTAGTGAGAAATCTTCTTAACCTTTTTAGTAGAGAAAATTGTTATATCTTATAGTACTGATTTTTTTTTTTGTGTTTTAGGTGTTTCTGTATTGTATGATCTTATCATTTTCTTTAAAGAAATAAGAGACATAACATTTTATTTATAAAAAAATCTAAAAACTCTATAAATGATAAAATATCAATTTGTCTTTTATATAATATCGCATATATTATTTTAGGATAATTCTAGAAATTTATTCAATCAAGCCATTACTTGATTTTTTCAAGGTCTAGAATTGTAATCCTATGTATTATTTACATTCTGGTCCTTAATTTTTAAAATTTATTTACAATCAAATCACATTTGATTAATCATTTCATTTTAATTTTTGACAAATGATTCTTATATGCGAGACCCATTAGATTCCCTAATAAATTGACCCAAGTATAAATCATAATCCTAAATAAAATAAGATTAAGTAAATTAAACAATTTAATTTATTATCAATTCAAAAATTGATTAGTTTATATTTGAATATCAAATACAATGCTTAACAGCTTCTCATGATCTCACAAATATTAAAAAAAAAATCATAAGTGATTTGAGTTAATTTTTTAGTGATTAGTTTCCTAGTGTAATTTTTATCTTTGATTAATAATGTTTCGATTTAGATATTATATCATGAAGTATATATGCTTTATTAAATCATTTTAGTTCTCAACATTATAGTTATTGATTCCTTAAATAAAATTTTGAGATTCTTTTCAAAACTTATTCCACCTTGACCGAAAGATTTCACAATCAATACCATTGAAAACAAATATAGTTTATGTTATACATATTATGTGTCTATCTGTTACTCTTAATTAAGATAACATGTGGTCATTATCAAAACATAATACTCTCTATATAAGATAATTTAGCGATCTCAAGTATAAGGATTACTCATGCAATTATCACGAAAGCCTTTCCATAGACATAAATGATCTCTCCATATAAAATTATCTTCCAGGTTAATTCAGAGTTCACGAGAGCCTTTCCATAGACATAAGTAACCTCTTCATATAAAATTATCTTCCGAGTTAATTCAGTGTACATGTTATCTAACATACACCTGCATATTAATTTCAAGTATCCCTCGTACCTAAATTTATGAAAGCAGTTGCTTACTTTCATAAATGAACATAATATGCATCGATCTTAACAATTTTAGTTAATGTTCAATCTTAATAAAATATTAATCAGGAACATTTAGAAATAATATTTTGATGTAATAAAAATCTTATAATTATTGTAACTTTATAATTTTTTTTTGTAAAGTATTTTTGTCCTAGAATCTTTATTTTTATTTTAAATTTATTAATTAAACATGAAATTTATTAATCAAATATAAATAAATATTAAAAATAAATTTTTTTATTAAAAATAAATAAAATTAAATAAAAAAATTTATATGAATAAAATTAGTGAATAAAAAATGCTACTACCAACCGGTTAACACCAATCAATTATAGTAACATTTATTTACAAAATACTCATAGTAAATAAATAAATAAATACTGTAACTCTTATTTCTTACTTTTCTTCATGCAAGGACATGTTAGAAAAATGGTAGTATCTGGCATCATCGAGTGAAGCGGCGATTTTGTCTCTCTACCATCGCTAACTTTCTCTTCAATTCCACACCTCCGTTTTCATAATTCTCCAACTTCTCATCACAAACACTTTCTATTCATAAAGGTACTATCTTTCTTTTGCCTCTTTCACTTTATCATTTCCAAGATTCTGTTGATTTTTTTTATTTCCATGTTATTAATACTGGGCTCTTCCACATATTGCTTGGTTTCTTTGAAAATCGAGGAATGTGGAAGAAAGTGAGAATATTTTTCATCTGGGTCCTTTCGTTTTGGCTTAAAAAGGTTAGAGAGGTTTGAATTTTGTGAGTCAAACTACAAAGGGCGATTGCTGTCTGGGTGGTTGTAGTATGAGCTTTTTGTTTCTTTCGAGTTTGAGCCACTGAGGATGTAAATCTTGAAACTTTGATAATGTTTTCTGATCCTACATTTTATAAGTAACCCAACAATGCATTGATTTTAGTGAAGTCATTTTTTATTTGCTCTATTTGTTTGTTTGCTAAGCAATAACTGAATTTCTCGGTAGAATTTATTTTTATGAAATTTTTTTGTTTATGTAGTTTTTTGTACCTTTTTGTGGTGAGGCTGTAAGGGATTTGGTGATGAGTACTTGAGTTGATTAATTGAAGCAAGGAGAAGAATAATGTTGATTTGAGTGATTTCCTTGTGGGGTTATAATATAATTGTTGTTATCAACAGTATCGGGTGTTGGTGAACTGAAATGAGTGTGGTTGGGTTTGATATTGGTAATGAAAACTGTGTTATTGCTGTGGTGAAACAACGGGGTGTTGATGTCTTGTTGAATGATGAATCAAAACGTGAAACCCCGGCTGTGGTATGTTTTGGGGAGAAGCAGCGGTTCCTTGGGTCAGCAGGTGCTGCTTCTTCTGTGATGAACCCAAAATCAACTATTTTTCAAGTGAAAAGACTGATTGGCCGGAATTTTAAGGATCCTGAGGTTCAAAATGAGCTAACGTTGTTACCATTTGAAACTTCTGAAGGGAAGGATGGAGGCATTTTGATTCACTTGAAATATTTGGGTGAGGCACGCACATTTACCCCGGTTCAGATACTGGCTATGCTATTTTCAAATTTGAAAGATATAACAGAGAAAAATTTGGAAATTCCTGTAACAGATTGTGTGATTGGGGTACCATCATATTTCACAGATTTGCAGAGACGAGCATATTTGGATGCTGCAACAATTGCTGGATTGAAGCCTCTGAGATTGATGCATGACTGTGCTGCAATTGCACTCAGTTATGGGATATACAAAACAGATTTCTCTAAAACAGGGCCAACTTATGTTGCTTTTGTTGACATTGGTCATTGTGATACTCAGGTGTCTATTGTATCATTTGAGGCTGGGCATATGAGGATTCTGTCACATGCTTTTGATAGCAGTTTGGGAGGGAGGGACTTTGATGATGTTTTGTTTGTTTATTTTGCAAAACAGTTCAAGGAGCTTTACAACATAGATGTGTACTCTAACATGAGAGCATCTATTAGGCTAAGGTCAGCTTGTGAGAAGTTGAAGAAGGTTTTGAGTGCAAATGCAGAGGCTCCTCTAAATATTGAGTGTTTGATGGATGAGAAAGATGTCAAAGGTTTTATCAAGAGAGAGGAATTTGAGAGGCTTGCATCAGGATTACTGGAAAGAATAAGTGTTCCTTCCAGAAAAGCTTTAGCGGATGCAGGTTTATCTGTAAGGAAAATCCATTCTGTTGAGCTTGTTGGATCAGGATCTAGAATACCAGCAATTAGTAAGTTGCTATCTTCTCTATATGGGAAAGAACCCAGCCGGACACTGAATTCAAGTGAATGTGTGGCGCGTGGATGTGCTCTCCAGTGTGCAATGCTTAGTCCAATTTTTCGGGTCAGAGAATATGAGGTTTGTATTTATCTGAATGATTAGTTTCTCAGAATTCTTTTCTATCAAACTTTGTTGTTTGCCATTCTTCCAGCTATAGAGTGAATTTCAAAGTTTGATGTCCCTTTTGGTCCTTTTCTCTTCTGGTGCAGTCTGGTTAATCAGATTTACCCGAACCATGACTATTTTCTATGCTTAAACCATTAAGCGCCCCCCCCCCCCCAAAGGAAAGCAAACCTGTTTTTCCATGTCTGATAGAATTCATCACCAGGTTATATTGGAGACATTACATCTGTGTGTGTGTCCTCATAGGTGTCATTATATTCAACTCAGAAAATAACATTGCAGAAATACAATGAAGTAAAATTGATCTGCTGCGCGCTCTCTTACATGGAGACACAAATTTATATGTTTGGTACATTCTTATGTACAAGATTGATTGGCATTTCATCATATCCTGTGCAGGTTCAGGATGCTTTTCCTTTCTCCATTGGATTCTCATCAGATGGTGCCCAAATCTCCACTGGTTCTAATTGCATACTGTTTCCAAAAGGCCAACCCTTTCCAAGTACCAAAGTTTTGACATTTCAACGGAGTAACTTGTTACATCTGGAAGCATTCTATGCCAATCTGAATGAACTCCCTGCTGGTGTATCTACAAATATGAGTTCTTTCACAGTAAGCCTACTAGAGTTTGTCTGATAGAAAACTTTGAAATCCTTTTGTCTTTTTTTATTATTCTATTATCTCAGTCAATTGGAAGCGAATGGATTAAGGATGAGGCAAGTTTTTCTTTTCTAGAAAGATTGGTGTGATACATGTACATTGTCAATAACGACAAGCTAATAGTGTTCAGGTTTATGAATGTCACATGTAATGCGGCCATGTGCGCGCACACATGCATTGTCATTAAGGAAATTTCAACAAATGTTTCAACGCCAGTCTATTATGATTTCACACTCATGGACCATCTTCATCTCATGTGCTTTATCTGATGCTGTCTGTTTCTGACCCAGCTATTTATGAGCTGAATAAAAACTTCAAAGCATTGATGTGATATGCATATCGATTATCCAGGACAAAAGGCAGCTTTTATTTTAAAATCCATAGATTTGTTTGTGTGACATGGAAACTAAATACTATACAGTGCTATCTCAATTGCTATCTTTTTGTTGTCATTCGTGGGCACTTAAGTATGGCTAACATGAAAACTTGAGACTTAAAAATGATTTTCATTTGCTATCTCTTTGAATACATGCCATGGAAGTATATGCTTTGCTCCTTGTGCACTGGATGGATCTTTTATAATTGAAACAGGATGGCTTATAAGTTGATGAATTTTTATTTATTTATTTATTTTTAATGCAGATTGGTCCTTTCCAAGCCTCCTCTAATGAAAAGGCAAGGATTAAAGTTAAAGTTCAACTAAACCTTCATGGCATTGTGACTGTTGAGTCAGCTATGGTAAGAATTTTCTCTTCTTTGCGGTCTCCATTTTAGCTTTGTCACTTTCTAAGAGATTTTTAATGTGGTACAAATCTTGTCATGAATTCAGTTGGTGGAAGACCATATGGATGATTCTGCTAGAAGGGGCAACATACATCCACAAATGGACAGAACAAAGATGGATTCTGATTCATCGACAAATGTTGCAAATAGTGAAGATAATACCACTGTGCATTCTCAGTCATCCGATGCTACTGTAATATTTTTTTTTTTCTCGTAAATTCTATTTTGTAATGCAACAATTCTTTTCAACCGTTGTTGTACAAAGGGATCAGAAAGTTCTATTTGTTGTACTTATGTTCTTTGTTGGTTTTTATGCTCGCACACACACACAACACGCATATTCTTTCAACTTGGTATGCAGTTTTTATTTGGCAAAGTAATCTCTCTTCTTTTTGTGAAGTGGCTAAATTCAAGTGGAAAAGCTTTGGAACATGCATTTAGTTCATTTGCACTCCTGTTTTCAGCAGGGTAATGGTACACTAAAAGATAAAGCTAATCAGAGATTTGAGATACCTGTTAATGAGAACATATATGGTGGAATGACCAAGGATGAGCTCTCAGAAGCTCAAGAGAAGGAACTTCACCTGGCCCAACATGATAAAGCTGTAGAACAAGCCAAAGACCAGAAGAATGCTTTGGAGTCTTATGTTTATGAGATGCGAAATAAGGTACAACCTCAACTTAATGACTTTGTTAGTTTGTAATTATATGTTAATGCCAGAGCATCTAGATATGGTTCGGTTTTATTAATGAAACTGCTTAGTTACATGGTTACAGAGAATTTGGTTTTTGAGTGCCTTTTGGAAAAGCACTGTGCTTCTGCTGGATCTTTTGAAGATTTAAAATACAAACTTTCAGCTGCGGTCATGGATTGGATATTGTGCTTAAAACGCTAAATTAAATTGTTACATGGCTTTGTATTATATAATTACCACTCATTTATTCTCCATGTTGCATACTGGATGACTCCCTGTCAATTGCCAGCTAATCAAGTTTTAAATTTCTTTTGAGTTGACAGAACATATGCACTTGCAAATCTCGCTGGTGAGTTATAGGGAGAGATATTATTTGCAAAAACTTGCCTTGACAATGCCAATTGCTTAAATTAAATGAATAATCCTATGTAGATTGTCTGAGACGCTCTTATCCATGGTGGATATATTAGTTCAATGAAGCTCAGAAAGTCTTCTAGGTCATAGTTTTTTGTTTCATAAGCTGACTTTGAAAAATAATGACCTGCACTTGAATAGCTTTTCAACACATATCGGAGCTTTGCTAGTGATATGGAGAGGGAAGGAATTTCCAGGAGCCTACAGGAGACTGAAGAGTGGCTTTATGAGGACGGTGATGATGAAAGTGAAAATGCTTATACTGCAAAAATGCAGGATCTTAAGAAGGTAATTACTTATCTCTATCTAAATCTCAAATTTAGTATTCTCTTCTTTTCCTAACATGCAATTTTTCCTGGTTTCTAATAGTTGGTGGATCCAGTCGAGAATCGATATAAAGATGAAGAAGCAAGAGCACAAGCAACAAGAGATTTGTTAAATTCCATTGTGGATCATCGAATGTCTACGGATTCTCTCCCAACCGAGGATAGAGGATTGGTATGCTAATGAAACAAATAATGATGACAACTATATCCACGACAGTTAATTACTTACGAGCAATGTCTGTGACTTTGATTTCTTTCAGATCACTGATGAGTGCAATAAAGCTGAGCAGTGGCTGAGAGAGAGAACCCAACAACAAGATTCCTTACCTAAGAATGCAGACCCTGTATTATGGTCAAGAGATATCAAAAGCAGGACAGAGGATCTGAACTCGTAATATTCTCTGCCTTCCATTTTCTCTTCAAAAAAATCTAGAATTTTACTTTCTGATATCTATTATACAATAAAATCATCTCCATGTATCTACCTCAAAGGGAAGGTGGTATTGTGATCCATCGGATGTAATATTTAGGAAATATGGACATCTGTAGCTAGGAGATTCTTGTCATCCACAAATTTCCACTAATGATCATAATTATTTATTTCATGGATTTCAGCACATGCAAGCAGATATTGAGAAGGAAGTCTTCCCCTGCAAATTCAGACGAAAGTAGTAGCCTGGACCAGCAAGAATAGGTTCGTGTTGGACCTCAGAAAAGTTCTGCAGTTTATCCAGACTTGTAATTCAGCCTAGTATATGCAAACCTAGGATAACAATTTTGGATAATGTAAACTAAACAAGGAAAGCACGCAGTAGAATTAGGTTTGGCTTCCCACCAGTTCTCAAGGTGGCTTGAAAATGTCACAGCATAGGGTAGGTTGTGAAGTACCGATGAATATAGGATTCTTCAGTGTTTCATCCAAGACTATTGTGTGGTTATCTGGTTAAGTATATCCTATGTGTAAAGTTATGAGCTTTGCTCTATCATCTTTTTCTGCGTTAGCATTGTTAGGACGAGCTGCCACGAAAACAAATGGTTTGTGAGGAAACCGTGCTCATTGAACAATGAGCCATTGTTAGCAGAAGCATGATATACAATATTAAAACTTTGGAATTAACTGCTAAACGGAACACATTGCCATATAAACCCTCTGAATCAGAGCTTTTACAGGATTAATGATTTCTCTTCCTATTGTCACGCTGGAAGAGAAGTTAGACCAAGAATGGTTGGAGAAAATAGCGACAAATACCAAATGAAAATGAGCAAAGACAAGTTGGAAGGCATGCGGAGTTTATTGAACGTTATACAGCGACTGCAGGCAAAAAACGACACAAACATGTATTGCTCACATGTTTTGTCTAATACTCGTCATCCAGCCTCTCATTTACCCTCGAAGAAATAAATACAAAAAATCAGCCTCGCTTTCTCTTGGCGTTTGTTTTCTTTTGACTTTGTGAACCCTTCCCCTTGGTGTTTGTTTTCTTTTTTGACCTTCTAAACCCTCCACTATCCTGTCAGCAAGAAATGCATATGGTTACTAATTATTACCAATACTCGATATATTCTATAAAAAATCTTTCTCGATGCCTGCAAGGGAAACAATTTAAGTTCATAAATTTTACCTTCTTGTAATGTCTGTAGGCAATTTGACCTGACAACTCCTGACCATTTTTTGAGATATAAACCTGCAGAGGTTCAAGATTATTAGGAAAAGCTGCAGATTATCCTATAGAAAGATTGCATTGGCCATCAACCATCCACAAGAAATCCAAAGCTTTGTAAGACCTATAAGTTGAAATTTGTACTTTTGCTATTGAATGCTTGCTGTCGGAAAGAATTTGGATCCTTTAAAATTTGCATTTCCCCGTACAGTAATTCAACATACCTTCCTCCCTTCAGGCGATGTATACCAATGACCACCACCTTGGTCACTTGCATGCACCCGTCTTTTCCCAGCATCCTTTGGAATGGCAGTACTGCTTTTGGGGTCCACCCATCCTTCAGAAGCAAGTGAAACTTCTCCAGCATTTGATTTCTTGGATTTGTTTCTTCCCCTTGTTGAGCCTTTCTCGCTGTTAGTTCTCTGAGTTCCTTGCTTTCTAGAAGCTTCTCTATTGAATTGGCTCCTGAAATGACAACTATGCATCATAACAAAAATTGATGCTGTGTATGAAGAAGCGACTGCAGTGTGAGATATAAAGGAAATTACATGTAATCGATAGCTGATTCAGTAATTAATTGGTTTCCTTTGTTGTTAACAATGCCCAGTGGGAAAAAGTAGGGTAACCGGCTGTGGACCAATCTCTGAATCCTCAGATCTTCATGGAAGAAGTAATGATGAGCTGGAGGAAGAGGGTCAGCTAAATTCCAGCATTGCTGAAAGTCCACCATGCTATTTGGATCTTGATGAAAGCGTGTGCTTTCACCTGTTTGCAAATTGCTCTGCAGTTTATGAGCTTTATTCTTATTATCTTGAAGAGATTGGAAATACTCATTACACATCTCATCCAGAACAGGTGTCTGAACCGGATAACTCTTTATTGGACAGAAATCTTTCCATAAATCCTCATTTCGATGTTCACCCAACAACGTTTGATTTTTACGTTCACTTGTAGTTGGCTGTTGCTTCTTTGAGGATGAATCAGTTTTCTGAGTTTTTCCACTAGCATCTGCACTGATAGAAGCCTCATCAGAATCAGAATCAATCAACTGAAACCTTCGAAGAGGACTTATTGTTAACTTTGGAAACATCAACCCACTGTGACCTGTCTCCAAACTGGAAGACACGGAGGCAATCGATGCCTGTTCCTTTTTATTTCCCTTCAGTAAGCTTGGTGATTGACTGGTTAAAACCCCACATCCTTTCAGTGGAACCTTCGAACTACTACAAACAGAAGTGAACTGAGTTGATACTTTGGCATCTGTCATAAAAAAGAAAAGGCACTTACATCTCTGCAAACTAAAATCTAACAACAGAACAGACACTGAACATGCACGTGAGATATCAACATCAAATTATAAAACAATCACCGAAAACAGAGAACGAAGCATTTAATGGAAACAACTTAGTCGCAGTAATACATGTTCTTCTATAACCATTACTGACTGAAGAACTGCTTTGGAAAAGGAATTTACAACCATCCAAGGCCAAGGGTTAGATTGACATTCACAATATGATAAATCCTCGTCATCAAAATGTACACCGACAATCCAAAAGAGCCAATATCTCAACATAATGCCTGACATGAACTAAAGCTTAATCACATATTAGAATCTAAAGCATAACTCTAAGCTAATAAATTCTTAAAAATGGAGCCTACAAGAGAAAATCGCATCAAGCCCTTCACCAAATTAACCAAAGTTCCATACATCTACTCATTTACTAACCAGCAATATTTTCCGAGGAAATTAGGAAACCGAGAATTCCCAATACAACACCTACTGAACAAAACATCCCCAATCTAAAGTCCCTCGACAAAACAACTAAACAAAACCTATCTCTTATCAACTTCAAGATCTGTTATTGCAACGCCCATTATACTGACTTGCTCTACAACATCAATACATACATACTATAACTCAAACCCCATGAAACAACATTGGCCCAAATCATCATTTCCATTAAAAAGCACATATTCAACATAGAAAAGATAACTTCAAAATTATTCTTACCATTCTAAAACATCAAAGCAAATAGTATTAATTCAATCCCTCAAAGATAACACAAAATCAAATCATAAATTTCACTCAAGATTCCAACTTGATCATCAAAACCCACCTCAAGATTATTCCAAAAAAAATCTCAAAAAAACCATTTCAAAACTATTAAAAATAACTAAAAATAAAAGCCATTGCTTCTGAAATTCACCTCTAACACCAAAATCTTCTTGTGAGGAGAACTCTTCAATATCATCATCTCCATGATCACAACAAAAACCCTCCAATTCCACCTTCCTCACCTTTGATTTCTGGGTCGCGGGTCCTCGTCTTAAACGCCTTAAGACCCGGGTCGGGCCAGGTCCGGGTTCAGGATCCGAATCCATGACATCGGGCCCGAGTTCTTCCTCCTCTTCTTCGGAATCCATGACCTGGGGCCCCCCATTTTGGTCGTCTGATGGTGTATTTGAGCTTGAATTTGGAGCTGGATTGAGCGTGGAGGTTTGGAAGTGGTGGGTGGGTATTCGGGGCTCCGATTCGATATCCAAATCTAACCCGAGAGAGAACGTGGGAGGCTCGATATCTGCCATTTTTTCGAGAAAGAGGGGAATGGAGAGGGCTTTTTGAAGCGAGGGGGTGAAATGGGCATTGGCTTGCCGCGCTCTTAAGTTGAATTTTGGAGGGATTTTTATTTGCTTATTAAATCTAAGTTTTTTTAAAAAATAAATAAATTATTTAAGCTACTTTTCACTCTTTCATGTTATATTTGTTTTTCTTTCCTATTTTTTCAAAAAAAATAAATTAACCCCATTAGTATTTATTTACTATTATCAAACTTTTCATTTTTTAAAAAAGAAATTATAAAAAGTTATTTATTAGTTAAATTGACGGAAATTAATAATCATGGGCCTTTTGCTAAACCTAGCATGAAACTGAGAAATGGTGGAAGCATGAAGCCTAGATATAAAGGCCAATTCTCCTCAGCCCAACACGTAAGACAGCAAATTGAACTCCATTTTTCTGACAACCACCCTTCAGTTCTACTCTTTGGAGTTTGAACCCCTGGCACAGTCGTCGTCAAGAAACAGGCAGAAAGACAACAATGGAAAAGGAGAGAGAAAGAGAGAGCAAAGAAGAATTCGATGCTTCAGAGATCGAATACGTTAGCTACGGTGGTGAGCATCACTTACCATTAATCATGAATCTTGTTGATCAAGAACTTAGTGAACCTTACTCCATCTTCACATACCGTTACTTTGTTTATCTTTGGCCACAACTTTCTTTCTTGGTAAGTGTGATTCTTTTCCTTCTGTTCTTTGTTTTATGTTCATGGGAATTTTTTTTGCTGTAATTTTGTTTGTGTTGGTGGGTTTTCAATTTCAGGCGTTTCACAAAGGGAAATGTGTTGGGACTGTTGTGTGTAAGATGGGGGATCATCGGAATTCAACGTTTAGAGGTTACATTGCTATGTTAGTTGTCATCAAACCTTATCGAGGAAGAGGCATAGGTAATGGTTTCGGTTTTCTTTTCGTGTTGGGGTTTTGTGCACAGTTTTAGGTTGTCTTGGATCGTATATGTGAATCTTGAATTGGTTTTTTCTGTACTATAGATTTATTAGAAACGCTGAAGGCAAGGGGGGTGAGGTTGTCAAGAAAATGGTCATGCATTGATGACATCAGTAGTAGAAATATGTTTGTTTGGGATGCTTGTGTATGTTAACAGTCTGTATTTGATTTGAACTCGAGGTCAACTGTTTGTTTTCATACATTTGGGGTGGCATTTACAATGGATTGCATGTAGCTTAGGTTTTTGATAGTTTTTAGGTTGGGTGTTGATATGTCATGTTTGTATATGGGCGTATTGTAACTTGTATTGAAATTATCTTCATATTGCAGCCACAGAACTTGTTACCAGATCTATTCAAGTGATGATGGAATCAGGATGCGAAGAGGTTTGTTGAATTTTAATTGCTGTGCCTTTTGGTTTATACTCGTCATAATGTAGCATTATTCGTACAACATCACAATTCATAAAGAAATTATGAATTTTTACCCCTAACCTTCATTTGGACTTTCAATGGTACTGAATGAGGGTCTAGTAGAGCAGCCTTAAAATAGCTCCATTTCTTAAGCATCATCATCAAACATTAAGTGTCTGTTTGAGGTTTGAAATAGCATAGGAAAGAATGAGAATCGGGCAACTGCTCAAGTGATTACCTTCACTGCCTTATTTGAATACTTTTCCTTTCTGTCCCTCTGCACTCTTGATCTCAAACCTAAGAGGAAAACAAGCTTTCCTCTTGAATTTCGTTGGCAACTTGGCATATGTGTAAATGGTGATGCTTGGCCTCTTTTCAAGCCTCCAAAAACAATTTCTTCCGAACTTTTTTGGTATCTGTGCATGTGTATACTGTGTGATCTCTTAGTTATTTCTCTCTGCAGGTGTTATTTCAAATCCATCTCTCCTCTTGTGTTTATCTTTATTAGGGTTAAGCTTGCTGTATCTTTGGAGATATCCCTGCAATTAAACATCAGTCCATGCAAACAATGAATTGTGTTATTAATGTAATGCCAGGTTATGTGTGATATTTTGACTTTCAATGACTGATTGCAACTACATGACCTTAGGAACTCATAGCTGATTTATGGATATGGTTAAATTGAACAGTCCCATAAATTTTCAATTTTCTTTGTTGAAAGAATGATTCCATGGAAAAAAAAAGTCCATGCATATGGCATCTCCATCCTTTGCTGCAGTATCATATTTCCAAAGTTTTACTTAAATGTTTGCTGTCCCGAGAAGCCAATAATTTGTGAGGCTTTGCTTCTAAAATTTGTTGGCTTTGCTGATCGTCCTTGTGTTTGTGTATAATGCATTAATTCTATTTGTAGTTATTTCACTTTCATGCATGAATATGCTCTCTTTTTTCAAATTGGACAAAGACATAAAAAGAAAAAGTAGGAGAGAATATTGAGTTGGTTCGAACAGTATGGATTTCTGCATTTACTATGAATGGAGGATATCAGAACAGTTGAAAAGAACTTCATATGATTATCGGACTGTTTTTTCTGCTAATCTGATGATAAATGGTCTATTCCATAACATATGAATACCACACCAAAGAATGTGGGTCATTGAATGAGTACATTTCCCGTATTTGCTTATGCTTTAAGATATCCCAACTTTATGTTCATTCATTCAAGCATTCTAATTCTTTCATTAGTGTGAAGATGATGTCTGGTTGTCATTTTTTTTTATTGTTTTGTGTCTTTGTTTTTTCCTCTCCTAAGGTAACATTGGAAGCAGAAGTAACAAATAAAGGAGCACTCGCACTATATGGCCGTCTTGGTTTTATTAGAGCAAAACGACTCTTTCGCTATTACTTGAATGGAGTAGATGCTTTTCGTCTGAAGCTGCTATTTCCCCAACCAGAGTTACACCCCTTTTTGCCTATGATGGCTGATAGAGATGCTACCCAGATGCATGATGATCACTCACCAACGTCAGAAGAGTTTTCTGAGCTCCATAGAAACTTGTAAAAGTGGACATTTTCACTGCACTTGGCGGTCTCTGTGAACTACAAACAATGGGGTGATATTTGATCTTTAGAGAGCAGCACAGCCTCACAACTTGCACAGGAATTCCCACAAGTGTGGTTCTTGATCAAGTCAATTCTGTTTACTGAAGTTGTGTGCATGTTCATCGGCCTTGTCTAATAGAAATGTATCAGCATACAAGGCCTCATACATGTAATACGTGTACATTGTAACGTGTCAGCTGTGATTAAAACAGTCAATCTTTCTGAGGTCAACTTTTTCACTCCATTGTTTTTCCGTTTGCTTTAAACAAAGTTTTTCCTCCAATAATGAGCTTAAAACATCAAGTCCAGATTTTTTTTATGGGCCGAAATAAATATTACATATTATAGTTATAGGGGTCTTTATGGATTTATGGATATAGTTGGATAGAATTTGGATTCATAATTATATCTAATTAATATTTTATAAATTGTAAATTTGATTTTTTTTAAATTAAGAGGGTTGGATATATTAGATTAGGCTAAATTTTTTTTTTTATGAATATTACATATATTCATTAATTAAGTTTATATTGCAAATTTTTATAGGTTCGAAGTGAATTTATAACATGGAATATAAGTGTCATGACAATTCAATGTTGGATTTAATTTTCATATATTGTACTATTATTAAATTCTAGATACCTTCCACTCCCTTCTAGCATATAGATAAAAAAAAAATTCATGTAAAGAAATTTAATAGGAAACTGACTAATAAAAACTTTGGAGTTAAAATATTTTTAAATAAAATATAAATAAATATTTAATTAAAAAAATATCAAATATAAAGATAAAAAGATATAAATTGTACAAGTTTGGTCAAGTTAATGAGGTTTTAACTTATCCGCAACCCGATTTAAGATATTAATTTCTTAGTTTTTTTAATTTATTATTATATTTATTATCTAACTTTAAAATATTTGGTCGGATAATATAATGCAAATATTATAGATATACTGTTTTTTCGTATAAATCCTAATTAATATCCCAACACAAGCATACTCTTGGTGACATTTAAAAGGTGTTGTGTACGTGAAATTCTTCAATTTTCAGCAGTTTTGGTGGTGGAAGACCATATATAGTGTCAATCTGTGATTTTGATCTCGAATATCGACCTGTTTTCTTTTTGTTTTTCTATTTAGTTTTCTTGACTTCTGCTCGGTGCTGCTGCCTTAAAGAGCTTCGCCACTACTAGTACATTGCCAGAGAGCATTTTCTCTCGTTTTAGGAAGATTTCGACTGCCAAACTACGTACATTGTGTTTCATGTAGCATGCATATTCACAATTTTTTGGCAAATTATGCCTGCGGAGTCTCAGATACCATGAACTTGATATTTGAGAATTTAGAATTCGATCCCTCCCCAGTAATCCAGAACCAAAAGAGAGAATATGTGCCAGCTCAAATTAAGAAGCTATTCGCAAAGGTTGTGGCTTGCGTTTAGAATTCCGAGCAGATCCATCATCCCTCTTGACAAATTGAGAGAGAAGGAACATGATGATGAACAAATGAAAAGACCAATCAATGCTTTCGTTTTTCAGTTTCGAATAAAACATTGCTAACTAGCCAAATAGATGAACTTAATGACTTCTTTGATCCAAAACCTAAGTTCTAGTGAAGTTCTGGTTTCAATTTTGTTTTTATTTAACAAATTGTTTTTTTTTTGTTTTAAAAAAATCTAAACCAAAGTCATTTTATTTTTTAAAAAAAAAACATGGCTTGGGTTCACCTACTAACCATGAGTTAACTCATCAACTAATAACTCGAGCTTTAGACATGATTGATTTCGAATTGAGTTTTATAACTATACTCGTACAAGATTTTTTAAAAACTTCATATAAAAATATTTTTATGTTAGTTTTCATACATCTGGACAGTTTTATTTTTGTTGTCCAATACTCAAATATAAATTAATATCCATATCACAACATCATAATAGATTAATAATAAGAAGAAATTTAATCTAAGTGATTATAGAAACTTTTATATTTAAATTAATGTACATGACTTTGAGCAAGTAAACGAAGCATCAAGTTGTTGACTGATTATTATTGAATTCACAACTTTGACGAACTGATTTAGCTAAAGACCAAGTCAGTGATGCAAATCTTTCCAGTCTCGAGTCTCGACCAAACCTATATTAAACCAAAACCTATAGGAGCAATATTTATGGTTTCCTCTAATGGCTATGACCCCCCCCACCACACACACACACACACACACAAATATATATATATGAACACACAGTCAAACCAAGAAAATCCCAAATGGTATATACAGGAGTGGAACCAAAACATAAAATTAAAAGAGGTCAAAATACTATGATTTGTGTGATGTCTTATAAGAATATTAAAAATAAATTTAAAGGGGCTGGAAAAAAAAATTGTAGGGGTCGGGGTCCTGCCAGCTCCTCTAATCTCCGCCCCGGGTATACAATATTGTCCATGCATTTCTCTGATGACTGCATAATATATAGCATTTCATTTGCATGATACGGTACGTTTAGGTTTCTCTAATGGTATATTGCTAGAGAATTAAGGATTTCTCTAATTGTTGGGGCAATTTACACTGCTCGAACTAATTGTGATCATGTACCATAAACCTAATTATTGGCAAGTTAATTTTAGTTAGTTACCAAGATGTTGATATTTGAGAATTCAATCCCATTCCATTCCAGTCCATGAAGGGGAATTAAACATGCGTTGTTCTTATCTCATAAAATGGAATAAAAATTAAATGATAATTTAACATTTATATATATATTCTAAATGATAATTACATGGAACAGGAAGAAGAATACCACAACAGCCAATGAAAGACGGTCAACCCAAGAAAATCCCAAATGGCACACAATTTCCAAGCATTTTCTCCATCGGCATAGGATGATTTGCATGGTACGGTAGGTTAGGGTTTTCTCAGTTGATCATGAGTAGTCAGCTACCTCTTCGAGTCAAAAGGCAAGGAATTAGCAATGCTTACTTCAATTTTTGGCGGCCTCAACATGGTTTTAACAAAGAATATGTATATATATATATATAGATAGATCGATCTGAGTCATTTGATCTAGTCTTAAGACCATATATTATATAATAAACAATATTTAGCACGCACACGTACGTCTGGTTAATTTATTTGAGTTTTTTTTCTCAGGATTACATCACAGTGTAGCTGTTTTTCATGTTGTTGAGCCATCAAAGTGTTTAGATTCATTTTATTTTAATCTCCCCTCTTCCCTCTTCCTCAACAATCACTCTGTTTTCTTTCAAGCAAAGATCCTTAAAGATTAGTTTCTCGCATAAAAAAAAACCATAGAAACGCAATGAGGGATGGGGTGCCACGTGTAAGGAGCCCATCAAGTTGGGTGGAGGATGAGGGCGCAGCCAGAGCCAAGCCTCCATTTTTAGTGGTTTCTTGACCTTTTTAGGTTCGATTTGCCTTTTGGAGGATAGCAGCATGCATGGGATTGTTCGAGAGGTAAGTCATCAACGTAGCCAAGTTAGACCACCAACCATCCTCGAGAAGTTCAACTAAGTGTCAAGCCTGCCAGCAACTTTCGTCTGATCAATTTAATTAACCTTGTTTTGTCAATTCCATGGGCCTAAACACTAGTTCTTTATTATGCATGCAGAATTAGACCATATCTATAGGTAGGCGTGGATTTTCCCAAGTTCATATATATATATATACAAGAGGAGAAGACTCGAAGTAGGTGTGGATTTTCCCAAGTTTGCATCCAAAAATCTGAGATTATAGAAATTGCCTGTAATTAATTTATATATATCATATTTGTCTGATCTAAAAACTATGGACTAATATGCACAAAAAAAAACTTGGGTTATCGGGTTAATATATAAAAAGGATGAACTGAGTTGAATTAAATCATTTAAAAATAATCCAATTTAAATGAGTTTGATCTTGTCAATATAAACTAAAAACAAAACCTAGCAAGGATCAAGTTTTGGATTTCTCGGATGAATTCATTAAGTCAAGTCGAATTTAACAGCTAAAATGTGTGCGTGGGCATATATATATTTTATTTGTTTATTTTAATCATATAATAATTAAATACTGTGAATTATAATAATTTTTGCAGATATTTGAACGAAGAAAGTACTGTAGATAGAAGAATTGACTACTTAACTAAATTATTTTCATTATTCTAAAATATAAATAACGTGGTCTTCTCATGTTACAATTATATAAGAAAAATAATACTCATAGGCATATGTAGATTAAGATGAAATATTTGCTTCCGTACGTAGGATTTCTGAAAAGCCAAAGGAAATATAAATTATTTTATTTTTTAATACTTGATTTGAAAGTGTAGTTGGGATTGATTTTTAAAAAATATTTTTTATTTATAAATATATTAGGATAATATTTTTTTATTTTTTAAAAATTATTTTTGACTTTAGCACATTAAAAATGATTTTAAAATATATTAATTTGAAGTAAAGGAAAAAAAATTAAATTTGTTTTAAAATATTTTTAAAATGAAAAAATAAATAGGATGTAAGAAAAAAGGGACAGGACCATCCTGATTGGTGTGAAATCCTGATTGGTGTGAAGGGAATAGATTAATTAGGGGATAAGCTTTGATTGTCATAATTGTGGCAATGATTAATTATAAATTACTTTAATTAAAATATTATTATAATAAAGGCGAGGACGGCACACGGGATAGTGCAGTCGCAAAAGGCATCCAGGTGAAAGATTCCTTTCGCTTGTTTGCGTTCACACTTGCACTTTAAGCCTGAAGATTCTATCTCAAACCGTGTTCACACCTAGAGAACCACTCTTTAGTCCTTCTAGTTTTGGCTTGGTCCCAGGCTATTTCTAGCCGTTAGCCGGACCCTTTTATCATTACTTGAATCACCTTCTCAACCCCATCGATGAAGAACACCACAAAAATTAAGCCAAGCTGAGCCAAGCCATGCAAGCACACCAGCAACACCTGCCCACCTGCAGCAACTTTATTATGGATAAGATTACTCTGCCATCACGTGCAAAGTGGAAATATGGTCACCACATGCAATTGCCAGGTCACTCATCATGTCATCTCACGTCGCAACAAATCAGGTCTGACTCTTTCTCCCTCTCCTTCTTCTACAACGCACCATGTCCCTCCCTATATAGCATGCCATTCCTCTCCATGCCCAGAACTTGTTCTCTATGCATAAACATCTATACGCCATCACACCCTCAAAAAATAGAGAAAAAAAATGGGAAATTTCTGGAGGCATATTTCAGGACATGACATGCAAGAGAAGGCCATGAACAACATAGAAGAGAAAGGGGCTCTTGGAGATCATAATAACATGAGAGATTTCACATCTTCTTCAACAACAACAACAAGTACAACAGTGAAGATCAAGATTACAAAGAAACAACTCAAGGAGTTGCTGGGTAAGGCTGAAGTAAAGGGACTATCACTGCAACAAATTCTGTCCCAGTTGATGAATGCTAGTAGTGATCATAGATCATATGAGCCACAACAACAGTCCTGGAGGCCTAATCTACAGAGTATACCTGAATGATTATGAGCTGATTTTACTGAGGGATAGGACGGACGATGATCCATTTATGGGTTCTTGTTGTACAGAGTTTTGTCTTGTAGGGAAAAAGATATGTAGCTTTACTAGTTAATTAAGTTAGCAAGCTCTATACAGTTTGCATTTTCCTGCACATACATATATACAGGAACCAGTTTTCGGTTTTGCTGCTAGCTAACAGAATCGTTCCTTTTTCTTTTTAATTCTTTGTTAAAAAATATGCCATTTTTCTTTTACTGTTAACAAATTATATGTTAAAAAACATTCAGGAATTTATTTTATTTTATTTTATTTTTATCCACGGCTGATGAAATATATATATATAATACTGTGTTACTGGCCCCTTCCTGGAGCTTGTTGGTTTTGTGTTTGATGCACAAACCTTCAATTTCTGAAAGATAGACGGGGATCTTAGACATGTCAAAACTCAAAAGGCTATCTTCCTGGAGAAACTCTAGGCTCGTTGAACCTTATAATAATAACAACAGTCAAATACAAATGGAACAGAAACGTGTATAGTTAAGAGTGTTTAGTTAGAGGTACGAAGACAAAAACAAAATTTATCCCAGGAACAGAAACGTGTAAATGGAAAGTCATGCCACCCCTCGATCGGATCCCATTTAGCAGTTTTAATGTCATTATCAATTCAGGATTAAATGATAAAGAATTGAGCCAAAAATAAAATTCTTGAATATATGAAATTCAAACATTGATGATTTTGCTTAAAATCGAGGGGAGAAAAAGGAAAAAAGAGCTCACTGTTAAATTAAAAAACAATAAAATTAGAGAAAAGGAAAAGGAAAGAAAGAGACTTTATATATATTAGGGCATGAGATCCATTAGTTCATACAATATTCAAGTTGCATGGCCATGGCCGACAATATCGACAGTGACCATTTGAACATTTCATGAGCTAAGTCATTGTCAATCAACTGCAGATAGAAAAAGCATACACTTAATAAACACAAAAATTAAGGAAGAAGCGATCGGAGTAATTAGGGCTAAGTCAATTGAAGGGACTGCATCAACCTGCTTCATTTGAAACTATATATACATTTCTTATGTGTTCCGTGATGGCTGGCGCAAAGGCCTCGCCAACATGGTAGTGTATTTTTAAAAATAAAACAAAAATATTTGATTTAAGTTATAAATATGAATAAATTTATTAAGATAGTTTTAGTTAATCCGAGTTAATTTATTAATTTTTATTTTTCCTTTCCTTTTCCAAATAATTAACCTTTACAAAAGTAAGATCTAGTATCATGAAATAAAAACAAAACTGATAAAACTCTCAATACAGTCAGAAAAATATCAACGATGTGAATCCATGGATACTGTAGAAAAAAGCGACCTAAGATGGCGCATGTAGCAAATGCGTGATCATTGTTTCTCTACTAAAATGAGAATTATTTTCCAAACTATGCTAATGTGGGAAAAACTCAGACCAGGTTGACAACCATGCATACAGCATAAAAGAATTTAGCTGGTACCAAAGAATTAGATGTTACCAAACACATTTTATCGATTACAGACACCAAGTACACGCAACTAAAAGCTAGGGTTACAGCAAAGCCACCAAAACAACAAACGTACACACAAACATCTTTATTTGGGTTCCTTGATAAAACAAATTAACTTGACAAACTGGATAGTACAGCAATCCTCTCTCTAGTTGCCGAGGAACTTGAGAAAGAAGATGTTTCTGTTTTCTGTGGTTTGGTTTGCACAGTTACTATCATCTGTATTCTTGGAAGTTCACATGGCCTGTGGTTTGTGCATGCTCGACGGCCTCCTAAATATTAACATGAAAATGACAACATAGTAACATGGCTCAACATAGCATAAACCTCAATACAAGCACGCAGGGAGAATGGAGCAAGTATGAACTAACCTTCTGGCCAATGACTCCAATTTGGCATACCCCGCAGCGCAAAGTGAAGTTGGCAGTGTCTGTGTAACTTCTTTTCCTACAAGCAATAGAATTAAATAAATATTTCTTGATTACAAGATTTCACCAATCAGCATATACCTATGGAGACAAATAGGGAAAATAAATAACAAGAACTACATTGTTGCTAGTTGGAGAATAAAGTCGCTGAGAGAGTGCAAATTAAGATCACTCCTTGGGGAAGTATCTAATGCTCTTGAAATGCAGAGCAGCATTGGAGCAAAAACTGAATTACCGTGACCTAGATGTATCTTAAAAATCTGATTCATAAAAATTCTAGAAAGGAAAATAAATTTTCAAGAAGATATGAACTATGCTGCCAAAAAATGATCCACAGTCATCAAGCTTATCTCTAGCCCCTGAATTATTTGGACTTTGTCTAGAGGGCATTTCATCCGTTGATGTAATCTACTTCCAGTCCCATTATGTATTTAGACCACGATATCCCATTATGTATTTAAACCACGATATACAAAAGCCACATATTTCATAAATAGAATCTGAATATGAAACTTCTTTCCATGTGTTAAAGCACTTGTCCTATTTTATTTACATAAATAATACCTTTGTTGCTCCTTAACAAGATTAAGAGCATGCCCCTCAGCTGGTCCTATGGTCCTGTCCTTCTGTACAGTAAATATGGTCTGATCAAACTCCTCTGGAGCTCCCTCAAATGGAGACATCTGTTTGTATGCATAACCAAGAGAAGGGTCCCATAAGTGGGATACACAGACAAAAAAACATATTGTTGATGGAGCACAGCAGAAAGAGCTAAATAAATTATTATAACAGCATAGCAAGCATGGGAATTTGAAACTAAACAATCCAGCAGTCTATAATAAGCTCACTGTTCAATATCTCTGATGGTTAGGACCATGTTTGACCACAAGATCTCCCTTGTAGGGACTGAGACCATAGACATTCCAGTATTCCAGATCCATATTTCACACATTTTCGTAATTATATCCTCCTTTAATTCTACATTTTGACAAGAAATCTCATGCTAAATATTAAATAAATAAAAATATTGGAAGTGAAAAAACATACAGCTAAAGCATCATAATGGAGTCCATCGTAAATCAGCATGGCCCTTTCTGAGTACTTCCTGTCCTGTCAAATAGCAAGATAAAGATAAATGACTGTAAACATTAAGTAATGCTCAAGTTGGAGATATTTCAAAAAAAAATAACATATCACTAACACTGACCTGACCATACAAATCACACCGCATGGTCTGGATATCATATGCCGCAATTTCACGTCCATAATAATCTGCTAATATTGAAAGCTCAATAGCACCTTCACGAGAGAGCACCAAGAAGAAAAGTAATCAGAATAGTTCAATGAGCAAACAACTAACATCTAAAAAGCATACAAAAATTAGTGCATGATTGTGAAAGGAAAAGAATGCCAAAAAGATTTTAATGGTTAAAGACCTCAAGAAAAGCAGACATAATTTGGTGCCTATCAAATCAAAACAAATTTAAAGACACTTAATACAAGCCAAGGACCTAACAACTGCCAACAACCTAAACTGAACAATCCTTTTACTGCTAAAATGTAATGCTTAGGATTCCAATTCCAGTATTTAGATCATTATGAGAATATCAATTTTTCTACTGAAAACTGCAGACATGATTTCCAGCTTATAGGTTATTTGTTTGCTGGGAATCCCTCAAGTGCTTCCCATTGTGTTTCATAGAATACAGAGGAAACTATGCCTCCATCTTTACAGCACTGACATTTGTAGACAAGTGTCCTCATCAAACAGGTTCCCTTTTCCTAGGCAGAAAATATTAAATTCCTTGTTCTATAAATTCTTTATATATGCTTGAAAATATGTTATTGTGAGAGATAAAAAGAATTCTTTAATTGAAGTCAAATTACAAAACTGATGTGTTCACAGCTTTCTTTTAGAGAAGACAAAAACTAAAAGGTGTTTTATTTTGTAAAGATTCAAGAATCCAAGTCTTAAATTCCTTGTTCTATAAATTCTTTATATATGCTTGAAAATATGTTATTCTGAGAGATAAAAAGAATTCTTTAATTGAAGTCAAATTACAAAACTGATGTGTTCACAGCTTTCTTTTAGAGAAGACAAAACCTAAAAGGTGTTTTATTTTGTAAAGATTCAAGAATCCAAGTCTTCCTTTACACTGAATAAAGGAACTTGGTATAAAGCAATGAATAATACTTGGGAGTCACTTCTTGTATAAGAGAACAGAGAGTGATGTTGCATAAAGCTACTAGATTCCCAATGCTAAACATGAGTGCAAAAAGCAATTTATCTTTAATAACTCTTTTAGCTCATCAAGTCAAGATGCCAAACTCTAGGACTCTAATGACTCAGTGGTGAAAGGGGGCTTTTCCTATATGCTGCAAAATTTTGATCATCATACATAGAATATGAACGTAATTTTGTTGACTAAAGAGAGTCCCACAGACACTGCAGCTTGTTAGAGTCCTACACAACAGTCTTGTAATTTAGATGGTTAATCACTTCATTTCAGTAACCATCCCAATAGAAATTAAAGCACCGTTTCAATAGGCAAGAAAAAAAGAAGTTAAACCTACCTCCCCACTTCTCAGAGTCACGAATCCAATTACAATATTCACCATTTGGCTTCCCAAGAAATGCTTCATTATATTTTTCTGGATCGCTTGCCACTGTTCCAGCTATAACCTTACAAAAATTATTGATTGCAAAGAACATCAAGAAAATAAGATAGGAAAAAAGAGTACAGACTTTAAATAATGCAGGTTTTTGAAGTGGAAGGAAAGGATGAGTTGTTCCTTTATCAATGATTTGAAAAGTATCAAGACGTCAATGATACTTCAGGATAACACATAGCAACTCCAGCAATGTCAGTGCCTAGGCATTGCAATCTATTACATGTCCTTACACTTGGCAAACTGACAAGCAATTCTGTAAAAGATTCCATGCAAAATATTGCTCTAGAATCAGATCCACTCACCGATAGCATCAATAATTAAGGGGGACTGATTCTGAATTCTACTTCCATAGCATATTTCACATTTCTACAATCATAATGAAGCATGTGTTTTTTGATTCAGCTGATTAGGATCTTGAACTTGGGATATGACTTGTGTGATAGTCATTATCTTTTCTTCTTCATAGTACATATAATTGCTTGGGAAAAATTAATCAAGACCTTAAACCCATTCCTACACGACATATTATCTAAGAGCTAGCATGATGATGACAAAGCAAAACTTGTTAATTTTATGCCAAAGATTTTTGTTCTCACAACTAGAAAACGATCTTCATTTGGTTAACCAAAGAAGCTAAATAACAAACAACTCTAACAACTTGGATCCACCAAATAAAAACCTTCTTCTCAATTCTAATTAAGTGTAGAGGCCATGGTTTCCACTTAATATAGGTGAAAATTTCCATTTTTTGTCCCTGAAACTACCCATGTTCTTATTTTATTTATCACCTTCCTCTTGTAATTTTGCAACTTCAAAATCCACCAAAATACTTCCAAAGAGAATTTAAGGCATCTCTAATTATGATAAAAACAATTCTTTCTACCAAAAAGAAAAAACTAAAATTAAAAAGTGAAAATGGAATGCATTTATTAATATCTAGACATCCAGTCCTTCAACTAGCAGTGCACTAAACATCTAAGAAGTGACTCCAGACCAGGAATCATACAAACATTATTCGTCTACAATAAACAGTATTGCTACCAGATTGAACATGGTAAACACCTTTTCCAATTGAAAAATCGAAACTTTATGCTAAGTATTTAAATGTAAATTTTAAGAATCAAGTTGCTCTAACTACAATCAACCCACATAATGAAAATCAAAAGTTTAAAGAATTACTCAAATTTAGCATATTGAAAGCAAAGCTAAAATAAAGATGAGAAGCAAGAACCTGTCTCAACGCATAAGCTTTATTTTTGTCATGGTCCATAACATAGCTGCGAACAAGCAAAACAACAGCATCAAAGGTTAAAACTTTACCAGCAACTCATTCAATTGACACAAGAAATCACTGAAAACAGAGGCATCATAGTTTAGAATTTACCCAACAGCATTGAACAGGCAACTATTGTCCGAGGGAATGACCCTTCTAACGACGATTCCTTCCATTATATCAATAATCAAGAACCTGAAAGCAATCCCAGGTAAAATATCAGCTTTATACTTGTAATTCAAGAGGTACTCAAATTTACAAGAACCCAAATTTAAAAACTTGGAACAGCTACTATGCACCTTCCAAAAACTTGAAAAGGACCCAAATTTCTACCAAGCAAAACCAACCCAGATGCAGAAACACAACAAGAAAAGGAAATGAAAGGTTTATAAGCAATTTAAAAAATGCCCACAAGAAGAATATATGCTGATAGATCCAGTAAGCATATCAAGAACATAACTTTAAGGCAAAGTAACTTCAAGAAACAAGAAAAGATAAAGAAAGCAAAGCAAGAAACAGGCAAAAGATTAATTATCTATGGAAATAATGATGTTATAAGATAAAGAACAAATCTTACAGGCTTTGGAAACGAAAAGAGAAGTGGTTGAGAGAGAGAGAAGGATTTTTATGTCGTTTGGTATATGTTATCGGTGTGCTTTTGCCTTTTGATGTTCCCTCTTAGGCCGGGGGGTTTCCATTGCCTATTTACTATTTGTTAGCTTTCAACTGTGTCTTCGGTTGAAGAATCTGAAAAATTAATAATAATAATAATAATAATAATAATAATAATATATTTATTAGAAAATCATTTACAATAAACATTGATTATTTCTTGAACTTAACTAGTGAATTTATTGGGAAATTAAGTTTCAATGTGAAGAGAATTTTGTTAATAGAAAATTTTCCAAAATAGAAAACTAATAAAAACATTAAATTTAAAAATTAATATGTACATTTTTTAATTAAAAAATATGATATTTAAAAAAACATTCACAATATTAATATATATTTTTTATTATCTTCGAAACGAATTTAAAATTCTACCTACAAAGCGCAGAGATCAAACTAATAAAATTCTAAATTGTGATTATATATCAATTATTATATTGCGTTTAATACTTGCCCTACAGTTGGTGACATTAGTGTTTGAACTGAACTCATACTCTTTGGACTGAACTCATACTCTTGCGGAAGGTGAGACTTCGAGCTGGCATCGTAGAGTATTTGTAAACCTACCTTTTGTATCAAATTTTATTTATACATTAATCAGTATTTACAGGTAGGGTATTTATTATATTTATACTTTATTAAAAAAATTAGATATTCATAAATTATAATAAAATAAAATAATATAAATGATGTTGAGTTTAAATTGAATACCATTATATTTATACCTTATTTATTAGATAATTATCCAAAAAAATTATATAGTATCTATCTATCATGTGTTATATAATAAAATAATATAAATCATGATGACATATTTTGATATAATTGAGATACTATTTTGGTATGGATGGTTTGTGTAATATTAGTTATTTTTTAAAATATTTTTATTTATAAATATATCAAAATAATATTTTTTTAATTTTTTAAAAAATATTTTTAACATTAACTCATCAAAACAACATAATTACATAAAAAATTTAATTTCAAAAAAATTCATAAAACATTGTTAGAAACAAAATTCCAAACTGCACCTAAGAGAATATCTTAGCATCTTTCTTTGAATATATACCAGATAAGCAGAGTCACCTACCCAAAAAGAGCAGATTTGAATGCCAACCAAACCCAAGAGATTACCAACTAGAGAGAGGAATATGCGCTGCGTCAGATGCAAGGTTAACATAAAGGTTGCAAATTGCAAGGCTCAAAAAGTCTGTCTAGAACCCCACTACACATTCATCGAATAATGGCACTTGTTGAAAGTGTAAATTCCTCGATGTTTGTTCATTTTTTGGTTCCATGATTACCCTAGCACTTGCCCCATGTTCTCAAGCATGTACTTGCTAATATTGGGAGATACATGCAAGGGTAAGTAAATCGCTATTGTCATCCCACTTTATTAGTTTGAGCACTTTCTGAAAACAGCCTTGAGCTCCTTCTATGGATGGCTAGGTCATGTGTGCGAGACTGGCTGAGGCTCCACTTTTTGGGGAAGTTCAGCAATGCACTCGATTTCAATTTTGGCATCCAGAGGCAACGCTGCTACCTGATAAGTTGAGCGAGCAGGAAATGGTGCAGGGAAGTCTGTAAAACAAACCATATTGTTAACTTAGGTTGCAAAGTGCAATAATGTCAAAGATGCTACATAACAACTTTCATTTTCTCACCAAGGCTGGATAACAAATCCCTTTCAAGGAAAATGATGGACAAAATAGATTTCAAATAAATTTCCTGAGGCATGCTCTAATGTCAAAAACAGATCCTTCAGAAGCTTAAAAATGTCATTCAGTAAGCACTTGAACTCGGCAAGAAGAAGAAGGAAAAAATGACGCAGCAGAAAAGCTCTCGAACTCGGCCAAAGCTCTACCAGAAAAATGAAGAAATATTCCAAAAATAAAGAAAGACACAAAATTCTAACATGCATCATGCATGATAATCAAGAGTCAGCCAAAATGATTCACATGTTCCAGTTTCATTCAACATCTCAAGTTAATGGCAAGTCGATCACATATAGATGAAGTCTAACAATCCTACTGCAGCCGAGACAGACAATTCTTAACCTATCTAGATGACTGATCAATATTTATCTGATTATATAAGCCTGGATTCTCAGTCTGCACTGACAAGAGTTCCACAACAATTGACTATCATTAAAATATTGAAAACTTGAAAGTCAGCATGGGTGGAAAGTGTATCTGCAATGCTAGGCAGTGAAGATTTTCACTGAAGCATATCCTACATTTGCAGAGTGATATACAATGTTTTCGTTTTCTTGTTGTTGGCAGGTCCAATGTCAAGTAGACATAGTAATTTGCGACACAAACAGGGTGAAAGGCTATATGTTCCATAACATACCAGTACAAATATTCTGCAAAAAAAAATATAAAAAAAAATCAATAGAACATACAGTTTGCATAGATATCATTCACTTTCTTGAAGTCTTTCAAGTCAGCCAACCTGCAGAAAACACAAAAATATGTAGCAGAAAAAAGCTGATTCTCTTTCTAATCATCAATAAAAAAAAATCGATATTGCAAGGCAAAAAGTGAATCCTACATTATCGTTGTCTTTACTACTAAGGAATAGTCGCTACCACTAGCTTTCAGTATCTCCCCCATATTCTTAAGTACCTGTAAAGTTCTTGAAGTCAAATCTGTCAGTTATCAATCCATTTAGCAGCTTTGAAACTGAGAAGTTATCCATAGCAGATTTGCAATCAAACTAAGGGCAATCAATAAAAAAGGACCAAGCTAATTCGATATACAACCAAGGGAGGCACTACACCAGTGGAAAAGCCTATTCGCTACAGTTTCAGCACATCCTCAGATAAAGCAGGTTGGTCATAAAAGGTAGAATTCGCAAAACTAAGAAATTAAATTTACAGAGCCATCAGAGCTGGCCTCTTGAGCAGAACACCACCTCAAGAAAGAAAACAAATCTACAACATGAGTTGCTAATTCAAAGGTTGTATATTTACCTGTTCTGTCTGATCCTCAACATCCTGTGAGACAAACTTCCCAGTCTGCATTAATGTATCAAGAAAATATCATAAGTATCCAGGAAAGGGATTCTGAAAAACAAAATTGTATATGCAGTAGCGTGATTTTGTCTCAACATGCACGTAACAGTAGAATAATTAAGGACCCCGATAAAAGCACATTTGATGCTCCAAAATTACAAGTTACAAAAACCAAATGAACAGAAATTTGAAATGCCATGAAACGGTTATTCAAAATGAAAATGGAGAGTTAAACCATACCTCTGGAATGAGACCTAAGACACCAGAAACAAATACAAGGTTATTGGATTTAATTGCTTGAGAATATGGTCCCAATGCTGCCGGAGCCTTGTCTGTTTTAACAGCCTCCTTTTGAGCTACACTCAAAACAGGCATTGACCATTGTCAGCCATCAAATACTCAAAATCGAATCACCATATAAATCATCCTGCTTTCAAACAAAACAATCATACATTTGAACAAACAAACCTCACAAAATCCTTAATAAATTTCTAAACCCAACAATTGAGAAAGTCGAGACTTTTCAACTCGACACATCCATCAAGCCAATACTATCAAACTCAATATTACAAGAGTCACGTACTTTTCCACTCTATTGATCAGTTACACACATATTAACCAAAACCCACAAATCAATTCCCATAAAATATCCAAAATTTTCTACTCTATTCATTACTATCACACATTAACCAAAACCCAGAAATCAATTCTCATAGAGTCTCAAACTTTGTATCCAATTCAATTAGTTACACACATTTAGCTAATCAATTCGAAATAAGGAGATAAAACTTTTAAGAAAGAGAGTGGGGGGGCGGGAGTTACGAGGGAAAGTGCAAGTGTTCAAGGAAGCGAAAGGAGGGGTGGTTAATCGATTGGAACAACACTGCCGCCAAAAACCGGTTGCGACGACGGAGGCGCAACCAATGCCGCCGATAGCAAATGGGATTCGGTTGCGCACTGCACCGACGTTGATCAACGAGACATTAAAGGGTTTTAGAACACACCACGACATTTTCTCTTGTTTGTCTTGTCTCTCGAGACTGTTATTATTTGTGTTATTCGGAAAGAAGCAGTTATCTGTGTTACAGCGAATGTTTGTTAACGTGGTTAAAATTATATTTTTAAAATAAGTTATTATTTTTTTAAAATAAATTTTTTTATATTTTAAATCTATATGCTATATTAAAAATAATTTTTTAAAAATAAAAAAAAATATTTTAATATATTTATGAAAAAAAAAACTTTGAACCGTAATCACTATCACATTATCAAATACACCTACAAAATTTTTTATTTTTTTCATTTTAAATTATATTTTGTATTATTTTAATATGTTAATATTAAAAATAAATTTTTTTAAAAATATTATTTTAATATATTTTAAAAAATATATATATTTAAAAAAATTACATCTATCACATTTACAAACAAATAAAAAAAAGATAAAGTGTTTGTTTTTTAGGTCGCCTTTGTGGTTGTGAATTCAAAAAAATAAGTTAAAAAAATATGGTTAGCTATGATTAATTGGATTTAGATACGTGTTTGGTAAAAATTATGGTTGAAGTTTATGTGTAGCAAAAAACAAGTATAAAATATTTTGTGGAAGTATGGTTGTGGTTGCTTTTCAAAGTGATTTTTACTTGGAAATGCATCAAAATAATTTTTTTTTTATTTTTTAAAAATTATTTTTGATATCAACACATCAAAACAATATGAAAACACCAAAAATATATCAATTTGAAGCAAAAAAATAAAAATAATTATTTTTTTCAAAAATGCTTTTGAAACGCAAAAACAAACAGGGTTTTACGAAACTCAGTTAAAAAAATATGTAAAAACTGCTTCACAAAAACTACGTTTCAAACTCAATTTTTTAGTAGACCCCACAATACAAGATGCAGTTTGGTTTGTTACCAAATATCTTGCTGCGTTTGTTTCACCGCAAACACAAAAGCTGATGAAAAACAAACATAGTCGTATTTTATTTGTTTTCTTAGCATTTTTTTTTAAATAGATCACATCGTATTATATATATATATATATATATATATTTTAAATTATACTATTTAAAAATATTTTTTTTACAAGAAACTTAATATTTATTTAAAATAACATAAAATATAATCATTTTAAAATAGTAAATGATTAATATAATTTTAATAATATTAATAATTCATAAAAATACTATAATTCTTAGTTGTAATATAATTCAAAAGATATCATTGTACAAAATAAATTATCAATAATTACATAAATAAATTTATAAAAATTACATAAATTTTAATTTTCATACTTAATTTAAATTCCTCAACAACTTAATATCAACCCTTTTCTTTACAAACCAGTCAAAGCTTAGCTATTTAAGTATCTAAGAAAATATTCCAATAAAATATAATGATTTTTAATGAGAGTGTGATTATAATATCTCTAATACCCATTTTATGTTAAGAGGATCGAGAGAGAGAGTCCCCAAGTAGCTTAGGATTATAATAAAAGATTTGAAATTTAAATAGTAGATTTTAAATTCGACTCAGAACAACTTTTATAAGAATTTGTGACAGTTGAAATTTTACTTATTTACCTGAGTTTATAAAGTGTTTTTTCATAAGTAGGTTTCCTCGAAAAAAAAAAAAGAGAGAGAGAAAAAAAGTTATAACAGTACGCAAGACCTAACAGAGTTCAGTGAGGACATTGGCTTCAAGGCTCAGGAAAGTAACAGGCTGAGGACTACTCCTTTGTAGTTGAATTCTTTTGTTGTCTTGCACTGAGATTCACAGCTTCAATACTTAATCTTTCCTTTCCGATCCAATCCAGTAAAATCTCGAACTCTTTCAATCCATAATGTCTTGATCTTTACATGAAAGAGTGTTGTTCACATTAAGTAATAAGGGAACGAGGCCATTATTATGAAGAGAGGAGAAGGGTGAATTCATGCTTGTTCATTCATCCGTTACCATTCTCTTGTAGTGGTGAGATTCCAAAGTTCAGGAGTAAGGGTGAGAGCTGCATATATAATTTTCATAAATAGAAAGGCTCTACCAACATGAACAAGATCAGATAAATCTGTATGAACATAACAGTACATTTGAACAACCTGGTTAAGTACTGAAATTGGAAGATCGATTACCCAAGCTGCGGAAGATTGAGAATAATCCTGAGGAGTTTCCTGCCATGCATGGAAACGTGACTACTTTCCATGATAATGTAGACGGCGAGCTGTTGCATTTAATGAGAGATGTTTATTCTGATAAAATGGCCAAAGGCAACATTATGGGCCTCTCGCATGCATTTCATCCTGGTCTTGTTCCAAATTTGAACGTAGCTTTGCCAGTTCAATGACTCTGTGTCTGAAGGCTTCACTCTTTATTAAATTGGCCATCAACTACTTATCATTGTTTTCTGAGGAGAAATGCAACACCCTGTAACTTGAACACTCTATTTCTACTGGGATAACAGTCTCAGTTCCATATGTTAGGAGAAAAGGAGAAGTTTTCCAGGTGATTTTGTAAACCCATAAAATTTTATCAAGCAACTTAGCCCAATCTCCTTTAGCTTCTTCTATTTTCTTCTTCAAACTATTCAATTATAGTTTGTTTGTGAGCTCTACTAATCCATTTGTTTGTTTATAGGTGTGTGACCGAGGAGAACTTGTTCGTGCATCTTTTTATTGTCAAATTAGGTGTGTGATTGGCACCCGGGGATGCCCAAATTTGAAAACGATATTCTTCAATAAAAATGAAACCACCTTAGAAATGGTTATTTCTGTAAAGGTTCCTGCTTCCACCCACTTTACAAGGTAGTCAGCAACCATTAAAATGGACTATTTTCTTCTTGAATTCTTAAGAAAGGGACTTAAAATGTTCATTCCCCACTGGAAGAAAGGCCACGAAGAAAGGATGATGGTTAACTCTACGGATGGATGACGTCGAGGAACTGGTGTGAAAAGATTGGGTGGCTATATATCTTCACTCCCCAGGGCTAGCTAGGTTGTTCAGCCAAAGCCTTTTATATATAAAAGAAGTAAGTCAATTTTGGAGGCTAAAGTTTATGTCTACATAAGATTACAAACTTTTCTCAAACTTTCATTTCCTACTTTGATAGGTTGATTGATGCATTACAGAAGGAAATGCTAATCATTTGATGAGAAATCTTGAATCATATCTTCTGAAACACAGGCAACTGGATAAATCTCGGTGGCCTCTTTATTATTAACTGGAGTTTATTTGCCAATGAACAATTATTAAATACTGAATTAAGATCCTTGGATTTAAGCCTGTCTCAGGGTGCTTGAACTATCTAGATGATAATATTTTTGTTAATGTCTGTCGTTGTTCAACTCTTTTTTTCTTTACAAAGAAAGTACTGACTCTGCGTATCTATCAAATCTAGTCTGGTCAGGTAAATTAACTCGATAAGCTTATAAATCGAAAGTTGGTCTGGATTGAATTTTAATTTAAATCAGTTTTGATTAGGTATATATCAAAGATTTTTTAAAAAAAAAAGTTGTAGTTAATAAATGATAGAATTGAGTTGAACTAATGACGCGTAAGTTAACGTGACATCCAGCACCTCAACTGGGTCAAATACCGGCGAGACAAATAGACGCCAGGTGAGCTACAAATTCCTTGACTAGGGGTTTCTCGTTCAATTGCATGCATACATGCACAGTGGCCTGTGGTGGAAAGGCTTCACTTGCTAAGAGTGCTCTATTTGTCTGGATAATAGAGGCCAACTTGGCTGTGTCAGCAGTGAAACAAAGCAAGGGGGGCCAATAGCCGGACGGCGAGAAGGAAATGTCAAAAACCAGGTGCTACAGGATACTGGATAGTGCTTCTGTGGGCTGGAAACGAGGATATTTTGAGACAATGAGATTTGGGAAATATGGACATTCTGATAAAGTAGTGTAAGGGCCAAGTGGTTCTTTAATTCCATTAATGAGCAGCAAGCATTGGCTGGCTAGATTACTTGCATGGTATTTTGTGCTTATCCAAGAAAAACCATGGACTTGTTCCTTGAAATTCAATGAATTGAATCTAGCATTAACATTTTGCAATTTTTGTGTTCCATCTTAATGCTGTGTCCACAAAAATAAGACGACATTACTACACTCTCAAACACTTCTAGTGCACGAACATGTCAACAACAGTTCCACGTCAGTTTGTGCCTAGTGGATCTGGAAACAAGACATCTTCCAGCTTGAAAAGACTGATGTCTCTTAGCATTAAGGAGCAGCAAGCAATGGCTATAGGTAGATTACTTGCATTGTATTTTGTGCTTATCCAAGAAAAACCGTTGACCTCTTCTTTGAGATTCAACACCGCAGGAATTGGATTAATTTCGCTTTAACATTTTTAGATTTCTGTGTTCCATCTGAATAATGAAATATAAAACTATCGTCAAACCCAATCTTGATACTTGGTGCATGATGGGGATCTGAAACTGGGCATCAACTCCGAGACTTAGTCTTATAAGTCCTTAAAAACTAGGCCATTACCTCACTGGATGAATGAAAACAATTGGCATTTTGTTTATTTAACTTAATATTTGAGATTAGAGTACATTTGAATTGGGTTTGGGATTCCTTATCATGCAAGAAAGGCTGCTATCCTAGGGCTCCACGGCACTTAACTTGATTTAGCTGCCTGCCATTAAATTTCAACTGCAAATGTCTTGCAGAATAAGTACAGCCACAGAAAGTATTTTCAATATGCCATCTAATGGAGATATAATCCCACCAGGAAAAGTTCATGTTAATGAAGAGAATCAATTACGGGAAGCTAATGGAGATGGCAAGCTTGAAGCCCAGAAAAGGCCTAAGCCATTTAAGAGCATTTACAGCTGATTTAAAAGCACAAGTTCAATTGCAGAAGTGGGCTAACATTATTTTTTGAAGTATCTCTCTAATTACATCAAATGAATATTTCTTGGACCAATTAATATAGAAAACAGAAAATCCCACACATGATTTTAGATATGAAATCCATATGAGAAAATTATACTTTCAATGAACAAAAGTGGGAAAGGGGAATGACAAATGACAGGTCTGAGAATTTTCGAGCTTTTCCTAATAGGGTGTTTGCCAACTTTATTAGCCAGGTTCTTAGAGGACTCTACAAGTTGCAGACATGGCATCAAATCATTAAACCATGAAGTGAAATAAACTTCAACATAAACAGGAAGATGGATGAGACAATTACAAAGAGATGTTACTTTGAAGACTTTGGTTTGGCATGAAGCAAGTAGTTTTAGGTTTGTATCAACTGAGTGAGCTTAGTATTTCCAATGCTCAAATGAGGCGGGTTAAAAGTATTAGCACAAAGAAAGGAGAGAAGATACACCTTGTCAGGGAGTATATCCAGGTAACAAGCCCACAGGATCAACACATGGATGGCAGAAGAAAATATTCACGCTGCACGTAGTCTCTGAATAAATCCCTAACCTCCCTTTCAATCTGCAAAAAAAGTAAGAAAATTTGTTACCTGAACCAACCATTTCAGTAATGGAAGCCTGTGCATAAATTTTCAAAAAATAAAATGAAGAGAGAAAATTGCATTTCTAACCTCAGTAGGCAAGTATCTTCATCTAAGGGGAATCTGCTGTTCGAGATTCTGATGGAGAACTCACTGCTGCCTCCCTAGCATCAATCATCATTGCAATGACCTCTCTCATTGTTGGCCTATTGAGTGGCGATGTGCTGGTGCAGAATAATGCAATCTTGAGAATTAAAGACATCTCCTCTACGGTGCTTTTCTGACTCAAGTCTAACCTGCTGTCAAATATCTCAGATGTTGGCCCTGGATCCTGAATTGATCTTCTAACCCAAGTAACCAGGTCCCCTCCTTGCTCTAGACATTGAACAGGCGGTTTCCCAGTGACTAGCTCCAGTAGAACTACTCCAAAGCTATAGATGTCACATTTCTCAGTCACCTTCAATGTGTAGGCATATTCTGCACATGAAAATCAATTAGAAGTAACAGTTTGTTACATGATGGAATTTGAATATTTAAGCACAATCAAGATGGGCAAAAGTTCGGCTCCTTTTGTTCGAATGACAGGCATACCTGGGGCAATGTAACCATATGAACCTGCAACAGCAGACATGGATTTGGAGTGGGCAAAATCAATCAACTTCGCCAAGCCGAAGTCTCCTACATGAGCCTGAAGTAATTCATCCAACAAAATATTGTTCGACTTTATATCACGGTGGATGATTCTAGGCTTACAATCATAATGTAGATAGCATAAACCCTCAGCTGCTCCAAGACCAATTTTATATCTAGCATTCCAGTCCAGTGAACATGTTCGGACACTTCCATGAAGTTGCTCTCCGAGGCTCCCATTTGGCATGTATTCGTATAGAAGGATATTGTAGTCCTGATGGTAGCAGAATCCAAAGAGCTTAACAATATTACGGTGTCTAATCTTTCCGAGGGTCAATATCTCAGCACGGAAGCTGTTGTCAGAACTAGCTCCTGCACCGCTAGACTTCAGCTTTTTTACGGCGATTACCTCCCCATCAGCCATAACAGCCTTGTACACTGTGCCACAGGCTCCCCTTCCTATAACTGCATCTTCCGAAAAATTTCCAGTGGCCACCAAAAGGTCATTATACGAGAGCCCTTCTTTAGGAAAATAATAGTTGTCTTCGACATCAGGCTTTGTTGCGTCTTCGAGTGAAACAAAAGCAGGTTGGCGACGCATCATAGCCCAACAGATTCCCACTATGAAAAACAGAGAAACTAACCCGATAGCTCCAGAAATAATGGTCACTAATTTAGCTCTGGATGAACTCTCCTTGATCCAGTTTTTGTGAGGAGTAGGAGATGGGATCGTAGAATGACAATGGTAAGAACCTGATTTGCACAAGCCATTGTTGCCAGCAAAATTTGTCGAGTCCATTTTTTGAAATGCGGGAGTATTTGGCACTGCTCCTTCCAGGTTATTGTTAGAAAGATTGCAGACTAGAAGGCTCAGCAGCTCACCAATAGACGCAGGAATCTCACCGACGAGTTGATTGTCGTTCAAGTAGAGTGATTCTAGCATCTGCAGTTTCCCCAAGTCTTTGGGAATTGTACCAGAAAGGCGATTGTGGCTAATGTTGAGAGCAATCTGGAGAGTGGTAAGTTGACCAAGCTCAACAGGTATGGCACCAGAAAAAAGATTTCCTCCCATTTGCAACTCAGTAAGTCTGTCTAGACTGCCTAAGGTGCTTGGGATTTCTCCAGTAATTCTGTTGTCTGAAAGCTTCAGGAGTTCCAGGTTCACCAGCCAGCCAATTTCTTCCGGGAGAGAGCCTGTGAATTGGTTCCGACTGAGATCAAGCCTCTGAAGTTTTATGCAATTTCCCAAGTCATGAGGAATACCTCCAGAGAGCCCA
Organism: Populus deltoides; assembly: GCA_015852605.2. NCBI lineage: Eukaryota > Viridiplantae > Streptophyta > Magnoliopsida > Malpighiales > Salicaceae > Populus > Populus deltoides. Next base: position 18,229,418 of record CM027580.2, read on the forward strand.
TTGGAAGAAATGTTGAATGCAACGAGCTGCGTCAGGTTTCCTATCTCTGGAGGAATTTGCCCAAAAAAATAGTTATCTGACAAGAGCAACCTCTTCAAATTCCCGAGCTTGCCTATACCAGGGGGTATATACCCGGAGAATCGGTTTTGATGAATCTCAAGAGAAGAAAGATTCTGAAGTTGATATAATTCAACAGGGAGACTTCCCGTAAGCAAGTTACCCCCAAGCATTAGCTGCTTAAGAGACTTGCATGTTTTCAGACCAAAAGGAATGTTTCCAAACAACCTATTTGATCCAAGGCTCAAAAATATTAAATCCTGGTACCTGCAAAGGTATGGAGGTATGCTACCAACTAGATTGTTGGCAGATAAATCAAGGACAGAGAGGTTACTATTATAACCAATGAGAAAAGGAATATGACCCTCAAGATGGTTGTCAAAAAGCTGCAACTCCTCTAGACATGTTAGGTTTTGAAACTCTAGAGGAATTGAACCTGTCAGGATATTTATGGACAGGTCAAAGTTATGCAGCTGTGTTAACTCTCCAAGCTCCTTGGGAATACTTCCCTGAAGGAAATTCTCAAAAAGATGAAGTAAGCGGAGATTAGGAATCCACCCCAACTCTCTTGGAACAGTCCCACTTAACCTATTCTCAGAAAGATCTATCTCAAGAGCACTACTGCAATTTCCTAGTTCCCGAGGAATTGTTCCATTCAACAGGTTGGTATATATGTACAGTTTTTTTAGCTGGGATAATTTGCCAAGTTCTTTTGGAAGAAACCCACTAAAGGAATTTTCATGCAATGCAATCACCTCTAGGTTGCTGATATTTCCTATCTCAGGAGGAATCTCCCCAGACAAAAAGTTTTGCCAAAGGATCAAATTGGTAAGATTCTGAAGTTTCTGAAGCTCCCTTGGAAGAGAACCTTGGAAACGATTCTGTGCCAACCCGAGTATCTCTAAGCTCTCACATTCGCTAATTTCGGGGGGTATTGGACCTGTGAAATAGTTTACACCTGCCCTGATGACCTTAAGATGCTTTAACTCACGGATTGATACAGGAATTGTGCCTGTGAGATTATTGCTATAGATGACAAGCTCTTCAAGTAAAGTCAAATTTCCTATCTCCCTAGAGATTTCTCCGAATATATAATTCTCACAGAAATAAAGCAGTCTAAGAGTGTTAAGTGTGCACAGATGTGTTGGAAATTCCCCACGAAACCTATTGGTACAAAGGTCAAGAATCTCTAGATTATGACACTCATCAAGATACTGAGGAATGGGACCAGAAAAGAAGTTGGAGGACATATTCAACATGACTAAACCAGGGAGATTATGACATATACTTGCAGTTGTAGACAGACTACCAGACAAATTAAGGCCATGGAGATTCAAAGACGTTACCTTAAGATTGGTAGAACAACCTACTCCCTTCCAGTTGCAAGGAGTCAAGTCCAAAGAATTCCAGCCTTGAAGATTGTTATCAGGATCAATGACTGACTTCGTAAACTCCAAAAGAAAAGCACCCTCTTGATTTAATGATATTACGAATACAAAATGGAAATAAAGCATCGAAAAGACCAAGCAAAAGAGGTTGTAAGGAATGGGAGAATTCAACTGGCTTGGCATCATATTCAAGAAAAATGAAGATGCAGAATTGAATAGGAAAAGAAGCACTCGGTTGTGGAGCACTCAGAGTGTGATGCAAGAAGTCACAAGACAGCAGAGTTAAAATCAAGTCCTCTCCAACATTGCAACTTTCCGAGGCAAGAATGACTAGAATTCAGTCAATAAAGAAAAAATCGAGCCTGCAATGTGTAGTTTAAAGCGCATGTCCCTGGTTCCAATTCTACACTCATCCAATTCCTGACAGAAAAAAGAAAAAGAAAGCACAGGGAGAGAACTTTGAATAAATGACTTGGACAAACCGAACTTGAAAATTACTTCTAAGAACAGGTATTTGGTTTTGACTCTGAAAACTAATGTCTAAGGCAATGACAGAGCACAGAACATAAATAAGCCAGTGAAGCAATCAATAAGGCAAACAGAAGGAATAGAAAGAGAGACTAAGACAGAGACCTCCCTACAACCTTTACGGATAGAACGTGAGAGGTAGATAATAAACAGAAAAGGAGAAAGATTGATATGGGCAAGAAAGTGGAGAAAGGCCATGAGAGTCACGATGTAAAAGTTCTTTCGGTTTTTTCGGAGTCAACGCCTACACTTTACAGCCTAGGTGCTTCTACTACAACTTGCTGCTCTTCTTCTCAGTTTATGATTATGATCATTCCACCCATTCCAATTTTGCTTAACTTTCTATCATCAATAATGCTTCTTGATTGATTAGAAACTTAGAATGAAATGATGGGACCTGTGGTTGCCTGGAAGTTTCAAAGAGTGAAAAATGATTGAGATGAGACGTGGAAATTCTTCGATCATCAATCAGTAACATTTTTTTCTTCTCTACCATTGTTGCTAGACCTGCCAATATGGAGTTTTGGAGCATTTCTCCTCGTGCAATGATTTTCTTCAAGACTGTAATCTGAGTGTGCCTCTCCCTTCTTGTTTAGTGGGTTGGCAGGGATTCTGCCTGTCACTTCTGCCGACGCACAGTAGAGAGTTCATAAGCTCACAATATTCTGTTATTAAGGAAATAACTAAGCTAAACAAGAGCAATGTTTCGAATTGCGCTACCTTCTAATCACACGAGCCAATATCTAACCATAACTATTCATTAATCATTGAAATTAAATAATTTTTTTTCTCAATTTTATATAATGTTCTTCTTCTGTAAAGTAGTCAATATCATATATTGATTATTATCTCGAGACAGCAGATTCGAAGACTACAAAATGATTACTATCTCGAAATAAAGAGTTCAAAACTATAACAAACAAAGAGGATATATAATGTATCTAACAACAACTATGTCGAAAACAAATTTAGATTATATCTTTATCATTATCCTAAGATGTTTTTGTCTATTTTCTTGTTCTAGAACACTGACCATATACAACAAGAACAATCATTTTAAATTTTGATTTCTGTGAAGGCATAATATCACTTGAACCAACACAAGACCGGTCCATTTCAGCAACACAGTAAAAAGGCCAGAAAGAAAGAGATCCCAAATTAACTTTTTTATTATTATTCAAGCAGGGAAGGGAGATTCTCGATAGTGAACAGCCACCTTGTGATAAATTTTGAGAAATAATTTTCTATTTAATAAATGCAGTTTTTGATGGATGCTAATAGAAACAAGAAAAACTTCACTGATTAAAATTTGTTATGCGTCCTTTTTATTTTATTTTTACGTGAAAAGTTAGAAAAAAATTGAAATAAATAATATGAAAAATAAATAAATCTTTATATATTTCTTGATCAATAAAAAGTTGACACATGAGACGAGATATTTAAGATATCTTATCATAAATATAAGATTTTATAAATAAAAATCAACCAATAAAATAATATCAGGTGGCATTAGAAAAAGACATGAGAGCCCCTATAAACCTCTATAAGTAGATGGTTTTGCCTTAGATAAAAAGGAAGAAGGATTTTTATAGATCCAAAATTTTCCTCGAAACAAAGCAATTCAAGCAAAAAAAACTCTCTCAAAAGCTTTCAAACCTTCTTCATCTACGTTTGAAGTCTACAAAGAACGAAACTTTGTTAAATCAAGTCTAAACGTTCTATAAGAGTTCTTCAATAATATTTTAAAGACAAACAAAGATACTCTTTATAACATCAAATCATCAAATCTTATTATGCAATACACGTTCCAATTCATATTCTTACAAAACACAAATCTTGACTTGATTTTACAAATAAATCAAGTTGTCACATATCAAATCCAAGGAAAGAATCAAATGATTGTTTTATTTTTCTGTAAAAATATTTTAAATAAAAATTGTACTCCATCATATATATAAATCAAATATTTGCACAAGTATGCTTGTTTAATTTCAGATGCTGAATATTAATTAGTGTGTTTGTTTTTAAGGTAGTTTTTGTTGTTGTGGTTTAAAAAAAGTGTGGTTAGTTGATTTTGTATATGTGTTTGGTAAAAATTATGGTTGAAGTTTATGTTTTGCAAAAAACATGTATAAAATGTTTGGTGAAAGTGTGATTACGGTTGTTTTTTAAAATGCTTTTTACTTGGAAATGCATCAAAATAATATTTTTTTATTTTTTAAAAATTATTTTTGATATCAGCGCATCAAAATGATCTGAAACACTAAAAATATATCAATTTGAAACAAAGAAAAAAATAAAATTTTTTTTCAAAAGCGCTTTTGAAATGTAAAAACAAACAGGATTTTATAAAACTCAATTAAAAAAACATGTAAAAATTGTTGTACAAAAACTGTGTTTCAAACTCAAATTTTTAATGGACCCCGCAGTACAAAACACAATTTGATTTGTTACCAAACACTTTATTTCGTTTGTTTTACCGCAGACATAACGCAAAAGTTGGTGAAAAACAAACGCAGCTTATGTCTACTTTGTGATATCTAAAAAGTTTATTCATAAAACTATTACTTTTTTATCTCATAAATATATGTTGTGAAAATAATTAAGGGTTAAGAGAAATATAGTTTTTTTTCATTAAATCACATTCAAGGTTTTCTCTTAAAAGGTTTGTTATGAATCATGATACATTTTTTAAAAAATAATTATTTGAGTGTAAAAATTATGAAGTTTTAAGATTAAGGACATTATGATTTATACTTGATTATTTATGTTTATAATTAGATAATTGTTTATATATGAAGTTTTAGGTTCAGAAACTCATTTTTTTTACTCAAGTATTATTGTTTATTTCAGATTTCTGAACCCTAGCTAGATTTTAATTGAGGAATTTTCTTAAAGGATATTATTATTTATGTTTTTATATCCATGATGGAAGTTTTGACACTGGGGACATTGCAAGATTTTATGGATTTTGACTTGGGTGGATTTTCTTGGAAAGATGATACCAATTCTAGTAAAAACAATTGTTAGAGAAATCATGACTCATCATCACACTTGCTTGCTTCAGCTCATTTGCGACTGGGAGATTATGAGCAGATGTGTTATAATTAGATGAAGATTTGTTTTGGATAAATTATATGAATGATGTAATAGATATATTTATAAATAAATAATAAGTTTAAATTTAAAAAAAGGTTTGATTGCTCTAAACTATAATAATAATTTAAAAATATTTTAATTTTTTATTTGACTGTTGGACTAAGCTCAAATCTTTACAAGAATTTTTAGAGACTATCTCCTATGATAGCTCCTTCAACACTACGTGAACTGTTGAATCTTGAAATATCAAAAATCTCATTTTAAAATCCGGGTTTGGATTAATTTTGTTATTTTTCTTGGATTCGATGCATTGTTTTGGATTTTACAATTTTTATTTTTTTCTAGTTGAGGTAAGGTTTTTAATTTAATTAAAATTTAATAAACATTCTAAAGAGACAAACTTTAACAATATTATTTTAGAAAGAATAAAGTTTTGAATTTAGAATTCACATTGCAATTCTATTGGCTTATTAAATTTTTATGTTGTATGTTATCATTAACTTCCGCTTTCATCGGAAATGAGAGAGCAATATGATCATGTTTTTGAAGAAAAAATAAACTTAAAGGTTGTACTTGATTTTGTTGACTTTTAAAAAGTATTTTTTTAATTTTTTATTTCAAAATATTTTTTACTTAAATCAAAACGATTCCTTTATTAAAATTATGTAAACATATTTATTAAATACAAATTTTCATTGAAAATATTAAAAAGAAATAAACACAAAAAAAATGAGGTTAATAGAATATAACCCTTATTTTAAAAAAGAAGATTTTGAAAACAAATATTTTAAAAATATTTTATTTATGTTTAGAGAATTAAAGATATATAAAACATGTGTTTTCAAGAAAATAATTTTTATTTTCAATTAATAAATATATTTTTCTTTCTGTTCCTTATAAAAATTTTCATGAGTAAAAACAACTATTCAAAAAGATTTTGACAGTGCCCTTGAAAATAACTGCCAATTGCTCGTTAAATTCTAATTATTTGTGTCTCTCCATGAAGCTTCCGAAGCTTCTTAATACTCTATTTATAAGACTTGTACCGAGTTAGGTAAGTGGAAAAAAAAAACCCTATTTTTTTATTAAAAAAAATATAATTCATGGGTTTTTAAAATAAAATAAAAAACTTGAAGCAAAATTATTTAATTTTTTTTTTATCAAGACTTGGATTAATCCATTAATTTATGGATTAACCGCCCCAATCCTTACCCTTGGTATTGAGCTAGGTGGATTAATTTCAATTATGCTCAACATATTTGTGTGGTTTGTTTTTGTGTTTTGAAAATGTTTTAAAATTTTTTAAAAATATTTAATTTTTTTATTTTAAATTAATATTTTTTTATATTAATATATCATTTTAATACGAAAATATCAAAAATAATTTTTACACTTCCAAACAGCTAATAATTATAGTTTTAGATATGGGTTCAAGTTGTTTCCGAAAAAAAAAATAACTTTATATACCCAAAATGAATTTTAGTCATTGTAAATTTGCATTGCTTCGAGGGAGTATGAATTTATATATATTTTTTTTTCAGGAAAGAAGGGTGAATAATGAGAGCAATTGGAAGAAAGATTCGGTGAGGTAAAATTTCAACAAGAACAATTACAGTTCGTGAGCACCGACTACAAGAGTGATAGTTTCAAATTCGCATAAAATGTTTGTATATTTCAATAGGTACAAAAGCTTAACAACTAGGAGTATGAATCTTCATTTATAGTAGTCCGACCCATGTACAGTGTGTCGAGGAAAAATAGCAGCAGCAGCAGCAAAATTGGCAACAACTCCAAAATTGACATTGCCCGTCACCCTTCTATGATCTAATTATACAAAGTTTTCAAAGCTAAAAGTATAATTTGAGATGCCTTTACGAAGGTCTAAACCTTGAAGGAGCTAGCTCGGAATGGATCCTCCTCCGACTAGGCACTTTTCCTGACCTTGTAATGATGATAATTACCATTGTAATGTTGGCTGTTGCCCAGAGGATAATATCTTGGACTGGATCCTTTACTTCTCAGCAAGTTTCCAAGCCCGCTACCACCCTTCTTCCACAACCTCCACCAACACTTCCTCCGAGGGGAAGAAACACTCCCTAGCAAGTGACCACTTGGGTGGCTCTTCCCTTTTTTTGCCACGAGGCCACGAACCTCCGGTGGCTTATAGTTCCTTATCAAAGGCCACTTGATCCCATCAAAAAAGGGGTGTCTCTTAATGTCTGTGGCGCCCTTGACGCACCCTAGCCTCTGCCTTGGGTTCTTGACTAACAGCTTCTCAACCAAATCCCTGGCCTCTTCCATCCCTTTACCCTCCCCTTCCATCACACGGAAGGTCACGTGCTTGCTCGATGCTATATTGCGCAAGGTGCTCTCCTTACTCCCTCCCTTGAACGGTGTCGTTCCATTCAATAATTCATAGACCAAAACCCCAAAAGCCCACCAATCCACTCCATTACCATGACCGTTTCCAGACAACAACTCGGGAGCCAGGTACTCGTGGGTCCCAACACAGGATCTCGACGAAGCTGCCGTGGGCTCCGCCACAAACTCTTCCTCCACCACTTCCTCCTCCTCTACTCCCCTCCGATTAACCGTGCCGAAACAACCACCTCCTCTTCTCGTGGACCCCGCCATTCTTTTTTTGTGGACCCTTCTGTCAAAAGTGGGGACAACATCAGCTTTGAAACACAAATCGAAGTCAGATAACATTATATGACCATCTTCACGTAGTAATATGTTCTCCGGCTTTAGATCCCGGTAAACAACACCTAAGGCATGTAAATACTCCAAAGCCACCAAGACCTCAGCAGCAAAGAACTTAACAGCCTGAACTGGTAACCGATTACCAGGCTGTTTACGTAGCAAAGAGTGAAGGTCTCCATTAGGACAGTAATCAATCAAAAGACAGGTGTAATGAGAGACTTCGAGATGGGCATAGAGTGTAGGCAAGAAAGGGTGGTCCAGCATGGAGAGAATCTCACCTTCCATCTGAACATGAGATAGTTTTTTATTGGTTAAGGAATCTTTATCTATAACTTTCAAAGCAAAGTTTGCATTGTTGCAGTCTCTAAGTTGGCAAAGAAAGACACGGCCAAGATTTCCTGTGCCGAGGTGGCGGAGGAGCTTGAGGTGTCGGAGGTGGAGTTTGCTATCTGTAGAGAGGTTGGTGGCTGTTTTTATAGCAGACCAATGTGGGTCACATTTACGATGTTGGAGAGAGTTTTTGATGGTGGTCGTTGTTGTTGTGGTGGAGGTGGTGGAGAGGCGGTCGTTGAAGCTGAGAGTTAGACTAGAACGAGCAAGGCTAGAGCGAGCACTTGAGGAGGCGAAAGTGCGGTCAGTGGCGGTGGAGTTGAAGCTGAAATCAAGATCGGTATCAGATGGGCAGCGATGAAGCTGGGTTTCTTCAACATCCATGGTTTTGTCGTGTGGAGAAAAATCAGAGAGAAATGAGCTGGAGATACAAGTGCTGGTTGGCTGGCTGGCTTATAAGGAAGAGAGGGAGTGACAGAGGGGGCTGGCTTCACAGAATTAAATATTGTAGTTGGTTGACCAAACTATGCGGATAGGTGGTGGAAAGGGCATTGGAAGCTGGTGATAGGTTGACCCTCTTGCAAATTTCTTATTTTAAATTGTAATTAACTCTTAAAAATATCATTAGACACTAAACTTATTTTGGGTTAAGGACAAAATAACGATGATTTTATTTGCTTGGAAGTGTATTCGTGGTTTTTTAAAAAAAAATTAAAGTATTTTTTATTTTAAAATATGTTAAAATAATATTATTTTATTTTTAAAAAATTATTTTTTACATCAACGTATTAAAATATTAAAATGATTTGAAAATATTAAAAAAATATTAATTTAAAATAAAAAAAATAAATATTTTAAAATATAAAAATAAACAGGACAAGTGTTATGAGATTTTGACAATAACATATTTATTTTCAGCTAATATATTGTTATACAGTATAATACATTATATTATATTATGACATTTATTTAATATTTTTATTTTTATTTAATATTTTTTAAATGATGATTTAAATGTTTGAGTTTTTATTTAATATTTTTAAAAAATATGAAACCTTTTTTAAATGAGGATTTAAATTTTTGATGGGATTAAGATATTTATATAGGATATGGAAACCTCTCTAACCGGTTTTTCCCCTTTTTTGTGTGTTTAGATTAAATTAAAAAATCAAATATTAAATAAATATTTTAAACCTAGACTGATAATGCATTCATAAAAAAATGAACGAACTCTTAATAGTCCAATCCCATAACAATTATGCAATAAATTTAAATAAATAATTTCCAAAACCTAAACTTGAGTAATGCATGTCAAAACCATGAAATAATTTCTACGTCGTGTGTGAGATTTGAAGAAACTGTGTTGACTATTTTTTAAAGTTTTTTTTATTTTTTAAATTATTTTTTTTATCAGCATATCAAAATGATTTAAAAATATAAAAAATTAATTTTAAAAAAATTCAAATTTTACTAATCCCTTTAAAAACGGAATGCCAAATAGCAGCAAAATCACAAGAATTTTAAAAGCAATTCACGGTGTTTAGGATAGACGGTTTTTTTAAAAAAAGAAATTAATTTTTTTTTGAGATAGAACATTAAAATAATTTTAAAAAATGTAAAAAAAAATTTAAATTTTTTTATTTTTGAACTATTAAAATGATTTTAAAAAATATTAATTAAAAAAACAAATTTAAAATTATTTTTTAGAACGATGCATGAAAACAGAGGGGTGGTGGTTCGAATCCAGAAACTGACAGAGGAAAGGAGAAGCAAAGGCGCGTATTGGTGTTGGATTCTGTGTAAAATAAATTACAAGGGAAAGAGGGGAAGGTAGCAACGGTCAGTCGGCTCCATGCACCTCCTTCAAGCCACGACTTTCCTATTAACTTTGTTAATTCTACTTGCTTGCTTGCTTGCTTGCCTTGCTTGCTTGCCGTGTTCCTGGGTTAGATCAGTTTCCACCAATCACATGATTACAACAATAAAGTTTTGCCTCCCTCGTTTGCTTCGATTTCTCAGCGTTCATGTCAGGGTGTTATTTCAGCTCACGCTCTCTCACGTCATCCACATAGAATTATGATATTTTGATTCAACAAGTTTGAATTGAAAAAAACATGTTGAAGATAAAGCATGATATAGTTTTAAAAAAAGTTTAATATAATATTTTTTTATATATTTAAAGATGAGATATTAGATTAATTTGAGAGTTTTGTAACTTCAACCATCAAATATATTACCTGAATCATTGATTTTACTGGGTTGAATAATTTTTTTTAAACTTATTTTTTATTTAATAATATGATACTAGAAATATGTACTTGTAAAATTGAAAATTCATCAAATATCAAGATATTTATTTGAGACTATAATAGTCTTATAACCTTATAGAAAATAAACCGAAATAAATTATAAAAATCAGTCTTAAATCAATCGAAAATTAAATGATAAAATTGATATAAAAAAAAGAAAGGAAGGGATTCAATCTAGAAAAAAAATTATTAATATGAGTATTCGGGTCAGTTTACGCATATCTCGACTAATTATATGGATCTTAAATTTAACAATTATATAAATATCTAGTAGCACTGAAGCTTATAAAATTTAAATAAAAAATATTTAAAAAAACAAATCAAAAATCTAACCACGACCCTCCAAATTATTCATTGCAACTACTTTATTGAATTGCTCGGGGAGTGAGTGAGTGACTAATTAATAAGAACAAAAAATAAATTCAAGCGAAATATGGTGGAAATAATACACTGAGCATATATTCCAATTCCATCAAGGACGCCATTGTTGGTAGATGGCTTGGTGGTTACGACGCCGTGGGGTCTCTATACATCACCATCATTCATGCTCATAGCTCATGGTACTCTTTTGTCAGTCAACTTTAATCATTATTGCCGAGCAAGATGCAATGTACCCAGAGAAGAAAAAAGAGCATCAAAGCAACTTGTTTTCTTCTTGAGCTTGCCAGCCAACTTTTTTAATTCTTATCAAGCTAAGAAATTCATGACTCGGAATTTGATCCGAATGGGATTTTACTCGGAATAAAGAAAACATCAAGGCAAACTTGTCAGCCACCATTAAATATTGATGTTGTAGTTGTTTAAGTGGCAACGATCTAAAGAAGTCATGACCCGAAATTCGATCCCAATGAGATTCCGAGTCGAATAAAAGCACGTTAAACCATATTATTTTGTTGAGTTAATTTGTCAACCAACATTAAAAATCGACATTATAGGTGTTATATTCGTGACGAGCTAAAAAAAATTCATGATCTAAATTTTAATTTGAATAAAAATATATTGATTAAATTGATTACCTGGAATAAATTATTTTTAATAATTTAATTAACTCGATAAAAGTTAATTCAAACTCAATTAAATTAACATTAAATAAATTATTTTTTTATAAAAACAAATTAGATAACATCAATAATTATTTTGTTAGAATATTATCGAACAAATTTATAATTAATTTTTTAAAAATTAATTTTAATTAGAATAGCATCCAACAAGTTCACAATTGTTACAAACAAAATCTCTTACTAATTCATCATTTCATTTTAAACTTTATTTCTTAATCATTATTTAATATTCAAGGATGATTTTTGTACTTGTTGATATTAATACGAGAGAATCATTAATTTTAAAAAATTCAGTATTTCTAAGTACAGTTGTGTACAATTTTATTCTCGAGAGTAATTATATTCAAATTAGGTGATCTTTTTAGCTCTATTTTTCTAAGATTTTTATCTCTCGGGCACTCTTTTCTCTCGTTTCCGAATGGGGTACTGCCGAGTGGGGTGGTTCTGACAGAAAGTCCTCTTGCATTGTAAAAAACCAATGGCTGAAAAGGACTTGTACATGCACAGATGCTAGCTAGCCAGGCAGGCTAGGCTAGGAAACAGGCATCCGTAAATCAGCGATCGGCATCACTGTTTGTGCCTGTGCATTACGTCCTCTACATTTTATTAAATAGTGTGATTTTCTTTTTCTGAGCCCTTTCATTTATTATATTTATATTTATTTCTCTTGTGGCTGCCTTCCTTATTTATGATTCAATTATTGCACTCGACTACTGGTAGGAGTATGTTTTGATTCTTTCCGGATTATTTTTTATTTAAAAATATATTAAAATAATATATTTTTTATTTTTTAAAAATTATTTTTAATATTAATGTATCAAAAATAAATGAACTCTTTTTGGTATTGCTTTTTAAATAAGGGTTGGATAAATTTTGGAATTGTTTTTATTCAAAATTAATTTTTTTATATTTCCTAATTGTTTTGATTTGTTTATATTAAAAAAATATTATTTTAATATATTTTTAAATAAGTAAAACATTTTTTTAATATTTGAAGTTCGGAGGATTACGTATTATTTTTATTTTATGAAATTTACGTGGTTTCAAAAAGCTCCACGCAGCAAGTACTCCTGATCTTTTATCATGTAATAAATGTTCACTTTGTGAGTCGACGTCGTCCTTTGTCCAGACACCATGATCATACATAACAGCACCCGTGATCTGCTCTTCGGCGTTGGATAAGGGAATGCGTGGAGAGCAATCAGCCAGGCCTCCAAAGTTGTCACTTTCTTCCTCGTTCTGATCTTCTTGAAAACAATTCGAGGGGAATTGTTAGTATTACAGAGAACTTGAGCAATTAGGAATTACACGAGAAAGATCGTTCAAGAGGATGCAAGATCACTGCTATCTCATATCAAAATTCTTAAATGGTGGCTGAAAGTGTGGTAATGATTGTTTTTCAAGTTTTTAAGGGGCGTGACGTGATGGTAAAGAGTTTGAGATCTGCATAGTAGGTCTCGAGTTCGAGTCAAGGCGTGCATCTCTTGTAAGAGCATAGAACAGCCGGGATTTTACTCGCTTACCTGGGCCCACAAAGTACGCTTTCCGGAGGTATGGTTTCTTCAAAAAAAATTATTTTTCAAAATGTTTTTTGCTCGAAAATACATCAAAATAATATTTTTTTAAAAAAATATTTTTAAAATCAGCACGTCAAAAATGATATGTTAGCACAAAAAAAAAATTAATTTGAAGTAGAGAAGAAAATAAAAAAATTTTAATTTTTTTCAAAAATATTTTTAAAATACAAAAATAAACAAGCCTTAAGTCTTTCCAGTGAGACCCAGCTTAAAATCTAGGTTATTGATTATATAGGTTAATTCAATTTAATCTGAATTTTAAAAAGAAAAAAAATGTAATTTCAAGATTTTTTTAAGAGGTAAAAATAAAAAATATATATATTTTTATATTAAAAAAACAAACTAATATTTGTTTAGATTATTCGACTCAATTCAATTTAATTTTTTTTTTAAATACTCAACTCCAATTAAGAATTAGGTAGGGTGGGGTTGGATAACACTAGATGATTCTAGGCAGCTCTTCTTAGGTTGCCAATATAATTTTTATAATAAGCTTCTTTTAATTAAACAATAAGTTTTCTAAAGACAGTATAAAAAGGAAATGCCCTTTTCTCTTCACGTGTTCGTATTAATTTAATATATCACTAGCATTGAGCACCCGATAATAATTGGTGGGATTTTTTTAGAGCATATAAGTCTAGACGGCGTCGTGTTTGCTCATGTTATTTACCCAATTTTAAAGAAAAAAACTATTTTGTTACCCAGAAATTTATGCAATTGTACTGAATTTTATATATAATCACGTTACAAAATACTCTTGGATTTCAATTTTAAAAAATATATTTTGAAGAGAAAAAACCTAAACTACTAATCAAATTCCTTTCTTCACGGGGTTTTTTTTATTAATGTTGGTGTCCGAGTCAGCTTATGCGTACCTCGATTAATTTCACGGGCCCTGAAATTAACAACTATGCAAATCTTCAATAGCATTCATATTAACAACTATATGACTCAAACATAAAACTACAGGGAGAGCAAATCTTTTAATTCCAAACTCTTATTACCATGACACCTACTAGATGATTTATAAAATTTAACAATTAAAATATACATTCATCACCTTCTATGATATAATATTTACTGGATCTATAACTTTTTACCAGCCTTATATTTTGGAGAAACCATCTATATACCCCAGTAGATGATATTTATAAAAATAGTTTTTTTTGTTTTTTTTAAATTAGATAAAAAATTATAATAGTGAAAAAAAATATTGTACAATTTTTGAAGTTTTTTTAAAGTATTTTTTATTTAGAAATATATTAAAATAATATTTTTTATTTTTTTAAAATTATTTTTTATAACTGTACATTAAAACAATTTAAAAAAAATTTAATTTTTTTTATTAAAAATCTAATGCAAACACGGCTCCGATTATATTCCTAGAGGAAGAAAAAAGCCTGAAAGCTCATTGACTGGCCAGTAGCACAGCTAAACGTTAGCTGGAACCTTCTTAATTTTATTTATTATATTCCAATTTAATTAAATTTAGAATTTTCAGACATAAAAAAGAAAAAGAGGGAAGCAATGGAGGTAGTGGCCCCCGTATGATGGGCCAGTTTGATCGGTTCTGAAAAGGGATGGGACCCATGTGGAAGTGAAAGGACGATGCTGTCTGCCACGTGGGCAACATCGGTCCTATATTGTCGCTTGCTTGCATAAAAAATTCAACTAGTGGCATGAGGATTTAGTAGTTGAATTCTGAAAGAAATGAATTTTAATATTTAATAAAATATATTTTTCAAGTACTAAAATGATTCATCAATAATGGCTTTCAACCTCCTACCCCATGACAATAATGTAGGCAGACAATTATGAACTTGTCCTTTCATTTAGATCAAGGTGTTCAAGGGTTTATTTATTTTTATATTTTAAAAGAATATAGACAATTATTTTTTTTATTTTTAGATGATTTAAATCTGCTGATATTAAAAATTAATTTTAAAAAATAAAAATATATTATTTCAATGTATTCTCAAATAAATAATAATTTGAAAAGCAATCGCTATCACAATTTCAAAAAACAGTTTCGAAAGTGTTTTTGAAAAAAAAATTGTTTCAAATTAATTTTTCTTATGATTTTGGATTATTTTGATGTGTTGTTGTTAAAAGAAATTACTTTGATATATTTTTAAGTAAAAAACACCAAAATTATCCTCGGGGTGGTCCAATTTTTATTTTCCTTGCTTTTTTTTTTGTATTTAAAATTAATATTTTTGGAAGAAAAAAATACCATCTTTGTGAATGTTGTCCACTCCCTGTTGGTCTTCATGATCCATGTAATTATCACAACAAATGTCACAAGTTAATCATGAATGCAAATGGATTAATGGAGTAGATGATTCACATTTGAAACGAATAATAATTCAATTAAAACTACATGGATTGATAAGTAATGGTTATTTGAGACCCATCATTTAAAAACTAGTATACCAATATTTAAGAAAATTAGTGCTTAAATCTCTTTTTAATTTCATGAAAGAATTAATCAACTCCTTTTTTTTCTTTCCATTCCATAACAATGCTTATATAAGAGAAGAAATTCCTCTGTACTTTTACTTTTTATAGTAATATTTGGTTATTATCTCGAGATAAAAAAGATAAAATTAACAAAGACAACAAAGATATATTTTCTTGTATTTCATGTTTTGAAAATACAGAATCTCACTTTAAAGTCATCACAAAAATATATTTACTTTATGTTTATGTTTTTTCAATCAAATATATTTTTGTTTTATCATTTTTGTTTATTCCATGCTGAAACAGTAACTAAACATTAACACGCGACTAGAAAAAATTATTGATTCAAATATTGGATTAAAATAAAAACTTAGAATGGCTAAAATATAACAAGCAATACATGTCGATCAAATGGCTGCCATGTGCATTGCAATTGCAAGTCAATAAAATGCAAAAGCATATAAACAGAGAAAGATTACCCCAACTTAATCTATGACCTAAACATGTTGTTCCCCCCATGATTACCCCAAGTTGATGCCATCACATTCTTTCACATGACCAATTTGCCTAGGGCATTTCCACAGCAAGAAATAGGTTTCTTCCATGCTCGAACTTCTGGTCGACATGGCCAAGGTTTCAAGAGCCAGGCATGGCAGGGACAGGTGGCAGTTGCATGTGCAACCAGCCTGTATTTATTTATACACCATCAATTTGTCTTCTAATCCTTTCATAATCAATCACTAAGCATGGCACAACGTGTGTTCATAGAATGATGGGTGTTTTTTTTTGTTTGACATGTGGGGGGTTTTATTGTGCCCTAGGAGTGGAGGCCCAGGAACATGATTAGGGCCCATTATGTTGACATGGCCCACAAAGTGATACGGGTATCCTTAATTATTCCATTCTGATCCCTCTATTTATTACTTGTGGGGAGAAGAAGGAAGAAGGACTTTCATGGCTTGACTCCATTTGGGATTATCATGCACTCGGGATAATTTATTTTCATGATGAAAGATGATGATCACAATCAATTCCCAAAATTAATGGAAACATGATTTTCATCTGATTAATTTTTGAAATCGATTATATACATTGCAATTTCTCTTTTCAATCCATGGATTTTCAGAAACTAATGAGAATAAATGGGATTCATTCCCCCCATCGAAATCTTGAACTTGTCTCAATGCATGCATTCTCAAGAACAGGGATGCTCTCATGTGATGGATACGGGGAATGGTCTTCGAGAGGGAGATTTTCCTCGTGATGTTAAACTTTGGATTAAAGACTCATGACGTTCAATTTCGGAAAAGGTGTTTGAAAATGTAACAGCGATTGTTTTTCAAAGTGTTTTTCATTAAGAAATACATCAAAATAATATTTTTTTATTTTTTAAAAATTATTTTGACATCAAGATATCAAAAACTATACGAAAACACCAAAAACAATTTAAAAAAAAAGAGGAGCAAATTCAAGGCAGACATACAACCAGAGCTTTCTCTCAACATTTTTGGATACAATGTATCCAACGATCCAATCTCCTGATTATAATTAATAATTTAATTAATTGTCGAGTGTAATCAAATCATGAGATGATACTGAAGCCCTTTTTTAACAGTATCTTCTCAGAATCAACCTTCTTATTATTATATCACTTCACACATTTCAGGCACTATGCATTGTTTTATCATGCTCAAGAACTGCTAATCATTAACTAGGATCCCATAAATCTGTAGATCAAGTGTTAGAAGAGAGAGAGAGAATACATGGAATCGACAGCTCTTACTACAATGATTAACAGAAGCCGAAGATGCTTTTCTGAGTTCTTTAATCAACTTGTATTTTATAAAAGAGAGGGGATAAAGTAGAGGCTGTCTGTAATACTGTTGGCTAATTAATTGGGCTGAGAAAATGCCAGGAGCCATCATTATTAGTAGGAGAAGATGCTGATTGGTAGCTTGTTATGGAGGTTAGAATAAGTTCATTAATTGTGCATGCTTTATAGGGAAGTTCTTAAGTTAGTAAGTTGGTGAGTGAGATTGTTATATATTTTTTTTTTTTTGAATTTGAGGAAGTTTTATTTCTTGGAAAGCGTACTTTGTGGGTTCAGGTGAAGGAGTAAAACCTCGGCTGTCCCAGGCTCTTACAAGAGGTGCACGCCTTGACTCGAACTCGAGACCTGCTGTGCAGATCTCAAACTCTTTGCCATCACGTTACGCCCCTTAGGGACGTGAAATTGTTATACGATTATAATTTAAACTGTTTTTTATTTATAAATATATTAAAATAATTTTTTTATTTTTTAAAAATTATTTTTGACATCAGCACATCAAAACAATATAAAAATATATATATAGAAAATAAAATTTAAGGAAACATAGTGCAAACCGTGTTCCCAAACACACTTTAAATCTAGCTTATTCAAAAGCATGAGCTGTGAGTTTAATTGGTTTTAAAAATGAAAATGATATTAAAAAAAATAAACTAATTTTTAACTGATTCAATTAGATCACAAGTTGATCCTTCCTTCGAGTTAATTCAACTATATTAGATTAATTATAAATTTAAGCTTGTTTCTATGTAATTGTAGTGAAGGATTTCTTTAGGATGATATAGTTTTAATTTTGGTAAATTGAAAGAGCCGAATATCAAAATTAATTGATATTGTGTCGGCTATAAACTTCCTTTGTCCTTTTTAACCAGAAAAACTTCCTAGTCCTTGTGTCGGCAGAGACAAAGCCTCCACGCTTCATCACTAATCGACGGTCCCCTTTTTAATTGATGGAAGGACCGGACGTTCTTGTTCTATATCAAGGACCGATTACATTACAATTAAAAAAAAAAAAAAAAAGGTCAAGTGAAATACACTGCAGCACTGGACACAAAACACAACTGTGTTTTTCTCTCTCTCTCTAGAATTGTTTATATTTGGTCCCTTACTTTTCTTTTTACTTGTTTTTTTTACACCACTTTGATTTGCAATTGATCATGATGATATATTTTCCATGAGATGCCGAGAAAATATTTTGTTTCTCGATTAATTCTTGATTTTACGGAATAAAATTTAATTTATTTGATTTATAATAATTATAGCTTCAAGAGCATAATTTGAAGGTTAAAAAAATATTCAATCCTTTTTTTTTACTAAATTTAGGGATTAATTTACACAGTCAAATGAAAGTTCATGTTTTTTATTTTTTGTCTCTAAACTTTTATCTTTTTAATTTAATCCCATTTGTTAGTTTTATTTGGAATTTGACTTTGTATTTTGTTTTATTTACCTGATACAAGGATCTTGCAATATTGTTGACCCTTGAAGTTTTTTTTTTATTATTATTTAATATATGTTTTTGTTATTTCTGTATTTTCTTTTCCAATAACTAAATTATATTTATTATAGTTATATAAGTTTATGCACACTCACATTTTACTCATTGCTAATTGAAATTGTACAAACATCTTCCACTTAAAAATTACTTAATTACTGGTAGTTTATTTTTTTTAATGATTTATAACTTAAATATACCTTAATTATAATACCAATTATTAAACCCAGCTTTACTCAGCACGTCCAGATGGTATTTGACCTAGGTTGGGTTTTGAAAAATATTTTTTGGAAGTTGATCTGATTAAAAATCTAGGTTGATAGGCGAATCAGTTAAGATTTGGATTGATTTTTTTTATTTTTTTATCAAAATGACTGTTTTAACTTTAAAAAATTAAAATGATGTTTTTTTTATTGACTCAGGTTAACCTAATCAATCTGTAAACAATATTCTAGGTTGGTTTATGGAACCGACCAAGATTCGACACTATGATTATTAATGTATGTTCTGTATAGTGGTGCACAGAGCTTTTCAAAAAATTATTTTTGCTTGAAATTATATTAAAATAATTTTTTTATATTCAATATCAACACATTAAAATCATTAAAAAATACTATAAAAAATATCAATTTAATATATATTTTTTAAAACAAACACATTTTTATAACACACTCAAACACAATTGAAAACATAATATAGATGCGCGTTAAGAAACGATATAAACCTCGTATGGTTTCCAAACAAGAAGGACCTTCGAATTGGGTTTGGGCTAGTGATATGACGCCCAACACCCTAAATAGAAGCCTAATCCATCCATTCATTTGACAATTATAGTCAACCAAAACTTGAGCTCCTATTGGTCATGGTCACTGGAAGTCATTTTCTCCAAATTAAAACCGAGTCAATATTAAGTTATATTTGTTTATTGTAAAATAATTTTATTTTAATAAATGATTTTTATAAAAAGTAAATTCTTGAAAAGTAAATTATTTTTTAATATTTGGTAGTGTTATAAAAAATAAGTTGGAAAACACTTTTTAGTATTTGATTATATCATGAAAAATAAGATGAAAAATAACTTATTAATGTTTCTTTTTAAGTTTATTAAAAGAATAAGGACTAAATTTTACAGATAAAAAAGGTTGGAGGATGATGAAATTGAATAACAATTTCATAAATTATTTCAAATAAAATAAATAATAATTAAAATAATAAATACCAAATCTAATAGATGATAAAATTAAAAAATATATAATTTCATAAATAATTTTAAATAAAATAAATAGTAATCAAAAGAATGAGATTAAATCTGATAGATAAAAAATTTTAATTAAAAAAATATAAAAAGAAAATAAATAATAATTAAAAGAATAAGAAATAAAATTGATATAAAAATTAAATTAAAAAATATAAAAATTAATAATTAAATTTTATATAATCAATAAATAAAAATATATTCCTAAATTTTTTAAAACTTATAGAAATTATTTTTTATATAAAATAAAAAAATATTTTAAAAAAAAACTAATTCAATTTTTTCTTAACCAGAAAATATCTTTTATGGATTAATTGTTTTCATAATAAATAAACATAGAAAAACTTTTGAAGTGGTTAGAAAACAGAATTCTCAATGAACTTTTCATATCTAATTTAAAATCTATCTTCACTCTCCCTTTCACCCACTCTGCGTTTTGATCTCACCACGTGTCCCTTACGCTTAGTCAATTGGAGCGTGTATCACACTCCCTACCTTTGCGCAAACGTTTCGTGTGCCGTCAAATTTGATTCTCGTCGGTAGTAACGCATTTTATTTTAAATACTGAAAAACAAATATCTGGGTTTGTAGGGTTTAACCGAAACAGGACCTGGGTCTGTCTTAGATTTTTAAATGGTGAAGAAAAACGAGAGCTTTAAGCCAAAACAAGAAAGCAAGGAGAGAAAGAGATGGAGTTCATGGGGGTTGATCGGGGCATTAGTGGCAGTTGCTCTGGCAGTTGTTGTAGCTGTTACTGTTTCTCCAATGACCGCTTCAAAGATTGGTTCTTTGATTAACAGCAATAACAAGTCATGTCAATGCCCTTCTTCTCAGGTACAATTCATTCTTTCTAGTTTTGGATGTTAATTGTGTGTGACTTGGCAATCATTTGGTTATTTGTTTTTGGTTTTGTGCGCAGGATTCAGGGAAATATAAGGGAGCGATTGAGGGTTGCTGTTGTGATTATGAGAGCGTAGATAGTGTAAATGGAGAGGTGTTGCATCCTTTGCTTCAAGAGCTTGTTACAACACCCTTTTTTCGGTATTTTAAGGTAAGGATTTTCTGTTTTTGTGTTGTTTTGGGGTCATGTACTTTTAGTTTTATTGTGATAGTGAGTGTTTCTTGGTGAAATATTTTTGCACATGGTAAAGAAATGATGAAGATTATGGCTTTTGCTGCAATTTTAACCAGACCTGAGCTAATGATTCTTAGTTGTGGTGGTCAAGTATCAATGCAATAGGAAAATTAGTCTGTTTGGATGCTGGTGTTAGCCTCACATTCGTTTTGAGAAAACCTTTTTTGCTCTAAATTTTGCTGTAGTGGAAACAATAGGTTCATGTAAAGGCTTACAAAATGGACTTCATGTGGCACTTGTTCACTGAATTGGCTGTTTCTAAATTATTTTGTTTCAATGTAACTTCTTGGGAACCATTTCAATCAGGGAAGACATGGGTTAAGAGTGATTATCGTATTTGTGTCCAGAATAAATATTCAACAAAACATAAACATCATTTTGTTCAATTTCCCATTGTGCTGTAAATCTGAGCACCTGTAATAGTTGACTACTGTGATTCTTTTATTTTCCTTTTTGACATGAGATGCATTTTCCTTATGGGAGGTTAAATTGTGGTGCGACTGCCCTTTCTGGCCCGATGATGGTATGTGCCGCTTGCGTGATTGCAGTGTTTGTGAATGCCCAGAAAACGAGTTCCCAGAACCTCTTAAGAAGCCATTCCTCTATGGTCTTCCAGCAGATGATGTGGCGTGTCAAGAGGGAAAGCCACAGGCTGCTGTTGATCGCACATTAGACAATAGAGCTTTTAAAGGTTGGATAGAGACAGATAATCCATGGACAAATGATGACGAGACTGATAATGGTAACTGCTGACTTTTTGGCGAATGCAGACTGCATAATTTTCTTGGTTTTAAATCTTGAAGATCATGCAGTATTCAGCTTTCTACTGTATGGAAGGAGATATAGTATTTACAAATTGGAAAGTACATGATAACTTAGGCATCACTTTTGATTAATAAGACCATGAATACAGTTAGCTTCCATTTAGTCATAACTTGGTGAGACTGCAACTGATTATTGAACTATCATGTTTCCAATAGAAATTATAGAACCCTGAATTTTAGTATAACCTCAAATTGCTGTTACAAGTATTATCTTCCCTTTAGTGAGGGGGTTATTTCTTAAAAGAACATTGCAGAGACTTACTATTGAAGTATCTTGTAGATGAGATGACATATGTGAATCTCTTATTGAATCCGGAACGCTACACTGGTTATGTTGGTCCATCAGCTAGAAGAATATGGGATGCTGTTTACTCAGAGAATTGCCCAAAATGTAAGCTGATTTTTTAATTTCTCTGCGGATGCATTGACTGCTGGAATTGCCATGGGGTGCAAGATGATCAATATAATAAAATGTCTTTGAAATTAGCAGAGCAGGCAATTGAATTTTGCTGACTGAGATAATTGGTTAATCTGTTGCATTTACTTGCATAGTTGAAATTGAATTCTGTTCCCTTTTGAGTTCAAAATATTGGTTGAAGATATTTTATTGAACTAGTCAATCATGTAGAACTCAGACTTGTCTTTCATGAAACTCTTGCTTGAGGTGAAAGGAAAAAAAACAGGATTATATTCATCACTTTTTCTTAGATATTTTATTTTCTGCTGTTTCTCTCGAATTTGAAAGTCACCATGTAATTCCTGTGGTGTGTGGTGAATCTCTATGAATGTCCATGTTTCTTCAAAGCTTCTAATTCTTAATTTTGATTTCTTTTCATTGCTACAATCCATTTAACTTCCTGCAGATCCATCGGGAGAGATGTGCCAGGAGAAAAAAGTATTATACAAATTAATATCTGGCCTCCACTCTTCCATTTCAATCCATATAGCTGCTGACTATCTTCTTGATGAGAGCACCAATAAGGTTTTCTTTCTGCCTTGTTTTATCAACACTGCCGTAATTCCTGTTTTGAATGTTCTCAACATAATAACTTGCGAAATTTTAGGCATTGGCCACACTACATCTCTCTTTTATACTATGTCTTTTTTGTTCTTGAAGGTCCTTTCTGATAGAACCTTGTACATTATACAGTCATCTAGAGTTACCTAAATTGCATCATTTCCTGAAGTTTTATTCTGTCTGTAATTTAGAATAACTAGATAAGTAATGCAGGGAAATTTTTAACAAAAATGAAATGAACTCAATGAAGACCAACCCAACTATATTAATTTTATTGGACACTGATGTTGTTTATGTACATTTTCAGTGGGGTCAGAACCCGGAATTGATGTATGATCGTGTTCTCAGATATCCTGATCGTGTCAGAAACTTGTACTTCACATTCCTCTTTGTTTTGCGTGCCGTGACTAAAGTGAGTACTGTAATACGTGTCTGGTAGATAATTTCAGACATTGATATTGGAGTTTGTTGGTGCTATTTTATTCAAAATTTGTTGTAGGCAGCAGATTACCTGGAGCAGGCTGAGTATGACACTGGTAACCATACAGAGGACCTAAAGACACAGTCTTTAGTGAGGCAGTTACTTCACAACCCTAAACTCCAAGCTGCTTGTCCTCTTCCATTCGATGAAGCTAAGTTATGGCAAGGTCAAAGTGGACCTGAACTGAAGCAGCAAATTCAAAAGCAATTCAGAAATATTAGGTCCTCTTTTTAAGACTCAACTAATGTTTTGTCTTGAATTGAAGTCTCCTCTTATAAAGAGAAATTGATTTTCTTCATGCGATTTCTTTAGGTCCTGATATTCAATTCTACCAATTTTAAAGGACAGTAAAATGTGATTCTGAAAGACGA
Organism: Populus deltoides; assembly: GCA_015852605.2. Lineage (NCBI taxonomy): Eukaryota > Viridiplantae > Streptophyta > Magnoliopsida > Malpighiales > Salicaceae > Populus > Populus deltoides. The sequence continues at coordinate 18,253,337 of CM027580.2, forward strand.
TTTTTTCTCCTAAATTTTTTGAATTTTCTTAACTAGCTAATTGATCATACCACTTTTTTTTTTAATTATTTTGTATGCCTTATTAATTTATCACATAAACATATTGCAGTGCATTGATGGACTGTGTTGGCTGTGAGAAGTGTAGACTCTGGGGGAAACTTCAGGTTCTTGGCCTTGGTACTGCATTGAAGATCCTCTTTTCTGTTGATGGTCAAAATCAGCCAAGCGAATCTGTGAGTTTTTGAATGTTCTGGATTTCATATGTTTTGCATATCATTAAATTCTCCAAAAGGACTGGTCACTGAATGGAATTGGTAAATCCAAATGTTAGCTCTGTCTAATATATGCTTGAACTGCTGTCATTGCAGCTCCAACTACAACGAAATGAAGTGATTGCTCTGGTAAATTTGCTCAATCGACTCTCAGAATCTGTAAAATACATTTGTGAACAGGGACCTTCAATTGAGAAGACCATGGAGAGACAGATATCAGATCCTTCTGAAACCAAGTATGCTAGTACATGACAGAGAGCAGGGGAGTCTCTGTTTCGGCTTTGGTAATTAATTGTTTATCCTACTAAATTGTTTAAGATTCATGGTACCAATGAGTGAAGCTGGTAAAACATACGCTGAAACGATGTTTGCAGGTTAGGGAAATCATCAGCATAGCAAGTCATTGTTAGACACTGCTGTAAAAAGTTTGAAGGCTGCTTTACAGTCATACATACCAGTATCGCTGAAGAGCAATAGGTCAGGGGTTTTGCAGAAACACAGTCTTCCCGAGAACACAAGTCCCATGCAAATGTTGGTATAAAATAGTCTGGAGTAGGCGTAGTTTTGAACACTTAAATGTGGTACTCAACATTTGCCTGATTGGGCCTGTTGTTGCTGGTTATATTCATGCTCCCCTTTTTAAACAAAGAAAACAAGTATACGACACACGTATTGATGCAATTTTTGTTTCTCACTTCATGTGATTCATGTTTTTCGTCATCGTTAAGTTTTCTTGTATCCTATACCAATTACTGTCTGGTTAAAAAAATCCACCCCCTAAGAAAAAAAAAATCGTGGTATAATCGTCTCTGTAATTAGTTCCCTCTTCTATTTATCTGTACCTCACAATAATTGTTAGTGTAACATTTACTTGTTGCTGTTTAACTAAAAGAGGCATCTTAAGACACGATTTCGTTGAGATGACTGCACAAACCATTCAACGGATAATCTCATGGTGGTGTAGAGCATCATATCCCTAGTTCAAGTTGTTTTGATAGAGTGAGTGGATTATTACCAATTCTTCTGGTTCATAAACATGCTGCAGTGTGCTCCTCTAATTTCTGTTTGGCATGAAGAGATTGCAAGTATTCACCTTGCATCGGTGATTCTTCGAAAACGCCATTTCATGTTTCCACGGGGCTCTGATACAGATGTGAACGCATCTGCCAAGGCTTCGCAAATGTGACGGTTATACAATTACAAGATTCAAACAGATGATTAGCATAATAAAAAAATAACACACCATAGTCCTTTCTCACCCTTCTATTATACAAGAAGGAAGGAAGCAGATGTAATGTCAGATATCAGTGAGAAATGTATCAATTAGACTGGAGTTCTTGCCACTGTTCCACTATTCCACCTCCTTTCCTTTTCTCCTAGCATCTGCTTCTGCTGAGTTTCCCTCATTCCTGTTCTTCTACCATTTCCTAGCAATACCCGATGTGCGGTCCTGCCTCGACTTCCAATAGAGACTCGAACCTTCTCCATCCCGACATTTATACCACCTCTTCTCATATGTTGCTGCAGTGGGGACTTCATGTTAACTTTCTTTTGAAGGCTTCGTTTCAACATGGTGCTTATCCGCTTGGAGCCATATCTGATTTCTTTAGGGCTGTCGCATTGTGTCTGCTCAGGCAAACAGTTTGTTTCAGACCCTTCCGAATCTTCTTTCATATCCACTTGACATAATGGAAATGAACTTGGTATACTCGGTACACTTGGGAGTGGAATCATTGAGTTCCGCCTTGGAGCTGGGGCTGCTAGGACGTGTCTTGCTGTTGTACAAATTGAGGCTCTGCCAGTCCTCTTCAGCAATCGTGGTTGATCAGCCATGGCAGGGTTGTTTTCTTTTTCAGTAGAGTCAGTCAACTTGCCAACCCCCTCTGTGGAGGGAAGGGGGATTGTGGATTTGTAACTGGTGTTCCCCATTGGTGGCAGAGTCAGATTTATCTGTTCTTTGTTCAACGCACCATTCACAGGTTCATCAAAATTCTTGTTACTCCCTAATATTCGATTTGCAAGCGGCGGCCTAGGCGGTGCAATAATTTGCTCATCTTGCTGCTGTTTCGTTTGCTGTTGCTGCTGTTGCTCGGCAATCTTTGTGTCCACATGCTGGCGTGCCAGCTTCCTTTCAACTAGGAGCTGTGCCTCAAGCTCCTTTACCTGCAAAATCAACGAAAGAAAAGGGAAACTAAAGATCCATCTTCCAGCATAATGAAAAATGAAAAATTGGTGAGCTGATTTATAAGTGAAGTTGCAATGGTTTCTGACAACCTATATACTACCTTATCTTGCAAGATCTTATATTTGAAGTCCTTTTCTTTTGTCTTCAAGTCCAGTCCATTGATTGTATCCTCCAACTTCCTTATTTGTACATCTTTGCTTTTCAAATCTTGCTTTGATTTCTCAGCCTTAACAGACAGGAGAGCCCATTTCCATGGACATATAGGAACAGTCAGACAGACTTGATAGAAAGGTGATAACCATAGATTACGGCTAAATAAAGAATAGGGCATTTAAAGTATAAGTTATCACTATACCATCTGCTTGTATCTCAGAAATTCAGCATTGTCCAACTGTCTCTTTGCAGGCCCCAACTCTATCCCTCTAACTCTGCTTGCAAAATTGAGCGAGCATAGAGTCTCACCTAGGTCATTCTCATTAGGGCTGATCTGTAGAAACATGAGTGTCTTTGAATCTCCTCCTAAAAAATATGGATCCAGATATTAGTTTTACTCTTTTTATACCTGCATAACTCATGTCAATCAACCCAAATTTATATTTACTGCATAGTTCAGGTAGAAAAGTACCTAGGGAGTCTTGAAGAAGGTGCGTGAGCTTTGAATTTCTGGACAGCAAGCAAACATGTTATTAACATTTACACTGAAGGTATGCATATTGGGTTGTTAGTTTGCACGTAGAAAAATAACAAATCAAAGACTGGTAAAATTTTTTTATAACCTGAATGGGATGTGAGGACTTTTAGTTGCGAGAGCAGATATGACATCACCGAGTGCAGATAAGGATTTATTAATATTTTGAGTTTCCTTCAATCGCTCTCCTTGCACTTCTGTCTTCGCTATCCTCTCACTTCCTGCTAGGTCAACCAACCATAACTTGCTCTTTGTGCATTCCCCGTTCAATAAATTCTCTCCCTTCACCATAACACAGTGTATGCTGGATCAAGAACAAGCCATTCGTTAGCCTTTACTCCCGTTTCAAACACATTATGCAATTATTGAATATAGATAAAAACTCAAATGGAGCATAGAGAAACGGACCAGTGAGATCGGCTGCTGTGCTCATTAGCATTGGTAGAGCCAACTGCCCTTGCATTACTACCAGTTCTTAGTACTTGCCAAACCTCACTCATGTTGTGTACCTTTGCCTCAACCAGCCCAGGGACATGATGTAGCCCATCACCAGCTTGTCTTATTTCTAGCCTGCATTTCATATAATAATGAACATAAATAGTAATAAGTTGAAGAAGCCAAGACTCCAATGCTTCGGTTAAACTGACTCAAAGATCATAAAAGTAAGGTTAAAGGACATATATTAGATTGCTTAAAAACTAGAATACAGCTCTATTTCTTGCTGCTGAAGAGATATATCACAAATAATCTCATATTGGGATCTTAAACGAGTGAAAGGAAATCTCAGGCTAATAATGAAAAAAAAAATGTGTATAGAAGTTTATCATACAAAACAAAGAACTGATTGTGAACATTTCATATTTTGTATTCCATGGATTCATGTTTTGGAAGCATATAGAAGTTAAGATGGAATATCATTCGAGATTTCAACATTGAAAAGGATTGAGTGTGTTTAAGTCATGCTGAATAGACACTGCCAATCAAGTCCACAACAGGTTTTGCAAGTAAATAGCAACAAGGAAATTGAAATGTTTACTCGTGGATTTTACCCTTTATACAATTTTGATGTTCTCAACTGTGTAAGATTCATTATCAGAATATAATGGTGATCGTGAAAAGAACCATTCACTAAGTATAAGGATCATAGAAAACATAAGATGAAAATGGATAGAAAATACAAGGAATTCATACTACCTCTTCGCAGCCACTCCTGGCTGAGAGTCTGACACCAGCAAATCTTTTATTTGCTCGTTATAAACTTCAAGAACGCTTACAGATACATCATATCGAAAGAGCTTCTCTCTCTCCTTAATCATATGAAAAACTTGCTCAAGAGTCCTAAAATTTACTCCACGATCTTCTTCTGTACCCTCCATTGTAAAAGTTTTTCCAGTCCCCGTCTGTCCATATGCAAAAATACAGACGTTGTACCCATCCAAGACCGAGCTTGCAAATGGAGCAGTGTCTTCAAAAACATCAGCTGAGAAAACAAGCAAAAGCAATGGTTTATTATTGAAAGGAACAGAGTGGATAACTCCAAGATCCAAAATGCACTTCACACACGAGGTGATTACCTTGGTTTGCTTGGGGGCCAAAAACAGCATCAAACTTGAAGGTCTTTTTTGGAAGTCCATTTGACATAACAGTTAGCTCACCATCTTTAGCAGATTCAAAATCAATAGTCATTAAAGCTCCGGCTGCAACTTCTTCATATTTTAGAGGCCGACACCGGCAAAACACCCTAATGTTTCCTGCAAGAAAGATTCAGAATTCAGTACACCATCTTTAAATTCCTAACATATAGAACTCCGGATATCTAAGCAAAAATAAATTTACCTTTCAACTCTAGAACCTTATTGTACAGTTCCTTTCTCTCCTTTGCTCCTTCAACAAATTTAATCTTTAGATCCTCATGCAAATCTACTTGCTGCTTCACTGTCAGAGCAAAATAAGTGAATAAAAAGTGCAGAAGAAAGATAGCTGAGTTGGTCATATAAACAGTACATTGACCTACTTTTGGACAGAATAGTAGACCTTATCTCGTCCATATCTACAACGCAATTCTTGTATGCCAGTGCCTCCTCTGATAGCTTGATGTGCTCCATTTTCATAATCTGTTAAATGAAACCTTTTTAAAATAATGCAACATATTACCAGATATTCCATGAGACAGATGTCAAAAACTCATAAAGTACCTTCAGTTTTCTTGTCAAGTCTCTCAATGATGTGAACCACCTACCCTTCTCTTTCACTTGTCCCTCAATGGCAAAGGCTGCATACAACCAACCATCAGCACAATCAACATTTATGGACAGTCAATGTGATTACTACAGACAACATTAGATTTCCATACCCAAGGACCCAACATGCATCGACTTGCGCATGAGCTCATTTTGGAGCTCCTGTAATGACTTCAGAGCATCTTGGCATTCCCTGCTCTTAAGTCGGTTTTCCCTCTTAAGTTCATCCATTGCCCTCCTCATCTCTGTTAATTCCCTTCTCTGAAACTCGTGATCTCTCAGTAGCTTCTGATAATCCCCTTCCACCTCAAGGTGACCATTATCCTGCAGTTTAACCATCATTTTAGAGGCAATAATCTAATGTTTCTCACAAACTAAATTAGAATCTAAACGGATTAAGAGGTATTACTTTGGGCGAATCGCACTCCGCTACTTGAGACATTCCTATAGGTTTTAGTAATCTAGCTTCTCCAGTATCTGAAATAAGAAGTTTTAGAAAGCTTAACTAAATTTCTATCTTGAAACATGAACCAAAAACGAAAGTTCAGAAACCAAAAGAAGATAGAAAACTGAACTTACTAGCAGAAAAATCTTTTGTAACAGAAATGCCACAAACAATCGGTTTTCCCATCACTCCTTCAAATCTAATCAATAAGCCCTCATCACCCTCTACGAAAGCTTTAAGGCCAGATACAACCAGAGGTTTATTTGCGCCTACTTGTGCATATATGTCGAGGCATGACATAACCTACAAAAACAATCAATCATACACAATAAGATGATGGCATTAGCAACCTCCATTGAAACTCCTATTTGTTTTGGTTTCATGAATTCTCTCACCTTCTTCTCTTGTACAAAAACATCAAATACTCTTAGCCCAGGAGGGCCATCAGTGAATACAATTTCTGCAAGGTGCAGACTCACATCATAATTCCCAGGCTCCAGCGCCCGAAAACAATACGAGAAGTTACCATACCGTGCCGTTTGGTAAAGAGAAAGACCCCCATCCTGTCCATCCCCAATTGTAGCATCAGTCCTTACAGTATCACCACCCAGAAAACAATCATCCCTTAAAAACTCTACATCCCCAAAAACCACAGCCCTATCAGTGCATCCTGCATTAATGCACACACCAGGAACAAAATCTTTCACCAATTTCTCTTCTTTTTCTTGCTGTGGAAGGAGCTCAAACGAAGATTCAGGAGACAACTCTTTGTTGAATGTTTGAAACACAGAAGAAAACTTTACACATGGAGTCTTAATAGAGTCTTTCATATCAGACCCATCAATACCATTCTCCAAAGAAAGCTCAATTGAACACTTGTTTTCATCCAATAATTCAGGAGAATCTCCATATCCAGTTCTGGATATATCAGGTGAACCAGCACAAATGACCAGATCAGGAGATGTTAATGAAAACCCTAACATGGACCTACCTGAAAAAATAACACAAAATTCAATCAAATTCTTAAATCTTGATAACCCCAATAAAAAGTTCGATCTTGACATCCAATTCTTAATCAAAATTGTCAAAAGAAGAGATTTTTTTACCATCAATCGCATCATTCTCAACTCGGTCTATCAGTTTTTTCATAGTAACTGATTCTACGCTTTGGCTTTCTTGCCAACACATATCTACAACAAGAAAGTAAAAAAAAAAAAAGGTTAATCATACCTTTAAGAGATAACAGAGTGTTCCCAACAAAATTTAAATCAACAAAATTAATGGGTTCGCTTTAAATTAGGGAAAGAAGACCACGCATTACCTTCATTTGAATCTGAATCTACCATGGCCAAAGTTTGAGACTTCGAAGAAATGAGTCCAGTCTCTAAACAAGAAAAAAGAGAGAAACAAAAGTTTAAAAACCCAAAAAATATCTACAAAACCAAGAAAGAAAAATTGGGTACTAGAGAAGGTGAAGTGATCTTACTTGAAGAGCAAGAGAGAGGGCTGGTATTATGTTGTTGTTGGTGGTGTACATCAGTCAGGAGAAGGGGGTCATGCCAATGAGGAGGTTGCTCATTAGTACTATTACTATCTTCCATGGAAACTGAATTGAATTCTTTAAAAGGGTTCAAAAGAAAAAGGCACAGTTTTGAATGTGCAATCAATTGATGTGCTTTGAATTAGAATGACAGGGAAAAAAAGGTAAGTGCTTTACAATCCTTTTGTTCTAGAGAGAGAGAGAGAGAGAGAGAGAGAGAGAGAGAGAGAGAGAGGAGAGGAGAGAAGGGAAAGGGAGAGTTGTTTGGGTTGCAAATATTAACGTTGATTTGGCAATTCAAAGGTAAGAAAACATAGGATTCATTGTTTGATGGATGATTTGCCTCGGCTCAGAGAGAGTTATGAAGAAAGGTGACCGTTGCTCCTTTCATTTTTTTGAATTTTGAAACATAGGAGCCGGGCTCACTGCGTGCTTGCTTGGGCCATGAAATCCTCTAAAGTGTGTATAATGCATACTTAAATTAAATATTTAATTACAATTTAGTCACTGTATTTCAAACGATTTTGTAAGTTAGTCCTTCTACTTTCATTCCCTTCATCCAGGTTGACAACCGTTATTTACCTTGAAATTACAAAAAAATAACTTTGCAATGCGTTTTTAATTTTATCTGTTGTGGGTGAGCTGGAGAACATTGATTAGAGATGGATTAAGAAAAAAACAATAAAATTGTAATGAAAATCCAATAGGACTAGATAGAAACAAATATGAAAATATAAGGGCTTAATTTTATCCACACAAGGATCAAATGTATTAAGTAATTAATTAATTAACAAAACAACATCAAAAGAAAAGAAAGAGGTCTTGAATGTAAAATACAAATAAATTACATGGCACATATTAAATTCATGATAATTTTTATTTTCATTCAAAAATTTGTTTTTATTTGTTTTTCAATCCATAACTTTGAAAGAAGAGAGAGAAAGTCATTAATGAGGCCACTTTTCCACAGCTTTTTTGGAGTTTTTTTTTTAAAAAAAATTAAAAAGGGGACCGGACTTGGTTTAAAGAAATTTTATTTGGTTAATTTTTATTTTTTTGATTGATTTTGGGGTTATTAGATGATTTGAGGGGTATATATGGTATTTTTAAATGAAAATTGGTTGAAAATTTTCAACCTGAAAAAACCCTTTTCTCTATTTTTTTAATCAGGATTACAACCCAGTAGATGACGTCCAGTGACTTGTTGACTGTTATTTAAAACAAAAAACAAAATAAGAGGCAAATGACATATTGTCCACCCTTTAACAAAGAAAAAAATTAATAGCTCAAGTGTATGGCGCTGCCTTGGGCCAAGTGCTTGGACTATTTTGTAAAAGGTCAAATCATTAAGGGCCAATAAGACTCGTAAGTCTGAGTTCTTTTTTCTTTGGCCCTTTGTTTTTTTTATATAATTATTTTCGATCATCTTTTTATTTTTTGGTTTTTTTTTAATTTTATTATTCAATGATTTATCTTTTTTTTTAATTGATTTTATTTTTCAGAGTTGATTGTAAATTAATTTTTGTATTTATTATCATATAATAATAATAATAATTCAATTCAGTATGGTCTATAACCGGGTCACGGGTTTTGTTAATTGACTAGGGTTCGTTAGATATATATTTTTTAATTTTTTTGAACTTACCAAGTCTGTAAGATCAAAAGATAATTCTCATACAATTTAATTTAAGACTCGAGTAAGTAAAAAGTTTGATGAAGAACTTTTAAGTTTAACATGTTATACCAAGTTTAATTACAATATCAAAAAATTTCTTATAGTCTATTATAGTACAGATATTATCTTCTTACATTCAAAATTTTTTTTGTTCTAAGTTGCAATATAGCAGGATATAACCTTAAAACACTAAAAAAACTGGCTTTCCAATCTGCTTCACTGTTAAAATTGTGAAGTGTCATTGAAATATAATATTCATACAATCTTTCCTAACCCAACATTATTTTCTTTAGTTTTTGGACCCTTAAACTAAAAATTAACAAAAATTGTAGGTTAAATACTCTAACTTATTGACAATTAGTACTTTTTTCTTCTTCTAAAATTTTAGCAGCACATGTATTTACAGAAATTAAAGAGTCTGGTGCCCCCTCGATTTACAAAATAGCTTCTAGGGTAACTGTGAAAATTAGAATTTCTGGCCTTCCTATACTTCTGTTTGCTGTAACTTTGAGTAGCAAAATTTTAAGAGACAATGTAGGAGGTGGTGCATGCCTAATTCTGAGCACCTTCAAAAAAAATTTAATTTCTTTCAGAAATGTTACATTGTCTTGGCACAATGAATCTTGAGGAACTTGTATGATTGCTCCTTTACAGAAAGTAACTGAGATCTGGTATCTGTTACCATATATACAACAAAATAGCATACAACAGTGGACAAAATCACCTCAAGCTCCGATCCTGCACGTCCTGCGGTTGACATAAATTGTATGTGTTGGGCAGCTCATCTGTATCCCACGAACTGAGCAAATGTTAAGCACTACTTCGATAGTGCTACCTTTATTGTCCTGTAATGCTTTGGGCTCCATTTGGAGAACTGAATATATTCAGCTATAGAGCTGCATGCCAAGCTATAAGTTGATTCCTGCCTCTTCCAGTGCAGCTGCCATGGAGGCTGAGGCCTCTTCAAGGGTTCGCTTCTTCTCTACCGTGTTGAAGGCCTCTATAGCATCACCTTCCTCCCAATCATCATAATCTTCCGCCCCAATACCACACTCTAGTCCGGCATTTACCTGTCAGGAAAAGATCAAATTTGTAGAGTTAAGATAGATGCAAATAAAGTTAATAGATGTTACGGATTGATAGTTGATAAAGAAAAGCATATCGGAATAAGACCACGTATTTACTAGGCACCAAGTTAGAGGACAGCATATTACAGCCACTAGGGAAGCCATTTTGCAATCTTAAACAGCATAAGAAAATTCACCAATAAAAATAAAGGGCAGAGTAATTCAATAAATAACACAAATACGGAGGTAGAGAAGAGGCTGCATTTCTCATAATTAGATTCCACAAATTGACCCAAGAAAGCAAGGCATAAAAGTTAAAAGAATTGATCTCAACAAATAGTCAAATACAATAAAAATTGGATGATTCAGTCATCTCATTCAAACACAATAATTGCAGCAACTTTAAATTCCCATTACTTCACAAAAAAGAAGTCTCCCATATTGCAATCGAGCTAATTCATGAATAATGCAAGCATATCCCCTAAAAGAGACCGAATTGCGAAATCACATTATGCATATCATTCAACCTTCAACATCATCCTCACAGAATAGCAGAGTTATTAAGGACATCAAGTCAATGGATAAAACATGCCTCTATAAAATATCATTAGAAATTCCAAAGGAAAGGAAAAGCAACGCAGTTATAGATATTTGATGGACAACTCACTAAAAGCTCTGTATAAACCAAGTCTGTAAGCAAGTAATGCATAAATACACTTCATGAGGTGTAACCATGCTGCACAATGCTCAACAGAAATGCAGGTCTCTGGAGGGACCAGGATCAACAAAATTTACAAGTTTGTTGATACTGTAATACTGAAAGGAGACCATAAATTTGACACACTATAACAAAGCATAGTTACTGGCATAAAAATCTTACCTCCTTCACTATTTCCTTAACACGTTTCAGTGAATCAAGGACACCAACATGGACTGTTTTTCTATTTCGGACAATCCTAATTCCACAGCCTTTTACTATTTTGCCTTCTGTTACCATGCATCCGGCAACACGACCACTGCCACTGCTAAATACTGCCCGGACTTCTGCTGAGCCAATTATCTCTTGTTCCTATCAATACACAAGTAGCAAAACAGTAAATATGCTGCAATAGATATTTCACAACATTAAAGCAAAAGCAGCACATTCTCACAAGTAAAAAATATTCCTGACTCAAATAAACATGTATTCCAGTGAAAAGTGTTTTTGAAGGCAGTCCTTAAAAAAAGAGGAATGGAGAATAAACACAAGCATTGTCCTAACCTGGAACCAATGAACTAAACAATTGATTCGATCCACCAACCTCATGCCCCAGAACAGGATAAATTAAACATGGACACATCAGCATAGTAGAATTGCGAAGAGGGTTTCCTGCCTTTGATAAATATTATATGCTTCATGGAAGCTTCTTCCTCAGAATAGACATTCATGTCAAATGCTGAACAGTAATGGTATGAGTATGAAACAACAGCATGCCTGTACTATGATATGATGAACAAGCATATACCATGACACAGTTAAAAGAAAAGGGGTAGCAGTTTAACTCCTATATAACATCTTGGAGGTTCTTTTTAGAGTTTGTTTCCACAATTAATATATGCATTCATATCAAACATCAAAGAACAACCAACATATTAAAAATGTAATGCAAAGAGACAGAAAATTAACAATTCCCAGCAAGGTAAGAACATGTAGCTCAACAGAAAAAAAAAATTCAAAAAACCGAATCCAATCTGCCTTTTATTCAACACCCACCCCCCCACCCTCAGAAAAAAAGAAAGAAAGCCACAGATGGAAATTTTTTTGCCATGCATGTATTCCCAATCATGCACAATGTAATACAGGATATAAATTGAGTATAAATAGTATCAGCAAGCGAAGTTTGATAGAAAGAAACAAGTGATGCATTAGAATTAACCTCCACAGGCTCCAGAAGTCCTTCCATTGCATTTCGCACATCATCAATGAGTTCGTAGATAACTCTATATAGCCGAATCTCAACACCTTTTCTTTCTGCGTAGCTTTTGACAGAACCTGGAGCTTTGACATTGAATCCTAAAATTATAGCTTCACTAGCAACAGCAAGATCAACATCGCTGTTGCTTACATCTCCTGTAGCTTGCAAGAGGAACTTCAAAGTGACATTATCTCGAGGGAGCACTTGTAAAGCTTGCCTGATAGCTTCAATAGATCCCTATTTATAATAAAGAGAATTTAATTTTACTTGCACTTAAAGTATGAAGTTTAAACCATACTATGATCACATGCCATGAATTTTGTCAAAAAACCTCAGAGCAACAGAACAATATTTTGATGAAGGCATGAATGTGCATGCATGCACAGCGGTGTTTAGCCATCCCCATGAAGCAATCAAGCAAAAAAATGCATTGCTATTATTGAGAAATTTTGATTTTGCCAATAGCAAGATCCAGCAGCATTTCCTAGCATGAGTAAAATGATTTTCATACACATTTTTAAATACCCATTTTTCTCATACATATCAATTTTCCATAGAAGTTGGTGATTGGTGATCAATACATAACTTCAAAGCCCAATTACAAGTAATCATCATAGATTTCGAGGGCATTTGGTACAGCTATAAACTTATTTTTACTTTTTAATTCTGGAATTAAAAATAAAAGGTTTATCTATAAGTAACTCATAAAAATTGATCAAAATTCTGCTTCGAACAGAAGTCAGAACACCTTTACTTACTAACTTTCACTCAAAACATATTCAATCAGAGGGACATGAAGAGAGAGTTGAAGCCTTTTTTTTTAATAGAATCAGAGACATACATTTGTTCAACTTAAAAGAATTTTACCAAAGTAACTTGTGGAAAGCACCTTTTTAGTTACAAAACAAAGTCATTCAGTCAAACCAAATGGCTTCTTGGAGCATCTTTCACATTCTTTATTATATGATAGATTCAAAGTTGTTTTTGTGCATCTATATAACCACCTATTCAATGATCTATTCATGAAATGGATCTAGAGAATTAATACCTAGATTTGAAATGCATCACATGAGTGAAAGCTAGTAAAATATAAAAGTCAATATCATAAATTTGCCAACACAACTTGATTTCAACAGAAGACGCAATATTGAAAAAGAAAATGTCATGAGAATTGCTTTTATATGGATATGATAAAATGCAAAGCAAATGCACATACCTGAAGATCGACTTTCATTATTATATTCAGCTGGTGCAAGTCTAATCCTGATAGCTTTCCTGCTGAGACAGCTGAAGCTAAGGAAGAAAGGGTCACCTTCCCATCTCCAGCCTTGGTCGATATGCGTTCATTCCATAATGATTCTGCACGTTTCTCTGCCTTTTCACGAGCAATATCAAGGGAGGCAACAACCTCAAATTCATCACCAGCAATTGGTACATTACTCAAACCAATAACCTGTAAAGAACAGTGTAATGTATTTGCAAGATTATTTTCAAATGAAGACTCGTATGAATTAGTCATGTGAGAAAGAATCACACAAATAGATAGGGATCCATGAACCATAAAACATAATATAAAAAGAAAAAAATGGGGATTAGTTTATTGTTGTAATCACCTGAGCAAACTATGTACAACCCTCTAAAATGTACTTTTCCAAATGGGAATTGAGCTGGATCCCCAGAATTCTAATTGTTTCAATAATACCAATATACAGGGGGTTTCTGTATTTATAGTCAATTAAATTTTCATGCTTATCCTAATTACTAGTTTAGTTTATGCATGGCGAAGGAGCATTATAATGGTTTTAGATCTTGAATATTCAAACAATAATGAAAGAAACAAGAAAAAAGAATCACAAAAATAATGTTTGCGTACATTCTTTTTTTATGAAAAAGGCGGACACAAAAATAAGTGACATATAATACAGCATGTACGCAAACAAAGATAAACAGGGAAAAAGAATAACAACAAACCTGTACAGGTATAGATGGTCCAGCTTCATCAACTCGTTTTCCACCATCATCAAATAAAGCCCGCACCTGAAAATGGCATAACAAAGAAATCCTCCAAGGTGGGTGAGCATTTCAAAATTAACATTTAAATCACATTAGGCTGCAGGTATTTTCTTAAAGAACGTTCTGAGTTTTTCTTTTGAAATTCAAACTCTAACTAACAAACCTTTCCAAAGGCTTGTCCACAAACCACTACATCCCCTCTTTTCAGGGTGCCATTCTGTACAATAAAAGTTGCTACTGGCCCTTTAGATTTATCAAGACCTGCCTCAATAACAGTGCCCTTTGCATTTCTATCTGGATTAGCCTTCAATTCTTGTAACTGAAACAATCATGCATGAAGTCAGAAAACATAAATAGCATGATGTTAAATGTATGCTACATCCCATTCATTCCAGGGAATCATGATGGCTTTGAATTTATGAATTGTATTGTGTTTCTAGATTTTGTGGCTGATATCTAATATAGCTTCGGGAGAGAGCACATATTAATATGCATGTATGCACCTGTGACTGTCCCCTGAGTGCTTGTTAAATCACACACACTTCATATTCAATTTTCTAAAGGATCAAGGCAAGAGAAATTTCAAGGGACAGTTACAAGATATCGCATTTATTGGGGAACAAAAGTTATTCCTCTCATGACATATACTACAACTACTACTCCTACAAATTCCTAGCAATTAATTAGATTGATGAAATATTTGTTTGACAAGCCAAGCAGACAGAGGATCCCACATTTTCTCTCTCTGCCCTGATTAAATAGCTACTGCAAGCTACTCAACTAATTAAATATATAATGCAAGATATCACTTAACAATATTCCTAGCAGAGAGAGAGAACTACAACCATCTGAAAAAGAAGTTCATGGATCCAATTTTGACCAACCAAATGGCCAGTGGACTATGATTATTCCATTGCACGAGAAAAAAATAATAATTGGAAGAACTAGTAGGAGCGCCCATAAATTTCACTGACCTCTGCCACGAGCATAACAGTTTCCAACAAATCATCTATATTTTCCCCCTTGAGAGCGCTGATCTGTTAAAAGGAGTCACAAAAATATAAGCGTCTGCAGAAGGATAAAGCAAAAACGAAAGTTGCAATAAATTAAAAATACCTGAACCATTGGGACATCACCACCCCAGTCCTCTGGCATGAGACCAATAGATGAGAGCTCTTGCATGACTCTTTCTGGATTGGCTCCATCTTTATCTATCTGGTTGAATCGAAGAAAAAACAGGGTCAGAAAGTCCTCAGGCCAACACCACACAAACCAAAGGTATTTCCAAATGCAGCTGGGCAAGTGTTTCTTCCTTTGTTTCTTTCTGAAAACAACAAAACCCACTTTTTTTCTGACATGCCTTATTTATTGTGATTACAATGGGCACTCCAGCTGCTTTGGCATGAGCTATGGCCTCCTTAGTCTGAGGACGAATCCCATCATCAGCAGCCACCACAATAATAGCAATGTCAGTCACCCTCGCTCCACGGGCTCTCATTGCTCCAAATGCCTGCAGCAGCAGATAAAATAGAAATTATCTAAATAAAAGGCAAGCGTGTTCAGTTCACAGATAAGTTTATAAAATCATCTAGGAAGAGCATTAGCTGATTAAACAAAGATTAGTGGACATCAGACATGATCAGCAAAGTATTTACCTATTTGGCAATAAACAATTGTAGCTAACAGTAATTGGATAACATGCTTACCTCGTGCCCAGGAGTATCAAGGAAAACACATGGTTGCAACTTGCCATCCACAGGTATCATAACTTTATAAGCTCCAATTCCTTGTGTAATCCCACCAGCTTCTGAGGCAGCCACCTGTAAATTTCCATCTGTCAGGCTACAGTTAAATTATGTGCATGCCATGTTAGAACAGTGGACATATAGCTTCAGAAACCAATCAATCCCAAATCAATTTGAAGTTTACAGGTTAGACATCCTACATCTTCCTCCTATCACAAGTACACCGCAAAAAAAAAAAAAACCTTTATTGCAATGGAAGTGGGAAATAGCACGGAAAACATGTGTCATAACTTAAATCCATAAGACCTTCAATGAAGAAGCTTAACATACCTTGCTTTTACGAATATGATCCAATAGGGTTGTCTGTCATGAGGATAACACCAGATACATTAGAAAAGTCTTTAAAAGTACCACCATTCTTTTCAGATTCAAATCAAAACCAAGAATGAGACAGAGAAGATAATGCAGACACATCTGATTTCTAAGATGAAGAGATAGAGAATGTTGCTGCTTGCCTTGCCATGGTCTACATGACCCATTATAGTAAGGACAGGAGGCCTCTCTTGTAGTTTGTCCAGGTCGTCTTCATCAAGAATTTCATTCTTTTTTGCCATTTCTTCAAATTTTACTGGATCAGCATCTATGGCCTCCACCTCATGCTCCTTACATATCATCTTTACCATGTCTTTGTCCAAAGTTTGCACCCCATCAGGCTTAATCCCCTTTGAGTACAGAAACCCAAGAATTTCACCTTCACCGATTGTCAAATTGTAGGCTAGCTCTTCAATTGACATACCTTTTTCCCCAACCTCTAAAATCTCTACTTTGAGAGGAGCTGCATCTCTGGCAGCCTGGAGTTTAGCTGCCTTCCTACTGGCTTTAGTCCATTTCCTCCCTTTTCTCCCGGTAGCGGCACCGGGAATAGAAACATTGAGCTCCTCATCAGGGATCTCAACATCATCATCCACCATCCGCCTTCTTGGTGTTCCAGGTGAAACACTTTTCTTTCGGTCTCTGTACTTCCCAGGAGCAGGGCCCTTTCCTGGTTTTATAGGGGCTAATACAGCCTGTGCAATCACAGGGTCAACAACCGGCTTCTTGCGTGCAAATTTGTCAACCAAAATTGGCTGTCCTTTACTTTGCGGAGCTCTTGAGCCAGTTTCATCTTTAACTGGAGACTTTGGAGCAGCCCCCACATCCTTCAAAATAACAGGTTTCTTGATCATAGGTGGAGGAGCTACAGATGGCTTGCCCTGTAACTTTGGTTGAGGTCTTAGAGGTGGCTGAGGAGGCTTCAATGGTACAGTTGATTGAGATTCTAGCTTTGCTCCTTCTACTGTTTTAGGTTCCCCTTTGATAACCCTATTAGTAGCCTTTGGAACTTCCTTGACAACCTTCGGCAATGCAGCCACAGAGTCTCCTTTCCGCCACACACTTTTTAAAGTTTTAGTTTTCATATTAGCAGCCGATGAATTAACATTTCTCGAATCATTACCCACATTAGGTGAAGTCATTTTATTTACAACCCCATTCTGTTTCCTATTACTACTAGCACTACCACCCACTTGGCTCAGTTTTGAAGTTTCAAGCTTTTCAGCTTTCTCCAAAACCTCACCAAGTGACTCGATCACCTTATTCCTCTCTCCTTCCTCCTCATCCGACCTTTCACCATCAGAATCCCCACCAGCACTTGAAGAACCCCACCCAACAGAATTCATACTCAAAGGGGTTTCATCCTTTGAACCAGCTGGAGATTTTAACACAGGCTTTGGAGCAGGCTTAAGTACAACCTCACTATCACCATCACTTCCTCCTCTAATTGTACTACTACTAGAATCAAGTGACACAGCATTGCCTTGCTCAGCAATGAAATCAGCGGTAGTAACTGAATATTTACACACACAATCCCATCTTTTAGCCTTCCTAAGACTCCTTTTTGATAAAGAAACTCTCTTTAAAACTGAATATGAAGAAGATTCAACACAACTAGAGCTAGCTGTAGACACACTCAAGCTCCCTAAACTCATAAGGGAAGCCAAAGATGGCATGCTACCTACTAAAACCACCATAGACCCCATTCACAAAAACCAACAGGAAACCTAAAAACACCCCTTATGATACCATATCGAGTAAATTGTATCAGTTGGACAAAAAGTCTCAAGATTTCTTACAAAATTGAAATCTTTAATTAACAAGAAAGTGAATAATTAGTGCTTACCTTGATGAGAAAATGTGAAGGGAAGATAGGGAATTTGAAGGAGTGAAATGGGTTTAGTATTGTGTTTGGAAAAAGAGAAAGCGAGAGAAAAAATAAGTTAGAGAGTGAAGGAGAAGAATGGAGGATATTATGTTCTTGGTGGTGATGGACTAAGCTACAAAATTGGCACTTGTGTGGCTGTTTCTCTGCCTGTCAAAATTTCCTTTCCGATAAGGCTTTGAAGGTTTTCATGGTTTTTTCATTCTTGTTTTATTATTTTTTTAAAAAATTGATTTAATAAAATTTTTGGGTCATTGTTTTTTTTTTTTCTAAAGTAAAAAAAATAAATTTAAAATCAGTTTTTTTCATGGTTTTGGTAGGAAAAAAAAACTGAAGATTTTAAATAAACAGGTTAAAATCGTGGTTGATTTGACATAGAACCTTGTTTTCCCCTAAACATTGTGATTTCTTTTTTTCTGACCATAAAATTTAAGTTGAAAAGGAATATTGAAAATTATTTTTAAAATTTTTATGTGTTTATTTAATATTAAAAAAATTAATTAATAAAAATATTTTATAGCCCAAGAAAAATTTGAACTGAAAATACTTTTAAGAAATTATAAAAAAAATAAAAAAATACCTTATTATTTATTAATTATATCAAGTTTGTTCCTTAATTTTTTTATTATATATTTTATTTTGAATTTTTTTCTTGATTGTATCCATTAAAATTTGATTTAATTTGATTTTCATACTAACTTTAATCTTTATTGTTTTAATTAAAAAAAATTATCTATCAAATTTAATTATATTTTTTTATTATCATTTAAGATTCCGACCATCATGAACTTCTTTATTTATTTTTTTGTTTTTGACGAATGAGAAATTTCATCATCAAAATCACAAAGCATCCAAAGGTTACCATCATGAAAACATCACAGAAATTCCAAAGCTCTGGTTTAATGGAACCGATGATCCCATTTTCATATCCGATAAAAATCTAGGCTAAGATTAGTATGTGCTTCTAATTCAGTTGGGCTGGATATTTGGAACGTATGGCATCTTTGCGACCCTAATTTTGTACAAATCTTGCTCAATGTCCCTTAAGTTAATGAGTTGTGAGTGGGTAGTAATTCCAAACCACACTTCTATTTTAGTTTTTTTATTTTTTATATATACATATTATTTCTTCAAAGCAATATTTTTCTTATAAAATAAGATATAAATGTAATGTAATTAAAGTTAGAAAGATAATTCTTATTTGCAAATGCATGGTGATGATGATGTAAAATCTAAAATGCTTAGGAAAAAGACTTTTACAATAGAATAATAGGTTAATCATTCAGTTATTGCAATTTTCGTGATAGCTTGATATAAAAAGTCAAGATGATTAGTAGCTTGGGTGGAAAATCAAGGTGATTGATGTGGGAAGCCAAAATATCATCTTTAATAGATGTTGGGACTCTTAGATACTTAGTAAGTATCTTTGTAAAGAGAGAGAATACAATGATATTTTAAAAAGAAAAACTATGAAAATTTATGTGCAAATTATTAAACAATGAAGAAATTGCTAATCATTTACTTTGATGATTCATTGAGTATTTATAATTCATGAATCTTGTTCTTTTATTTGAGTGGAGGGACTCTAAAGTAATTTTGCCCTGATAACATTAAAAAAAAAATATCTTTTACATATATATCAATAAATGATAAATATCACATACATAAATATTAATGAGATGAAAAAATAGCAAATCATGATAAATTTTATACACTTAAAGGTGTAAAAAAAGTAGAATCTAAAATTTATTATTTCAAAAAAAAATCCTGAAAAAATCTCATGCGTCTTAAAAAAATTTCAACAAAACTTGTAAAAGGAAAAAAAAAAGCCCAAAGTGTTAAATTTAGGCTAGTGGCTAAAAATAAACCCGACCATTTTGCTTAGGCCCAAGGGAGCTAGATAGTGCACCTAAGCACAACCAAGACAATGCGCCCATAGGCACTAGGTAATGGGCTGGCTCAACACCTAACAGTACCAGCAGCTCTCGTGGCCACTGAGCTTAACACGCGGGTTAAGCCCACTCGTAGTTAGGTCTTGGCATGTTGCCTGAACCAATGATTTTCTAGGTTTTCAAAGGTTTTTGAACCCATTAAATTAAAGCTAGGCTAACAAAAATTTTGTTTTGAAATCTACCAATAAATCTTGATTGATCATGGTATTCAAAAAAGCATGGTTTGTTAAGAGATACAGGAAAGCATATCACATGTAAAGAACCACTCGAAGGCAGTGACGTGCTTGAAGTAGAAAACAAATCAACATCTCCTATAGACCAATATCAACCACATTCTAATTTGGGTTGTTGTTGTGGTCAGTACATGCTAGCTGCTTATGAACATGGAGAAGATATTAATAGTGGTGGTGGCCGCCGCCGCAGTCAGCCATGGAAGGTGGCAATCTCAATACCCTTGCCTGGATAGGTCAGGACCGGGGAATCATATTTGCTGAAAAGTTTGTAGGACGATAAGAGTGAAAGAGCTGCATAGCAAATCACTACGACAAATGTAATGACTATAGATATCAAGGCCCTGTGACAAAATCCACCAAATGACACACAAGCCTCACTCCAAGTTATGGTTGTGTCGCCCTTGCTTGCCAAGTACAGCACCTCCGTCGATACCGTGCCGGCGGCAAGAATTACATAGGTTAACACCTAGGTGCATGATTAAGAATAAATTGATTAATTACTAATGGGATTCTTGTGAATTTAATTTTGTAATTAAGGTTGAGTAATTTTGATGAAATTATTAGTTACCTGGTCAAGCAAGAAAAAGGTCCATGCTCGAGGCATGGTGGACGCTCGAGGCATGGCTACAATGACCGCTGAAAGAAGGGAATAGCCAGCACAAATGCCATTGACGTGCACCAAATACCTGCATCATAAATTAATCCCTTTTGTTAATTGAGTAAAACATTGTTTCCTGTCTTAAGTGAAGGAAGCTTTTTAATTTCTTAGGACCATGACTCTGCGATTGGCTTATGACAGAAATTCTTCTGAAAAAATCTCAACTATTGGATTTATGAGTTCCATTTGTATGATCTAGTTAATAATTTAATGCACGGGATCGATGAAAATATGATTATCAGAAAAAATATTTTTAAACTTAGCATTATGGTTAACTCAAAATTAAAAGAATTAAAGCCCAGAATATATATATATATATCGATCTCCATTTTTTTTAAAAAAAGAAAAGTTTCTAATATATAAAACACAGAACTAAACTGTAAAGAGTATGAAGATTAATATGCATAAAATACAGACCTGAAAGCTCCAAGATCTGAATAAGAAAGCGAGCCATAGTCATTAGTTTGAGTATTCTTAAGCATGACCACAAGTGCTGAGACACACAAAGCCATTGGCACCAAACGCAGCATAGTCTCGGCTGTTCGCGTGGTGTTTTCCACATCTTCATTCTCATCTCTTGACGTCATCATCGTTGCCATGGGAGAACTTCCCTTGTCCCTCTTCTCCATCGTCTCTCTCTCTCTCTCTCTCAAAGCTTTGGAAGTTGGTGGGCTGCACTATGTAGTGAAGAAGAGGTGTAGCTGCTCATAATAAGGGAGTGATCATTTAAGAATATTAGGTGAAGTTGGTGACGTGCATTCAATGTCATCAAAGCGGATCACGCATACCTAAGTGCATGGATAGCTCTCTCTCTCTCTCTCTCTCTCTCTCTCTCTCTCTCTCTCTCTCTATCACACGTACCAAAGTGCATGAATATCCTACTCGATCTCCTCTCTATGATTGATCATCTCTCCCTCTCTTTCTCCACAAGCAATGCAAGTAGCTGGTATATTCAAGTGATGATGTGCGAGGCCATATCTTATCTTTGTTGAGCATTAAAATTGCTTTTATTTTAAGTTCTTTAAGTATAATTACAAAGCATTGTAATGAATTGATCAATATTTTTACCACTCTTTGTTTTTACTTAAAATTATTTTTTTTGGGTATTTTTATATCATATCAATAATTTTTTTTTTTTTTATGTTTAGTGATGGAATTAATTTCGTCACTAATTTTAATTGTTAGAATTCAACTTTTCCAATAATTAATGCACACTGCACGAACCTATGTAGCTAGGCTCAAGATTGATGTATTCCTTTTCTATTCAATATTAAATGTTAATAAATTAAAATGATGTGGAGCTATGAGCATGGAGATCTATCATTAGAATCAATGGAGTTTCGAGATAAAACTAGAGAAGGAGGTCTCGTCCTCCATTCAAAACCCCCCCCCCCCCGTTGAGCAAGTGTAACATCAATAAATTAATAATACCAAAAGGATCTTGACTTCACTAGGGAATCATTTGCGTAAGGAAGATACATTGCCTGATTTGGCTATGGCAGACACCGTAATCGAAAGAGAAAGTACCAATTGCAAAAAAAATAAATAAAATAAATAAAATACAATTATAATTTTTTATTTAAATTTTAATAAAAAAATTCCAATTATTATATATCTGATATAAAAATAATAATACTAGTAATTAATAATATCATTCAATTAGGCAATTAAAATGCCAAAAAATATCTCAGTAAAACTCCCCAATTAAATAGAATTCATTAACATTAATTAAGAATGACATTTTTCATGATTGAAATTGGCATCAATGATGATTTTCTTTATTTATCATTAAAATCTAGTGGCTTCTTCTCTCATTACTTATATCAGAAACTAAAAATAAAAATAATAATTTTTCGGACCAAAATCAAAATTTTAAAAAAAGAGGAACCGAAAACTTGATGTTTTGAAAAGTATGAAGAACGAAAGTAAAGTTTGTGTACTAGTTATGAAACCGCCATCTATGTTCATTATTGTTTTCACTTTGATCCCCTGTATTCTAATCTTGCTCTTTGTTAACAAATTATAGGCAATTGGCTACCAATTAACATTAAAAGGATCGTATTTGCATAGCACATGTGTATTATGCAAAATCTTGATACTTTTTAGTTTTTTACGTAATGTTTTTTATATTTTATATTAATTAAAATCCTAGTGCAAGGAGGAATCCTTGATATATTTTTTTTTTGTGTTAGACCAATTAAGTAAAATCCATGTTTAACTAGTTTGTTAGAATCTTTACTAGATTATGATAGTCATGGGTTGTATAACTAATTGTTTGAACAAATAAATATTTTTTTCTCTATTTGTTTACTTATGAATATAAAAATAAAGGATGCATCTTCCACCTCCTTATGTATGAAGGTTTTAGTTTGTGTTCGGTAATGCAATTCAAAATGTTTTATAAAAGTGATTTTAAATTAAAAATGCTTTTTAAATGATAATTTTTCATGTTTTTTGTTTTTACATCAAGATAATAAAAACACATAAAAATATCAATTTAATGATTTTTTAGATAAAAAAATAATTTAAAAAATATTTTAAAAAACAAATCAAATTATAAAAACAAAAACTCTCTTATAAACTTCATACTAGTCTGTGCATATAAGAAAATCAATCTTCATAAATCTCAATTAGAAGTTTATTATTTTTTTCTTCAAGATCAATTTTCATTAAATACATACATAGGCCATACAAAAATAAAATACTTTATATTTAATAAATAAATATAATCTTATAAAAAAACCATATATATTATATATATAAAAAATTATATATAAGTAAATCCAGGAGATCCATTGAATTGGAGAATATCATTTCCACCTCTATATCCTAAATAATTTATTCACTTTGGGCCTCTTATAGGCCCATATTGGTTGTAAAGGGCTCTGAGCGCATTGTATGTTAGGCTTACCAACCTTTTCTAATCTATAAACAGAGATCATCCGCTAAGACCACCGCTTCTGCCTCCACCGGACCACCGCCAAATAAATCAGCACCATCACCCCCACCCCCACCACGTCTGCTCCACATCGATAGCCTCTAACATCTCCTTTCCTAAACGGTGCGCTTTTATCGCGAAGAGAATACAAAAGCAGTGACCAAGAAGACCTGTGTTTGGTTACAGAGAAAGCAAGAGAAAAGAAAATGGCGTTGAATTCACAGAAATGGGGTTATGCAAGGATCATAACTGGCACAATTCTTGGTGGGGTTCTTGGGTTCTATGTTATGCACCGGGTGGAAGTCAGCTACAAGGTTAAAACTTCTTTTTCTATCTTTTGAGCTTCTGTTTGTTTACTGAGAAAGATGGAACTTTTTGGAATTCAAAGTTGTTAAAGTGAAAAATTTATGATTTTAGTAACATGGGGTTTGCTTGTTTTTGTTTGTTTTGTAACAGGATAAGATGAAGGAGAGACTGAGAGAGTATGAAAAGGAATTGCAGAAGAAAGAGGAGTTGAAACAGCTCGAGGAATCCATGTAGTTTTCCTTTCCTTTCCTTTTCTTTTTAGTTTTCTTTTTGGTTGCTGAGAAAAGGGTGGAAAGTGAAAGAAAATAGAAGTAATGTTCTACTCCATCAAAGCAATCTAATTAAAATGAACACCAAGAAGGTGAGAGAATTATGGATTTGTTGTTGGTTTAGCATATTGGTTGAGCTTTTGACTTTACTTGAGATGGATTGTAGTTGATCACCAATATTGGGAAATTGTTGGCTTGTTTGCTGTCCATTACAACTAGGTTGTCAGCATCACTTTGATGCTTAATTGGCAGCTCTTATACCATTATGGCTGAGTAGGTGCCAGTCCAGGGTTGAAATATCAGTCTGGAGTTTTGGAAATTCTGTTATCCAGTAATTGATACGCAGAAAACTCATTGATTTGAATGTGTAGAGAACTCATTGATTCATCTTGAAACTTTGTGTCAATGTACTTTCTCACGGATCAATCTGCATACCCATGAAGGTCCCAAGGTTCATGGATAGATTTGGTTAACTTATTGTTATGCCTTCAAATTTTCTCAGCAATAGACTCGATGGATTAATTTTCGTAGTGATCTCTCCAACTTCTCACTAGGACGAGGCAGTTTCTTATTGTAAATTTTGATATTTGGAATCACGTCATATGCATCCGGTTCTTGTAGCTACATGCATCTACTAAAAGGCAATTTGATTGATCCTCCTAATTCAAATATGTAGATAGGAAATAATGAAAACACCAGCTTTTGATCTGTGTTTTGGCATAGGTTTCAGGGCATTGTTTGGCGTTGCATTGATGTATGAAAATCAGCAAGCAAATATTTGTGTTTTCTTACTAATGCAAGAGACTAATCAAAAAGAAAATGGGGTTGGTGGAAAATGATGATTTCTGTGGAAGAGATGGAGATTTCACAAAATTCACAGGCTCAAAGCCATCTGTTTTAACATCTGAGGCAACAGACATGTGAATATCATGTCAATTGCATCAATATCTTCTTCTAATTCGGAAACTCATGTTTTCTTGAAACTGTTTGGATTTGATGTCAAGAGGCAGTGTTAAAGAGTTGTCAATTGCACCATTAAAAATATGCTGTTGTCAATCAATGGTAGGTGAGTGCAGCTTCAAGATCAGTCAAAAGAAGTAGAGATTCAGATAGCATAGTTGTCCTGAAAATCAAATTGACATGCGTTTTAGAAGAGTCACAAGCATTGGCAGATCCATAGATATTAACTGCAATCGAATCCCTGTTATTATTGCAGGCACTGGAACGAAAACGCGAGTGAAGTGTGTTTTTAAAAAATTTAATTTTTTTTGGTTAAAAATTAATATTTATTTTTATGTTTTGAATTGTTTTGATGCGCGGATTTTAAAAATAATTTTTTTAAAAAAAAACATTATTTTAATACATTTAGACATGAAAAATATTTTGAAAAGCAACTACAACCACACCCCAAATAGGTTTTTAGGCTGATCATGATTTCAAAAGTCTAGCTAATTGTCCCCCTGGTTACAGGCATGGTGTTCTTTTTAGTCTTTACCAACTGATAGAGTATTTGAATGTTCTTCTGTTGGCACGGGCACTGATAACTGTGCTATTCTTACAAGTTCCCTATGTGATTGCTGTTTGTTACCTGCCTACCAGTTGCCTTTGGTAATTCTCATCAACTTCAGCAGAGAAAATGCCTTGATGATAAATATCTGTTTGTGAGAAAATGCCGTAGTGTAGTTTGCACTCCAGATTTTCCAGCATCCCAAAATCCGAAGGCATATCAAGCATTGAAGTTTGCTAGCTTCATCATGTTGCTAGGCCAACAGATTCGTGATGACTAGATATGCAATGAGAATGCTTTTTTCAATGTTGAATTCGGGAAGGGAAACAAGATCATTCATGTGTTTTTTAGCAGACACGACAAAATATTGGTTGCAAAAATCAACTAATAATCAGTAATCCTTTTTAACTCAACTTCTCAGGGTGATTCTAATCAGAATTACGAGGGAGTATAAAATCAGTAATGCCAAATAATTTTGATGGACAACTACAAAAAATCAAGAATCCCTCGTAAGTTCTACAATGTCAATCACCTTGTTTGTTAGGAGATCCATCATCTAACGCCCTATTTTGAGCATTAGAGTTAGAAAACGCATGCGTTTGATGCTAAGGCAGTAGAGGGTCGTCTTAATAAGATATTGTCAATTAAAAAAAAAACACACGAATACAGCTTCAGGATGAGTCCAAAGAAGTTCACATTGAGATGGTGGGTTGTAATAGTGAAGAAACCAAAGCAGAAGAGAAAGAGGAGCTTTTGTCCCTGAGATGCGAGTTAGAAAAGAAACTGCCTGAGGTAGTAAAGGAATTACATAGAGGTAGAAGAGAACTGAGCATTTGGCAGACTTTTCCATTGAAACTTAGAACTGTTGGAGTTTCCAATATACTGCAACTGATCTGAAACAAGTGTTGAATTTGAGCTCTT
Source organism: Populus deltoides (assembly GCA_015852605.2). Taxonomy (NCBI): domain Eukaryota; kingdom Viridiplantae; phylum Streptophyta; class Magnoliopsida; order Malpighiales; family Salicaceae; genus Populus; species Populus deltoides. The sequence goes on from CM027580.2 coordinate 18,280,203, forward strand.
TACTGTTTGCTGCATTTGTTTTGGACTAGAAGATCAATATTTATGATTATTCGCTGCTTTTTTCATACATGTTTATGCTTCACCTCTTCAGCAGGATCCGCTGATGTAAGATATAAGAGCGGCTTCTCTTCTCCTTGGGCTGATTGGAGGGGTTCTAAATTGAATATAACCTGAGCTTTTGTCAGAACTAAGTCAGTATCTGAACAGAATGATTCTTTAAATTGCTGTGTTAAGCTTTTATAATTTTGTCAAATAGTCCTTTAGTTTATTCTCTTTAATTAACTAATTGAATATTTAAAATAAGACAAACAAAAAAAATATTTAAAAATATAATATATTTAATCAAGTTATAATTGATATCTGCAACTCAATTATTACATCTCCCCAGAAGTTATCAAAACTATTACATGTGTAATAAATATTATTTATTTAAAAATATATTAAAATAATATTTTTATTTTATTTTTTAAAATTCATTTCTAATATTAGTACATGAAAATAATTTATAAATATAAAAAAATTAATTTAAAACCTAAAAAAATTCCAAAATTTTCATTTTAAAAGGCAGCAATCAATTGGAGATTGACTTACTAATTGATTATCTTTGTGTGCTTGTTTTAAACTATTTATTGAAAAAAATTCTGGGGGTGTTGAATTGCTTGAAATGACATCTTTGTCCTTAAGAGTGTGTTTGGAGATATAACAGAAGTATTTTAAAAATATTAAATTTAAACAAAAATAATTTTTAAATTTTAATAAAATACGATTTGAACCGAGTGTCAGTCATAATCCTCTACCAGTAAAATAACCTCAACACATTATTTTAATAAATAGTGAAAACAAGAACGACAAGAGAGGCAAAAGAGCCGAAGACAACTCCACAAACTCTGCCAGGCCCAGTCACAACGAAGTGCTCCCATGCTCCGGCATCATAATAGAACAACAGAAGAGAAGGCACGGCCACGAAGAGCTCGCATTATTCGAAAGAAAAACAACTCCAGCATGTGGAAATCATACGGATCGTCTGCTCATGGATGCATTTGTGTTTCCTCTTAATCCACCCCAAACCTCTTCTTGAGCTCCAAAACGAACTCGTACACCTTTTTTGGGTCTTCAAGAGACTTGGATACACTCTCTTTTTGCATGCATCTCTTAGCCCATGCAATGATCTTGGGGCACTCTGCCTCTATGCTGAAGTTTCCACAGGTCTCATAGGCATAAAACCAGCAGTAGAAAGGAACGAACGCAACATCCACATACCCAAGGTTCTCTCCGCCGAAATAAGGCTTGTCTCCAAGCTCTCCTTCCAACAGCTTGAGGCACTCGATAAAATCCTTTTTTGCTCCCTCCAGTTCTTCTCCTTTCGTTGTCCATATCTTCTTAGTAATCTCGAATACCTGAAAGATTCATAGCACAGTGTATTGTAAATTAAGCGGACTAAACAGCACCTAGAACAAAAGACCTTGCCAAGTCCAGTTCCCATGCATACCTTCTTGTCAATAAAATCTGCCCAGAATCTGGACTGGGCTCTTTGGTAGGGATCAGAAGGCAGAAGAGGGGCCTTTCCCTTCCATACATCGTCAACATACTGAACAATAATAAGGGACTCACAGACTGATCTTCCATTGTGGATGAGAGTTGGGATCTTCTTGTAGACTGGGTTCATCTGAAGAAGCAATGCACTCTTGTCCCTCAAGTTCTGTTCACTGTACTCATACTTGACTCCCTTCTCTGCCAATGCAATTCTCACTCTTATACCAAAAGGGCTTGCCCAAAAATCCAGCAGTGTCACCTCATCAGCCATTGTTGTTGTGAAAAGGAGTAAAACTGATCAATCACAGATAGTTTTTTCTCGCCTTTCAGAATGGCAGTGCTCTTGATAGTGGAGAGTAGGAATCTTTATAGCATATCTATCTTTGCAGAAAGATGTGGCGGAAATAAATAAGTGGAAAATGTGCTGTGCTAGTGCCCAGTGGGCAATTGGATACCATAACGCATTTTCATGTTTGTTCCTTTCTGTGTCTTCAACTAATCACACCAACCGGTCAATGATTCCTTAAAAATAGACAAGGAAATCTCAGAGTTAGTTACCCTGACAAAATGAGATAATTATTCAGAAATTTGAGAAATTATAACCGGAAAATTGTTGAGTTATCTCGTAAAATTATAAAATTTTATGAGTTAATATGTATTTAATGTGCTAAATCAGATTAAAGACTTGAAACCTGTAAAATTGAACTTAATTTGTGTAAAATTGGTATAATTGATAAACTTAGTCCGATTTTACGAGTTTACTAAATTTATAATACAAACCAAGTCAGGTCCAAATTTGACCTTAAAATGTATGCTAACTAATTTTGCGAGATTAAACGTATTTTTCAAACTATATATTAGATAAAGCTGAAATTTTACAGGAAAATATTAGATATATAAAAATATATTGTGGTAAATTTTCAGGTCAAATGGAGTTAGGAAATATAATATTTCAAATGGTTAAATTTAGTAAACTAATATTGTTAAATATATCAAACAATACTTTTTGTGTACTGTTTGGGACATATCTAGGGCTATTGGTGAGATTTTACTTCAATTAAAGTTGGGATATAAACTAGACATCTAAAACTTTTCAATTATAATATTGTCAAATATGTCAAAAAATACTTTTCGTGTACTGTTTGGGACATATCTAGAGCTATTGGTGGGATTTTACTTCAATTAAAGTTGGGATAGAAACTAGACATCTAAAACTTTCCAATTATAATATTGTCAAATATGTCAAAAAAATACTTTTCGTGTACTGTTTGGGACATATCTAGAGTTACTAGTGGGATTTTACTTCAATTAAAGTTAGGATAGAAACTAGACATCTAAAACTTTCCAATTATATATTATAGGTCCAATAATTCATCCAAACGAGAGAGAACTACATATTTGAAATGATCAGGACTCAAATCTGCCAAAAATATACAAAAATTAGAGATTCAAGCTACATGGAGGAGTTTTAACATCATGATTTTTATTTATTTATTTATTTAATTAATTTTAAATAATTATTTTAAATTTGATTTTTTTCTAGCTCATTAGACATTGTTTAGGGGTTTATTTTATTATTGAATTTATATTAGTTAATTACTAATTTAAATTCATTAACTTGCAACCTAAAAGAGGTCTATTACGACTTAATGTGATGGGAACAACCAGATTGTCATCAGGTTTATATGTGCTTCCTACCTTTCAATGATTTCCTTGTATTGAGTAATTTTATTATGAGATTTTTTATTTCTCTATGTTATTAATTTATTAATTCATACTATCTATTTTTTTTATTTTATTTAGATCACTCATTGATTATAATATTGTTGATATATTTTATCAGATTTTAATGTAATTTAATTTCTTGACTAGAATTATCAATATATAATTAATTAAAAAATTATTTATAATTTTATGATCCGAGTTTATATTATATTTTTTATATCGCATAAAAAAAATATTTGTGACATCCTTGCATGCGATTAATTTTATTAAGGGGATTGTGTAGGGAAAATAAAATATATGATAACGAGAGTATTTCTTATGTGATATATTTTTTTATTATTATTCAAAGTAAATATATAATCTTGCCAACAAACTTTTTCTGTTTTTGCCTGAAGAAAACTAAGGAGAGCTTTGGTAATTTCAAGTCAATTTAAATACGATTTGTTTTTGCCATGGGTCCATATGTCAGTGTCACGGGAAGCTCGAATGTGGAAACCACCAAATATGGGCTCGAAACGTTTTTTTTTTAAAAAACTTGCAATCATTTTCTTGAAAACATCAAATTATTGTCATTTTCTTGAGAAATGACTATTCACGTGTCAACGACCCTGTTCTTGTCTACCTTGGAAATAATTACTGGAATGGGCTACAAAAGCTACCCCAAGCAAACAAGTGACTGTGTATCAGACTCTAATACTTAAAAAGGAGTTCTTGATGTAGCCAAAGAAGAGTTTGCAGAATTTATGGCTATTAGGCTACATCAAGAACCCCATCTGCACACTAATGGCTACGGTTTCTTTTGTTGGGGTATGCCGAGGAAGGTGGGGACTCCTTCCATTGATAAGACAGGATCAATATCCATGCAGGAGAATGCAGATGGAAGGGTTGGAATTGAGATTGGCTTAGTTTTATTAAAGCATATGTAAAATGGAGATTTTCAATTCTCTATTTACTGATGGTCTTTTCTTAAACCAAGACCAGAATGGTAGTGGAGAACAGTACTACGCAGTGCTTCTGTGATGCAAATGGTGCTTCGCATGAAAAAGCTTTAAAACTAATATATTTTTTAATTCACGCGAAACACAATTTACACTGTGTAGCATAACGAAGCCTATGATAATTAATGTGCTTCGCATGAAATTAAAGCTTTGAAACTAATATCTTGTGTTCTTTTTACTCTGACAAAAAAACTAAAAGTTCTTAGATTTTACAGCTGCTTCTGCCCAGAAAGCTTGGCATTGTCGGTTGGTACAGAGGAGACTCCAATTGCAATTTTCATTTGTTTGGGCATTGTTTAATTCCTAGTACATGGGATAAATAAACCCTTTTTCTCGAATTTTGTTTTGGTTGAGCCCTCTAAGTATTCTGCTAATTTAGGGACATTAGAATTTGCGTTATACAGTGACACAATGAATGCTGATCAATCCCGTTATTTGACTCGAATTAAGGATTGATCACATATATGATTGATAATAACAAGAAATTAAAAAAATATATATATGCTTTGCCTACCCTTGCTGTTCTAGTGTTCTTCCCTTCTTTGATTTTCGAGCATCAACCGAAAACAGAAAAAAAAAAAAAATGTAGAAAGCAACTCGTGGACCTTTCCAGTTCTGCAAGAGACTTGGATACACTCTCTTTTTGCAGGCACCCGTTAGCCCATGCAATGATCTTGGGACATTGAGCTTCTATGCTGAAGTTTCCGATGGTCTCATAAGTAGAAAACCCGCAACAGAAAGGAGCAAAGGCAATATTCCATACCCCAGAGTCTCACTGGCCCCAAAATAAGGCTTCTCTCCCAGTTCTCCCTCCAATATATCACTCAAGGCATTCAAAGAAACCCTTCTTTGCCGCCTCTAGTTCTTCTCCTTTTGTTGTCCATATCTTCCTAGAAAGGTCATTTACCTGAAGATTCACAGCATATCATCACAAAAATGGAGTCCTAATTATGTAAAAGTAAGTAAAATGCCAAAAATATCACAGAATAATGTCGGGAAAATAATGAACAGAATACAGTAGAACACAAAACTTAAGTGAGTGCACAAACAATGTCCTTAAGGATATTTACTCACGTAAGGTTCCTTAAAGATATTTACCCACATAAAATTGTCCATCAGGATTCAAGAGCTAGGTTCTTCCTCGAAAGGAGGGATGCAGAAACAGCAAGAAAATTAAATAATAACAAGAAAATCCAGCAAGTTTAAGTGTTTTAAGTCAGGTGATATTTTGTTTTGTCTTTAAAAATACAGGAGTATATATAAACTTCTAGCCCATAACAACAAAGAAGAAAATAAATAGAAAAATTAAAATATGCAGCAGCTAGCTAGCTAGAAAATATATAAATGGTAGAATATAAGCTTATAGTCCATTACTGGATATATTTTATATTCACAGGGAGAAAATTATATTTTTTTAACGTGGAATATACAAATATTTTTACTTTAAATACTTTAATTTTAAAAAAAATTTCAATATAAAATAAAAATATTTTGAAATAATATCTGAGAATTCATTTTTACAGCACATAATTGATATTGCAGTAACATAGCAGTATCAAAGGAATATATATTTGTCCGCACGCAAGCATAGATACATGTATCGAAGGGGGACCAGAGATTTAGCAAGATTAAAGGTATATATGTCCATACCCTTTTATCAATAAAATCAGCCCAGAACACGGACTGAGCTCTTTCATGAGGATCAGAAGGTAGCAAATTAAGGAGCCTTGTCCCTCCACACATCATCAATGTACTGAAGAATAATAAGGGACTCACAAACTGGTTAATTTTCCTCTATGGACGAGAACTGGAATCTTCTTGTAAACTGGATTCATCTGCAGAAGCAAATCACTCTTTCCGTTGCTCAAGTCCTGTTCACTACACTCATACTTGCCCAGAAATTCAACAGTCACCTCATCAGCCATCGTTGAAGTGAAAACAAATATGGCAATTAAGATCATAAATAGTAGAAAGCAAGACTTTACAGCAGACTGTAAAGATATCAACGGTCCTAATGATGCCAAGTGTCAGAAGATTAGCAATTAATATTGTTAGCATTCTGTTAGTAGTGTTTGTTAGTAAAAGAGAATCTGTTAGCATTATATTGAGTGTAAAAGAAAGCATATTTTCCGTGTAGTATCTTCCAGTACTGCATATATAAAGTGAGAAATAGTAATGTAAACAGTCAAGCAAAAGCAAATAATAAAACAATGCTATAATTTCGTCTTCTGCTGGCTAACAGTTCATTCATTCTCTGTTCTTCCTCTCTGCTCTTTTCTTCTTTCCTTTCTTTCTATATAAACACGTCTTTCCGACTTGCTATCTTCATCTGCAAAGTGTATGTGGTTGTGATAAATCGTGGAAAAAGTTCCTAAGCTATAGGCTAATCAATGATAAAGTAAGCAAAAATTATATTTAGAATAATGTTTCATAGCATGAAAAGACATTCACGACCAAAAGCATGCAACCACAGTTTTTAAAATCAAACCGAGTTTAGCACCTCAAAAGTTAGATTAATTTGAGTTAATTCAGATTAGTTTTTGAAAAATATTTTTAATTTTAATAAATACATTGTAAATAATAAAATTCAAAAAATTATTTTCAAATGTTTTTTATTATACATTAAAATTATAATATATTAAGATTATTTCAAAAGTTGAAGTATTTGTTTTTATAATCCTAGCTTACCACCTTTTTCCTTTTGAAAACACACAAAAAAAAAATATATATATATATATATATATATATACATATACATATATATATATATATATATAAACAATAACGTGAAATTACGCTTTCTTTTATGTTTATTGTATAATATATAATGTATAATGAATAGAAGGCATATGGTAAATTACAATTCAGTCCTTGAGAGTTGCACGTTTTGTTAATTAACAACCAGAACCTCATATTTCTTTTTTTATTATTATTTATTTAAGCACAATTTATATAATTAAAATTTGATTCAATCAAGGAATTCGAAACCATCAATTAAATTTTAATTAAAAAAAATTTGTAATTAAAATTATTTAAATTTTAGGATGTTAAATGAAAATGACACTGGATCTTAAAAATCAATTGAAGAGGTTCCAAAACTTTGATTTGATGGTTTTTTTGTTTTTGAAAAGAACTTTGATTAAATGGTTAATTAATTAATTAAAAAAATTGCTTCTTGTTAATCAACTTTTTTGAGGTCAGGACGGGGCATTGTAGTTTTCTTTTACGTTACATATTTTTTTTATTATTATTTTTGTTTTGTTTATTCATTATTTTTTGTTTTATCATTTTTTTTCCACGTGTTTTCTTTTTTTCCTATTTTTTGCTTTACATGTTTTTTTTTCTTTCTTTCCAAAGATTTTTTTTTCTTCTTTTCTGTGTTTATATTTTTAAAAAAAATTACTTTTTTTGATTTTTTTTAATATTGAATTAGTTGAAAATTTAGTTCTGTAGTTTTTTTTCTTTAAAACATTATGGATTACTACGATGTTTCTCTATATAACTTTTTTTTTTTAAAATGATCTTTGTTGATTTTGCCTCGTAATTTTTTTCTTTAAAATACCGGATTGTTACAATATTTCCCCACATAGTTTTTGTTTTTTAACAGTGTTTCTTCACATGTTTTTTTTCAAAATTATCTTTGTCGAATTGTTTTAAATATTGAGCTGGTTGATAATTCCAACTGTAGATTTTTCCAAAATTGTTCTCTTCTTTTTTCTTCTATTTTTCTATGTTTTTGTTCAGAATTGTTTTTATTAATTTTATTTTTTTAATACGGAGCTGGTTGAAAATTTAGTTTTGTAGTTTTTTTAAAAACACCGTGGATTGTTATAGTGTTTTTACACATAATTTTGTTTCCTTTTTTTATAACTTTTTTTTTCCCGAATTGTCTTTGTCGATTTATTTTTATATTGAGCTAGTTAAAAATTTAACTTCATAGTTTTTTTTAAACCACTGTGGATGCTACAGTGTTCTTCCACATAATTTTTTTATTATGATTTTTTTTTAAAATTATTTTTATCGATTTTATTATTTTTAATATTGAGCTGGTTGAGAATTACAACTATAAATTTCCTCACGAAACATTATAAATTGCTACAACGTTTTCTTGCATGATTTTTTTTCCTTTCGGTTTTTTTTGTTATGATTTTTTAAAAAAATTTTCTTTATTTATTTTATTTTTTAAATATTAATCTGGTTAAGAATTTAACTTTGTAATTTTTTCACTAAAAACATTGTGGATTGCAATAGTTTTTTTCCATATAATTTTTTTTATTTTTTCCACAAATCCATGACAACGTATAAACATATCACAAGCCCGTGACATCGCGCACACATGACATCTAGTTCATCCAAAGCCATTACTCATGGGGGGAAATAAAAATAAAAATCTCTAACTCCCTCCTTAAAATTTGTCTTAAAGCTACGTCTAGTTAATTTGATAATGATTGTTATCAGCGTACAAAAATGATAAAAATAAGATTTTATTTTGTGTTTGTCTAATTTATAAGATGATTTTATAACATACATAAAAAAAAAATTAAAATTTTAGATTTTCACCACGAATCTAGATTTATAATAATGTTACAATATAATTCAATACTCAAAAAGTAATTAAATATTAATTTAACATACTAAATTAATGTAAATAAAAATTTTAATATTTTAAAAATTATGATATTTAATTGGATGATCTTTATATTTAAAAATTCTTAAATTTATGAAGAGCAACACCCGAGCAGTAAAACTAAATTTCTAGTAAAATTACATAAACAAAAAAATATTAAAAAATATAACATATTTAATCAAGTTATAATTAATATTTCCAACTCAATTATTACATTTTACCGAAAGTTATTGAAACTATTACTTGTGTGATAAATATTATTTTTTAAAATATTTTTTTATTTAAAAATATATAAATAATATTTTTATTTTTAATATCAGTACTTGTTACTAAAAAAATTAAAAAAACTTAAAAAATTCATTTGAAAAGGCAAAATTAATTGGATAGAATAACTAATTGATTACCATTGTGTACTTGTCCTTTGTCTTTTCGATTTATTAAAAAAATATTATGGGATGTTGAATTGCTTGAGAGGGCATCTCTTTTGTTATAGAGTGCACTTAAAATTAAATATATTTTAAAATAGTTTTTATTTAAAAATATATTAAAATAATTTTTTTAATTTTTAAAAATTTAAAATTTTAAAATAATAAAACTTAAAAATAAAATTTAAATAATTTTTTTAAAAATTTTTTAATGAAACAACCGTGTCCTAAAGATATCATAATCATCTACCAGTAAAATAGTCTTAACACATTATTTTAATAAATAGTGAAAACAGTACGACAAGACAGGCCAAAGAGCCGAAAACAACACAAACTCTGCCAGGCCGAGTCACAACGATGTGCTCGCATGCTCCAGCATCACAATAGAACAACAGAAGAGAAGGCACAGCCACGAAGAGCTCCCATTATTCGAAAGAAAAACAACCCCAGCATGAGGAAATCATACTGATCGTCTGCTCATGGATGCACATGTGTTTCCTCTTAATCCACCCCAAACCTCTTCCTGCGCTCCAAAACGAACTCGTACACCTTTTTTGGGTCTTCAAGAGACTTGGATACACTCTCTTTTTGCATGCATCTCTTAGCCCATGCAATGATCTTGGGGCACTCTGCCTCTATGCTGAAGTTTCCACAGGTCTCATAGGCATAAAACCAGCAGTAGAAAGGAACGAACGCAACATCCACATACCCAAGGTTCTCTCCGCCGAAATAAGGCTTGTCTCCAAGCTCTCCTTCCAACAGCTTGAGGCACTCGATAAAATCCTTTTTTGCTCCCTCCAGTTCTTCTCCTTTCGTTGTCCATATCTTCTTAGTAATCTCAAATACCTGAAAGATTCATAGCACAGTATATTGTAAAGCGGACTAAACAGCACCTAGAACAAATTAAAGACCTTGCAAAGTCCAGTTCCCATGCATACGTACGTACCTTCTTGTCAATAAAATCTGCCCAGAATCTGGACTGGGCTCTTTGGTAAGGATCAGAAGGCAGGAGAGGGCCCTTTCCCTTCCATACATCGTCAACATACTGAACAATAATAAGGGACTGACAAACTGGTCTTCCATTGTGGATGAGAGTTGGGAGCTGCTTGGATACTGAGTTCATCTGAAGAAGCAGATTTCTGATCTCGTCCCTCGGGTTCTGTTCACTGTACACATCATACTTGACTCCCTTCTCTGCCAATGCTATTCTCACTCTTACACTAAAAGGGGCGCCTGCCTGAAATTCCAGCATTAGTGTCACCTCATCAGCCATTGTTGTTGTGAAGAGGAGTAAAACTGAATCACAGATAGTTTTTTCTCGCCTTTCAGAATGGCTGTGCTCTTGATAGCGGGCAGTAGAAATCTTTATAGCATATCTATCTTTGCAGAAAGACGTGGTAGAAATAAATAAGTGGAAAATGTGCTGTGCTAGTACTGCCCAGTGGGTAATTATATTCCATATCACAGTTTCATGTTTGTTCCATTCTATATGTCTTCAACTAAATCACGCCATCCAGTCAATGATTCCTGAAAAATAGACAAGGGAATCTCAGAGTTAATTACCCCTGACAAAATGAGATAATTATTCATAAATTTGAGAAATTATAACCGGAAATCATATATATTATGTACGATCAATTTTAATAAGGGGATTGTGCAGGGAAAATAAAATATATGATAACAAGAGTATTTCTTATGTGATTTATTATTATTATTATTATTATTATTATTATTTAAAGCAATAATCTTGCCAACAAACTATCTTTGATTAGGATTGTCTTTAATCTTTTTTTTTTGTTGTTGTAACAATTAAGCCCTCGTATGTGGATGTATATTATTAATGTGGTTCCCAGCTGGTGCATAAATGTAGTTGATGATTTGATAATGAATTTGCATGCAAGGTCTCAAGAGCGGAGCGTAATGATAAAAGGTTTGAGATCTGCACAGCAGGTCTCGAGTTCAAGTCAGGATGTGTACCTCTTATAAAAGTCTGGGACAATCGGGATTTTACTCGCTTATCTGAGCCCATAAAGTGTGCTTTCCAGGGGGTGGAGTTTCCTCCTGTTAGAGAATAATATAAATTATATCCCGGGACCTCACCTAAGAACTTAAGTTATTGGGTTGAGATGGTTCTTTGACTTGGTATCAGAGCCTTGATGACCAAGTGGTTTCGAGTTTGAATATCACCATCCCCATTTACCTGTGCAAGTTTCAAGCCTAAAGAGCTTTCACTTAAGGTGGTGTGTTAGAGAATAATATAAATCATATCCTGGGACCTCACCTAGTAGCTTAAGTTATTGGATTGAGATGGTTCTTTGACACCTCGAATCCAATATATATATATATATATGCATGCAAGAATTATATTTATACTTTAGTTCAAAAATATATATCAAAAGAAATTAAAATTATTATGTTGGTAAATTGGTTAAGAGCACATATAAGGGAAAGTACAAACGTTGTAAAATTAAATCCCTAACTTATATGAAAAATCTTAATTAGATATCAAATCTATTTCTCATCTAAATTTGTTTTTTTAACATATATATCAATGGATTCTAAATTATATCCTTTCATCAATTTCTAGTTAATAAAACTATTTAATATTCATTTCATGAAACTGGTGATTTCTTTTTCCTAAAAAAAAAACCCATCTAGTTTCTTAATTTTCTTTCCTTATGTTTCGGGTTCACAATTTAAGAGACACTTCCTTAAATGAAAAGAATATAATAATTTATTGTACCAGTTCTTCCAAGCTTGATCAGGTGTTGAACCCAATTATATATTGATCTGATGATTTGTTAAACTCAACTTTTTTAGGCTAAACCAAACGCAAAGTCCATATGTATAAAGATTTTTTTTCTCTGATCAAATCAAGGATATTTTTCTTTGATCAAGTCAAATATTTTTTCTCTTTAACAAAGAAGATAATGAGTTATAAAGATCAATTAAAATTCTTAGAAAAGAGGGTTTTGAATCTCTATTCTCTACTGGATATTTATTTTTTAAGTTTTTTTTTAAATATCATTGTATTTTTTTTATTTTTTTATTTAAACATCAATAAATTCATAAATTCACTAAAAAATCTTAGTTAGAACAAATAAATTAGATTATCTAAACAATGAAATTAACCAATTATTTAATATATAAGTTTTGTTTTCAAGTTACTTGAATTTGTTGAGGTGTCATCAAATTAAAAATTTATAGATATATTGGAAACCAAATTGAGAAAATGAAAATATTGGAAACCTAATCGAGGTTGTGTCCTTAGATTTGAAACCTTTTCAGGTCTTGCCTGAAGAAAACTAAGGATAGCTTTGGTAATTTCAAGTCAATTTATACACGATTTGTTTTTGCCATGGGTCCCATCTGTCAGTGTCACGGGAAGCTCGAATGTGGAAACAACCATCTCTGGGCTCGAAACGTTTTTTTTTTTTTAAAAAAAAACTTGCAATCATTTTTTAACATCAAATTATTGTTCTTGAGAACTGACTATTCACGTGTCGGCAACCATATTCTTGTCTGAAATATTTTTAGTTTTTTTTCATAATAAAATTTAAAATTTAGTAAAATATTTTAAAAGATAGCATTGAGAGCTACGGTTCATATTATGAATTGTACGTTGTAAATATTATTTCAGACCCTTTTAAATAGTAAATTAGACGGATATTATCGAGCCACACTAAAGATCTGATGATAATATTATTCTTATTATTAAAAAAAATTAAATAAAAAAATCTAACAAAATCAATAAAATATGATTAATAATAACAAGAATGTGCTACACAAATTAACCACCCGAAAGCAAATAAAATGACTCGTGTAGAGAGTTCTTGATGAAGCCAAAGAAAAGTTTGCAGAGTTTATGGCTATGAGGCGTGGCACACTAATGGCTACGGTTTCTTTGGTTGGGGGATGCCGAGCTCCTTCCATTGATAAGACAGGATCAATATCCATGCAGGAGAATGCAGATGGAAGGGTTCGAATTGAGAGTGGCTTAGTTTTATATATTAAAGCATAAATAAATGAAGCCTATGATAATTAATGTGCTTCGCATGAAATTAAAGCTTTGAAACTAATTAATATCTTGTGTTGTTTTTACTCTGACGAAAAAACTAAAAGTTCTTAGACTTTACAGCTGCTTCTGCCCAGAAAGCTTGGCACTGTCGGTTGGTACAGAAGAGAGTACTCCAATGGCAATTTTCATTTGTTTATTTCCTTTTCCCCTTTTTCTCGAATTTTGTTTTGGTTGAGCCCTCTGAGTATCTGCTAATTTAGGGACATTAGAACTTGCGTTATACAGTGACACAATGAATGCTGATCAATCCCGTTATTTGACTCGAATTAAGGATTGATCACATATATGATTGATAATAACAAGAAATTAAAAAAAAATATATGCTTTGCCTACCCTTGCTGTTCTAGTGTTCTTCCCTTCTTTGATTTTCGAGCATCAACCGAAAACAGCAAAAAAAAAAAAAAAACCTTGTAATTTGATCATTGAACTACTTAAAACTTGGTAGAAGAAAATTAACTCGAGGATATATATATATATATATCATTGAATGCCAAATCTTTCCAAATTAACATGAGGCTTTGTGTGCGTTGAGTGCCCAATCTAATAAATTCTCAAACCTTCCCTTTTCCAAGCAAAAATTTGCACATCAAATACAAATACCAACTAGTTCAGATCCAAGGAAATGGCAGCTAGTTCAGATTCAAGGAAAAGCGTACGTTCAAAGCACACATCACAAACAAATAAGCTAGCTAAATATGATTGAGGGTCTGGACATATCCAGTTCCTAGCTAGTCAACCAAGGAGCACAGCCAAGTGCCCCAGAATTACAGAAAGTTCAATATTATTCGTAAAAGAAACAACTCCAACATGGAGACCAACCACATGAACTACTAATTAAACAAAAAAAAAAAACAACTTACTGCCTTGACCATATCCTTCTAATCAGTCAAACCCAAGGCTCTTCCTTATCTCCATAACCAACTCGTGGACCTTTCCAGGTTCTGCAAGAGACTTGGCTACACTCTCTTTTTGCAGGCACCTTTTAGCCCATGCAATGATCTTGGGACATTGAGCTTCTATGCTGAAGTTTCCGATGGTCTCATAAGTAGAAAACCCGCAACAGAAAGGAAGAAAGGCGATATCCACATACCCCAGAGTCTCACCCCCAAAATAAGGCTTCTCTCCTAGTTCTCCCTCCAATAACCCAAGGCATTCAAGGAAACCCTTCTTTGCCGCCTCCATTTCTTCTCCTTTTGTTGTCCATATCTTCCTAGAAAGATCATGTATCTGAAGATTCACAGCACTTCATCACAAAAATAATATAGCAGAGCACAAAACCTAAGACGTGCACAAACAATATTGTCTTTAAGGATATTTACTTTCCTTAAAGATATTTACCCACATAAAATTATTATCCACCAGGATTCAATAGGTTCTTCCTCGAAAGGAGGGATGCAAAAACAACAAGGAAAATACCAACAAGAAAATCCAGGAAGTTTAAGTGTTTTAAGTTAAGTAGTATTTTGTGTTTTTCTAACATGGGATGTAAAAATATTTTTACTTTAACTTTTTAAAAAAACCAAATATTTCTGATAAGAAATAAAATCATTTTGAAATAATCTCTGAAAACGCTTTCCAATATAAAATAAAAATATTTTAAAATAACCTCTAAGAATTCATTTTTACAGCACGTAATTGATATTACAGTAGCATATATAGCAGTAGCAAAGGAATATATATTTGTCCTCGCGCAAGCATAGATACATGTATCGAAGGGGGACCAAAGATTTAGCAAGATTAAGGTATATACATCCATACCTTTTTATCAATAAAATCAGCCCAGAACATGGACTGAGCTCTTTCATAAGGATCAGAAGGTAGCAAAGGAGCCTTGCCCCTCCACACATCATCAATATACTGAACAATAATAAGGGACTCACAAACTGGTTTTCCTCTGTGGACGAGAACTGGAATCTTCTTGTAGACTGGGTTCATCTGAAGAAGCAATGCACTCTTGTCCCTCAAGTCCTGTTCACTGTACTCATACTTGACTCCCTTCTCTGCCAATGCTATTTTGACTCTCATGCCAAAAGGGCTTGCCCAGAAATCCAGCAGTGTCACCTCATCAGCCATTGTTGTTGTGAAAAAGAGTGAAACTGAATCACAGATAGTTTTTTCTCGCCTTTCAGAATGGCTGTGCTCTTGATAGTGGAAAGTAGAAATCTTTATAGCATATCTGTCTTTGCAGAAAGATGTAGTGGCGGAAATAAATAAGTGGAAAATGTGCTGTGCTAGTGCCCAGCGGGCAATTGGATACCATAACGCATTTTCATGTTTGTTCCTTTCTATGTCTTCAACTACATCACACCAACCGGTCAATGATTCCTGAAATCTCAGAGTTAATTACCCTGACAAAATGAGATAATTATTCATAAACTTGAGAAATTATCACCGGAATTCATATTATATACGATCAATATATATTTTATTAGGGGGATTGTGTAGGGAAAATGAAATATATGATAACGAGAGTATTTCTTAATTGATATTTTATTATTATTATTATTCGAAGTAAGCAATAATCTTGCCAACAAACTTTTTCTGTTTTTGCCTGAAGAAAACTAAGGATAGCTTTGGTAATTTCAAGTCAATTTATATAATTTCAAGTCCATATGTCAGTGTCATGGGAAGCTCGAATGTGGAAACCACCAAATCTGGGCTCGAAATTTTTTTTAAAAAAATTTGCAATCATTTTCCTGTGATCATCAAATTATTGTCATTTTCCTGTGTCAACAACCCTATTCTTGTCTGACCAGATAACTAGGATTTTGCTGCCTTCAAGGTATAATGGCCAAGGAGTTGCTATTTTGAGATTTCTTTCATGCTTAAATTTAGAAAATTAAGGATGTAGTGGGATTTAGGAGGAGGGACATAGCACTTATCTCCATGTTGTGCAGGACCCATCAATCCCTTGCTGATTTTGGACGTTGGGGTATGCCTATGAAGGTGGAGCCTCCTTCCATTGATAATTAAGATAGGATCAAATCTCTATGCAATATGGTTATTGGTTTTATCAATGATTATCCGAAAAAAATCTCTATGCAGGAGAAGGCAGATGGAAGGGGTGGAATTGAGATTGGCTTTGTTTTATTAAAGCATAAAATGGAGATTTTCAATTCGATCTCTATTTGTCGATGGGACTCTTGTCTTAAACCAAGACCAGATTGCTAGTGGAGAACAGCAGTACTAGAACAGCAAATGTAGGCAAAACAAATATTTAACAGCAGCTATCAGATTTCAAGCCCGTTCGGCTACGCAGTGCTTCTGAGATGCAAATTGTGCTTAATTCGCATGAAAAAGCTTTAAAACTAATATATTTGTTTTTTTCACGCGAACCACTAATTACAGTACTATGTAACAAAGCGAAGCCTATGATAATCGTGTAGCAGTTTGATAATTGTGTCAGCTTGTTCTACCATTTACGAACGCCAAGATGATAGATATTCATGACTTACTTATGAGCAACAGATGTTATCTACTATTCTCTAAATTATATTATTTTTCTAAATATTTTTTATTTTGTGTTAACTCAGTTTCGTAATAATTAATATTCACTTGAATAGGATAACATTTGAGACTAAATTGAAGACTTATCAAAGAATTGGGGACCAAATAAAAACAATTATTTAAAATTTAGGACTAAATTGAAATGGGATAAAAAAACTCGGGAAAAAAAATATATTTGACGAGTGTAATGCTCGTGACAACGTATAAGGAAGTTGTTGCGTTATGATGGCGCAAGCAGCCTTCTTTGAGCTTCGATGATGCCAGAATTTTCTTGTCAGGTCTTCCTTTCAGGATAACACATGTCCCCCTTCAAGTCCTGCATGGCTAGTAACCTTTCTTCCTCTCTTATCTCCTTCCCTTCCTTTCCCTTCCCTGGTTTTCAAGCAACAACCGAAATCAAAAAAAAACTTTGTGGATTGTGGTAGAAAAAACCCGTGAGTTCTAGTGTATTTTGTATTGTAATGTGATTGAACTACTTACAACTTGGTATAAGAAAATTAACTTGAGGATATATATATATATTGAATGAAGAGGATTTGTGGGCTTTGAATGCCAAATCTAATAAATTCTCAAACCTTCCCTTTTCCGAGCAAAAATTAATTAGCACATCGATCAAATACAAATACCAACTAGTTCAGATCCAAGGAAATGGTAGCTAGTTCAGATTCAAGGAAAAGCGTTCAAGGCATACATCACAAACAAATAAGCTAGCTAAATATGATTGAAGGTCTGGACATATCCAGTTCCTGGTCACCCAAGGTGCAGCCAAGTGCCACAGAATTACGTACAGAAAGTTCAATATTATTTGTAAAAGAAAAAACTCCAACATGGAGATCAACCACATGAACTGCTAATTAAACAAAAATAAAAAATAAAAAACATCTTACTGCCATGACCATATCCTTTTAATCAATCAAACCCAAGGCTCTTCCTCATCTCCAAAACCAACTCGTGGGCCTTTCCAGGATCTGCAAGAGACTTGGCTACACTCTCTCTTTGCAGGCACCTGTTAGCCCATGCAATGATCTTGGGACATTGAGCTTCTATGCTGAAGCTTCCGATGGTCTCAAAAGTATAAATCCCGCAACAGAAAGGAGCAAAGGCAATATCCACATACCCCAGAGTCTCACCCCCAAAATAAGGCTTCTCTCCTAGTTCTCCCTCTAATAACTTAAGGCATTCAAAGAAACCCTTCTTTGCCGCCTCTAGTTCTTCTCCTTTTGTTGTCCATATCTTCCTAGAAAGATCATTTACCTGAAGATTCACAGCATATCATCACAAAAATGCAGTCCTAATTATGTAAAAGTAAGTAAAATGCCAAAAATATCACAGAATAATGTTGGGAATATAATGAACAGAATACAGTAGAACACAAAACTTAAGTGAGTGCACAAACAATGTCCTTAAGGATATTTACTCACGTAAGGTTCCTTAAAGATATTTACCCACATAAAATTGTCCATCAGGATTCAACAGCTAGGTTCTTCCTCGAAAGGAGGGATGCAGAAACAGCAAGAAAATTAAATAATAACAAGAAAATCCAGCAAGTTTAAGTGTTTTAAGTCAGGTGATATTTTGTTTTGTCTTTAAAAATACAGGTGTATATATATATAACTTCTTATCCCATAACAAAAAGAAGAAAATAAATAGAAAAATTAAACCATAATGCAGCAAATGCTAGGAAGAAAATAAATAGAAAAATTAAATATATCAACTTATAGTCCATTAGCTAGGAAATATTTTATATTCAGAGGAGATATAATTATATTTTTTTAATATGAAATATAAAAATATTTTTACTTTAAATACTTTAAAGATAAAAATTTCAATATAAAATAAAAATATTTTGAAATAATATCTGAGAATTCATTTTTACAGCACATAATTGATATTAATTACTGTAACATAGCAGTAGCAAAGGAATATATATTTGTCCTCACGCAAGCATAGATACATGTATCGAAGGGGGACCAGAGATTTAGCAAGATTAAAGGTATATATCCATACCTTTTTATCAATAAAATCGGCCCAGAACATGGACTGAGCTCTTTCATAAGGATCAGAAGGTAGCAAAGGAGCCTTGTCCCTCCACACATCATCAATATACTGAACAATAATAAGGGATTCACACACTGGTTTTCCTCTGTGGACGAGAACTGGAATCTTCTTGTAAACTGGATTCATCTGCAGAAGCAAATCACTCTTTCCGTTCATCAAGTCCTGTTCAATATACTCATACTTGACTTCCTTCTCAGCCAGTGCTATTTTGACTCTCATGCCAAAAGGGCTTGCCCAGAAATTCAACAGTGTCACCTCATCAGCCATGGTTGAAGTGAAACAAAATATCACTAGATCATAAATAGTAGAAAGCAAGACTTTATAGCAGACTTGCTATCTTCATCTGCAGAGTGTATGTGGTTGTGATAAATCGTGGAAAAAGTTGCTAAGCTATAGGCTAATCAATGATAAAGTAAGCAAAAATTATATTTAGAATAATGTTTATTCACGACCAAAAGTATTCCACCCAGTTATGAAGGCCGGTTTGTGTTTCTTTAATAGAAAGTGAGTTTTTAAAAATTATTTTTAAAATTTTTTTATGTTTGTTTATTATTAAAAAAATTAATTAATAAAAAATATTTTTCAGTTAAATAAAATTTAATTTAGTTTTTAGAAGAGTATTTTTTTATTTAGAAAGAATATATTTTTCAGAAGTTATGAAAAATTTAAAAATATCATATTAATTATTTGCTAATTATATCAAATTTGATTCTCAAAATTTTGATTGTTATATATTTTGTTTTGAATCTTTTTTTTTCCAATTTCATCTCTTAAAATTTGATTTAATTTGATTTTTATATTAACTTTAATCTTCATAATTATGATTGTTTTTTGCTTTTCTTTTATTATTTTTTTAATTGAAATTTCTTATCTATCAAAATTGATCTATATTCTTTTAATTGTTATATTTATTTAATTTGAAATAATTTATGAAATTATAATTTTTATTATTATTTTAATTTCATCATTTTTTAACTTTTTTATCTGTTAGATTTGATTTCTATTATTTTAATTGTTATTTATTTTATTTGAGATAATTTATGAAATTAGATTTTTCTTTCAATTTCATTCTCATTCAACTTTTTAATTTATAAGATTTGTTACTCAGTAAACTTGAAAAAAAAACATTAATAAGTTATTTTTCAACTTATTTTCCATGATATAACCAAACATTACAAATTGTATTTCAACTTTTTTTCATGACACTACCAAATATATAAAAAAAATAATTCATTTCCTAGAAATCTACTTTTCAAAAAAACCACTTTTCAAAAAAATATATTTCCCAGCAAACAAATAAGACCTAAAATCAAATTGAGTTTACCACCCAGAAGGTTAAATTTCAAGTTATATGAGTTAACTCAAAACAATTTTTTTTTGTTAGTTTTAACATTTTATATGTAAAGTTAAAAAATATATAAATATAAACTATATATATTGTAAACTATAAAATTTAAAAAATTATTTTAAAATACTTTTTATTAGACATTAAAAATATAATATATTAAGATTATTTCAACCGTTGAAAGTATTTTAAAAAAAAAACCTTATCAACTTTTTTCCTTTTGAACACACACACTTTTAATATCATATTTAAAAAAATAAAATATTATTTTAATGTTTATATATAGAGTAAACAATAACGTGAAATTACACTTTCTTTTATGTTTATTGTATAATATATAATGTATAATGAAGAGAAGGCATATGATAAATTACAATTCACTCCTTGAGAGGTGCACGTTTTGTTAATTAACAACCAGAACCTCATATTTCTTTTATTTATTTATTTAAGCACAACTTATATAATTAAAATTTGATTCAATCAAGGAAATACGAAACCATCAATTAAATTTTAATTAAAAAACATTTGTAATTAAAATTATTGAGATTTGAGGATTTTAAATGAAAATGACCCTAGATCTTAAAAATCAATTGAAGAGCTTCCAAAACTTTGATTTAATGGTTTTTTGTTTTTTTTTGAAAAGAAATATCTTAAAGCAACGTCTTGTTGATTTGGTAATGATTGTCATGCAATGCACAAGAAAGATAAAATCAAGAATATAATTCAATACTCAAGAAGTAATTAAATATACGAATTTAACATACTTAATGTAAATAAAAAAATTAATATTTAAAAATCATAAGATTTAGATTCATTGGATGATCTTTATTTTAATTATAACCATATATTTGAATGTCTTGATAAAAGAATATGAAGTTATATTTTTGTTGTTTTCTTGTTTTCTTTTGATAATAATAATTGAATTACAAGTTTTTTTATTTAAGTTGTTGCTGTGTATTTTCTTCTTCATTTAATCTTTTTTAAATAGAAAAAACTATAGTAAATTGTCTGGTAACCACTCATCTTCTTCATTCCTTTTTATTCTAAGGATGTGTGACTTCAAGTGCTCTCTTTCATTTCTTCATATATCATATCTGTTTCTTTTGACAACTCTGAGTTGTTTCTATTATGTATTCTAATCTTCCTTTTACTTGATCCAACTTTGTTCTCCATTTTGTATTATTAGTTCAACTTGGAACCAAATCTTGTTCTTCTTAGGCTCTGTGTTGTTTTTGTGAAATTGCTTTTGAAAAAAATTAATTTTTTTTATTTACTTTAAATTAATGTTTTTTTTAGTGTTTTCAAATCATTTTAATGTGCTGATATCAAAAATGAATTTTAAAAAAATTAAAAATATATTATTTTAATACATTTTCGAATGAAAAACACTTTGAAAATCAAATACACTCCCAAACAGGCTTTAATCTGGTTCAAATTTATCAAACATTTGTCAAGTCTAGTCTTTTCTTAGGTCTGTATTTCTTGTTTTTAGTATAACATCCATGCAATTATCTTTCTTGGATTATCTCGTCAAACTCGTAAACTAAATTATGATATCATGATAACCTAATAGAAACAAAATAAATCACAAAGCTCATTTTTCTTAAAGAAAATACTAGCTACTTTTCAAACCTATGACCTGGGTAATAGACTGAAAGCACCATACCTCGTAAAAATCATGAAATTTAATTCTCAACCAATCAAATTATAAATGATAAAATTCAAAAATATAATTTTAATTATACAAAAAGATTAAAAAAATAGCAATTAAAAGAACAAGGATCAAATTGAAACACAATAAATTTTATTAAAGGATGAAATTGAAAACAAATTAATTTTTTTTAAAAAAAGACCAAGAACAAAAATTAAAAATCAAAAGAATAAGTATTAAAGTGGAAATTCTCATAAATTAGAGGACAACTCTAAGACTTTGCATGATTGTCGTAAATTTTAACCAAAAAAAAAAAGAAAAGAGAAAACAAAAATTACTAATGACAAACTATGCCACCAATAACCATACACGTCGCTCTAGAAAAAAAAAAGGACATGACGACAGTTCTAATGGTATGGTCTATAGTGTTTTTTAATTTTTGGTTTCTTGTTTTAGCTTTTGGTGATTTAAAAATAAATCTAAGTTACTAAATTATTAGATTAATTTAGGAATCATTAAATTAACCCCTTTTTTTCAGTGTATTTAAAACCCAATATAAATTAAGTTTCGGTTTCTTAAATTAAGCTATTGCACCGGATTTAATAACAATCAAATGGATAGGTATAATTAATGTTTGCCAAAGATCAACGTGGTGGATTGATTGACACTCGTTGATTGAGCGGCTTCTGGGTTGCCACGCACTACAATATTGTTGATTCTTTTTCTTCGAGCTGTCTATGGTTGTAGCGTTGGGGATGGTATGTTAGGGACATTTATCAACTTTTCTTGACAGGGAAGACTGCCTTTTAAAATTATTTTTTTAAAATTAATATGTTTTTTTATGTTTTTAAATTAATTTAATGTGCTGATATTAAAAATAATTTTTTAAAAATAAAAAAATATTATTAACATATTTTTGTAAGTGAAAAACAATACAACCCCCCTTCAACACGTTAATATAATAAAATTGATGAATATTTATATGGAATTAATGGATATTTTATGGATTTAATAAATAATAAATAAAATATTAATATTATAAAATTCAATTCAAAATTCCTCCAAACTTAATCCAAATCATATATTTATATTATATAAACACTTTAATATAGATATATATAATATTTATCATTTTATTATTCAATATAGGTATACACACTTCAATATATATAATAACTATTTTGTTTTTTATTTATCAGTAAATAATAATAGATAATAAATACTTATTAAATACCTCAAACTTGATGAATAATTTATAGATATTTAAATTTTTTATATGATGAATAATAAATTAAATATAAATATCAAGAATTTCAACTGGGGTACCCATTTACAACCCTAGTTATTGACTGTAGATTTTATGGGATCGGTTCCTTCAATGAATAAAAAGTCTGCAATTATGCAAAAGAAGAGAGCGTTACTATTTTATAAAAATCTCTCTGGCTATGGAATTATTCTTTATATTCTTTACTCAAGCTTTAATGTTTTTGCCACGCGTCTATTTTTTATAAAACGAAAAGTTAGAGAATTTACTTACCTAAAGACATTAAATTTGTCTAGTTTTCATGCGAAGAATTTCCATGGATGATAACTTGCTGATTTTGCTGGAAGAATTAGAAATGGCTACAATTCAAAGATTTCAGATACGCTACCTGCAGTGCCTTGAAGTTCATGCTCTAAACTTCCTAGCATGTGCAGCATTGGTCGGTAGCCCAAGCCGATGGACCTCGACCAAAATACACAAGGCCTGATGATGAGTCACAGCCTGCAGCTCCTTTCCAGGATGATCAGTGATCATGAATGCAGCTTGGAGAAAAAGAATAAATGTTGCAGAAAGTTGTTCGCTGCCAACCAGATCTTGACACAAGTTTCATTAATACATATGTATTTATATCATAACCACCGAGTTGAAGTTCAACTTTACAGGGAGAAAACCACATCCTAAGTCAGGCACGACGAGGTTCCCTCTCGGACTATAAGCACAAGGCAGGCACAGCTAAGTGCCCTCTCAGACTAGAAACACAAGGCAGGCACAGCTGTCTGCCCTCCTTATTTAAAATATAAATCACTCAGAACACAAGTAAAACTTCTTAACAGGAAATGGCACATGCCTGATCTGCATGTTGTTCTTTCTTCTACTCAATACCAAACTTCTTCATCAGCATCAGAACGAAATCATAGACCTTTTGTGGATCTTCAAGGGCCTTGGATACAGTCTCTTTCTGCAAGCACCTCTTACAGTAAGCAATCATCTTCGGACACTCGGCCTCTATGTTGAAGTTTCCGATGGTCTCATAGGCATAAAACCAGGAATAGAAAGGAACAAGTGCTATATCAACGTAGCCGATGGTCTCGCCCCCAAAGTAAGGCTTGTCTCCGAGCTCTCCTTCCATCAACTTGAGGCTGTCAATGAAGTCCTTCTTGGCTGCCTCCTGTTCTTCTCCTTTTTTCGTCCATATCTTCCTCCCAAGGTCATATATCTGCAGATTCATACCATCACACAAAGGTAAAAATAAAAAAATAAAAAATCAAAGACTCTTTGGAATCACAAAAGCCAAAAGTAGCCCCAAACCCAAAGTCCTCGTTGAGATTTCCTTGTTAGCTACAGTAATTAATACCTGTATACAGGGTAAAGCAAAATAATTCACTGTCACAAAGTGCACAAATCTAACACAACTAAATTGAGGAACAGTGATGGTGCCCAGAATCTTCTCTTTTACTAGGTTGAAAGTGACTGGAAGTAAAAAATCAAATCTTTGAGAGCAAAAACCAACCAACCAAATTAG
The DNA here is from genome assembly GCA_015852605.2 of Populus deltoides. NCBI lineage: Eukaryota > Viridiplantae > Streptophyta > Magnoliopsida > Malpighiales > Salicaceae > Populus > Populus deltoides. The sequence continues at coordinate 18,304,936 of CM027580.2, forward strand.
AAGGCTCTGGACATTTTTTCCCACCACAATAAAGGAAAGCTTGATCAACAGGAAATTAACCTCAAGTGTCACTGTCAATGATATATTTTTTGATACTTGAGGGTGAGTGGGTGGCTACTGAGTACTGACAACCCACCTGTAGCCATTAACTCACTCATACAGACAGAAATATCATCACCTGAGTCCAAATTCTTATCTTCGTTGCAACCTTCTATGACATTTTTTTTATGTTTTCCTGTTGAATCTTTAAAGCAGTTGGATACACCCAACTTGGTAATCCTTTTTTTACAAAAACATCCTGCCAACCTCTAATTTAATTCTCATGAATTCGCCATAGTAAAAATATAGTTCATCAATTAGAAACCTTAATGACCATTTTTTTTATCAACAAAAGAAAAATCACCGCCAACAACAATTGAGATGAACATAAACAGAATTTCGACCAATCCATATCATGATGCCTAGTTTCTTCCTTTGATATTAATCTTAGTGCTGTACAGTTTTAATTTTTGTTTTATGCTATTCTACTTCTTTCAAGCTGATCAAATTTCAAAATAGGTTTAATCAGATCATAGCTCAAATCTAACAAATTCAAGAACAAAAAAGATGGAACTCTTTAAGTGCAAAGAAACACACCTTCTTGTCAACAAAATCAGCCCAGAACCTAGACTGAGCTCTCTGGTACGGATCAGAAGGCAACAAAGGAGCGCTATCCTTCCACACCTCATCAATATATTGAACAATAATAAGTGACTCACAGACAGGTTTCCCATTATGGACAAGAACTGGGATTTGCTTGTTAACAGGATTCATTTGAAGGAGCAAAGCACTTTTGCTCCTCAAATCTTCTTCACTGTACTCATACTTGACGCCCTTTTCAGCCAACGCTAATCTCGCTCTCATACCAAATGGACTTGGCCAGAAATCCAACAGGGTCACTTGATCACTAGCCATTCTTGAAGTGAAAAAGAAGATGTTGCAACTTGCAAGTCGGGGTTCTTTTGCTTTGTTTTCTTGGGATACAAATATGGTTGTGCTCTGGCAGTATCGAAATGCGAGTATTTGTAGTTGGAAAAAGGCTGGAGTGAGTGGATTATGGCAGATTTTTTAGGGTTGTGTGATTGAAGGGCTGAGAATAATATAACTTTTATTTTGGTTTTGTTTAATATTTAAAATTTTCAGTCTGGAAAGGTATTGTTACAACATACAAGTCTGAATTTTATTATTTTTAATTAAAATTTAATTATTGTCTAAATAATATGCATCTGTATAAATTTTAAATTTAAGCAGCTATCAGTCTAAAAAATAAAATAAAATAAATTATATATGAAATAATTTAAAAGTCTAAATAACTTTTATTCAAAAAATAAATAATTATTAGAGAATAAAATGTATCATATCATGTTATCTTGAGGAATAAAATATGGTTATTTGACAGACTGCATGAGAGAGATGTCTAATATGTCAGCATATATAGTACGTTATCAAGGGCCCCAAGCTGTTTATTTTCTGGGCCTTTCCATGACTTTTTTTTATATAAATTTTTTTTATTTTTAAATTATTTTAATTTTAATATTTTTAAAAAAATTATTTTAATGTGTTAAGGTAAAAATAAAAATAATTTTAAAAATTAAAAAATATTATTTTTTTTTTCAATTCATTTTTTTTTTTTTTCAATGAAAAAAATAAAAAAAATTCATTATTGTTGAAAACAATCCTAAATAAACAATTTAAAAAACTTGAAATTGTGAATGTTTTGCAATACAAAAAGTAAATGCAGCACTGTCTAGTAGCCAAAACCTTATTTCTAGAATAGAGGCTGAAGTATCTTGGCGTCCCTTCCATGCTAGAGGCTTTTTTATTTTTTTCGTGCATATTCAAGAAATCAAATTAGCCCCTTGCTTTTATTTTGTTATTTTATTATTCATTTTCTAAAGAAGTTTTTAGTTATTTTGAAAATAAGACAGGTTATTTTTTTAAAAAAATTAGTTTTTTCTTTTTAAATTAATTAAACTTCTAGGTTTAGCAACAAATCGGCTTGTCGAGAAATCCAACAAAGTCACCTCATCACCAACTATTGTTGAATTGAAAAAGAAAACGATGCAAGTGGCTCTGTTTTTTTTCCGTGTTTGAAAAGTTAAATGATTTGTTTTTTTAATTTCATCCAAGTTATTATGTTATGTTGAAATAATTTTTTTACAGTTTAATTTTTAATCTAAATCAAATAAAAAATTGAATCATGAAATTTTTATTTTATCAATTTTGTCCCTATATTTTATTTTATTATTAATTAATTTACCCTTTATACTGACCAAGTTGATTGGTTCACATTAGTAAAGTGAATTATAATATAAAATAAAATGTAATTTTTTATTATTAATAAAAGTGTAATCAACGGAGATAAAATAAAATGACTAAATTATATAATATAAAGTGTAATTTTCCCTTATTATGAAGCCAGTAATATTTCAGTCACAAATTACTTAGCTTGATTTAATCTGAATAATTAGTGTTTTTTTTTTGGGTTAATGGTGTGAAAATTGACCCTTGTAAAGTCGCATAACCGAATGAAAAAAAGGGTATAGACAAAATGTCGATTTCTAGTGCTCATAGCCTTGTTCTTTGCCATGAAATATTCCAGTGTGGTGGGGCAACACGAACATCCCATCACTTTGACCTCCCTCTGTATCTCTCTCTCAATTCCTAGAAGTGGTGCATCATCAGCTCTTTTTACCAGTCTTAAAAATGATGAAAGGGAGACACTGAGAGCGGGCCATAGACGTTGTAATGGGACAGCTCCATTTCCATGGGCCAGAAGGGTTTTCGGTGAAGACTAAAACGGTAGTTGCGATAGCTGTTGTGATTGTGATTTAAAAAAATTATTTTATAAAAAATTGTTTTAGTTGTAGTTGGTTTGAAAAAATAGGTGTTTGGTTAAAACTGTGGTTGAAATTAAAATTGAAAAAAAAATAGTTTAATATGTTTGGTTAAGAATGTTTTTGAAATTGAGGTTATAAAATAATTTAAAAAAATATAAATTAATATTGATGGTTTTTAATTTAAATATTGTGGATTTAACTATTGCGGTAACATCATGAAATAAATCATACTTTATATATATAAAAAAAATTTATTATTCTATTAAACTATCTACAATTCCATTACGTATAAAATTTATCTGACAAGAACTACAGTTTCCATAATTTTTTAGCGTGTAATAAAATTAGATAAAATATTATCATGTATAAAATTCACTCTAAATTAGTTTTTTTTAAAAAATTAACACACCTAAAAAAAAAGGGTCCACGTAGTGCCAGTGCAAGAGAATTGCACTGTTCACTATTTTTAACATGAACAGTGTAATTTTCTTGCACTGTTCATGAACAGTGCAAAAAAAACAAGAAATAGATGATTTGCAAGTACTGCGTTTCCAACACAAAAAAGAGGTGGAACCCAGTAAATAGTATGCCATATTTTTATTTAACCAAACAGCTACAACTGTTTTTTAAATAAAACACAGCCGCAGAGCTAAACAGGCAATAAAAAAGGAGTCGTGTTGTGAATGCCCCCACAGCATCTGGGGTTTCAAATCACACAGTCAGAATCTACAATACTGTGATGGGACCTGAGTTTTCAGCTGACAATGCCAGTCAGCTGGATGGAAAGATTATCTCTTCATTCTAACCACTGTTTACAAGGAGGATAACAGTAATTATGGCCCTGACGACGCATCAGAGGTATATATTGTCGCCTGTGAAAGTTGAGATTAAGGCGCATTTGTTTGCTGGAAAGTAGATTTTTTTTAAAAAGTGAATTTTGGAAAAAGTGAATTCCAGGAAAGTATTTTCTGATGTTTGGTAGTGTAATGGAAAATAAGTTAGAAAACACTTTCCAGTGTTTGGTTATGTCATGGAAAATGAGCTGGAAAATAACTTATTAATGTTTTATTTTTCTCAAGTTTATTAAAATAATGAGGAACAAATCTTACAAATTAAAAAGTTGAATGAGAATGAAATTGAAAAAAAATATAATTTCATAAATTATCTCAAATAAAATAAATAATAATCAAAATAATAGAGATCAAATCTAAAAAATTAAAAAAAATAAAAGGTGAATAAATTAAAATAATAATAATTAACATTTCATAAATTATTTCAAATAAAATAAGTAACAATCAAAAGAATAAGGACCAAATTTGATAGATAAAAAATTTCAATAAAAAAATGATAAGGAAAAAGCAAATAGCAATTATAAAAATAAGGACCAAAATTAATATAAAAATTAAATTTTAAGAGATAAAATTGAAAAATAAATATACAAAACAAATTATATATAGCAATCAAAAGTTTGAGGATCAAATTTACTATAATCAGCAAATAATGACATTTCTAAATTTTTCACAACTTCCGGAAAGTGTTTTCCGCCCAAATTTTCCAGGAAAACACTTTCCTGAAAACCAAGCCAAATTTTTCTTTGACTGGAAAGTGTTTTCCATTGACCAACTTTTCTAATGGCAAACAAACACAGGAAAGTTTGGAAAGTGATTTCCCGGAAACCACTTTCCGGAAAACAAACACAGCCAAAGGGAAAACACTTTCCTGGAAACTAAACCAAATTTTTTCTTGACTGGAAAGTGTTTTTCGTTGACCGGAAAGTGTTTTCTGTTGACTGGAAAGTGTTCTTCGTTGACCGGAAAGTGTTTTCCGTTGACCAACTTTCCTAATGACAAACAAACACAGAAAAGTTTGGAAAGTGGTTTTCCGAAAAGTGAATTCCGGGAAACAAACATGGCCTAAGTTAACTTGCATGGAGTCTGTGGTTAAAAAAGGTTGTCATGTAGTTGATTCCATCAAAACATATGAACATCTGGAAAATTCTTTATGAGAAATGTCTTGTTAGAGTAATTTTCCAGTGTTTTTGTATACTGCCCATTTGTTTGCTAGATAATTGTTTTTTCTTTAAAAAATGAAATATTTTAGAAAAATAAATTATTTTTCGATGTTTGGTAGTGCAATGAAAAATAAGTTGGAAAACACTTTCTAGTATTTGATTATGTCATGGAAAATGAGTTGGAAAATAACTTATTAATGTTTTATTTTTTTCAAGTTTATTAAAATAATAAGGAACAAATCTTACAAATTAAAAAGTTGAATGATAATGAAATTAAAAAAAAAATAATTTCATAAATTATCTCAAATAAAATAAATAATAAAAAAATAATAGAGATCAAATCTAAAAAATAAAAAAAATGAAAAGATGAAGAAATTAAAATAATAATAATTACCATTTCATAAATTATTTCAAATAAAATAAGTAACAATCAAAAGAATGATAACCAAATTTAATAGATAAAAAATTTCAATTAAAAAACAAGAAGGGAAAAGCAAATAACAATTATAAAAATAAGGACCAAAGTTAATATAAAAATTAAATTCTAAGGGATCAAATTGAAAAAAATATTCAAAACAAAATATATATAGCAATCAAAAGTTTGAAGACCAAATTTGATATAATCAGCAAAAAATATGACATTTCTAAATTTTTCACAGCTTTCAGAAAGTGTTTTCCGCCCAAAATAAAAGGAAAACACTCTCCTGAAAACCAAGTTAAATTTTTTTTTGACTACAAAGTGTTTTCCGTTGACCAGAAAATATTTTCTAGTGACAAATAAACACAAAAAATTTAAAAAGTAATTTTCTAGAAACAACTTCAAGAAACAAACTCACCTTATTTGCAGTAAACAGTGTAACATTACACTGTTAATGAACAGTAAAAAAACAAAAAAAATTGGAATGCACGCTTTAGGGTTATGAAAATCCAGTATAGAATTACAAAATTACAGTACAAAACAATCATCGTATGTTTATAATGGTTTAATCTGTAGTTATAAGATGTGATTTAGAAGTTGACATGGAGAAAGCCTCTGGTACAAGTTTAACGGTTTAATTAGGTTTTTTTTTTTTTTTAATTCATAAAACAATATTAGAAACAAACTAAGTTTTTTTCACTAAGTCAAATCCCAGATTGACGAATTGGGCCGGGTCTTATTATTACTAATTACAGGAAGACTAACGTCTTTCTTTATTACAATCACGCCTCAATGACAAACTTACCATTGACATGGAAATCCAAGCTACCGTACGTGCTCTCTTCAACTCCCTTTACCAACTAAGACCATCGATGAAGTCTCAGCCATCCACATCCGTGGAGAAACTAAAAAGAAAAGGACAGTCTTACTCTTGGAATTCCAGGCCACAATTTATTCTAGCCGTGCAAAAGAAGCTGGAATTAAGTCCTGTGTTCATACTCTGTTTTTTCTCTTTTTTTCTTTTTTCGAGCTAATAGGGTTTAGAAATCCCACCACAGATTGTAAATTTCTCCGTCTACTTCGATTTTTATCTCTTTTTGACAGTAAAGGCCTATAAAATATCTGTCCAATGCACGGAAATGCAGAAGTTATGAACCAAATATACAAACAACTCTCATTTCTGAAGTTACGATACCCTCTCACAGCCATGCGGAACGGTTGCTTCCTGATCCCTTTCACAGTGATACTATGGAGCAGTTTTGTTGCGACCTTGGTGGCTGATAGAGTAACCAGCATTAACACTGATCAAGATGCTCTTCTTGCCTTGAAAGACCACATAGTTAATGACCCTCAAAACCTGCTCACCACCAACTGGACTGCTACTACCTCTGTTTGCGACTGGGTTGGTGTCACTTGTGGAACTCGCCACCGTAGGGTCAGAGCCTTGAAACTCTCTCACATGGGTCTTACAGGTACCATCCCTCCACATTTGGGAAACTTGTCCTTTCTAGTTTTTGCCTCCTTCTATAATAATAGTTTCCGTGGCTCTCTCCCGGACGAGTTGGCTAAGTTACGTAGGCTAAAATACTTAAGCTTACAAAAGAACTACTTCGGCGGGGAGATCCCATCATGGTTTGGGTCCTTTACTAGGCTCCACACGTTGTCTCTAGCTAATAACAGTTTTACTGGTGCGATTCCACCGTCATTGTTCCACCTCTCAGAGCTAGATGGCTTGGACTTGTCCAACAATGATCTTCAAGGGCACATTCCAGGAGAGATTGGCAAGCTTCCCAAGTTGAGGATACTGTATTTGAGTCATACTGGCCTTTCAGGTTCCATCCCCTCTGCAATCTTCAACATTTCTTCATTGCAGGTCATTGATCTTACTGGAAACATGCTCTCAGGTTCCATGCCCTCAGCTAATGTCACCATGTCCTCACTTCGGATTCTTGACTTTGGTTTCAATAATCTAACTGGTAGCTTGCCATCAAATTTGTTCAACAATCTTCCCAATCTGGAAGGATTGTACTTGAGTAGGAACCTATTTCATGGCCAAATTCCTGCAGCTTTATTTGGATGCACACAACTGAAAAATCTCTCTATGTCCTATAACAATTTTGAAGGAAAGATACACAAAGATATCAGAAATTTGACAGAGCTTGAACTGCTATATCTTGGCTACAACAAATTCAATGGTAAGTCTTCTCTATTGGCCTTGCAATGGAAATGATATGAACAACACTTTAATCAGAATCTATTCTTTGTCCAGGACTTTTGAACAGCTAAACTTTAGTTATTTGTTTGTAAATGTTACCAAATGGAGATATTTTAGCTTTTTCATCGCCATGTATTTTGGACATTCTATCTATGAGTCTTTAGTCTGCTCTTTAACCTCACCACCAAACTAACCGAGAAGAAAAGCATAAATATTTATATGTTACTTCTGCTTTGTAGATGTAGAGGTCTAAGTAGAAGTTTTATGTTGCAGATGCAGAAATGCTGTCGTCCATCAGCGATGTTCTCAGTTTGGAGTTACTCAGCCTAGAAAATAGTTGCCTAACTGGTCCAATTCCCTCTGCTATTGGAAATCTGACCCTTCTAAGGTATATTGGCCTAACGGATAACAACCTGACAGGTATGGTACCCTTCTTTCTGTTTTGTGTTATCACCACTTTTCACCATTAAAATAGTAAAACTTCAAGTGACTTATGATTACAAGTGTTTTAACTGTGGCAGGAACAATTCCACCGGAGATTGGTAACCTAGTGAATCTAGAGGCAATCATGTTGTCAATTAACAGGATTGGTGGCCCTATTCCCGTCAGAATCTTTAACATCTCAACATTGAGATCTATCCAAATGACGGGAAATTATCTCTCAGGCCATCTTCCATCAAGCATAGGTCTCCAGCTTCCAAATCTTGAGCGACTTCTCGTAGGAGGAAACAAACTCAGTGGTCCATTCCCTGTCTCTCTCTCCAACGCTTCTGAACTCCTTACACTGGAATTGAGTTCAAACTTTTTCTTTGGTCCTATTCCTGATGCATTTGGCGATGATTTAAGGAACCTAAGATATCTCAATCTGGGGAATAATAGTTTTACCAGCAACTCTCTATCTTCAGAGTTGAATTTCTTAACGTCTTTGACAAATTCCAAGAATTTGAGACAAGTATTCCTGAGCCATAATCCATTGAAGGGGACTCTTCCGATTTCGGTAGGAAACCTCTCCTCTTCCCTCGAAGACTTTGTTGCTGATAGTTGCCAGATTAAAGGCAGTATACCCGAAGGAATTGGCAACTTGAGTAACTTGGTACTTTTGAGTCTACAAGACAATGATCTAAAGGGAACCATTCCAACTACAATTGGAAGATTAAGGAAGCTCCAATCTTTATCATTTTCAGGAAATAATTTAGAAGGGTCCACCCCATCTGATTTGTGTGATGTAGAGAGTTTGACTTTCTTATATCTTGGGGAGAATAAGCTAGTTGGATCAGTGCCTTCATGTTTAGGCAATGTCAGTTCTCTAAGAGAGTTATCAATGGGCGCCAACAATCTTACATCCACAATACCTCTGACCTTATGGAGACTAAAAGATATCCAGCAACTACAGTTGTCATCAAATTCCTTAAGTGGCTCTCTCCCACTAGATATCAGCAATCTGAAGGTTGTAAGGCTTTTAGATATATCAGGAAATCAATTATCAGGTGAAATCCCATCTAGCATCGGGGACCTCAATGATCTAGCTTATCTCTCTTTGTCCAATAATAGATTGCAGGGGCCTATTTCTCGATCATTTGGTGACATGGTAAGCTTGGAATTCTTAGATTTATCAAGAAATAATCTCTCAGGAGAAATTCCCAAGGACATGGAGAAACTTACATATCTTAAATATTTCAATGTGTCTTTCAATGGACTTCAAGGGGAAATACCTGGTGGAGGACCATTTAAAAAGTTCTCAGCTCGATCATTTTTGGGGAATGAAGCATTGTGTGGTTCTCCTCAGATGCAAGTCCAACCATGTAAGACTAGAGGTCGTCATCAATCGAAGAAAGCAACTGCAAATGTATTTAAGTATATTTTACCAGCGATTGGAGCTGTGGTAATGGCTATGGCCTTTACTGTCCTCTACGTAATGCGTGGCAGAAGGAATGAGAAGAAAAAACAAGGAGATTTTCCAGATTTAGCAACATGGAGAAGAGTTTCATTTCAAGAGCTTGAGAGAGCAACCGATGGATTTGACGAGGTCAACTTGCTAGGTACGGGGAGCTTTGGCTCAGTTTACAAGGGGTTGTTCTCAGATGGAGCGAACGTTGCTGTAAAGGTTTTTCATTCGCAGCTAGAGGGAGCATTCAAGAGTTTTGATGTTGAGTGTGAGGTGTTGCGCAGCATCCGCCATCGAAATCTTGTGAAAATCATCACAAGTTGCTGCAACATTGACTTCAAAGCCTTGGTGCTTGAGTTCATGCCTAATTGGAGCCTTGAAAAGTGGCTGTATTCCCACAACTTTTTCTTGGATCTCCTACAGAGGTTGAACATTATGATCGATGTTGCGTCGGCACTTGAATACCTTCATCATGGCAATGCAACGCTCGTGGTCCACTGTGATTTAAAGCCTAGCAATATCCTGCTTGATGAGAATATGGTCGCTCATGTGAGTGATTTTGGCATTGCTAAACTCCTCGGCGAAGGGCACTCCATCACACAAACAATGACACTAGCTACTGTTGGTTACATGGCACCAGGTAATGCTCCAATTTTGTTGTTTCATTAAAACTTACACAGAAAAGAAGTTAAGAACTAATGACTAAATCACACTTTCCTCTTCTCCCTAAATCCCCCTTTTCATTCATACTAATGACTGAATATAATTTGCATGTAGAGTATGGATCCGAAGGGATTGTTTCTGTCAAGGGTGATGTGTATAGCTACGGTATTCTGCTGATGGAAACTTTTACTAGAAGAAAGCCCACCGATGAAATGTTTACTGGAGAAATGAACTTGAAACTTTGGGTCAAAGATTCATTACCTGGTGCAGTAACTCAAATTGCAGATGCTAACTTGAAAGATCATGGACAATATCCTGCTGCTAAAAAAGATTGTCTATCATCCATTCTGGAATTGGCCCTGCAATGTTCTGCAGAACAGCCTGAGGAGAGGATAGATATCGAAGATGCTCTCACTACTATCAAAAAGATCAAAGCAAAGTTTCTAAAGGATTCGCGAGGGATTGAAACTTCATATATTTAGTTAAAATTTGTCCCTGTCTGTCTCTTTTCAGAAGTCTGCACCAAGTGTCCTGTTAATCTCCGTTCTTGTAGTAAATCTTAATAGCAGAACCTTGGTAATGTGATCACCAAACAACTGTAATGAATAAGAAACTTCATCAGCTATGCTAGCGAGAAAGAATGTGTAACAATCATTTCCAGTCGTTTTTCGTTCTTCCATTCAATCTCTACAGTCCCTCATCATATATAGCTACTATTGCAAATACTATTCATCTTCAATTTTGTACCTTTCCTACCATTTATTTGCATTAAGAAGTTGTTCAATCCATCCACTGCATCGCTTAGTTCACCAAAACAACATGTAACCAGTGACGACTCCCACAAGCATTCGGCAACCATATCAACCAAAGCAAATATCCAACTAGATATTGGAGCTCTTGATAAAGGTTATATATCAAGTATAATTTATTTTTTATTGCTCAATATATTGAGCTTTATTTCTCTAACTATGATATTGGATTTAGTCTTAGGTGTTAGTTTATTGTAACTCAAGTTGTTTTAAGGAATAATTTAACTTTTGAAACTAAATTCGTATCCCGAAGAAGCACTTTTGAACAGTTTGCTCTAAAATACATTGAAACACTTTGTATCCACGCCTAAAAAAAGCCCAGGACCTCCGGTAAACTGGATAATCATACGCAAGTGGGCGAGAGATGCTCCTAGCGTGTCTTCGCACTAAAATCTTAATTTAAAATGATCCTCTATATCATCTCTTTTCCATCTAAGACAAACTTGCTAAACAATCCATGCCACCACGTACCCTTGGCTTGAACGCATCCAGCACACCAGACCTCCCACAATTCCATATTTTTCCATGAATAGGATTTTCCGATCGATCACCTTCACAACTTGCAGCAATCATTGAAAAATTATTAACATAATCAGTAACTTTGAGCTTACTTTTTGGTTATTCTCTTTTCCATTTTGATTGCACTTTACCTGAAAGAGTTAGATTATTTCCTTATAAAAAGGACTTGAAGTTTTAACATTGTAATCTACTCTTGTTAATGATTGTAGGTTTCAATCTTTGTGAATGAAAGTGCAAGTCACAATATTTTACTTGAGCATTCGGTTATGATCTTTTGTGTTTAAGTTATAGTTTTAATCCTATATATGAAAAATACCATATGGGTTTGGACTTTGAGCCTGTTAAAACAAACAAATAAATAAATAAATAAATAAAAAAAGTAATTCCTAATTACTGCTCATTGTAGAATTATAAAACTATAAAAGAAAATCAATTGAAAAAAACAATAAAAAAAGAATTATTTTCACTGCTAGGGGTAAAATTATCATTACTAAATTGAATGAGGGAAAACCAGTCTTATAACCTTTTATTTACACAATATATAAATTACTCTTAAAAGTAAAATTTGATTAATTATTAGCTAGGAGTATTTTTGGATTTTCAGCATAGTATAATTACTAACTACTCTTAGAAGCAAAAATTCCATAACTTGTGTCAAGGGGCTTTTAAGTTTTTTTATTTTAGTTTTTTCGTTAATATCACGTGGGGTGAGGAGTAATATAATCTTTTGATAAATAAAAAAAAAAGTTTTTGACATGTGCAACGCACATGCAAGTGAATTGAAGGAGCCAACGCCCTTCAAACAGTGTGTGGGCTTTTCCAAGTGACCAAACATTGCCTTTCATGGAAGCATTAAGAGTGGCATACCAAGATTTTCATGGTGGCAGGGCGCTTGTTTGCGGCTTGTTTGCGGTAAACTGGCGGTGTTGCTCTAATTAAGAGTGGCACACCAAGATTATCACTTTCGTTGGTGACCTAAAATTGGTGGCATTCACCTACTCTAAGGACTTTTGGGGCATCCAGGGCACCAATCATCAATTTGTTTTCATGTTCTCATGGAATTTTTTAATCATAAAGGGTATCTCTCCACCGGGGTATAGCATAAGGATAATGATGAATAAAGGCAATATTTGCACTAAAAAATTGTATTGCCTAGGATGGGATTAGGTTTTTTCCACTTCCAAGCTTTGTTTCTCTTGAGTGCTACACTACTAAATTTCACCCCTTTCAGAATTTCAAGTGTCTCAGCCACCACCTTTAGTAATTTCACAGACAGGCTTGCCCTGCTTGACTTCAAGTCCAAGATAATCCATGATCCTCAAAACATCTTCGGTTCATGGAACGATTCTCTCCATTTTTGCCAGTGGCAGGGCGTTAGGTGCGGCCGCAGACATGAGAGAGTTACTGTCTTAAAGTTAGAGTCCAGTGGCTTGGTGGGTTCTATATCACCTGCTTTGGGAAATCTCAGCTTCTTATGGGGACTTGATCTGTCAAACAATACCCTCCAAGGTAAAATCCCCGATGGACTTGGTAGACTCTTCAGGCTGCAGATTCTTGTCTTAAACAATAATTCTTTTGTTGGGGAGATACCTGGCAACCTGTCACACTGCTCTAAGCTTGACTATCTTGGTTTGGCTTCAAATAACCTTGTGGGAAAAATTCCTGCAGAGCTTGTGTCTTTGTCGAAGTTAGAGAAACTCGTTATTCACAAGAACAATTTGTCAGGAGCAATACCTCCTTTCATTGGGAACCTTACCTCTCTTAACAGCATATCAGCAGCTGCTAATAATTTTCAAGGAAGGATTCCAGACACCTTGGGTCAACTAAAGAACTTGGAATCTCTTGGACTCGGTACAAATTTTCTTTCAGGTACCATCCCACTACCCATATATAATTTGTCTACCCTCAGCATTTTGTCCTTGTCTGAAAATCAACTTCAAGGATATCTTCCATCAGATATAGGCGTCTCTTTGCCAAACCTACAATATATCCAAATTCGAGCAAACCAATTTTCTGGATCAATTCCACTGTCCATATCCAATTCTTCAAATCTGCAAGTTTTAGAAGCAGGAGATAACAGCTTCTCCGGAAAATTGTCAGTAAATTTTGGAGGCCTAAAGCATCTGGCTGTAGTTTCATTGAGCTTCAACAAGATGGGAAGTGGGGAACCTGGTGAATTAAGTTTTCTCGATTCGCTGATCAATTGCACCAGTTTGTATGCAATTGATATAGTTGGTAACCATTTTGAAGGGATGTTGCCTAATTCTTTAGGCAATCTGTCAACTGGGCTCACCTTTCTAGGCTTGGGACAAAATCAACTATTTGGAGGCATCCATTCTGGGATAGGTAATCTTATCAACTTAAACACCCTAGGTTTGGAATTTAATCAGCTTAGTGGTCCTATACCTCTTGAGATTGGCAAACTTAGGATGTTGCAACGATTTTCTCTATCTTACAACAGGCTCTCAGGTCATATCCCTTCCTCCATAGGAAACTTAACTTTGTTGCTTGAATTAGACTTGCAAGGAAATCAATTGCAGGGAACCATACCTTCAAGTATTGGCAATTGTCAAAAGTTGTTGCTGTTACATCTTTCTAGAAATAATCTTAGTGGCAATGCTCCTAAAGAACTTTTCGCTATTTCATCCCTATCGGTTTCACTAGACCTCTCTCAAAACTATTTTAATGGATCCTTACCTTCAGAAATTGGTAGTCTGAAAAGCTTAGCGAAACTGAATGTTTCTTATAATGAGTTTTCTGGTGAAATTCCAAGTACACTTGCTAGCTGCACAAGCCTTGAATATCTATACATGCAGCACAACTTCTTTCAAGGATCCATTCCATCATCTTTTAGTACACTCAGAGGTATTCAAAAGCTTGATCTGTCTCACAATAATCTGTCTGGCCAAATACCAAAGTTCTTGGATACCTTTGCCTTGTTGACTTTGAACTTATCGTTCAATGATTTCGAAGGTGAGGTTCCAACAAAAGGAGCTTTTGGAAATGCTACTGCTATATCAGTTGATGGAAATAAGAAGCTTTGTGGAGGCATATCTGAACTTAAGTTGCCTAAATGTAACTTCAAAAAGTCCAAGAAATGGAAAATACCTCTTTGGCTCATATTGCTATTAACAATAGCATGTGGTTTTCTTGGGGTAGCTGTTGTGTCATTTGTTCTGCTTCACCTTTCGAGAAGGAAAAGAAAAGAGCAATCTTCGGAATTGTCATTGAAGGAACCACTGCCAAAAGTTTCTTACGAAATGCTTCTTAAGGCAACTAATGGGTTCTCTTCAGATAACTTAATTGGTGAAGGTGGCTTTGGTTCTGTGTACAGAGGAATCCTTGATCAAGACGATACAGTGGTTGCAATAAAGGTTCTAAATCTTCAAACTCGAGGAGCTTCCAAGAGTTTCGTGGCTGAGTGCGAAGCATTGAGAAATGTACGCCACCGAAACCTACTAAAGATCATCACTTCTTGCTCAAGTGTTGATTTTCAAGGAAATGAATTTAAAGCTCTAGTTTATGAGTTTATGCCCAATGGAAGTCTCGAGATGTGGTTGCATCGAAATTCAGAAATAGATAGTCGTCAGGATGAACCTCGACATCTGGATCTTCTCCAGAGGATTGACATTGCCATTGATGTGGCTTCTGCACTTGATTATCTTCATAACCACTCCCACATGCCCATCATTCATTGTGATCTGAAGCCAAGCAACATTCTTCTTGACAGCAACATGACTGCCCATGTTGGAGATTTTGGTCTTGCAAGACTTAGTCCAGAACTCACGAACTTTAGTCAGAGCAGCTCTGTTGGATTAAAGGGAACTATAGGATATGCTCCTCCTGGTAAAACTAAATGTTGGAATGGAGGATGTACTTACTACAAGATTACCTTTAAAAAAAAAATTAGAAACAATTGCTACTGCCTTTTTCTAATGTAAAATTCTTGAATGCAGAGTATGGCCTTGGAAGTCAAGTTTCAATTTACGGAGATATTTACAGTTACGGGATCTTGTTGTTGGAAATGATCACAGGGAAGAGGCCTACTGACAACATGTTTGAGGGAACTCTTAACCTTCATGGATTTGCAAGAATGGCTTTGCCTGAACAGGTCTTGAATATTGTGGATCCATCTCTTCTATCTTCTGGGAATGTCAAGGCTGGCAGGATGAGCAATACGAGTCTAGAAAATCCAACAAGTAGCAGCGGTGAAATTGGAACTCTTGTGGAATGTGTGACTTCCTTAATCCAGATTGGACTATCATGTTCCAGGGAGTTGCCTCGAGATCGTTTAGAAATCAGTCATGCCATCACTGAATTATGTTCCATCAGGAAAATTCTTCAGTGAATGTTCTGTTTTTTGTAGAAACATTGTTGCACATGATTTAGAATGTCGCTAGTCAATTCTTCAGTTAATCTTCCTTCATGTTCCAGGGTGTGAACCATGAAGGAAGCACGTACATGTCACTAAAAGGGTCAGGCCATCAATGGCCAACACAGAATATGAACATAAGAACAAAAGCAAGACCTAGAGGAACCAGAATCAAGTGTGCCATCATCCTTCATTTCATGCTCAAGGTTTTTTTTTCTTCTTCTTCTTCGTTTTATGAACAAATAAATATAATCTTTAGCGATCAATCTTTTTATATTCTTTTTCAAGGCATGGAATTCCTCTTCAATGTTAAAACATAGAGAATATTATGAACTAAGTAATTATTTACAGTCTTTTTATATTTACGTACAATTTGATTTTTTTTATATTTTAGATATACACAGTAAAAACTATATTATTAATTTTGCATTTATAATAAAAATACTAAACTTCATTTTCCATACAATTAAAAGGACCAAAAAAGATTGAGGATGAGACAACCATAGCACGCAAAATTATCAAAATGAAGAAAAATACCTTCGAGGGACAAATCAAGGATATAAACTCCAACCAAAGCTCCACTCATGAATGAAGATCAAATATTTAATATAAATTAAAATAATAAACATTGTGGATTGATTAATGCGATTAAACTAGTTTTATATGTTTTTTTAAAAATCTTTTATGTTAAGTTACTTGAAATGTTTAAATATCTACCATATAAATGTTTAAATATCTAGTTGAGAATTATTAAAAAATAATGAAACATTCATTTTAATAAGTTAGAAATTTAGGTTTCGTTACCTGTAAAAATCTCAGTAATGAAAAGTTAAAAGAAAAATAAAAATAAAAAATGTAATAGCCACCTAATTTTAAAAAAAACTAAAAATTCTAAAATATTCACAGTTTCTTAGATTCAATTAAGGAATTAGTTATGCATAAGAAAACATAAAAATCATTATTGCTGAATCTTTTTAAATAAAAAGTTATCTTAACTATTTGTTTTTTCCAAAATTTATTCTTATGTATATTGTTCAAATTATTTTTTGAGCTTATTTACAAGTCATTTATTGTTAATAAATGTTCGCCAAGTTTGTGATATTCTTTAAATTAGAAGTCTCGCAACTCAATGATTTTTTTAATAAATTTTTTTATTTTTTAATTAAGATCATCACGCTATGTTTATGTTGGTCGTTACTACTAGGAGACTTATTAACCTAGCCATTGAAAACCAAGATTAATCCAAGCATGATATTAACTTGTCAAAAACTTGTAACTCATTTTTTAACACATTTTGATGAAGTTAAAAGTGTTGTGCTAGGCCTACAACGGTTTCTAACATTAAAAAATACATCGACCTAACTATTGAAGCTCAAACTTTAATTAAAATAATAATAATAATAATGTTAAACTTGATGAAAACTCATCAACATATTTTTATTTTTTGTTTGAAAAATAAATATTTACATACACATATATAATTAAAAAACATAATTAAAAAGGATGACAACAAATTTTTACAAAATGAAATGAACACCATTGCGAAACTAGTAAAAATAAAATAAAAAAAATAATGCATGAATAAAAAGTATGCAATTTTCAAAAATAAATTTCTAATCACACATGCATAACACAGTTTTATAAAATGAATTTAATGCTATTATGAAGCAAGTAAAAATAAAATAAAAAAAATTGCTTGAGTAAAAAGTTTTTTAAAATAAATTTGTACACACACATGCATACTTAAGAATATCACAACATAGTTTTATAAAATGAATCTAACGCTATTGCAAAGCCAATAAAACTAAAATAAAATCAAAATAAATGCATGATTGAAAAGTTGTTGAATTTCAAAAATTATTTTTTTCACAAACGTGTACTTGAAATGTGATAATACAATTTTATGAAATGAATCTAACACTAATTAAAAGCTATTAAAAATAAAATAAAATAAATTCATGAGTGAAAAGTTGCTGATTTTCAAGAAATAATTTTTACACAAACGTGTACTCAAAAAGGAACCAACAGAATTTCATAAAATAAATCTAATGCTATTGCAAATTAATCCAATAAAAAAGAAGAAGCATGTATAGTAACTATCATGCAAATTCCTAGGGTAAAAAGATAAAAAAAAAAAAGAGAGAGAGAGAAAAGAGCTAGGGTCTTACCTTGGGGCTGGTTTAAGTGTGTTTGGCAGTGTGGTTGCGGGTGCTTTTCAAATAACTTTTCGTGCCAAAATGCATGCCAATGATGTTTTTTATTTTTTAAAAATCATTTTTGACATCAGCACATCAAAACGATCCTAAACGTGCAAATCATATTAAATTTTAACAAAAAAAATTTAAATTTTTTGGAAACGCAGCCGCAGCCACGTTCCTAAACATTACCTAAGGTAGCTACTTGTGGTAGAGATTATGGTTGAGTCGTGATTGGTTTGGTTTTAATCACTTTTCTTCAGGTTTTCTTTTTCTTTTTCTTTTCTCCATTATGCTATTGTTTAACTTAAATAACTCTCAATATTACTGATGAAGACTCTTATTTCTTTTCTTTTTTTCTCTCTCTATTTTTTCTCTCTAGCTTGGATTTTTTTTATTTATTATCTATTTATAAGCAATGATGATGGTTTTGAAACCCTTCTTCATGTCATGATTATGGCCATTGATCCTTTGATTTTGATCTCTGCCCTTCACTATAATTGATGTTTGGGACAAAGCATGCTTGAATAGCCCTTTTCTTAATAATTTTTGCAGCATTTGAAAGGATTAGAACTTTGTTTTTTAGGCTGAACATGTAATATACATGCATGTAAGCGGAGTGGTGTAATTCGTGGCATTGTGGGAGGCGAGGGAGAGAGAAGCATGCAGTCAAAGGTCAGCCCAAAACTATGAACAAAAGAGAGAGAACAAACCTTCACAAGCGTCCATGGAAAAAAGAAGATAAAAAAAAAAAAAAACACCAAAACGACATAATTTTGTCTAAATCGAGCCATTTCATTTATAGTTTTTGTTATTTCCTTAAAAACAGTGCCATTTTAGTGAAGGAGAGAGTTTCTATTATTTTAAACGAGTTCACCAAGTTTGATGCGTTTTTCATTTTAAGAAAATACACAAACCATGAACAAACGTATAATTTACTCAAATTTGATAGATTTGTCAGACTAAGTTCTATGTTATTTTAGTGAAACATTATGAACACAGTGAGAACATTTGGAAATATACATTTTCCTTTGTACAGCTTTCATCTTCCTTTTCGATTCCGTTCATTGCTCTGCCGATTCTTTGCCTTGATTAATGATTGTTCAATCTATTTACTGCATCTCTTGTTCCTCCAAAACAACATGTGACCAATGGCAACTCCCACAGGCACCGCACATCCGTATCCAAGCAAAGCAGATTTCCAACTGAACAGACTACCTGACTCCGAAAGGATGCTTTCTTCTTGTGCTCCTGGTGGCTGTTGATCTTCAACGTCATCACATTTATTGGACAATGGAAACCCACACAACCCTAAGTTTTCCTGATAGGAATCACTAGTGAAGGTAGAAAACTGATTCCCTACAGGTATCTTGCCCTCTAATCTATTATAAGAAAGGTTAAGAACCGATAGGAATGTCAAGCTTATTAGTTGCATCGGGATCGCGCCTGTGAGCTTGTTTTTTGAGAGGTCTAAGGACTCAAGAAATGTCAACTTCGAAAGCGATGTTGGGATCTCACCTTTCAGGTTATTTCTAGACATGTTGAGTACTTCTAGTAATTTGAGGTCGCCAATCTCTTCAGGAATCTCTCCTTCAAAAAGATTGTTTGAGAGGTCTAGGATAGTGAAAATTGTCAAGATGTTGATATTATCCATTCTATGGCCCTTGCTTGTAATTGACATCCAATCCCTATAATAGTAAGAACCCATGTACAATAGTGACCCATTGAACTTTACCCTCATTGACTTCCATATTGCAAAGTAATCCAGAGGCAGATTTCCGGTGATATGATTTGAGGAGAGATCAAAGATTTGAAGCATTGGGAAGTCATTTGATGTCAATGGCTGGCCAATGGGACCGTGCAATCTATTTGATTGTAGGATGAGAACTTGCAAGTTGGGAAGCATACCTAACCAGAAAGGAAATGTGTCATTAATCTGGTTATCTCCAAGGTCTATAACTTCAAGGCATCTGCAATGCTTCAGAGACCTGGGAATTTTCCCTGTCAACTGATTCCCGTATAAGTTGAGTGTCTTTAGGCTGCAGTCTTCGGTGAAATTCCAGAGCATCAACCCAAAGAATTTATTCTCCCGTAGATTTAGTACGGTGAGAGTAGCAGCAAGAGCCTCGAGACATTTTGGAATTTGACCTGTCATAGAATTGTAGCATAGATCCAAGATTGTTAGATTTCTTATCCTGCATAATGATTCTGGAATCTCTCCAGTGAGCTTGTTCTTAGCAAGCGAGAGGAAGCTGATAGAGGGTGGTGGAATTGGGATTGATCCTTCTAACAAATTGGAGCTAAGATCAAGAAAGGTCAAGGAGCTAAAAAACGGATCAGAAGATGGTGCTTCGAATCCATTCAAGAAATTGTTAGACAAATTCAAGTAAACTAGCCTTTCAAACTGCCAAATCCATTTAGGCACTTGGCCATGGATTTGGTTGTTAGAAAGGTCGAGCTCAACCAACCTACTTACTTTTCGAAGGAAACTTGGGATTTCTCCAATATTGCAGTTGGCAAGATGCAGCCTTTCAAGGTAGGGGAGGTTAAGAAGCTCGGTTGAGTTAACAAGACCAGAAAGGTTGTGACCACTGAGTTTAATGCCAATCACATGATCAGTTGTGACACCATGACAAGTAACACCTTCCCAGGAGCAACAATCAGTGTTAGGCTTCCATGAAGTAAGCAAAGAACCCGAGGCGGGCTGGAGAGGAAGAGTGGATTCTGGTTTGGCCGCAGATAAATCCCTTTTGAGTCGGAGCAAGGCTGTTTTTTCACTGCCAACGCAACGATGGCCAGAGAAAGGGGGAGAAGACGTTTGGGGCAAAGATGTGAAAGTAGAATTTGCTGAAGAAAAGAAGGGTAGGAATAAAAAGCAACAAGCTATAATTCTACAATAATCTCTCATTTCAAGAGATAAATTTATTGTCTCGGATGTTATTGTGATGGGTCGGTGGATTTATAGAGAAAATCCTTGCACTAGCTTGATGTAGAACACTAGGAATTATTAGTTTCTTGTAGTAGATTGGATAACAAGGTCCCAAGAAACTTCTTGGTTGGGAATATGTTTGGAACATAGTGTAAATTTGTTTTTTTTTTTTTTAATTTTAAAATTTATCTTTTGGTTATATATATATATATATTCAGATCATGTATAAATGCAAGAACTTTCTTGAAATCGAATCTAAAGGCATGCAATGCTTGAAAAATGTTTATTTAATTTACGTACAGGTAGGTTAATTTGGAGGAATAATTAAGTTATATTGTCAAGGCTCAGAAGAAACTTAGAATGGAAGATAATTATATTGTTTGATAATTTAATTGTATAGCAAGATATCTAAAAACAATATAATAACATAAATTATATAAAATGCTTCATCATTTTCTTTAATTGTTAATTTTTTTTTTTTGCTCTTTACTGATTAGAAAATAATCATGGATATTCACCTTTATTATTTTCTTATTAGCAATCTTCAAGTGAGAGAATGATAATTAATTGGTGCACGTTAAGAGTTTGCTTCCAAATTAAAAAGGGTGGGAAAGAATTAAAGATGGACCCGAAATTGTTAAGCAAGTCTTACATGCACAAATCTCAAATTATCTCTCAACTATGAAATGATTTTCAAGATAATCCTCAAACTAATTTTTTTAAAAATTGGATGTAAAACGTAAAAAAAAACAAAAAAAAAACATTAAACCATTTGAGATATTACAAGGTGTTTCACTATTTATATAAACAATGAATTATCTTAATCTTTTTTTTTTTGTTCTTTTAGGGTTTGTTTGATATTGTGATAGTAATTACGGTTCAAAATGCTTTTCACTTAGAAATGCATTAAAATGATATTTTTTTTATTTTTTAAAAATTATTTTTAAGATCAGCACATCAAAACGATTTGAAAACATAAAAAAAATTAGCATTTTTTTTAAAAAAAAATTAAGGGAACGTGGTTTCAACCGCGCTATGTAAATTGATACTCTTACATTTGGGTTTTTTTTTCTGATTTAGGCCTTTAAGCACTTTAATTTTATTTTTAAAAAAAAAAATAAAAATTAGCCCTTCTTAATGTCATTTGGTCCTCCTACTTTTAGTTTTTTTTTAATTTTAATTTTATTTTTATAATATAGGCCTTTCATCTAGGCCTTACAAAAGTGAATCCGAAATTTAGGATGATGCAACTTAACTTTTTTATTTAATTTTATCCCTTTTTAATGTAATTTGATCCTCTGTTTTTTTTTTTTTTTGTTCTTTTAGGCTTTTTGTACATAGGCCTTACAAAAAAGAGCAAGAAACTCCTTTAATTTAATTAGTCCACATAATGCCCTTTTCTGGAGCCAAGAGAAATGCATTGTTCCACTCGAATAGAATATGAAAATGAAGATATTTGAATAATATATATTTAATCATAATGAAATAAATATTTTAATGATTCTTTTGTGTTTATATTTTAAAAATAAAAAAATATAAATGATTACCTAAAAAACTAAAAGAATTGACCCTTGATAACGGTGCTTCATTTGATTTAATATATTATAAATTAATATTTTTTCCTTGTCTAAAATCTTGGTGCTTGTCGAATCTATCACTATGAATAATATTGTTCTTACTCACTGATAAACATTGTCTGTTATGGAGTAAATTACTTGCCTTAATTCGTGGTTTGAGTATGAATGATTTAAAGGATATTTGAGAGCGTGATAGTGATTGTTTTTTAAAGTATTTTTTGCTTGAAAATATATTCAAATAATTATTTTTATTTTCAAAAAATTATTTTTAACATCAATATATCAAAATAATCTGAAATACCAAAAAACTTAATTTAAAGTAGAAGAAATAAAAAAATTTAATTTTTTTTAAATATTTTTGAAACATAATAATAATAAATAGAACTCTTAATCAATTAGCACCTAAGGGAAGTTTGTATCTTTAGTGGTGACTTAGGCATGGACATACTTGTTGAAAAAACAAGTTTAATAAATTTAACTAGTTATAAAAAAAATATCTTAATTTAAAAGTTTAAAATGAAGAGTGAGCTTCAACAAACAATTTTATATTACTGTTTAATATTTTTTTTAACTAAAAGTTTTTTGAGTTTAAAATATCCATCAACTGATCATAATTATCATGTATTTAATTTTATTAGTTTTTTTTTTAATGGTGGAATGTGGTGGTAAAATTTGAAATAGATATTAATCACTTCACCATTAAAATCTTGATATAATATAGAATAATTATTTAGAAAAAAATTTAAGTTTGTGGATGAAATTTTAAGAAATTAAGGTTTTCAAGATATGATAGCTTGAAAATATATTATAATAATATATATATTATATTTTTAAAATTTATTTTAATATTAATACATCAAAATAATATAAAAATATAAAAAAAAATAAAAAAAACAATTTTTTTTAAAAGTGTCCATACCACTAAAGCAATCGTGATCACTTACTAAGAGTGTGTTTGGTAGTGTGGTAGCGGTCGCTTTTTAAATAGCTTTTCGTGCCGAAATATATGCCAATGATATTTTTTCATTTTTTAAAAATTATTTTTGACATCAACACATCAAAATGATCCAAAAAATACAAACCGCACTCAATTTTAGCAAAAAAAATTTCAAAATTTAATGAAATGCAGTTACAAACACAATACCAAACGGTCTCTAACTTGACTCGAGTGTAGTGGTGTTAGGCAAGATAAGTAAGCAACAATGCCATTGGATGTTTGTGTCTATCAACACCATTATTTAACACTACTAACTTAGCATTTACTTTGATTCCTTGTTTTTTACATCAAAATTGGCCTAACACGTTTGTGATTTGTCACCTTTAATTTGACTTTACTGGAAGAAACATGGATTGGATTCACTCGGTGCTGCTTTGCTCTACCAGAGCTCTAATTATTCTCTGGTCATTTGTCTGCAATCAGAGAGGAGAGGAGACCCAGAACGGGTCAAAGAATTAGTATTATATCAAAAGTACATCGTCAAAGGTTACTGTAAATTGTTTTTTTAGATTAATGTAGTGTCCAGCTAGTTTGCGTGTATCTCGACTAATTTCATAGACCCTAAAGTTAACGATCATCATGTAATTCTCTAGTGACTCTGGGAACTCGAACTCGTGATTATTGGAGAACAAACCCAAGACCTGACCAATTGAAACACCCCTCTAATCAGGATTTTATTGTAAATTGTTTTTATTATATGAGTTAGATGATTTTATCTTTATTTTCATTTCTCCAACGTGCAACAATTCTGATATTTCAGAGCCTTTTGGGACATTAAAGGCTCTGGAAGAAATGGAAACCAACTAGATTTAGATAATTTACTTGCCAAATTGGTTTAACTAAAGAAAATCGATCGAAGTGCTGATTCAAAATTAAGGTGCTGGTTGCTCAAAGGAAACCTGATGTCAAGAAAGGCTGATGCTGTCCTCGTTAGTATTGATATTTTATGTACAGCTTTCCAGTAGCACTATGCATGTTTAGCAGTGTGGTTGCGGGTGCTTTTTTAAATAATTTTTTGTGCTAAAATACATGCAAATGATATTTTTTTTACTTTTTAAAAACTATTTTTGACATCAACACATCAAAACAATCCAAAACATACAAACCATATTAAATTTTAATTAAAAAAAATCAAATTTTTTGAGAAAACATGCTCTTTATCGATGCTATAGTTTAGTTTCAATTATAAATTCATTGATTCAAAAGTTACCAAAAGATAGATTGGAACCTTTACTTCAAAATGTCAAAGAATTGTGTGTACAAAATGATGTCTATGTTCCTTATTTGAAAGCTCAATATACAAGATCTCGTGATAATTAAGTATTCTCGTGTGACTGCAATTGATTTTGTGACTGCAATTGATTTTTAATCATAGTAATTAAACAATAAAGTTTTTTATTTTAAGTTCATCATTATATTTTGAAGATTCTTATAGCTCATTCAATGTTGATGATGTATGTAATTTGACAAAAAAAATTATCCCAAAGATTTTATTCAACAAGAGAAACTTTATATGAGATTTCAATTCCAACATTACTATCTTGATGTACCAAAACATCCAAAATTTCAAATATTGACTACTCTTCGCAAAAGATTTTTTTTGGTGCAGATGATGACTCTCTGATACTTAAATAAATATTTTTTTAGAGAGAGGAAATATAATAATAATTTAGAGAGATATTCTAAAAATTTATATGCAGTAAAGAATGAAAATTGTGAATTTTTATTCTGAAGGTTTTATAATGTATTTATAGCCAATGAATTTTTTTCTTTTAGGAAGAAAATGGACTAGAGCATAACTTTATCTTTATAATATTTTGTGTGACATTGTGAATTATATTCTACTCATTTTATCTGGCTAAAAGATAAGATATGACTGGTTATGAAAGACTTTAATACATCCAATGATGTCAGTGGAGTATAGACTTATTTAATAAAACCTATTTGTTGAGAAATAAGTCTTATACGATTTTATATAAAAATCTATAGAATTGACTGTAATAGACCCAATTATCTCTTGAGTCTGACCAGTACCAAACCCAATATGCTTAGGCTAGGCACACTGTCAAGCTCATCTATGGCTAAGTCTGGCCAACACCAGACCCAATGTATTTGGGTTAGGTACACTGCCAAGCCCAATCATGGCTGGGTCTTGCGAGCGCCACATCCAACAACTAGGGCTTGGTGCACCCTCAAGCCCAATTATGGTTGGGTCTACCTAGCGTCAGACACAATATGTTTTTACTATGACATGTTTGTGTTTTGAAAAATTATATTCGTAAGTCTTTCTTGATCCGGTATTTTTTGGTAAAGATATACCGATAAAATCTTATCCTCGTGCATCTAACAAGCTTAACATTCATGGCGTAGAAAAGGCTGAAAAGTTTACAGAAGAGAAGAACAAGACAAGATGCATTGCAACATTAACTATGAAGAGAAATCGGTGAAGAAAGAAAGAGTGAAACATTTGTAATATATTTTCCGTTTAACTGGCATAACATGTTTGGCCAGTACAGGATCAAAACAGAATACTTGTAGCGTGTAAGAAAAAAGGAAGTGAGAGAATTCCTATGGTGCGTGTACTGTGTACATATATACATAAAGCCTACTTTCATGGCGTAGATAGCAACACTCGAAACTCAAAATCAAATATATTCACAAGAAATATCTCAGGAAACCCTACAAACTCCGAGGCAGGAAGAAGGCATACAAATCCATGGCACAACAGGGACATCTTAAAAACATGATCTGAAGTAAGTATTCTTACAAGAATTGCATGATTGGAAATTGAGTCTCAAGGTCTTCCCCGTGCCGAGAGCAAAATTTAACCGGTGACCGGAAATACTTGAGATAAATATAATGATACTGAAAAGAAGGCTGTAATAAAGAACTGAAAATCCTGATATTGCCAAGACTGATTTCTAGCTGGAGTGGTTTCAGCAGCCTTTCTCCTCTCCTCTTGATTGGGTTCTGTAAGAAAATTTAATTTCTACCAAAATAATTCCAGTATTTTTGCATTCCCTCAATTTCAAGGAGCAGAAATGGATCACTGGCCACCTTTCCGGCCTGCAAATATAATTGCAGGAACCTGACAGGGATAAACTTTTTGATAGAAACTTACTGAAGGTACGTTGATTAGGCTGATGATGCCGTACCGTTTCATATAATTTAGGACATAACCCTTGTATTTTTTCAGCTATTCAATTAAACAAATCACTAATTTTAATTTTCAAGTCTCAATGTTAACATAAAATTATTAAATACTTATGATTTTTTTATATTTATATAAGGTTTATATCACAAAATGAATTAAGCTTTAAAAATAATATAAATTTGAGGAAATAAAAACTCTTGATTGAACTATATGTATTTTTTTTCTTTTTTTCTTTTTTAATTTGAACTATATAAATTTATTTAAGGTTTAGATGCAACCATTCTACATCTTTAAAGAACTAGGAGAAAGTAATTTATATATATATATATATATATATTATATTTATTTGGCTTTTAACATGGATGACTTTAGCATAATTTATCTATTTTTAGAATTTTTTATAAATAATTTATTGATGATACAGATCCTGAATGAATATAAAATATCTTTTTATAAAATATAATATTTAATAAGATCACATTTGCACACTTAATTAATATTAATACTTAATGAAACTTAGAAATTGGATTATTTAGATAAATTTCGAAGAACATTAAAGTTAATTAATCAAATTAAAAACACGTGGATAAAAATGGATAATTAGAAACAAACACAAAGATAAATATAATAATTTTTCTTTATATTATGTTAGAATAAATATCAAAGCTCATCAAATTGGATATAAAATCTATTTTTTTTATAAAATAAATAATTAATATAATATAAATATTAATTTAATTTTAAATATGAATATTAATATATTAAAAATCTGAACTGTGGGTATCCATTACACATGCTATTTCTGCATCACCCTTCGCAATCGAGCAATTCCTCCGATATGATTTAATACGTCATCGTTTCCACATTCAACAACACGTCACCGTTCCAGTTTACGCGAAGTTGCGAACCACAACACTTTGCTCCTTTCCCTCCTTACTTCTCCCTCCAAAAATCACACTACCCGGCCACTAACGAATCGGATCCTATACATGGCATCAACCTCCGCTCCTCGCGGCGGCGGCGAAGTTCCTTCCACCTCCGGAATAATGACAACCTCCGCTTCGATGCTCTGCTCGGAGAACCAATCTCTCATCGTTGTAAGTCTCTCAAAATCCTCACTTCGATTCCAATTTCTTAAACCCACTTTTGAAACCCTAATTTGAATTGACTTTTGTACAGGAAATGAGGAAGGTTTTCAATATGATGAAGGAGATCGCAGTTGATCTTGAGAGAGAGAACGAGTCTGCAAAAGTACTTTTTTTTTATAAAAAGAAAAATAAAATCTTTGCTTTTGTAAAGAGTTTGATTTTTTTTTTTCAAAAAAAATTGGGGATTTTGCGTATCTGGTTTTAATTAGTAAAATTGTAATTAAGTTTTTATTTGGAACTTCGTGATATAAAATGGGCTCTGCTTTGATTGTAATTAATTAATTAGAGGGAGTTATTTGCTTGATTTTTAACTATTTAGTACTTTAGTGCTTTTGTTTTAGTAGTTCTTTTTGGCTTCATGTAGATATCTTTCTTGAAATTCAGTTTGGGATTTTGGATATCTAGCTTTCGCTTTGAATGACAGAAGATAAAAATAAAAGGGTTTGGAGAGGGCTTGAACTTCTTTGTGAATGAAGCTGATCTTCTGTTTTCTTTTGTAACTTCTTGAGTTTATTGATGACTATATGGAATTTTAGGTGAATGAACTTGAAAACACTGTTGCTGAGTTGTTAGCGACTTATGAAGATTGTACGTATCAGACTTCTGCAATTGAATCTGTTGGTAACACATACCAGCCTGGGGCAGAAGTGGGTTTTTGTTTTCGATTGATTTTTAGTTTTCTGGTTTTTGCATGTTGTCAGACTTACATTGGTTTGGTGTTTGAAATGCAGCTAACCGATTTCAAAAAGTTGCTTAACGATGAGTTTATGAAGTTTAAGGGTAATAAATCCTCAGCCCCACAGAATCATCCACTACTGCGTCAATTTCGAGAAGCTGTCTGGGTACATTTCCTGACATTAATTGATTTTGACTTCTTTCCTGCTTTATTGCACTTTGCAAAGGCATCACATGACTATTTTCTAGCAGTAACATGATCTTCAGTTTCCTGTTAGTTTTTGAGATCAGTGGTCGAATCATTAAGTGGGGGACTTCATCCGCACCCTGCTGCATTAATATAATGCTGTTAATTACTTGATTGTGGTTTGTTGATGTCACTGAGGCCTTGCTTAGTGAGCTCAGTGTAGAATTCTTGGTTTCTTGATTCTAGATGTGTTGTATTGTGCTTAACCACTGGTTTTGGTGTTCCATTTTTGTCTTCTCCCACAGAATGTTCATCATTCAGGACAACCAATGCCGGGTGAAGAGCACGAGGACATTGTAATGACAAGTACCCAGTCCACCATTTTGAATATCACTTGCCCATTGAGTGGAAAGCCAATTACAGAACTAGCAGAACCAGTTTGCGGGTACTGTATGTTTACTTCAAATCTATCTTCCTATAGCAGCCCAGTTAGAATAATTAAAATTGCCGGGTTGTTTAAGATGAAGCTTTTGTGGATCTGACCTTATTTCTTATGTTTCAAAACTTGTCATGTTTACTATTTCCCTGGTCTAGTGTGGATTGCAAGCATGTGTATGAAAAGAAAGCAATCATGGGCTACATATCCATAAATGCACAAGCCAAATGCCCCGTAACAGGTATCCCATATTCACCTGTTTTATTTTGTGAATTTGATGTACAAGTCTAACTTTTGACCATGGATCTACCTCTCAGGCTGTCCCCGGTATTTGCGGCAAGATAAAGTGGTCTCTGATCCGCTATTACTTGTTGAAATTGAGGAAATGCGCTCAATGAGCAAAGAAAATATGACTGCTACTCTGGTAGAAGATTTCACAATGACAGACGATGAAGAGGAGGATTGATGAGAGCTCCTGCTGCTAGAACCTAGTCGTATTCCTATCAGGATTTTGAACTAGCTACTACAGCCTTCGCTTCAGGAGTTAACTGTGTATATATTGTTTTTAATTCAAAGCTTGTGCTAATTCATCTTTCCCAAACATGTTTCTCTCTTGCTTGCAATTAGTTTACTTGCTATAATTTGCTGGTTAGAATCATGCATTTCTCTTGTTCCATGTAATTCCTGCGATGCTGCAGGAATATGTATTATGACTTGAATTTCTAACCAGTCTTGAATTCAAATCTAAGCCTGAAACTTTTCTTCATCAACCTCATCTTCAACCCACCTGTGATCCCAGCAATGCAAAAGAATCCAAATCAAGCACAGTCATTGGAAAATGATGTTCAATGTTGTATTGACGTATAACGAGCAAGTAATTTCATTTGGATCCCCGTGTAAAGAAACAAGTAGGAATTTTTTTCTTGTTTTTCTTGGCACCATTCTCCTTCACTTGGATACACTAAGCCCCAAGCTCAAATCGGGACGAACCAACCATACTCAAACAATTTTTTCTTTTATAAAAAAAATTAGAGTTAATATTGCTAAACATGAACTAATTAGCGTTCATCAGAGACCTAAGCATTCAAGCCTGCCCTTTAAAAGCTCAGCTTTCTCTTTTGCAAAAAGAGAGCAAATTTAGCTTAAATGCAAAAGACAAAGCACTCAACATAAATTGGTCAAAAAATACACATCCAAACCCAAGAAAATGGAAAAACTAATCCAATAGGACAAGCATATTTAGCTGCTAGTTAATTAGAACAAGCAGCTCCTAAATCTCGAGCACAAAACCTTGTTTCAAGTTAACAAACAATGGAATTGAAAGCTTATAGCTCAAAACAAAAATGATCGAGTAAATTCCATGTAAATTCATAGTTAAATCGTACTAAATCTTACTTTTTTAGGTTTTTTTTTAAATAAATGTATGAACTCGTAAAAAAAAAAATTATTTGATTTATATATATTTTTTTAAATAGTTCAAAGAAGTAATTAATAAAACTATACTAGGTATTTTTATATTATAAACATTATTTTAAGATCTAGATTGGTATGACTAATCTGGAACATGGTTAATTTAAAACTTAAAGTGCTCTTCGTTAAAAAAAATCTTGGTTAAATTAATTAAAAACTCAAATTGATCGAGTAATATAAACAAAATTTAATTATTAATCCGATGATTTTAAAGAAATTAAAATAATATGATTTTAATTTTTTTAAAATTTTTATTTTTAAATCAACCTAAATTCTTCCTTACAATCCGTAAGCCGGTCAATCATGAAGTCAAAGGTACAACGCCAACCTGAAAAGAAAGGCAACATCCTCTATCCTGGAGGACCCCTCATTACCCCCAGAATTTTACCTGCCAAATCATCCATCTCGTTATCCTGACGCCCACAAACCCAAATCCCTTCCTCTTCGATTCAAACCTTGACACTCACCAACAAAACATGTCCTTCCATAGGATTCCTCTGTCTAGGGTTCCTTCATATCTCCACAACAGCAACAACTGCTTTCACCTTCTCCACCGGCCCTTTATCCCGGTATCCAAAACCCCATCATTACCCACTTACCAAACTGCCTGTACATACACTGATTTCAATTCCCAAACACAAACACAACCCCCTTTTTCACTTCCCTCTTTAATACCTTCTCCTCCTGTTAATAATCCCAATGCCACTCATAGATGGAAGCCTATGTGCTTATATCACACACATGGCAAGTGTACTAAGGTAAAGTTTCAAACTTTTCAACTTTTTATTAGCAATTATTACTTTTGCTGGTTTCCAGTGTTAATTCTGTTGAGAATTAGCTAAACTTAGATAAATAAGTGCAAACTTTTGTGGGTTTCTATTGTTAATTTTGTTAAACTTGTGAAAGGTTTGGACTTTTGAACTGTGATTGGTAATGGGATTTTTGTGGTTTATATTCAGATTGATGACCCTGTTCATGTAGAGAGGTTTAATCATGATTGCTCTAGGGATTTTCAAGTGAGTGCTGCTGATTTTGAACGAAAAAGGCCTCAAGATTTTGACTTTTTCTTGGTGTTTGATTTGGAAGGGAAAGTTGAGATTCTTGAGTTTCCTGTACTGATAATCGATGCAAAAAATATGGGTGTTGTCGATTTGTTTCACAGGTTAACACTCTTTTCTTTTTAAGGCAACGTCTAATGGTTTGTTTCTTTATTGTCTAAGTTAAATTGAAGAGTTTAGATATATATGAATGGAGTTTCTCTAATACTGTAAATTATTGCACCGTAAATGTTACATTGTTAATGGTGTTTGTTTGGGACAATCGTAAAGAAATTGGCAGCATGATCTGTGAGTTTGCATTTTTTTGTATTCTTAAAATTTCTTTTATGCTTTACAGGTTTGTAAGGCCTACAGCAATGAGTGAGGAAAGAGTAAATGAATATATTTACAACAAATATGGAAAGTTTGGAGTTGATCGGTATGATGCCCTTTCTGCTTTTCATGTCACAATTTATGATTAGCAGAGCCATTTTTAGCTTAGGAAGCAAAATTCTGATGGTCACAAAAGCGTCTAGATGATTTTGTGTAGTTCCTCCTTCACCTGCACATACTATTTTGACGATTAACAGCTGCAAACTGATTATTTTATATTTATTGGTTCTCAATATATCTAAGATTAGTCATAGCAGTGATGTTGCTGCTGGATACTAAATGGGCTGTGAAACCAGCAATTTTCTGTAGTTAGTTTATGCATGATTGATGCTGATGACTGGTTGTAGCTGTCTTAAGAACATAACATATTTTGTTTTGGCAAATCAGTAGTATGTAAGCTCCTTTGAGTTATATCAGCCACGTTAGCTGCTTTACTAATAGTTTAGTAAATACAGTTCTATGATGCTATTAGCAACGTAAGCATCTCCTCTTGACCTCCATGCTTCCACCACCATTGGCAAATCTACTAATGTTTTTCCTTTTCTGGTAAATACACCTCCTTTAACTTAAATTTTCCTATTGTATAATAAGTTATTCTACATGGAATGGGTTTGGAATAGCAATGATTCATCTTGAACATAGTCTTAGTTTTCTGTGTCTGGTGGAAAATTGATCCGTCTTACAATAGTTACTTGCATTTGCAGTGTGTGGCATGATACAGCTCTCCCATTTAATGAAGTTCTTCAACAATTTGAATCATGGTTGACGCAACATAATTTGTGGGAAAAGACTCGTGGTGGGCGCCTTAATCGAGCAGCTTTTGTGACTTGGTGAGTCTATCTTTAAACCAATTGCGTTCTTCTAAGTAGACATATTGTGAAGGTGGCAAAGCCCACCCTCAAAATAATAAAATAGGCATCTTGCTTCTGGTTTGTGAAATAATATCCACTTGGTGACATGTCTTTGTTCTGATCTGGTATCAGTGGAAATTGGGATGTGAAAACACAGGTCCCTCATCAATGCTCTGTGTCCAAGTTGAAGCTCCCCCCATACTTTATGGAGTGGATCAACCTGAAAGATGTCTATCAAAATTTTTATAATCCAAGAAATGAGGTATGCACACTGATTTTTTGACTCTTAAGGTTTCATAACAAGTCATTCATAATTCCAGTCACGAAAATTAAGATAATGTTTGAAGAAAGGATTTTTATGTATTTACTTTAGGTTTAATGCTGCTGACATCCAATACAAACCAAGCCAAAAGTTTAGAGCTTAGATCTGAATTTGCTTTCATTTTGCGAACTATCTTAATGATTTTTCCGATTAGCACTTGCCATTCTGAATTTGCTATTTATGCTATCAACTATAAATTAATCATAGTTTTGATTAGTGTTGGGTACAAGTGGCCCCCTTCATGATTATTACTGGTTGATGGCAATTATTCTTTCTTTCCTTATGTTTAACCTTCATTATTGATGACAGGCCAGAGGAATGAGGACAATGATGTCGCAACTTAAAATACCAATGGTGGGAAGTCACCATCTTGGTCTTGATGACACAAAGAATATAGCAAGAGTCTTGTTACGGATGCTAGCTGATGGCGCGGTTTTGCCGATTACCGCCCGGAGGAAGCCTGAGTCACCAGGAAGTGTTAATTTTCTGTACAAGAATCGCATATAATGTTGTTGGTTCTAGCTCTGCAACTGTTTTTGTAAACCTTTCTTTGTTCATCATGAAGTTGTAAGAGCTGAGTATTCCTTCAAAACTTAGGGGAGCAAAAAGATGAGCACAAGAAAGAGAACAGTGCACAGGCCAACAACAAATCATTTACACACGCTTGCTTAACATTCCAACATTTTTACTAAATTTATTTTTATTAATTGATGTACTAAACACAAGACCATTGTTTCATGCCAACTTCTAAATTGAATTTACATGGGGGAAAAAATTGTAAAAAATCTTGAATTCAAATTCTGGAAAAGGGCATGAGAAAAAAAAAATCATGTAAAAATATTACTATATTTTACGGTTAAATTATTAAAAATATCATGCGGTTAGATTTCGAGATACTTTATTGATTACAATTGAACCTAAAATTAAAACTTGATTATTGGTGTAACTTAAATATTCCTAAAACTAAACTAAAAATGTTATTAAAACCAAGAAAAAACTAAATGTGTGTGTGATATTGTGGTAGTTTTTATGGTTATTATATAATTATGATTTAGAAAAGTAGAATTAAAAAAATTTACAAATTTATAACTTCCTTTGTTGTTAATATTTCAAGAGAGAATTTGCAATGAGATTTATGCAATATATTTGGATTATATAAATACTTTTAAAATTATAATTGGGTCAAACATAGTTTCAAGTAAGATTGTCAATTCTGTTTTATTCTGTTTGAAAGGAATGATATATCTTGGTCCAATTAAAAAAAAAAAGAATAAACCAGAACAAATTTCATTTTGCTCTAAATCTCGACCCGTTCTAAAAATTTCAACTGGAACATTTCGGTTCCGTTCCTGTTGATACATTTCTGGCTAAATAGTTTTTTATGTTTTGCTTTTTAAATTTTTTTTCTAATTTCATTCTTCAACGCTTGGTTTATTAAAGATTGGATTTTATAATTTATTGTGATTTTTTTTTTGTGATTATCTCAATCTCATAATCCTTGTTATATATTTGACGAATTAATCCAATGACTCGATTTTTTTATTAAATTTCATCATTCAACTTTTTCAACAATTTGTTGATTATGAATTAGGTTTTGTTATTTGTTTTAGTTCTTTTATTAAATTATCTTAGTTTTATAACCGGGGTTAATTGTTTTGCAAGTTAACTAGAGCAAACTTAAGTCATTTTATGATCTCATGACCCGAATCAATTTAATATATTGTTATCTCAATATTTTTTTTAAAAAAGATATTTTGAATTTTTTCAATCAAATTATATTTTTACCCATCATCCAAGTTGTTTTTGGATTTATCAATTCAATGAGTTATATTATGTCAACTCCCTTATTTTTATTAGTATTTAAAATTTAAATTACATAATTTCAAATTAATTTATTTTTAAATTTAAATTTAAATTATGTTTGTTAAATATACATGTATAATAGTATAATCCCAAAACAGCACCTAAATAGTAAATACTTTAAAATCAAAATATATTTTTCTATTAAAAAACCAAACATTAATCGAAAAAAATTGAGAACCTTGATTTCAACTGCTCGTCGCTATGTTGACGGAAAAAAAACTTTGGGACTTGATTTTTTTTTTCCCCTATTAATTGGCGGCAATTCTTGCAAGGAAAAAGAAAATTGAAGAAAAAAGGGAGCAAAATTATATATTTAAGCACAACAGTATTCATTCTCTTCTTGGCGCGTGCCGCACTCTCCGAAAGAATACCAGCATCAATGGACAACCCCTCTCTCGCGTTGACTACACGTCAGTTCATTCGCGTGGTACGAGGCTCAAAAAACCAGTTCAAAACCTCTCCTTTATAAGCCCTAAACTCTGCCTTATAAACACAAAAATCAAACGGAGCCCCAAATTTCTCCGGAACCCCAAACTCGGATCGGTCCAACTCAGTGAGTCGCTTCTCATATTCAAATCTCTCTGCCTCAAATCCCTCCAAAATCAAAACCCATTTCCAAAACAGCACGATGAACCCTTTTTTCTCTTAAAAGTCCATATATACATATATACATACGCCTATTCAGTCATATTTATATATAATTTGTTTTATATATTATGCAATTGAAATCGGGTTCGGGTTTGGGTTCGAGTTCTTCGCCTACGGGCGCTAGGCTTCGAAAGAAGCACAAGAGACTCGATGCGATATGTGAAACCGTGTATAATCAGAACCATAGCGAGTCCCTCAATGAGGAAAAATCCGGGTCCGGTCAGGCTGCTGACTTGGAGCTCCGACGGAGTTCACGGGTCAGGCGGGTACCTGAAATGCTCGATGTGTCACCGCCACCGGCTAAGAAACGGAAGAAGATGAAGAAGAAAGTGAATTTGGGTGTTAGTAAAAGTTATAGGAGTGGTAATAGTAGTTATAAGATTGGCAATAGTAGTTTAAGGAGTGGCAATAGTAGTTCGAAGAGGGTTATGGAGGAGGAGGAGGAGGATAGTGAAGGAGAAGAGGATTTGGATGATACGCCGGGGAGTTGGAGGTCGAGGTTGAGGACAAGAGGGAGGAATGCTGGGAAGGGAGGGAGCAGTGGGGAGCGTAGGAGGAGGAAGCTTTTTGATGACATGGAGGCGGGGGAGAGTGAATTGGGAGAGGGAGAGGGGGGTTTTGATGGTGGCAAGTTTGTTATGGGTTCGAAGAGGGTGGGGAGAGTTAAGGCATTGAGTGGGCTGGAGAGTGAGGAGAAAGAGGGTGGTAATGGGCACGGTAGTGGAAATGTGAGTGAGAACGATGAGGATGAGGAGGGTGAGGAAGATGATGAGATGGAGGTGGTGAGGAGTGAGGATAGTGATGAGAGTGTGCTGGATTTGGGTGGTGAAATTGATGGTGGAAATGAGGAGGAAACAGGGGATGACGATGGTGTGAAGGTAAAGGGAGAGGAGGAGAAAGAGAGATTGGATGGTTTGGAATTGGAGAGGAAGGGTGATGGAAATGAGAACGTGGAAAATGTAGAGGATGATGAGAAAATGGAGGAGTTGGTGATGATGGATGCGGAAAATGAGAGGGATGTTGATGAGGTTAATGGGGCTTTGGTGAACGAATTGGAGGATGGACAATGTGGTGCTGATGAGATTAAAAAAGATGATGTGGAAAATGTAGATTTGACAGAAGGGGTGGAGGACAGAGGGTGCTGTGATAAAAATGAAAAGGATGTTGTTGAAGAGTATGTAGATTTGACAAAGCAGGTGGAGAACAAAGGTGGATTGGATGAGCTAGAGGGTGAGAAAGATGTGAAGGTGGACAAAATGAAGCGTGATTCAACCAGTAGTCTTGGCAGACCAAAGATTAAACAGGGTAGATGTTGTGGTTTGTGTGGGTGTGGAAATGATGGTAAACCACCTAAAAGGTTGGTGCAAGATGGCGGTGAGAGTGAAAATGAGGCATATAGTGGTTCATCAGCTTCAGAGGATGTAAAATATGATGTATGGGACGGGTTTGGTGATGAACCAGGGTGGCTTGGTCGTCTCTTGGGTCCTATAAATGATCGTTATGGTATTGCTGGAATCTGGGTTCATCAAAACTGTGCTGTATGGAGTCCAGAGGTGCAGTCCTATAACCAGTTTTATTTTATTTTTGCTTTACTTGGTGAATTTTCCATGATTGTAAATGTCGGTTGCTAGAGACATTGGTTCTTTGAATATCACTTTCTGTTGTTTATTATTCCCTTCATTTAGGTTTTAACAAATACCCTTTCACTCAAGATATGTTATGTCTTTGAGGATTGCTATAAGTGCGTTGTATTGTGATCAGTTGTCCCATGTTGTCAATACACGATCAAAAAAAGAAGAAAAAGAAAAAGAAAAAGAAAAAGAAAACAGAGAGAGGGGCTGTTGACAGGTTACTCAGATGAGATACTATTATTGTATTGACAGCAACTTTAATGGTCTTGAGTGCTCCTTGATCACAATGATGGTTCCCTTTGCATGATTTAAACTGATGTTGTCTGTTCAAAGTGTTAGGGCTCATCAATAGACCACAGTTAGTCTTGCATTTTATAGGAAGTAAACCAATGGAATATATATTTTGGAAGTAAGCTACAACCTTTACTTTTTAATTTTTAATGGACATTAATTTTATGTATGTGTATTGAATGGGTTCTTCTATCTTGTTTTATGAGCTAGTAGATTTTTGCAAGAACTGGGAGTTTTTAAACATTAATTTGTGCATCCATCTGACTATTATGTTGCAGTAAATCTCCATACCTTGTGATCTGTGTTTGCAGGTTTATTTTGCTGGCTTGGGTTGCTTGAAAAATGTTAGGGCTGCACTTTGCAGAGGCAAAGCATTAAAATGTAGCCGCTGTGGAAGGCCAGGGGCAACTATTGGATGTCGTGTTGATCGGTGTCCGAAAACTTACCACTTGGTTGGTTATGTTATTTGCTGTGCAAAACATTCTTCTGTTTTGGTTTATATGCTGATTTTATATTTTTTCTTGCTTATATTATTTTATTTTTCCAGCCCTGTGCACGAGCCACTGGCTGCATTTTTGACCATCGAAAATTTCTTATAGCATGCACATATCATCGGCATCTCTTCCAACCTTATGGTAATCAGCATGCAATACGGATAAAGAAATTGAAAGCTAAGAAAATGAAGTTACAATTGAGAAAGGTTTCAAATGATGCTTGGCGAAAGGATGTTGAAGCGGAAGAAAAATGGTTGGAGAACTGTGGCGAGGATGAAGAGTTTTTAAAACGTGAAAGCAAGAGGCTTCATCGGGATTTGTTGAGAATTGCACCTGTGTACATTGGAGGCTCAGACACTGATGGTGGAAAACTATTTGAGGGCTGGGAGTCTGTTGCAGGGCTTCAGAATGTCATCCAATGCATGAAGGAAGTGGTAATTTTGCCTCTATTATATCCTGAGTTCTTCAGTAATTTAGGGATCACACCTCCTAGGGGTGTTCTTTTGCATGGGTACCCTGGAACAGGTAAAACTCTTGTAGTACGGGCATTAATTGGTTCATGTGCTCGTGGTGATAAACGAATAGCATATTTTGCTCGCAAAGGTGCAGACTGCCTAGGAAAGTATGTTGGGGATGCTGAGCGCCAACTGAGGCTCCTGTTTCAGGTCGCTGAAAGATGTCAACCTTCAATTATATTCTTCGATGAGATAGATGGATTAGCACCTTGTCGTTCAAGGCAGCAAGACCAGACTCACAGCTCAGTTGTATCCACACTGCTTGCTCTTATGGATGGTTTAAAATCCCGAGGTTCAGTAATAGTGATTGGTGCAACCAACCGTCCTGAGGCTGTTGATCCAGCATTACGTAGGCCTGGGAGATTTGATAGGGAGATTTACTTTCCATTGCCATCAGTTGGGGACAGGGCTGCTATTCTCTCCCTCCACACACGAAGTTGGCCTAAACCTGTTACTGGGTCTTTGCTGAAGTGGATTGCAAGAGGAACTGTAGGTTTTGCTGGTGCTGATCTGCAGGCTCTTTGTACTCAAGCTGCCATTATTGCTTTGAAGAGGAATTTCCCTTTGCACGAAATGCTAGCAGCTGCAGGCAATAGATCTCCTGGTGCTAAACGCATTCCTCTTCCAGCTTTTGCAGTGGAAGAGAGGGACTGGTTGGAGGCTTTAGCTTGTTCCCCACCCCCTTGCTCTCGTAGAGAAGCAGGGATAGCTGCTTATGATTTGGTCTCCTCCCCTCTTCCCACTCACCTCATTCCATGTCTTTTGCAGCCACTATCTACCTTGTTTGTTTCATTGTATCTGCATGAACACCTCTGGCTGCCTCCTACTCTTTTGAAAGCTGCAAAAATGTTTGAATCTCTGATTGTTTCTTCTTTAGAGAAGAATAATCTGCCTACTGATCGTTGGTGGTCTCACATTGACAGTTTCCTTAGAGAAGCAGATGTTGCCAAGGAAATATGGAGGAAACTTTCATGTGCTGGCATATTAACTAGAGAGGTTATTTGTGCTGATACTGATGCTTTTGCAGAAGAAACTGATGCTGAAAGTGTTCAGGTTGAACCTTCTGCAGTTCATAATAGGGGCATGCACACTAGTTTATTTCGAGAGGTTTCTTTTGCATCGAGCAAGAAATCTGGATTTCGAGTATTGATAGCCGGGAGTCCCAGATCTGGCCAGAAGCATCTTTCTTCTTGCTTTCTTCATTGTTTTGTCGGAAACGTTGAAATTCAGAAGGTTGATCTGGCTACTGTTTCACAAGAGGGGCATGGTGATATGGTGCAAGGAATAACAAGAATATTAAGTAAGCCTCTCTCGCACACTCTCTTTCTCTTTCTTCTTCCATATTTTGTTGGCAAGATTCATGATTTCAGCTACATGAGATTCATGATCACAATGCTTGCGTAGTAACCTTGTATTTTGTTTTCTACTCCATTCCTGGGATTGGAGAGCATTTTTTTTTCATTGCTGAAGAGTTAGCTTTAGTATTTTAATTGACTGTTCCAACAAACATCATCTTTTGTTTTCTCTTGCATATTTATCGTTTTAAGAGTATTTCAGTATTTCCTTTTTTGTGTTGCTCCAAAAAAACACTATCACCTTCTAGAAAATGGCCAAGATCTTCATCTATTTATTAATGCTACTTGTTTTGGCCTGTTATTGTGGACCTTAAATGTAGGTTAGTTTTCAAATGCACACAAGGTGAAGGGTTTTTTCAACTCTTTGATCTGCTTTGCTGGCTATATGATGTGGAATCCAGTAATGTATTTAAATGTCATATATTATATCACGTCCTTGTACTTGGGATTCCTGGCCTGGCCACAACAATTAATATTTGAATTAGATGCTACTGGAGGATTTTAGTAGCTACTGAACTCTCTAATTTGGTCCCTTATCAATTTGACGTATCTGTTTATTTATTTATTTATTTTTTCCTCTTAAACTTTAACAGAACTTTTAACTGCTAGTCATGCTGAGAACTGACTATAAAACTTCTGGCTTTGGACATAAAACACTGGGTATCTAATCTAGCACCTGGATAGCACCACACAATTCCTTAAAGGTTTCAATAGTCTCCCAGTTGGTCTTACTGGAATGAAAAGCATATACATATTTTTGTGCTGTCATATGCCACCTAGCTATTTAGTAGTAGGACTCGCAAATTAAATTCATACCAAGGTTGTCAAAATCGTGATTTTAACACGGCACGGAACATGTAAACTCGGATCGTAAAAACGGATCATAAAATCGTAAAATCGTAAGGAATTTTAAAATACATTAAAAAAAATTTATGTTTCAAATAAAAATTTATGGGTGAATAATAGTTATCCTATACCTTTTAATTTTTGTTACTTTATAAAGTTTAATAGCATGGTTTTTTTGTAAAATTATTATTTTTAATTTTATAAGAAAAAATAAACTATAAAAAAAGTCAAGTTTAATTAAAAAAAAACACCTCACTAAATTTATAAACAAGAATAACCTGAGTTATTTGACAAACTAGCAAATCACGCTAGCTTAATAGAAAAAAAATTATAAATTTAACTTTCCAACCATATTAATATTAAAAAAAACAAAAATAATTTATTTTTTTTTTAAAAAAAACCTATTTTTCAACTAAAAACAAAAAACTCAACGTGGAAAGTAGCAAATAGCAATTCATGTGAGAAGAAAGAACCACAGTTACCAAGTCAAGAAGAAAGAGCGCAGAAAGTTCATTCAAGGTAAAAAGGAAACTAATAAAAAGGACAACAAACCTGGCTTTTCCAGAAAATTATTTACTTTTCCATTCAAAGCTAGCCTTTACGTGGCTTTATTCAAGCCTGCCACGCAAGGAAAGTAGGAAAGCATGAAACTTTTACCTTGGTGCAGACAAAATGCATTTTCCGTGTAAAATCGTTAAATCGGTAGTGAAATCATGATTTTATGCGATTTCACCCGATTTTAACGATTTTACCTGATTTTGACCCGATTTTATCCATTTTCAAGTTTTACAAGCGATTTAGCACGTAAAGCCTATATCAACTCGTAAAAACGTACGATTTTACGAGTTGAATCGCGATTTTGATAACCTTGATTCATACTGTGGTATAATTGCTCACATAATGAGATTGATTGGTTTTCATAATTTGCCATTGACTTCCTTTCTTTGGTGATTAAGGAGGAGTGGGGAGACACATGGGAACTCATTGGAAACTTGAAAAAACTACACTGGTCTTTAGCAGGACGTACAATTTAGTTTGTAGTTTAGTACCTTCAGTATAAAATAATATTCTCCCTGTGATTAAGGATACGCAGAGTTGGCTGTCTTTGTCAACTCTTCCTGACCTTTGTAGCTTAAGACACAAACTCAAAAATGCACTTGCATGAATTCTCACTCCTATCTATTTGCCCTGGCAGTGAAGTGTGCCAGTTTCCAATCATGCATGATATTCCTGCCAAGAATTGATTTGTGGGCTGTGGAGACATGTCATAAAGTTAATGACGATGGTGATGCATCTTCAATTAATCATCAAGTTTATGAGGAGAAAGAATCCTCTTTGACAAACAGTCAAGTTGTGGAAGAGGAAAATGAGTCACCCATCCATCAATGTATACCGGCTGAAATGACAGAACCCCAAAATGCTGCCCAAAGTATATCACCTGCCTGGAGCTCATTTGTTGAGCAGGTGGAATCGATATCCGTGTCTACTTCCTTGATGATTCTGGTATGAGTTTGATTTTTTTGGATAATTTTTTTTGGACATATCTCATGTTAAAAGTATGCGACAAGATACACCTTCAACTTATCTAGCAATACCTCACAATACTTTAATTGAAATTTTCATATGAAATTAACTCTAGGGAATCTTGAAGGATATTATAGTACATGTTATTCTTCCTGTTTCAACAAATATAAATTTAATTAGGATTCTGCAAGCGTAACTGAATTAGTAATCAAATTCTAGCATAACGTGTATACTGTATAATGAAGATGAGATATGAAAATGCTTTCTTGGCATAGAATCAATAACTTTGACTAAAGGTTTTCAAGTTGGGAATTGTTTGTCTACCCATGAAAACAATGTTCTTGTATGTTGAGTGAATTCTATTTATTACTAGTTGGCAACCTTTCACATCTGCAGTGTCTTTTAACCTGTACTACATAAAATGTTTGCATGTGCATCAGTTTTTCCTGTGCAAGAATCTCTAAAACTATAC
The DNA here is from genome assembly GCA_015852605.2 of Populus deltoides. NCBI lineage: Eukaryota > Viridiplantae > Streptophyta > Magnoliopsida > Malpighiales > Salicaceae > Populus > Populus deltoides. Next base: position 18,347,717 of record CM027580.2, read on the forward strand.
CAAATTACTTCATCTATTATCAAAATTAGTGTTTTTTTTTTCCCTGTTAGAGATTGATTAGTTTAGCTATTGATTAGAGAGTGCTGTTATGTGGCCATTCAGTCCATTTCCTTGCATGTTTGTGTGCTGCAGGCTACCTCAGAGCTTCCATCCTCAGAACTTCCCCAAAGAGTAAGGCATTTCTTTGAAAACAATAGCTCGAATAGCAGGCATTCGACTCCATTGGAGCACACAGTACCCCGATTTCCTGTGCATATTGATGGGAATTTCAACCATGATACAGTGATCAGTCTTTCAGCAGAAGCATTATTGAGAGACATAATTCAACCATTTGTTCAGTTGATTCATCTTAAAGCTCACATCCCTACAAATATACCCAAACATCATAAAACTTCTGATTCCATTCTTGCTTGTTCAAATGCAGAATATGACAATCAAAATCTTTGTTCAGTTGTTAAAAATGAGGCTGGCACACAATGTCCTCATGGTCCTTTAAATGTTCCACCACCACCCAATAATAGAAGTTTGAAAGGAAAATCAAGCATGTTGTTGGCAATCTCTACATTTGGCTATCAAGTTCTGCGGTATCCTCATTTTGCTGAACTCTGTTGGGTTACATCTAAACTTAAAGAAGGTCCTTGTGCAGATGTTAGTGGTCCTTGGAAGGGATGGCCTTTCAATTCTTGCATTATTCGTCCCTGTAACTCATTAGATAAGGTGGCTGCTGCTTGTAGCTCTGGCAATATTAAAAGCAAAGAGAGATCAGGTTTAGTCAGAGGGTTACTTGCTGTTGGTTTATCAGCATACAAGGGTGAGTACAATTCACTTAGAGAGGTCTCCTTTGAGGTAAGGAAAGTTCTTGAGCTTCTAGTTGGACAAGTTAATGAAAAAATTCAGGCTGGGAAAGATAGATATCAATATGTTCGTCTTCTATCACAAGTGGCTTACCTGGAAGATGTGGTCAACAGCTGGGCATATGCACTGCAGAGGTATGGTGGACTGTTATCATTTGTTTGTTAATTCATCCATTTCACTTGTAGATTGATCGCTCACAACCTTTTTTCTCATTTCAGTTTAGAGCCCGACACTCAAGTGAAAGTGGCAAATGCTAAACTGAAAACCATGGAATTCCCAGGTAATGATACCTGTGCAGATAATTCTGTTGAAAGACAGCACAAGGGAGACACTCCTGATAGAAACATCCATGAAACTGAAAGGCTGGAAGAAAGTCCCAAGGGGTTTTCTGATAAAAATCAGGAAGGAGGTGAATCAAATAAAGTAGAAAATGGTTTTTGTGATCTTAACCCTGACGACAGAGCTATACTTTCAGAAGGTGGATCAGAACAGCATACCATCCTCTGTGAAGGTGCCAAAACTGATAACCATCAAAATTCTCCTGCTGATAATCAGTTGGTTGGTAATATTACAAATGAGCAGAATGGGACCTCTCACAGACAAAGTGAACCTGAAATTACTAAAAATCTTGCAGTTACTGAAGGAAATTCAGAAACCTTAAAACATTCTAATGGATATTCACTCACAGAACTTGCCCCCTTTTCTGAGAATGGTCTCTGCAATTCAGGTGAATTGGGTGCCTTGAAGCTCTCTGACCCTGGGAGCTCCTGCAATCAGAGTAATGGGTTGGCTGCAGAGGGAATGGTAACATTTGATGATACTGAACCTAACCATAGTGAGCATGCTGAAGACATTGACATCTCTCCGGTTGAAAATAGCTGTCCTCCCAATTCTGGCTTTGTGTGTTTGTATCGCTGCTGCTCTGTATGTCTTAATGCTGTACACGACATGATTCAGAAATTCCTTGCTTGTAAATTGGCATTAAACAAGAGCAATTTGACAGTAGAGGATGTTCACGATGCTGTTGCATCATTGTCAGTGGATCTTCTTTCAGTGATTAGAAAAATTGATATTACTGAAGAAATCAGCAATTCATTCAAGGAAAGCTCTGATAGAAATCCTGAAAGATATGATGGCTTCTCAGAATTGCATAGCTGTCAATGTAAAAGTTCTGAAGATAGTTCAATTGTCCCAACAGAATGTGGTTGTCACTCTGTGTTCGAATCTGTAACTGTGAAAGCAAGTCATTCGCCAGGCTCCCAGTTTGGACTTGACCCAAAATTCATTTTCAGAGATGGCATTCTTGTCCTTGTAGATACCACCGAGGATGTTTCTTTCCATTGTAAATATGAGACTTTGTGCCTTTGTTCTCTTGTAAAATCAGTAGCAATGATGAAGCAACCTTTTGGTTGATTTTGCACAGCTTGGAATTGCCTGGCAATGGCAACTCGGGTCCTTAACGCAGTCTGTAGGTTTATATCCTCTTCCTATATAGAATCAAAATTTTGTCAGTAAGTTCCAATATAAAGATGTTTATTTTGTTTACCATTGTCAGCAATTCAAAGAGCTTTATTTTCTAATTGTAGCTCTAACTCTTCGTGATTCTCAAGTCAAGTACTACCAAGATTACAGAATCTGACAATAACATCATGGATGGTCACCCCATGGTTGAGTCTATTATCCAGCTTGCTAGAAAATAGAAAGGGATAAGTGTTTGGGTAAGTTTAAGGTTTAAAATAATAAGAAGCCGACAAAAGAGCATCTGATGCTGGCAAGTTGTTACGACGTTGTTGCAGATCATCGATGCATGTATGCTGTGACAATAATTTGTTACCATCATTGTCACCAGGCGTGTCGGTGGCTTCTTTGCAAAGCAGGGGACTGGAATTTTGGGTTTTGACTACCTGTCTTAGTGGTGGGGAATGTCTATGGAGCAACAAGAGAATGTTGCATAAAGGTAAGGCAATTTCCAGCAGGAAAAGTCTTACTAGCTCTAGTCCCTGACCCTCTTATTAATAACGTATCCTGAGCTGTGGGATATTTTGAACCGCTGTTTGTCAACAAAGCACTGCCCAACTGTGTTTGGATAGCAGGGAAAAGAAGGGAAGGTTATTAAAGGCAAGTGCTTGAAGGAAATGGTAGGGCTTGGACCTCTTTGTTTGGATATGCAAGGAAATGGGAAGGGAATAGAAAGATTATTCCTTGAGGATGAAATATAATGTCCATTATTTTGCATCCATATTCCGTGTCTTCCACAGTATAACTCAGGGAAACCTTGCTCCTCAATCAACATTAAGCAAGAGCAGCCGCAGAGGGTGTTCATGATGTTGCAGTATCGTTGTTGATGGGTCTAGTGCTCTCAGCAATCACAGAAGGTTGATATTAATTGGCAAGTAATCAGACAAATCATTTTTATGAAGCTTGACATGGGAATCCTGAAAAACTTTCAGACTGTCCCAAATTGTTCAGCTCTGATTCTAGTAGTTATATAGATTTGGTTCTGATTTCACTTGCTTACTTGGTCTAAAGCCTGCTCTTCGGACCTGCAATGATTTCAAAGCAAATTGAATTATGGTTACCAAGTCTGACATCAAAGGATCACCCTGTCGAGTACCACCCTACCTCCAGCATGCTAAAATAGAAACAAAATATTTGATTAATTCCATGTTCTTACATATATAGGAGAATATCATGCGATTGGTGATTAACAACAGGAATGTCGGTACTTCTCTGCCATGCAAGCAGGGAACAGAGGCAGGAATTTGGGTTTCAGTGCCTGTTTTGGTTCCATCTCAAGAAATCCTGGTAAATTTGAAGGTACAGCAGTTTCCAGCAGAAAAGGCCTGATCAGCTCTAGGCCCGGATCCTCTTTTATTGTTGAATCCTGGATAGTCAGCTTTCTTGAACCTAACTTTCTCAACCAAGCACAGCCCAGCATCCTCTGCTAATCTCTCGATATCCCACTTCCTGTAAGGCTCTGTGGTTTTATGGGTCACATGAATTTCTCCAATCACTTCCAACATGTCATAAGCACTCCCCAGGAAGCCCTCCACCAACCTTTGATGTTTCCTAAGAAGAGAAATATATGTTATTACACAGTTAATTATAAAAACATTTTCCAATCTTGCTTTTGACCTAGCAGTTCAAAACAAAACATTATATAAAATTGCAGACAAAAGAGAGGTCTCACGTTTAAATCCTGCCATTTATACCTTGAGAACAAAAAACATCAAATGACCTATGGCGAAATGTAGCATTAGTCGATCGTCGTAGCTGAACTGACTTAATTTGGCGAGTATTTGATTCCCTCCTTTTGAGAGCTGGAGCAGGAAAATTATAGACTATCCTGTCGAACTTCTGATTCAGAAGAGGATGCTTGCTCATAGTATGTGCATCAACTCCATGCATTATGGTACATCCAAGTTCCTCTAGCTCCCTTAAGTTTGTTGCAGCTCTTGAATACTTCAGCATCATGGTATTTTACGTTTACAGAAGAACCAAAGGCTTTGCCCAAGCAAGCAGCAAAAGAAAAAATCACCTTCTCCTACCAGTAGTATTTTATGACAACTGCTGTAATGCCTTATCCATTTCTCTTCCTTATTGTTATCATCTATGCTAAGCATTTCCATTTGGTTCTCTAAACTATCCATAATTTCTATTTGGCTCTCTCTTCTGTTGAAAATGGCCGGTTCTAGGTTGTAATGAGGGAAAAGAATTTTAGATGAGATGAACAGCTAACAGGAAGTCTACTCTTTAAAAAAAGACCAACGAGGGTGACTTTATGGTGGAAGAATACATCATTATGTTCCCATTTGTGAGAAATTATTTCATATGGCTTAGGCTCATTTAGACTAAACCAATCACGTTTCAGGAATCCAGTGCAGCAGCTAGCCCAGGTGTAAGCTCCACCAATCAATCACATAGATTTAGTCACCATTCTATACGAATTTATGAGATCAAACCAGCAGATCATACTAATGAGAGGCTTAACTAAAAAAATGAAGCTAGTCACCAGTGAAAAGAAAAGGGAAGGAAAAAAAAAAACAAAAGCAAAAGCGTAGGGCATGGAAATAATAGTCTTTCATTTGTTATAATTTGCATAGACAAAAGGTAAGGTAAACAAGAGAAAAAAGCCATGTTCTACGGAGACATTCTTCACTGTATGCTATGAGGTTGTGAGAATTTTGAGTGATAACATTTCTTTGTAGTCCTTTTTCTGAAGAAATAAATTGGATTCCATTAGTTCATATCTTCAAAAACACTGAAAGACATCCATGAGAAACAATCACAATATATCTCTTATAAAAAGAAAAGGAAAGGAAATTAATCTTGTTTTTCTGTGCCATATTAAGCTAGAAGATGAGCTACTAGATTTGCTTGAAGAGACGATAGTTGCAGCTTTCTTCCTGTAAGACAAATATCCTTGATACATCTTCGAGTTCCATGCTTATATAAATGTGTGTAACCAAAAACAGATAGGTTATCACTTTCAAGCTCAAGCAAAACCAGTCCCAGGCACATCTAGACCAAACAGAAATGTGAAATTGCATTGGACTAAAAAAGTTTGAAATGAAACTTAAAACACTCTTTTTTTTTCCGATAAGCCGGAAATTTATTGACTAAAACACCATAAGGGAAAGGAACCAACTTGGGGAAAGAGGTTTACATTACAAGCACAGGGCTCAGAAAAATTTGAATAATTGAGCTCCAAGAGTATCAAGCTGAAAGTGAGAAAAACAGCTCCAGTGACTTAATGGCATAATTTTAATCAGCCAAGATGAAAACCATATGACATATCAAAGCAGAATAGAAGATGGCCATAGTATTGGAGCTCAATATTAGCCTTGAGCTAAGCAATCTGATAAAGATTACAGAAGTGTGCTATTCACTTGGATGGATTACTATTTGAAGAAAAAGCCATCTCAAAGCACACAGCATCATACTTGTTTGCACAAGATAGTAGATTCTTTTCAGGATGGCAAAAACAGGATTTCAACTTGAATCCTACTGCATCTTCGCTTATGCGAAGAGTATCAATGTCAATAGTTGTATCGATGAGGATGAGAGGAACTTAAAGTTCTGCTCGAAACATATTCAGGCCTTCGGTGCATGATTCATTATGTCAAGCAATTGTAATCCAGGCAAATTTGAAGATACAACAGTTCCCAACAACAAAAGTCTCATCAGCACAAGAGCCTATCCAATTTTATTTTCGTATCCTGGATAATCAGAAACTCTGAAATTAACTTTCTTAACCAAGAACAGCCCAGCATCCTCAGCTGATTTCTCAATTTCCCACTTCTTATATGGATACGTGGTCTTGTGGATCACATGAATTTCTTCATTCTCTTCCAATGTATCATGTGCACTCTTCAGGAAGCCCTTCACCAACCTTTTGACGACTCCTAAATATAGAAATAGAAAATGTGCAATCATCACTTATTCCTTAATTTCAAATAACTATCTAATAAGAATTTAATGAGCCAAGTGGTTCTAGATGAACTTACTCAATTTGGCGAATGTTTTCTTCAATCCATATAAGAGCAGTTTGAGGAAAATTAAACTCTGTACTGTCAAATAAATTTCTAACTGAGAAGCCGGTCCTTGTTCATGGTATGTGCGTTTACACCATTCAAGCTCCTCAAGCTCTCTTAAGTTTCTTTCAGCTCTCAGGTTGTACTTTCGTATTATGGTATCTATTATTTGTAATGAAACCAGTTAAAATGCATCCATGATCCAACAAATGATATTAATATATCTAGCATCTAGGCTGTTGAAAAAATATATTACCTTCAGATCGGGTAGAGATCAGCGACAACAATGTTAGTGGCAGAACCAAAGGCTTTAGCCAAGCAAACAGCAAAAGAATAATCACTTTCTCCCACTAGAAGTATCTTATGACAGCTACTGTAATGTTTTATCCATTTCTCCATTTTTTTATTATATAGACTAAGCCCTTCCATTTGACCCTCTAAACCATCCATTTTTCTCTCTCAAGAATGGCCGGTCTTCTATATATTATACTTGCCTTTAATTCAACTTTCAAGTAGCTCTTCTTCTATCATGAATATACTACCACTACCATGCATGGTACCGTGAAGGGTTCCAGTTTTATGGCCCAATATATAGTCCATATGCATGCAATGCCTGTTCGACTTTGGTCGAGGTCCAAGCATGGTGATTTTGTATTTGGAACCTTTATTTGAAATTTACTTGGAGTTCTCTACTAAAAGCAGGTGATGGCGCATTAAGCAAGAGAATTAATTCTTCTTGTAAATTAAAATGGATTGTCTCATTGCTAGAGGAGAAATTCAAAAAACACCATGACTTTTGGATGGCCAGATATTTTTCAAACATTCAGACACTCCAAGAAACTAATTCGTCCCTGTCAGCTCTCTATAACATGATCAGATTTTTTGCATGCAGGATCCGGCCATCCAAGCCGTGCTTGATATAATGTCTCTGATCAGTAACTTCGGAATATTTTTGAAAAGCACTGGAAAGACTAACTATTTGTGAAGCCAGAAATTTGTGCAAATGTATTATTAACATGTGCAAGGCTAAGGGGAGTTACATATATAAGTGAGACAAAGGCGCATGTCTTTAGGGATGTTAACGATGTTGGTCCAACATTGTTAGTGGATCTTCTTTCATCTATACGAAAATTTGATATTATTTCTGAAGATATCGGCAATTCATCTGATAATGGAAGCTCTATCCATAGAAATCCTGAAATATATATGCTGACTGCCCAGAATTGCATAGCTGTCAAAGAAAAAAGTTCAAGAAAATAGTTCACTTGCCCCACATAGAATGCAGTTGTCACGCTAATTCGCAGTTTGGACTAGATCCAAAATTCATTTCAGAGATGGCATGTCATGGTTCCTGAAAGATACTAATGAGGATGTTCTTAATTTCTATTGTAAATATGAGACTTTGTGCTTTTGTTCTCTAATTGAATCAATAGCAATGATGAAGCAACCTTTTGGCTGAGTTTGGACAGCTTGGATTTGCAAGCAATGGCAGCTTTGGTCTCTTTGCTGCATGTTGATTAATATCTTCTTCCTTCATAGCACTAAAGTTTTTCCAGTGAGTTCCAATCTACAGATGATGATTCTGTAGAGTCTATCATTAACTTTAAGGATCACGCTGTCATGGAGTCTATCATTCAGCAGGCTAGATAGCAACAAGATGTTTGATAATTACTTTGTATATATATAGTAACAATTACAGGAGCACATCATGCAGGCATGTTTTGACCAGATCATTTGGATTTCAGCCATGATTGTATATATGGTATCAGTAATCTCTCATAATAATACATTTAAAATAGTTATTGCCACTTAGTGACAGGGGCAGGAATTTGGGTTTGTGTGCCTGTCTTGGTGGGTTAGAAATGCCTATGCATCAATTAATGCCGAAGAAAAAAGTTAAAGCATAATGATTTGAGGAATAAGAGTGTTGATTTACAAAGGGATTGCTCTGTGTCAGGTAGCCCTGGAAAATTTGAAGGTATAGCTGTTTCCAGCAGGAAAAGTCTCATCAGCTCTAGCACCAGATCCTCTTTTATTACCGTATCCTGGATATTCAGATCTTCTGAACCAAACTTTCTCAACCAAGTACAGCCCAACATCCTCTGCTAATTTCTCAATCTCCCACTTACAATATGGTTCTTTGATCTTGTGTGTCACGTGAACTTCTCCATTCTCTTCTAACATATCATGGCAACTCCTTAGGAAGCCCTTCACCAACCTCTGATGTTTCCTAAAGAGAGTAATAGGAATGCATGTCATTAGCACTCTCTATTTAAACTGAAACCTAAACCTAAAAAGACTTGTCAATATTGCATTATTAAGAAGATGGAAAAAGAGGGGATCACAAGCTCAAATCCTGTCACCTACACCTTAAGAACAGAAAATAAAATAAAATCGAAGGGCATAAGGCGAAACGTAGCATGAATCGTCTTAGCTGAACTTACTCGATTTGGCGATCGTTTGATTCACTCCATTTTAGAGCAGTAGCTGGGAAATTAAAGACTATCCGGTCGAACAATTTCTGTTTCAGGAGAGGATGCTTTCTCATATTATGTACATCTACTTCATGAATTATGGTGCATCCAAGATCCTCCAGCTCAGTTAAGTTTGTTGCAGATTTCGAATACTTCCGCATCGTGATCACTTTTATTTATTTGTAATTACAAGATCAATCAGAATATATCCAACCAATAACAGATCATATTGACTATAGAAAAAATTACCTTTGGAGTAGAGAGAAGTGGCTACCATGTTTACAGCAGAACCAAAGGCTTTGCCCAAGCAAGCAGCAAAAGAAAAATCACCTTCCCCTATCAGTAGTATTTTGTGACAACTGCTATAATGCTTCATCCATTTCACTTCTTTATTATTTATACTAAGCATTTTCACTTGGCTCTCCAATTCATCCATTTCTATATGGCACTAAAAGATTTTGTTTAGAGTTTCTGTGCTTTGTGGCATGCAATAAAAGAGATACAATGAAGGGAAGTTTTGAGAATAAAGGAATAACCAGCGAGAAGCAACAAGAGATGAAAAGTAAATGGAGAGTCTTTGCTATGCGAAAGGAATCTCTAAGCCATTATGCCAAAGGGCCATGAGTGATGCTTTTTCATGGAAATTTACATCTCAATACTTCGGATGCAATGATACCATTCCTCGTCAATTTATGGAATCAAATCAGCAGGAAACACCAATAGGAGCCTTGAGAGTTGAATAGAGGCAGACCCTTGTCAAAGAAAGGGAGGGAAGCAAGAGAAGAAAAGGCAAAAGTGGGTTGCCTTGTTGTTCTGCTATGAATGGTGCAGTACAAATAGAAATAGACCTTAGATGAAAGGAAAGAAGAAAGAACAGTGGTAGATACATCAATTTATGGCCCACTAAATAAAATACCTAATAATAATTAAATCAAACCCAACAAATAAAGCTAAATTAATAAATCTCAACTAAAAATTGATATAAATTAAAACAAAAAATATAAATTAAAATTCAATCTCTCAATTATTTAGACTATCTTCTATCATCTATAATTATATACGTATATAAATAATATTTTGAGTTCAGTGTACTCACCAAATAGCAAGATCGGTGTCACATGTTCAAACAAACAAAAAAGGGTTCTAAACAGAAGACTCAAGCCTAGGGCTGTGCGGAGAGCGTCGGAGAAGATAGCCACACCATTAACTTTATACCGTGTTAGCACGTTCACCAACACTCCCCTCCCTTGCAGCCTAAGCCTTGTGGTGGATGAACTATTCTCAACTTTATATATTACATTGTATTCTTATAATTATTCCATGCAAGATATGTTCATTAACAATTAGAGATCAGTCAGTACTCCTTCCGAATATATGCATATCTGGCTCATAAATAATGAGCTTCTCTATTTGTTTGGCAAGGCATATACTTGCAGCTTCCTTGCCGCAAGGAGAGACTAATTAAGGCAAATTAAGGAACCAACTTAGAGAAAGAGGTTAGCACAAGGGACGCAAAATCATCCCAACATCCTCTGTAAATTTCTCAATTTCCCACTTGCTATATGGATATTTAGCTATCCTCAAATGTACTTACCAAGAATCCCTTCACCACTCTCTGACGATTCCAAAAATAGATGCAAACATACAAATTAGCACCTTTAACTTGGAACTCAAGTAAAAAAACTTCTAATGTGCGTTGTTCTAAAGTCTAAGGTGTCTAGTTCCTTCCATTCACTATTTTTTGAGGTAACCCCCAATGACTTATTAATGAAGGTACATTACTTTTTCTAGTTGAACTTTACTCGATTGGGCTAATATTTGCTACACTCCGGTTGAGTTATCCTGTCAAACAATTTGTGTTGAGAATAGGATGCTTGTTCAATGTACGTGCATTTACTTGTCACGGTGCATCCAAGTTCCTCCAGCTCTCTTAAGTCAGCTCTGCAACACTTTAGCCTCACCATCTTTTGTAATTGCACCAAGACACCAGTTTACATTTGTCTTTCTAAACTACCCATTCTTGTTTGACCTACATACCTTGCTTGGAAGATGGCCTGTTCTATTTTGAGTAACATCCAGACCTCTTCTTCTAGCGAACATATAGAGATCTGATCAAGCACCCCCTTTGGATGAAGCTGAAGATTTATTTGTAATTAGTGCATGCTTGCTTGCTCATGTTTGAGGTGGTTTGTGTGTTGTAGGCATTTTATTGTCGGTTTGGGCTAGGTTTTATGGTTTTGTGTCCTGGTTTTCCTTTTTCTTAATCTCACTTTTTTTTTTTCTATATTTGTGTTCTTTTGTGTGTGTGTGTGTCTTTGTGCTGGAAGTTGCCTTCACTGGGTTCTAATGTTTGCATTTTCTATCATGTTGTGTTGGAATTAGGGTTTGTGGTTGTTTCTGTTTTTGTATTTTTGATTTTGTCTTCAGGTTCTAAATCATTGGATGTTTTTTTTCTTTTATTGATTATTGGCAAAGGTGTTTTAGCTGTTCTGTTTTTTCTACACTTTGTTTTATCGTGCTTTCATACATATATTGTATGCTTTGCCGATTGTTGTCTGTCTTGGATTTCCATTATTTTTTCTGGTCTTTTCTGCACTGTGCTTCTTTAATTTGTGATGATCTTCAACTCATTTATGATTTCTTTCTTAATATCTTCTCACTAGGTTTGCACAACATACAAGCACAACAACACAAATCGAAGCCTTTCTTGAAAGGAAAAAATAATCTCTTGGAACAATTCATCATTCCAGGTGCAAATTGTCCATCCATATGCAAACCCGTGCTCCATTTCCCACTCTGCAGCACGCTGCTCGTCGTATAACCTGTTGTCTCATATGCCACTTCAGGTAAGCTTAGGCATTGATCAATTTTATCATCCATGAAAGAGCTATTTGAGAATGACAAGCTTTCAGAATTTTAGCCATCAAAGAGCTTTCATCTTAAAACAGCCATCCAACCATGCTTTCGAGCATTGCTTGTTGAAAGAAAGTACTGAAATGCCTGAAACCCATTACTCCACTGCTTTTTGATGCACAAAGCTTTCCCAAGCCACCTAGTGTATTCTACTAGTCTTTATCCCCACCAGGAATGACTTTGGAAGCGCATGTCTACCTCAGAACAAAGACCGTGTCTCTTTATTTTTCTATGTAGAGCTAGTAGTAATGCTGTAGCAGCCTTTAACACACTAGCAGGCGACCTTGGTCTGATATTTGATTTCAGTATGTAGGTTTAATGGCCAGTTTCAACTTTCAATATACATATGTTTATTATTATTTTATTTTAATGGGGGCAGCTGTCAAATGCCTTTATTTTCTCCACACCTAGATTACTCTTTAATAACTCAGGAAAAGAAAAGATTACATCATTTTCATTCCACAAGTCTTCTTATAGAGAGAGGATATAATGACACAGTTGCTCAGTGTCAAAGACTGGTACTCTTTCCAAATTTGAAGGTACAGCAGTTTCCAGGAGGAAAACTCTCATCAGCTCTAGACCCAGATCCTCTTTTATTTTCATATCCTGGGTAATCAGATTTTCTGAACTTAACTTTTTCAACCAGGAACAGCCCAGCTTCTTCTGCTAGTTTCTCAATTTCCCAATTGCTATATGGATCTGTAGTCTTGTGAGTCACATGAACTTCTCCATTCTCTTCCATCATGTCACTTGCACTCTTAAAGAAGCCCTTCACCAACCTTCGATGACTTCTAAAGACAGAATTCAACATAGCATTTCACATATCGTTCACAAATCAAAACTCAAATAACTTGCCAATGCACAATTAATCTTGTAGCTACTTAACCAACAAGGTCAATCCTTGGTCACATAGGGAAGTGGGATTGCTTTTAAATTTCTAGTTTTTGTGAGCTACCAGGAAAGAAGGTCTATTCCAAAGAGAACAAGGTAGGCCTTAGTGTAAAATATCAAAAATAAAAAGACACAGGAGAGTAGACAGGTCTCAACAGTTTTATTCCTGCACTTCTTCAAGAACAAGAGAAAAATCCCAAATGATCACATAAGGCAATATATTAGAAGTTGTAGCTCAACTTACTCACTTTGGCGAATGTTTGCTTCACTCCTTTTGAGAGCTGCATGAGGAAAATTATAGACTATCCTGTCAAACAATTTATGGGTGAGAAGAGGATGACTGTTCATGGTATGTGCATTTACTCCGTGCATAACAGTGCATCCTAGTTCCTCCAGTTCTCTCAAGTTGGATGCAGCTCCACTGTACTTGAGCCTCATCATCTCTTAATTTTGTAAGTACAGGATCAATCAGATTGCATCCAACAAATATTAGACAAATGTATACGGAGACAGGTGAAATATTGTTACCTTCAGAGTATAGAGAAGAGGCAACAATGCTAGTAGCAGAGCCAAATTCAGCCAAGCAAACAGCAAAAGAAAAATCACCATCTCCAACTAGAAGCATTTTCTGAGTGCTGCTATAATGCTTTATCCATTTCTCTTCCTTGTTATCATCTATATTAAGCATTTCCAAGTGGCTCTCTAAACTATCCATTTCTATATATATTTGACCTTGATGAAAATGGGCAGTTCTATATGTGACCTTTTAACCTTTTCTCCTGGCATGAATATATAATCAGGAGGCCTGATCAGGCAACTTCCCTCACCCTCAGAATGAGGACTCATCGGGATTCATAGAGAGTAGTTATTGATGAGTTTCATTTCCAAGGAATGTTTAGTCTTCCATAGTACCGCTGACAGGTTTAAATGTTGCCTAGTTTCTTGGCCCAATAGAAGCCTGTTTCATTAGTCTCCAGGTTCATGCATGGTGGTTCCGTATTTGGACATTTAATCAATTCTCCACCCAAACCAGGTTATGTGGCATGAAGCAGGAGAATGATCCTTCTTGTAAATTACTTTAAAGATCACTAATGTCAAGAGAAAATCTGACAGTTTTGACATGACCATCCATTTATAGAACATCCACGCATAGCAAATAATTGAAGAACCAGGCCTTGTAATTCCTCAGCAAGTGTGGACAAGATATGGAGTAGAGAATCAAATTTCCAAGGATAAATTACCTTTCTAAGAAAATCACCCTTGATTGGTTTCTTCAGATGGCATGTTCCATTGTCCGAGAAGGATGTGTTCTATCGAGGACAATAATAAATTCTGGGGTTATAGCGTAAAATGTCGATAATTCTTTGACTTCTCACATACGCTAAGCTTACTGTATCTGGATCATGTTGCTGTCACCCCAGACATGAAGAAAACCTGCAGGGGGAGAGGCTATCCTGTCAAAGAATTTGCCAAGCAGAAAAGGGTGGTGCCTCCTAGTGTGTGCTTCTACTCCATGAAGGATTGTTCATGCATACAAGGCCCAAATCAACTAGGAACGTTGTTAATTAGTCTTATCTATCTTATATTAGGTTCATGCTCAGAATAATATTAAACCAAACTGGCAGCAGACCCAAAGGCTCTGAGGCATATGCAGGAAAAGAAAAAAAAAACCCTTCCCGAGCTGATAGTATTTTATGACGAGTACCGCTATAATGCTTTATCCATTTCTCTTCATCTTCTACTTTACTGTCCCTTTCCATTTGCCCTTCCCACCTGTCCATGTTGTGATTAGCTCTCTGCACCAACTAATTCAAATTGGCTCACTGTGCTAACCATTTCCAATCGGTTCTGCTAGGTTTTCTACACCAACCATTCCACCTGGCTTTCCTTGCCTTTGAAAATGGTTAACCTACCCACAAAGTAAATTGATAACAGATAAGAGGGCTGAGGCACCTACGCTCAGTTGCTCAATGTTGGATGCAGGATTTGTATATCCTGTGGGATTTAGGTCTCCTGGCTCTCTGCCCCGGTGGACCATGGCTACTCAACTCTCACCAAATTTCATGCATGGTAGGATATGTTGAACCATTTATTGGACAGTTTGCAGTATTGGCCATCTTGTTCTACTGTTTCTCTGGCGAGAAAATATAGAGTGGATATAGGTGCCGAAAGGGTTCTGCCTGTGGTGATATCCTAGATGCTCCGGCCTCATTTATCATTTCTTATGCTCCACCGCCTGAAAGCTGATACACCCATTTAGCCAACTGAACTAGTCTGGCTGGTGGCTACTTGGCTGGTCATGCACGAGATATTGTTATGGATAGCCTCCGAAGCTTGTGAGCTGTGTGCCAATTTCATACATAAGTTCTCTTCATTTTTTTTTTAATGATTAACTTAATTGTTCGTAATTCGATTAATTTCATAAATTCTAAAATTAACAATCATATAAGTTTTCAATAGTCTTGAAAAAATTTGAACTCGTAACTATTAAGTAACAAACACAAGTTATAACCAGTTGAGCTACCCCTCAAGATTTTCTTATTTCATTTTTTGCTGTACTTATTGGGGGTGTTATGACTATGTGTTTTTTTAAGATATTTTTTTTTATTATAAATATATTAAAATAATATATTTTTTTTAAAAAATATTTTTAACATAAACATATTAAAATAATTCAAAACATTACAAAAATTAATTTAAAAACAAAATTTAAAATGTTTAAAAGCACAATTGAATTATACTTTTAATCATTAAAAAAATCACAGAAAATTAATGTAGTGTTTGTTGTCTCATGAATAGTGAATTCTCTAAATCTCTATTTTAATAACTTAAAACTCAAACAATAAAATAAACTATATAAAAAAGCACAAAGTATTTTGTATTTCTTTCTATAATCTGTTTTATCGAAGATTTTAGTAAATTCATGTGTCTTAGGATAAATTTAAATTACATGATTTTCATACTAATATGTTTTATCATCTTCTCTCTATGATAAAAACATAATTTTAACTAAAATTACATCTAAAAATATTTTTAAGAAAACAGAGCTGCTGATGTTGGCTGTTACCACAACAACAATCATGGAAACGGATGCATTCTACTAAAATTGAAAGCATAAGCAATTATTAACCATTAACCCAAAAAGAAGAACTCAAAGTTGGTCCCACTGAATCATCATTGTTATGCAATGCAACGCTCATCCAACTCCACGACACAAAGCCAAAAGTAAATTCTATCATCCTCGACAAGCCCTCTTTCTTTCTCCACTGTAATAATAATAAAAAAAAACCAGACCTTTTGGAGCTCAGTGTCTCTCCTTTCACGAGCTTTCTCTTCACCTGGTAAAAAGTTTAGGGTTCTCTTGTCTCTCTTCACCACCAAAGCCAAAAGATGTTTATCCTCTCTTGCAAATCCTTCTTTTAAAGAAACCCATTTTACCATTTCTTGCCGTAACCCCGTTTTTGTGGTCTTTTCTTAGCTTTTAGCCCTCTATCATGTGAACCTCACCAAACCCAACTGTACCTAGTTGTTGTTTCTTCTTCTTCTTACTAAAGTCTGAATCTTTCTAGCTATTTTCAAAGTTTTTGGGATCTAATTGGCGTTCTTATGACACCCCAATACAGTTACTGTTAACTTCTAGCTCTTTTTTTTTTTTTTCCCTCTCTTTTGGGTCCTTTTTATTCTCTAGCCTTATTAAGTTATGTTCAGTCTTAAGAGAGAGGAGACAGATAAAGACATTAGTGTCAAAAATAAAGGAGGAGAATAATTCGGCTTCTTCTTGCTTTTTTGAAAACGATCATGTGAAGCAAAATTTAGTGTTGAACGTGATGGATTTTAGTGTTTTCTCATGAGGGTCTCTCTCTTTTTCAACTCTCACTGCTAAAAGGAGAACCTTCAATTCACTGATTTCTATTTGCACCCTCAAGAAACCTGTGAAGCTTCCCTAATCGAGGCTGCTTTTTGGTAGTTTTGGTAGATCAAGCCTCTCTCACAATGGATATCATTTATTTTTTAGCTTCGCATTGTGTGAGGGGTAGAGGATGTTGGGGTAATATCAATGGAGATATGAACAGACTGTAGTATGTGAAGATCTAGATGCTTGTTTAAGTTGTGGGTTGTGTTTATTTGTTTCTTTGTGGAGTTGGTTATATAGTTACTAGTTTGATAATGGAGGATATTGGGCTGGTTAAGCGAGGGCGGAAATGGCTGCAAACGCAGAAACATGCCTATTGGCGGGCGAAAACTGCAGTGGGGTGTTGGCGGGACAAGATTGGTGTGTTTATAGAGAGGCATTGGCCTATGGTGTGCAATGGATGTGCAAGATTTGGAAGATTGATGCGTTTGTTGTTGATTTATTGGAAAGATTGTGTTGTGAGGGGTTTTAATTCAGTTATCAAATTGGGTTCGGCGGCTTTGCTTCTTATAATGTGGAGTTGCTTTCTTAGTCTCACTTCAATGTCTTCCTTGCTTTATGTACTACTTTGTATGGTATGTTTTCTTATTTTTAGCCATTTAACTTTTCTTGTTGTATGCACCTGATTCTTATTCTGATCATGTCGCTATCATTTCTTCTTGTTTTTTTTTCCCCCTTATTTTTGTGATCCGATTGTTTTGAATCTGCATTTCTGATTCATCAATGTTTGAGTTGTATTTATGGTGTTCACATTTATTTGTGGCATATTCTAGTTGTGGGTAATTAAACTTGAAAGTCAGGTGGAGGGCGATTAAAATCGTTCATGACAACTTGGAGATCAATTTAGTTTTTGTGTAATGCGAAGTTATGGACTGTCTGCTCTGATGATACCAATTGTGGAGCTAGTTTGTGGACAAATATGGTATAAGCTCTCATGGGTTTTACATGAAACGAAATTAGCATTAATGAACTGGATCCTGAAAGGCTGAGAACTTGACCATAAATCCAACATGCTAGCCAAATCACCAATTTGGCAAGAAACTCCAGTGATGCAGTATTCAGAACTCTTAAAGACTGAAATTCGCCAGAAGAAGAGAGATTATAGAAGAAAAAAAATTAAGTTGAAGCAGAGTTCTCAATACTCGGTTAAAAAATAATAATTACTTGTTAAAATTGAAGTCTTAGAGAAGTGTTTGTGCAAATAATGGAGATAACAAGTAATAAATTTAAAATTGTAGTTATAGATAAACCAGCAGTTCCCAGACTGATAAGAACTGTGATCTCCTTTCAGGAAGTCCACAATCCTTGGAAATTCTAGACAATGTATTCAGCAAATAGTGAGAAATTATAATCCAAATTGTAGAGTTATTGGAAATTTATGTTCATAGGTTTAGTGTCTGAAGCTCCTGATGTCGTATAGTTCTAATTTGTGTGAAGTTCATTTATTCTCTTGGGAGAGAATGGTAAAGCTTAATGCTTTGGTGATGTTTTATGTTTACAATCTTCTCATTGGTCCACTTCCATTGCAAAAGAAAGGGCCTGCTGATAGAGTTGGTCGGGGAGATGATATTAGCTATCTGGTCTGAGAGACACCTGGCCCTTTAGCTGCCCCTCTTAAAAACCATTACTTAATAAATCTTTCTTGCGCTAAATATGCTGATGACATACTACTGGGAACTGCTGTTGCTGAGAACTGCTACATCATTTAGTTCTAAATTAGCCCACAATCCTTCTTCTTTTTCTTTATTTATTTTTCCTTTCTTGGGGGAAAATGATAGATCTTAACGCTGTGTTTGTGTATTTTATGTTTGAAACCTTCTTATTGGACCACTTTCAGCCTTTCGATTGCTTCCATGCATTTGCAATTTTGACCATTAGCATTTGTGTTCATCTATAATCGTGGATCTCAAACTTATTAAAGCTTATTATGAAAATATCACTATAAAGTTGTTTGAGTTGATAGGATTTCTAGAAATCAACAGGGTCTATAGATACATTGGCTTTGTCAGGGATTATAATTCAATTGAATATTTTAAAATTGAAATTTCGTTAAATGCCACTGATAGTTGCTTCAATGTTTCAGGGAGCTGCGGGAGCTGCTGTTCAGTATTTGGGCTACACTCCT
Source organism: Populus deltoides (assembly GCA_015852605.2). Classification (NCBI taxonomy): domain Eukaryota; kingdom Viridiplantae; phylum Streptophyta; class Magnoliopsida; order Malpighiales; family Salicaceae; genus Populus; species Populus deltoides. The sequence goes on from CM027580.2 coordinate 18,366,422, forward strand.
GGACTTTTTATTGTAGGACTGTTTGCTATTTTAATTTTATGGATGTATGCTAACTTTTTGATAACTGGAACATTATTTATAGTTGGAGGTAAGTTTAGTTACTAGTGCAAGTAGATGCTCTTTTTTTCAAATTCTATATATCTGTAGAACTTTTGGGGAATCTAATTTTGTTTGTTATGAAATTGCAGGTTATTTGTTCTCTCAAAATCATGCACGGCTAGTAGTCTTAATGGCGACTATATATGCTATTTATTGTGTGAAAGTTCGAGTTGGATGGCATGGTGTTTTCCTATCAATAAACCTAACATTTTTCTCAAACGATATTTTAAATTTCCTGCTTCAATGGTGTGATAATGTCAGGGAAAGCACCCAATTTGAAGAACATAAGGAAACTGAAACAGTTCTGGAAGATGAGTTTTCTGCGGAATGTGAATTCTCGATTCCTGCTGATGAATCTGAGAAGGTGCAGTCATGCAAATCATCTAGCAAACCAACTGCAAGCTCATCTGTTGTGAATAACCAAAAAGAGTCTTCTGCTAGAAAAGTAGTTGTAGAAGAAGAAACAAGCTCAGCTGATGAGATGAAAAGAATATTAGATAGTGGAGGTCATTATGAAGCACTGGGATTTCCTCGCCACAAGCGAATTGATGTTGCAATTTTGAAGAAGGAATACCGGAAAAAGGTAAGTTCCACTTTTGTTCTAAACTCAAATACTAGTAACCATTTTAATTGATTTGTTCTAGTGTTCTCACTCTGAGAGGCGAAAGTGTTTGGGAAAGTTGATCTGGTTGGATCATTTCTCAAAAGTTTTGCATCTTATTGATTGTTCTGTGCTAGTAAATGAGATACCACAACAATCTCACCAGGTATCTAAAATGGTCACAGTAAACAAAAAGAACCTAAATATCAGAATACTACATTAGGACTCTTAATGTATCACAAAAACCATTATGTTCAGCTTGCAGTAAAAAGGCTTGCCAGAGAGAAAAGTTAGGGGCGGTACAATAACCCGTCATTTTTTGGTACTTAATATTTCATAGAATTCATATCAGGCATGCCAGGGACCTGTCCCTTGATTGGCCAAGAAAGCTGCTTGTTGATTTTGCATGGTTGTGTTCATGGCTGGTTAAAATGCCAATGAAATATTTGAATTGCTGTGCATGGGTGGAACTAGCTTATGCCCTGCCCAAGCTTTGAGGAAGTCTTAAATCATCCTGTCATTACATTTTCCCTCCAATCCCACCCTCCAAAAGAAAAATAGATGTTTTCAGGTCCCTCTTGTTTTCATGCTAGCCCTTGTATTTTTAAAATCTAGTTCCGTCTCCTAATCTTTATGTAGTGGAGTGGTGTCAGGTTGTTCTTGATGTATAAATCTATTATGTTTGTGTGAATGTAACATTATCCCCTTGCCCCATGGGAAAAAAAAAAGGTAGGGGGGGTGAGTGAATGGGGTTTCTGATTTTCTCTTTATCCTTTAAAATATGCAGGCCATGCTTGTCCATCCTGATAAAAATATGGGAAGCCCTTTAGCAAGTGAATCATTTAAGAAACTTCAATGTGCTTATGAGGTAAGCATCCTTCTCTGTCCTCTCTCTCTCTCTCTCTCTCAAGAAAGTTAGGGGAGATGAAACATAACAAATTTAAGAATGTGTTGATTTGTGTCCTATTGACTGACCACAATGATACAATGTCCAGGTTTTGTCTGATTCTGTGAAGAAGAGGGACTATGATGAGCAATTGAGAAAGGAAGAATCTAGGACTAGGAGTGTATGCGAGAAATCCCATAGTACTTCACGTCAGGTAATTTATGTGGTATTGCTTGCCGATGTATTTTTCAGCCTTGTGGTCAATATTTGGAATTCTTTGTTTTCCAATTATCATTGATGTGAAATTCCTGACTAAAAGAAAAGAAAGAGTAAAAGAATAAAACAACCATTTGTGGAGACTGACTGTTAGTGTTCCCCACATGGAATCTTGTTTTCATGTTCACAGTTCATTGATGCATTTTTATCATGTGCAATGAGTTGTGAATACTGTCTTTTCATGTCTGGGGAGTCATTGCTTGGTGCAATGGCTTATCTTTGACTTGCCGCCATTGTGGGTTCAAGTTTGATTCCTGAGAGCGGTTACTTCTTGCAAAGTAGGCTTATCCAGATTTCCACCCCAGGACCACACTTCGATGGAACCAGAACAGGATAATGATATGTGTTTTTGTTTGAGAAAGCGTCAATTGAGGTGCAATTTATTACAAACTTGAAAGCATCGTTTACAAGGATTTTTATGTTTCAATTGGCACTTTTGTAGGTTGTTTATTTCTGAGGTAGAATGGAGATCAAATAATTAAATTGTGAGCTCTAGGATCATGAGCTTGCATTAGTTGTAAAATGGCAAGGCATTGTAAGATCGGTCAAGGTAGTAATAGGTGTGTTTAATCTGGGAAACCTGCCTCCTAAGTCCAAGCCCACATGCTATGTATGGCAGTTATGTGCAGCTAAATGCTGAACTGATTCATATGGTTCTGAGTTAAATCACTGATAATAAATAATATCACTGATTGCGACATTATCTAATCTTATTACTGTTATGAGCAGGATAATTCAGATTACTGCTCTGAGGAATCGAGGTGGATACATTGCACCAAGTGTGGCAATTCACATATATGGGTGTGTACTAATAGGAATAAGGCCAAGGCAAGATGGTGCCAGGTTGGTTTTCTGATTCTCTTTCCAACTCTGTATTTCATCTTTCTAAATTTATAAATTAGAATTAATTTTTGCTTCAGGATTGCTGCCAATATCATCAAGCCAAGGATGGAGATGGATGGGTTGAATATAAAGGCTCATTGATCTTTGATAGGCCTCAGAAGGTACATTCCTCGTGATTACTCATTATTTCATCTATGTTTCAGTAAACATGTCCATTAATTCTTCAGAATCATGTGATCTTATTTTGTGAATGTGGTTTTGGTGATCTGAACGTTCCTTGTGATTACTCATTATTTCATCTGTGTTTCAGTAAATATGTCTGATAATTCGACAGAATCATCTGATCTTATCTTGTGAAAGTGCTTTTGGTGATCTGCCATCTGTCAACTATTCATTATGCTAAGCATTTTCAGTTCCTGTTTTTTAGATGGAAATTCCGCGTGCATTTGTTTGTGGTGAGAGCAAAATCTTTGATGTGTCAGAATGGGCTATTTGCCAGGTCTGTAGTTTTTTTTCCATGGGCATGTGCTGATTTTGTTTCTTTTCAATATCCTATTTGAACCTTGCTGAGTAGAAAAAAAGAAGTACTACAATTAATGACTACAAAATCAGTTGTGGTAATGACTACGGTGGTTCTGATCTGTGAAATTTACAGTTCCAAGCTAATTTGCCAATCTGAACTTGGGGCTATATAAGACATTAATTGGGGTGCAGGACAACTTTAGTGGAAGTTGTAGACGGCTGTTTTAGGGTTACGGCTGTGAAATATATTGATCTAGGGGCTGCACTTCATTCATAATATATTTTCATGCAGAAATTAAAAGGATAAAAGCATATTACTAACCATAGACTTGGGCTCTTAAATAAGAAATGTATAACTTTTTTAATTTGTACTAGGAAAGAGAAACCTAAATCTTATTATTCCTAAATTGCTAGAAAGTATATCTCTTTGCAGGAAAATTACTGAATTTTCTAACTGCCTGTGTAGGCAGCATCAAATAGCCTCGATAAAAACAAAACTGTTGAATCCAAATCCTAGGGTAATGGATTTTTTGAGATAGCTGGTTTTAATTTCTCTGATATGCTTTCTGAAAATTAAAGAGAGAGCAATTAGACATGGCAAAAAATCAGCGGCTTGCTGCTCTTTCCTCTTTGTTAGATTCCCACCTGGGAGATAGTCAGATTAGAAGATCCTATGATCCAGCAAAGAGTACCTTGCCTTGTTGGCATTATTTCAAACCATTTTCTCATACTGTAGACTTTCGGTTAATTTCATTATTTCCTATCTTCATTAATGGAAATGATTGATGACCGGATCTTTCAATTCCTCATGGCAGTCGCATCAGCGGTGCCTATAACTTGTACGTTGACTGAATTAATTTTAATCAGATTATCAGTTATAATCCAATATTCTAAATCATTAAAACTCTTTACAGGGGATGCAATGCAGGCCCAACACCCATAGGCCAAGCTTCCATGTAAACATGGTTGGCTTGGAGAAGACAAAATGGTCCAACTCAAGCAAATATCCATGGGATTTGGATGCTGAAATGATGGATGAGAAGGAAGAAGAATTTGAGGTGTGGCTTCAGCAGGCTTTTGGCCGTTTTTGTGAGACCTCCAAACGTAGAAAGAGTTGGAGTCCTTTTAAGTTGCCCCAAAAGAAAGGGAAGAAGCAATGGCGAAGAACATCAACTTGAATGAATTCCCATTGCAACCAAATGGAACTGTGCTTTTGTTCCCCTGTTGTGGGGGTGATTGGTTTGGATCGAGATCACCTGTTTCACCAATGGAATGTGATTTGGTAATACCAGCAAAGCCAAATTTGAGGAATTGAGCTGGGTTTTAGAGGCTAAACAAAAAAAGACAGATGGGTTTTACCAGAGTCTGGTGCAATTTTCAAGCTTGTAACAGGCAGCTACCTTGCAGCTTGCGACTTGTCATAGGTTCTGTCAATGTCAGATTAACCCCCACCCCATCAAAGGAAGAAAAAATCAAGATACATTTTGCACAAGCAGCACATAATGTTAGCCTTTTGGCACTAATTTTCAATATTTTGTACATAATTTTCAATATTTTGTACATATAATTTTCCATTTCAATAAATTTCTCATTTACTTGAGATTTTGCTTTCATGCTGTTTATTTAAGAATGAGAATGATCAAAATATTTTTCCCTTTATCATTCAAGAGCAATCTGTCAACAAATTATCAATTCTAGATGCATTATTCAACAAATTCTCTTTTCACCCTTTCCCAATCATCAACTATCATTTCCAAAGGAGTGAAACATCTAGGACCATAGATGCAACTCATTTGGAATTAAAAAATGTTATGAAATTGCTGACAATTCAAGATTTTTGGTAACTTGATCACATTGGATCAGACAGAGAAACCAAATGTGTAATTGAGTGAGAGAAGGGAAGTAAATGAGGGAGATGGCGAGGAGAAGAGAGAAAAAGAGGGAGATTCCAAACCCTTGTGCAATTATTTATTAACATTACAGGAATTTGTCCATTTGCAACAGAATAGCAAAACTGTGTACCTGTGTATATAAGGGATGGTTATAAAATTTACAAGCCTAGAAAAAGAAAATAAAAAAAAAATGGAATAAAATATATGCAATCGGAATTTTTCTCACATTGAAGTTCAAATGCTCCAATCATACATCGCAGTAAAAGCGTCATGGTCGTGCTTGATGAGTTTTGTGATGACAGGATCGAAATTTCCTGCATCTCTGATTTGCAAGATGTCTAAAAGGATGTCGTAGCAGATGCTTTAGTCTTGGAGAGTACTCATACTTTGAGGTCCATGAAATCCAGAAGTTCAAAAGCTCCGACCATATAACCCAGTCAAAGTTGTAGGAGTTGCAGTTGATGAGTTTTCTGATGACAAGATCGAACTGTCCAGCATCTCTGATCCAGAAAATGCATTAAAAGGTGTTGTAGCAGATGCTTTGGTGTTGAAGGGTGCTCGTACTTTGAGGTCCATGAAATCAGAAATTAGGCCTGGCTTCATTATCTTACTCTCATCAAGGTCCTTCTGGCCAGTCAGCATTCTGACTACGGTAGACATGGAAGGCCGAAGCTTTGGATTATCTTGGGTGCAGAGTAGACCGATTTTTAGAAATCTACAAGCCTCCTCAGCATCAAAGTCACCATCTAATGCCGTATCCACCAGAGCAACCAGCTCCCTTCGCTCATAAAGATCCCAAGCCTGCAACAGCAGAGCCAATTATCAAGTCAGCTTGTGGCCCCAAGAGTGAGTTAATCCTGATTGTTGGTTATTTATGTAAATGCATTCTCTACGTAAATGTTGGATACCAAGAAAAATGATTGATGAAAGCAAGCACCATAATCAAATATTCATAGCTCACACCATCAACTAATAGCATTGACATTTCACATTTCAATTACAATTCTCAAAAATGGCAGCAAGGACTCGAGATTCATACCCGTTCTAAGAGGTATTGTTCTGCAACAGGTAATCTTGTGTTTGTGTTATTTCTGCCACAAATAATTTCCACAAGGAGGACGCCAAAACTGTAGAGATCTGCTTTCCGTGTCAATTGCCCCCTTATTGCATACTCTGGTGCCAGGTAACCTCTAAAGCAACAGACAGAGAGGAAAGTTTAGCAGCTAAGCTTATAAAGATAATTCATGTTGGAAATCCAAACAAGAAAGACAACAACTGAATTTTGGCTCTGCGAATTAACTAATTTATCAAGATTTTCAAGGGGGCGCTAACATTGTGAAAAGGAAACTGCAATGGTTCCATACATGTTAAAGGAGTATAGTTAGTCCTTGCATCATTTCAACCAAATCAATATTTCCTATAACCTTTAATGCAATGGGTATGATGTTGCAAATGCAAACTCACCAACCATTGTACATTTTCCTAATTTACACCCCATACGTTGTTTGCACAGCATAGCTACATCTTAAATCCAATGACAAGTTGAACATGAAATATTCAACTTCAAACATGTAATAAATCGCAGACACTTACAGTGTTCCAGCCACACGTGTACTGACATGTGTCATGTGGTCAGGTATAAGCTTGGCCAGACCAAAATCTGAAATTTTTGGTGTTAGGTCCTTGTCAAGTAGAATATTGCTTGCTTTGATATCTCTGTGGACAATGCATGGTTTTACTTCATCATGAAGAAAGGCAAGCCCTCTTGCAACCCCAATGCAAATCCTAGTTCGTGTTCTCCAACTAAACTGGATATTAATGTGACTGTGACCTCCACCTGAAAGTGAATAGATACTTGAGCCCTCAAATGCCATTTGATTCAGGGAATAAAAGCAAGCTTTCTTTAAATCATATGGATTTGTACGCCTATGCATATATGTTTACCAATACCAAGTTTATTCCTGGAAATCCAAGTTCAAAAAGCCAGAACTATTTTCCCAGGTCTAAACTACTGAAAACAGCCTTGATAAAGACGTTCAAAAGAAGGATATTCAAGAATTACCTAGAAGAGTTTGCGCAAGGCTATTGTTCTCCAGGTAGTTGTAAACTAAAATTCTATGATTTCCTTCTGCACAACAGCCATATAACTTCACTAAATTTTCATGCTCTATCTCTGACATTGTTTTAATCTCTGCTAAGAATTCTGGCACCCCTTGTCTCGACTCAGCTGAAAGAACCTTTATAGCAGCTATTTCCCCATGTTTGAGCCGTCCCTGAACATCCACAATCATTTCTTAGGTACCATTCATAATTAAAAGACACAAAGTACCATATAAACTACTGTTATATCATTGACCATGCATTCTAATAACAATCATACAGTTACCTTGTATACAGAACCGAAACCTCCCTCCCCAATTTTGTTGGCAGTGCTAAAATCTTCAGTGGCATTTCTTAATTCCTTGTACGAATAGCATTTAACATTATGAACGTGGCTAAGGTCTGTTCAGAAATAAAACTAATAAGAACCTTCATGCTGACAGAAAAACAAAGATGTGTAGAAAGAGGAAAACTTTATTTCAAGCATATGGAAGCTATGGCCCCATCAAAGCAAGTCTCTCTAGAGGCTTCGCCTGACAAGATACATTTAAATCTGTCCATGTATAACACACATATTCACACATTTTTTGTATCTACCTTCTTCAACTACACCAAATTGTTGCGGAGAATCTATCCGTCGACCAAATAAGAAAGAAAAACAAGTCATATCTGTTTGATCTGCCGGTGAACAGCCCTTCTATATCAACCGTCACGTGCTTGATATAAACAACTTCCAAGACCAATAAACCTGAATTATCAGAAAAACAATTAACCTCAGGTACTTAAGCCAGATACCACAGCGATTAAACAGGATCCAGAGACTGAGTAAGCTTTTGCAACGATTATATGTGTACATAAATCTTTGGACATTTTTAAAAGCCCCCAACACTTAGAGAAGTTCATAAGAGAAGAACAGAAATGACTACAAAAAAACTATCAATACTAGAAACATAGCAGCCGCTAATCATACTTAGACAGAGACTATTAAAGATCAAAGAAGAAAAATGGGTACCATATAAATTAAGTGAAAATGGAGCCTGCGAGTTTTATTACAGCTAATGTTTTGTGTGTCATTCATTTAATAATCTCCACAAAAACTGATCTCCTCCCTACCCTTTCTTCTTTTCTCTTATAATTATTTCAACCTTTCCCCCTCTCGTAAGTAGCTGGACAGAACATCATTTGCACTTTTTTGGAGCTAATCATGACTCACTTTTCACTTTGAAATTAAGAAAAATAACAGAGATTAACATCAAAATCATGAAGAAATCTAAAACTCTTAACTGGGGTTGGTTGGAAATGTTGAGTTAGATCACGAAAAAATGACTAAAAATTCATACAGAAAGAAAGCAATATCAGCGAACTGAAGCATATCAGATAAACACAAGAAACAGATAACCAAAAGGAACAGAAAAATCAAAACAAACAAGCAATTAAATCAAGAAACTGAAAAAATCATGAAAGAACAAAAAGAAAACTCACCTGAACAAAAGAAAAGCTCAAGAAAGACACAGCATGATTATCCGGGAGAGAAAGATGTATTGAGCTGTAAGAGAGAGATAGAGAAGAAGAACTTTGCTAGTTAATGGTATAGCTTGGGAAATTAAGTCCACGAAAGGAAACCCGACGTTCATTAAATTTAGTTTTCTATGAAACGGAAGAGCTGGCTGACTTTATAACAAATAACAAAAGCACAGTCTCGTTGTCGTTTCTCTTTTCTTTAAACTAAAAAAAAATAAAAAAAAAATAAAAAAAAAAGAAGAAGAAGAAGAAGAAGAAGATGACAGCTGATAACCTTGTACGTCCTAAGGACCAGGCGCGTCAATTTATGTGAACTACATTCTTTAACTCTTTAAACCCTGGTTTACTGGCTAGGTTTCTTGTCAGGATAAGATAAAAAAAAAAAATTAATTTTTTTTAATATATTAAATTAATATTTTTTAAAAAAATTAATTTTGTATAGCATATAAAAATATTTAAAAAAAATTAAAATTTAATAAAAAATTAACTCAACCGCAACATCAATTATTTAATAATAATTATTTTTAACTCTTTAAAACTTAAAAATTAGATTAGGCAGCAAATACATAAGTTTTTTTCAAAATTATGTTTAGCTTTGCAAATTAATTTAGTAACTTGAAATTTATTTAAGATTGGTTTTTAATTCAAACTAATATTTTTTTTATAAAAAACAAAACCATTTTTGTAAGTAAATTATTTTTTAAATAATTTATAATTTAAATTAACTCAACCATAAAATAATTTGAATTAACTCAACAAGCAGTGAATGATTAAATTTTATAATTATGATTTTTAAAATTATTAAGATCAAATTCTTGTTATATGTCGTTAATGATTTACTGTAAGAGATTTAACAGGAAAAAATTTAATATTAGTTATTTTTTAAAGTAATTTTTATTTTAAAATATATTAAAATAGTATTTTTTTATTTTTTTAAAATTTATTTTTAATATCAACTCATTTAAATAATCTAAAAAAATAATTTTAAATGTAAAAAATAAATTTTAAACAAATACTATTTTAACCGGAATGTCAATCACCTTCTTAGTCTTCATCTACAAAAGCTAAATTCGAATTAAACCTGTTAAAGAAAAAAAAAGGTTTAATGTGTTTGGTTAAAAAGTTTTTAAATAAATAAGCTTTTTTTTTTTTTTTTTTTTTTTTTTTTTTTTTTTTTTTTTTTTTTTTTTTTTTTTTATTTTTTTTTTTTTTTTTTTTTTTTTCCCCCTTTCTCCCCCCTCTCCCAATCCCTCATAAATTTTCCCCCCCCCCCCCCCCCCCCCCCCCCCCTCTTTTTTTTTTTTTTTTTTTTTTTTATTTTTTTTACATTTTTTTAATAAAAAAAAAAAAAAAAAAAAAAAAAAATTTTTATTTTTTTTTTTTTTTTTTTTTTTTATTTTTTTTTTTTTTTTTTTTAATTAAATAAAAAAAAAAAAAAAAAAAAAAAAAACCTTCCCCCCCCCCCCAACCCAAAAAAAAAAAAAAAAAAAAAAAAACCTTCCTCCCCCCCTCCCCCCCAACCAAAAAAAAAATAAATTAAAAAAAAAAAAAAAAAAAACACCCCCCCCTTTCCATTTTAAAAAAAAAAAAAAAAAACTTTTTAAAACTTTTCACATTATTTTTTAAAAAAAAAAAAAAATTATTAAAAAAAAAAAAAAAAAAAAACCCCCCCCCAAAAAAAAAAAAAAAAAAACCCCCCCCTCCCCCTCAAAAAAAAAAAAAAAAAAAAAAAAAAAAAAAAAATGCGAGTTAGACAACGTCATGCTGAGTCAGCTACTCATTTAGTGCTGCCTCGTGTGTTGGAATCTCTCAGCACCAACCGTCAACTACGACCGTTTCTTCAACTCCAACGGCCTGCCTAGTCGTATAGGGCGTATATATAAAACTAAAAATCTGAACATAACATTAAAGATATAATATATTCAATAAATTAAGATTAAAATATTTTATTAAAAACAAATAAAATTTCCAAAAAAAAAGTTAAAATATCAATAAATCAAGAGGGTAAAAAAAAAAAAATTCATCACCACTAAACTAAACTATTAACAAAAAACTCATAATTATAAAATATATATATATATATATATTATACTTTAAACGACAGATAAAAAATTTTAAACATGAACCACATCTGCTTTAAACAAGAATGCACATGTCCTATTATATCTTAAATCTAAATGAGTTGAAACAAGAAATTTGCTAAATATGAACTCATTGACCCAATTAATTTGTATAGCATAATTAAATAGATTCCTACTTCAATTATCACAACTCTTTTATCAACTAGTTTATTGGTTTTTCTTTTATAACCCTAAAAAAATATTTTTTTATTAAAAATATTTTTTTATATATTCTCATATATAGGATTCAACTTGTATAACCGATGCTATTATAAAAAAAAACATTATAGCAGGAAAAAGTTTGATTCAACAAGAAAAATAATGTAAAAATTAAAACAAAAATATCATTTAATTCGTCAATTCTAAAAAACCAAACAAAAAAGAAACAAAATTTCATTGTCGAGTGATAAATGAAAAATTCATAGAAAATTCTAGCCTCGACCGTGAAACAGGGCATAACACGTCCTCACCGACATTGTTTTTTTTTTTTTTTTTGGAAACCAAGAGCTCATTATCAAGACCAGACATATATTTCGTGTAAAGATCCGTTCATTTTTGTTGCTTACATTTGATGATCTTTCCAATCAAACTCATCGGCACCCAAAAACCATTGTCGTCTCATAAAATGTTCCTCTTTTTCTTTGTTCAAGCATTCTCTTACATTTCATAATTTTCCCCGGTAGAATTAAATTTAAATTAATTAACATAATTGTCTGCCTAGATAAGGCAAAAAAAAAACTAAATTCTAAAAGTATGTGGTTCACATATATCATCACATCATGTTCTTACTTTGACCCGGTCAAGAAGGGAAAACGTTTTATAGGTTGCGCCGAGCAACAAGTTGGATGTATCAAGATAATATATAAAGAAAAATAAACATAAAATTTTAATTATCGTTCACACTACTACAAATATTTTCTAGTTAATTATAATTGTGTTTGTGTATGTGATATCGATTATTTTTTAAAGTGTTTTTCACTCAATAATACTTATTTTTAATATCAACACATCAAAACGATACAAAGATATAAAAAAATAATTTAAAATTTAATAAAATATTATTTGAAATGCATACCTCTATAAATATATATATAAATACACCATTTGTTCAACCCCTTTAGTTATTACAAAAAAAAAAAAGGAAGAAGGAAAATCAATTCAACTTCACGTCTGAACTCATTTATTCAATTGGGAATTACTAAAAATCTTCATATTCTTCCATTAGAACACCAAAAAGAAAAATAACAATCAAGGGTTATTGTTTGGTTTGATTGCTGCTTTATTTCTTTCGGGTTGACGGCAATAAAATATGATTTTTCCTGGAAAATTCATGTTTTGCCAACGTTTATGATATCACATTTTGGAGGGCCATATAAAATTTATGTGCTTAGATCACAAATGGTCAAGAAAAGCATTCGAAGAAACATCCCTTGATTAATTATTCCAACCTACCCATAAATCTATAATGAGACCAGGAAGGGAGGTTTCATGGAAAGGAGACTAAATTGGCTGCTTCAAGATTATTATTTCGTGCTTGGTACTATATATTAAATATAAAAAATTTATTTTTTATTTTTAATATTAGAATATCAAAACTGTATAAAAATAATACTTAAAAAACATTAATTTAATATTTTTTTCGTTTCAAAAACTCTTAAAATATATTTAGAGTCTTTTTAGGAGTGTGGTTGCGGTTGTTTTTTAAAGTGTTTTTCACTTGAAAATGCATTAAAATAATTTTTATTTTATTTTTTTAAAATTATTTTTTATATCAGTATATCAAAATAATTTGAAAATATTAATTTGAAGTAAAAAAAATAAAAAAAAATTAATTTTTTTTAAAAATATTTTTAAAATATAAAAATAAACAGAGCCAGAGAGACTGATAGAAACTCGAATTTTCAAACAACCACTTAAACGGGATGGAAACCTAGATCATCATTCATGTGAAAAGGGTTTTGTTAACATTAGGCTAGGGTTAATGTCTTGACCAGAAAGGCACACTTTTTTAGAATCATTTCCTTGATTATCTATCCACATATAATTAGGTTTCATGACCTCCGAATTAAAGGTGAATATATAGACGTTCAGAATTGAAAACTAATATTAAAGTTGAAAATATTCGTGATCGAAGTAATATATATATATATATATATATAACACACACACACACACACACACACACACACAAGAAAAGCAGATTCCCATGATGGGCTCTAGATTTTCAAAGAAATGATTTGGTACGAGGACCAAATTGGCCGCATTCTATATAATTGAATACAGTTTGTGGATGCCAAGAGCCACTCCTATAGATAATTGCTGGGGATTTTTTTAACAAGGTCAAGTTGCTCTGCTGGTAGACTATTATTTTTGGAATCAAACATTTCTTTTTCAAAATATTACACTTTTGATGTTACTCATTTTAGGGCCCACATAAATAGTATATTTTCGATTCATAAATATCTTATTAGCAAGGAACATTCAAATTAAAAAGGAAAATTCAAAATTGGATATTAAATGACCTATTTAGAATTTTTCAAGGTTTATTTGAACTTATTGAGTGCTTAATTGCAAGAAAATTAATTTTTAAAGTCATTTTAGACTTTAATTGGAAGAAATTAAAATATGGGGATCGAATTGCATTTTTGTAGGAGTTAATTTGATCAAATCAGGGGTTTAATTGCATAAATATTGAAGTTTGATGGGCAATTAGGGACTTGATTGAAGAAATTCAAAACTAATGATCAAATTGAAAAAGACACGTGAATATAAGGGCTGAAATTGACCAAATTAGGGGTCGAATTGAAGAAATAAAAAAGTTTGTTGTTCAACTGAGGGTCAAAATGCACAAATTCAAAACCAAGGATCAAAATGAAAAAGGTGGCCAACTTAAAGGCTGATAATTGAGTTTGGCGGGGGTTAAATTGCATACAATTAAAAGTTTTTGTGTTAATTAAGAGTGCATGTGCCATAATTGAACGAATATGGACTAAATTGAAAGTTTGGCAATTCCTAGATTAAAAATCTTAATTTATAGGGTTTAACCCAGACGACGCATCGTTCAGCCTTTGTTCATTTCTTCATTGATAGTTCACGATAACCAAGTTGACACCTTCTAAGAGCTCGTTATGGAGTTCTAGACCACCAAATAGCATGAGATTTTTTTAAAATAAAAGAGAAACATCTCATCTACAAACCTATTTTCGTGAAATTAGATGTTTACATCCCAATTTTTCCATAGAAGTCCTCAACATCTTGTCCCTCATCAGCCACACTCAATTTTTATACTTCAGGTTGATCAGGTCAGCAACTTTAAACGCATGAATGTGAAGTTACAAACCTCCAAATTGAGCAAGGATGGATCCAAATGAAAGATGTGCACCCCCTCTACCAATTTCAGGTGGTCTCAGGCAACGATGATGTCATCATTGCTCTGAAAAGGCCTCGAAAATAGCCAACTCAGCCAGTCTTAATAATGCAACTATCATGCAAGGCTTCTCAATGAGTTCTTATCAAGGGCTTTAAACCTTTCTTTCAAGATCAAGAGGTCATAAATGAATTCAAAACCTCCAAAAAAACCTTACAAAACCCTATAAATACCCCCTAAGTTTAGAGAGAGAAAATGGTAGAGAGAGGACAAGAGAAAAAGAAATGAAAATATAAGGAAAAGAAGAGAAATATCAATAAGAAACATAAGTGTAGAGATCTAAGAGCCTAAACAAAAGACTTCTTAGCTTTGCAAGTTTATAGGTGGCAAAAATTTTCAAAAGAAAACAAAAAGGAGAGTAGTTATTCTATGTATACTTTTCTGGTCTAAATATAGGTCCTTTATGGCCTGCTTTTGATTTTTTTTTATTTACTTTTGTTTTATATTTATATTTATAAGCATAGAAAAGATGTTTGGATGCTCAACAAAGAGAAAATAGTTATTCTATGTATACTTTTCTGGTCCAAAAATAGGTCATTATGGCCTGTTTTTGATGTTTTTTAATTTATTTTTGTTTTATATTTATGTTTATAAGTATAAAAAAGAGGTTTGAATACTCAATAATTAATGTTGTATTCACTTCTTTATTATTGTGTTTTTATTTAATGATATTTGTTTTGAAGTTTTTTGATGTTTTTGATACATTAAAGTTTTTGTTTAAGTTTATATATATATATATATATATATATATATATATATATATATATATATATATATATAAAATCTTGTTTTAGTTTTTATTTAACTGAAGCTATGCATGTTGAATGATGTTATACCTTGGGTTTGCTAGGTCTATTCATGCACAAAATTAGTTTAGAAACCTAATTTTGAATCCATGTTGTATGAATATATAGTCTGTTTTAAGTTTATGTTTTTATGGATTTGGTACCACTTGCTTGATTTTGATGTTTTTTGTTAGTTTTTGTAGTTCAAACATGTTTGTGTATGATATTATGACTTGTTGGGAAAAAAAAGAGAAGAAGAAGCATGTTTTAGAAGCCAAAAAGACCTATTTCAGGGCTTGGTAGTGGTTGTAATTTCTGGACATAGCTGAGTTTTTATTTTAAGTTTAGGCAATGTTTTTTGTGTTATTGAAAAGAATATTGCCTCAGCTCCTAGATTTGGATCAATTTTGGTTCATTTCTTTGAATATGTACTTTTTTTATGCTTGATTAACCAATAATCTAGTATTTATTCGCATCAATAACATGTTTAAATGATTTTAATCCTAGAGTTTTAGTTTTGAATCGAAACCCATTTTGGCCAAATCTTGATGATTCATTAATAATCAAAGTGAATTGACACTAGATTATTGATCTTTTCATGATTTGCAACATGCATGTTTCTTTGGTTTGCCCATATCTAATCTGGTTTGAGAGCCACATTGTTGGGTTCACGTTAAATGTTCTTTATTTGTTCTTCGTGTTCTTCCTAAGAACATTGCCTTAGCTACATGTTTTTGACTTGTTTTGTTTTATTTATTTGCCCAAAACCCTTTCTTATGCATGATTAATCAACAATCTAGTATTTATTTGGATCAATAACACGATTTCAATTACTTTTAATCCTAGGATTTTGGTTTAGAACGAAAACCTATTTTGACAAAATTATGATATTTTAGTGATTATCAAAGTGATTCGATGTTAGGTTATTGATCCTTGCATGATTTCCAACATGTATGTGCCTTCGTTGTGACCAAATTTGGTTCGATTTGGAACTCACGTTGCTAGGTTCATTTTGGGTGTTCTTTTTTTTTGTGTTTAATCTATTTTGTTCAATAATTTTTGAGTTTTTATGTTTTTTGGGTGTTTAATCTATTTTTTTTCTTTAGATTTTTTTTGGGTTGTTTGTTGGGTCAAACTAGAATTCTGGTTTGGTTTATGGTTGAATAAAAAATTTCAGGTCAATCCAATCAGGTCGGGTAAAAAAAAATGAGTCAAAGGATTTAATACCCTGTTTGACTTGCTATAATTTTTGTTTAAGGGTTTTTGGGTTTAAGGGTGTGTTTGGCAAAAACTCTTTAAGCCTATTTTTGGTAGTTTTGTTACAAAGAAAAAATGAGTTTTTGCCAAACAAAACCTAGAAAAATATATTTTCTTTTTTTCTTGCATATGGCTAAAAATCTAAAGTTGTTTAAGTATTTTTTTAAAATTAAAATACTTTGACATGTTTAAAAAAATATTGTATAGATTTTACAATAAGTATGTAAATTTCCAAAAGATTTGCACCTACATTTCAAAAATACTAAAAAAAATTATTTTGTTTCTTTTAATATGCAGGATTATGAACTTATACATAAGATATATTCTCAATATTAAATAAAAAGACAGTTTATTTTATTTTTTTATGTTGGCATTAAAACGGTTAGGTTTTTAACTTGATAAGATAAGCACTTTTTTTATTGAGGATGACTTTTCTTAAACCTTAAACAGACTAACGATTAGAAAACATAATATTTTCTTAGTTTATATCAGACAAATAAACAATGCATCTTACTTCGAGTAAGGTGTATTAGAGATGTTAATACATTTTTTTTATGCAATCAGTTCCTTTATCGAGACTCCAAAAACCAGTTATGGTTCTTAGTGATAAAAATAATATATAACAACTCTCTTCTTTTTTTTTTTTTCTACTGATAAAAAACAAGAATTTGTTGTTTTTTCTACTCATATTATTTCCGACGACTCCGATCCAGAAAGATAATCATTACAACGCCACTTACATGCCATAACTTTAACTTTAATAACTTATCATTTGATAAAGAGATTGATTTCTCAATAGCTCGAAGATGAGGTCCTCCCTTTTCTGCCCTTTAAGTTAAGAAAATGATAGTGAAATCCTCCCAGCATCTTAAAAAGGAAAAGGGTTTATGTTTCTAGTTTCCTTACAAACAAACCATCAATGTGGGTATTTGTCATAATTATTTTTGGGTATGGACTTGGATTACATGTTGATGTAGATCAATTATTATTTTTCAAAAAATCAAAATAATTTCAATTTAAATAAAAACTTAGGTTTATTTTAATCGGGTCATAAAATTATATCAACTACATATTAACCCTTTTTTTTTTTTTTTTACAAATGACAATGGATAAGTTGACCAATCCTAAATTGACCCGCCAGACAAGATTTAATAACCGTACAATGTGCAAATACTTAATTTATATGCTAGTGATATTACAAAACAAAATTAAAAGTCAGATCATATCAACTACAGGTTTACATTCCACTGGAGCTTGCCGAGTTTGGATTGAAACTAGAGAAAAGTGACATAAAAATATCAAAAGTCGTACGCAATCATTGACCTCCTCCATAGAAATTCCCATAAAAATAGATGACCTGGGAAGGAGGAGCTCCACTTCAAGACTATAGGAGACCAAAAAACCTATCTTTGAAAGGTCCAAACCTGCAAAACCAGCACCCTTCTTCAGTGGACCAACAATCTCGGCTACCCAAACCAACCACCCCCAACACAAATAATCAACCACTCAAGAAAACAATGGCAGCATCATATGGTCCACCTTCTCGAGGACTTTGCCTTTGGGAAAGAAAACCCAACAGCTAGTCCCTCTCACTGTTATGAAGCTTGTCCTCACCTATGGGTTGGTTCAGTAACCTACGACTCGTATTTTAACTCAAATCAGGTTTTTTTTAGATCACCTATATAGTTGTCCTAGAAAAACCCAAATGACCCGGCAAGTCCGAGTAAAATTCAAATAATTTTTTTTAAAAAAATACATTGTTTAACTTTATATATATTTCCATTATGAAAAAAATAATAATAATGTGAGTGATATAGTGTCGTTTTATTCATGTTGACCTGACTCGTGAGTCGTTTTACCCAATCCATAACTTCGGCATTTGGCCATGTTCAGGCCTCTTAAGTCTTAACTATGATCTCTTTTGCCAACAATGGGGGAGAGAACAACATGCTTTTTCCTTCCATACAAAGATAAAATTCCATTGACGTGGAAAAAAAACCCTTCTTGGAATCAGTCTAAAACCTTATTTAGAATATAAAAAAAATTAATACAAATGATATTTTTACAAGGAAATTGTAAAATAACATTACATTTTGGAGAAATACAAATTTCTCAGCAATAGAAAAAAGGAAAGGAGGATTGAGTCTTTCGTTCTACTCATCAATCCAAAAATAGCTGTTTTATCTCATGAGAGAACACATGGAACTTTGATGATAATATCTCTAAAATAATCAAAAATTAAGAGTTTAATGAGATAAATTTATAACATCAAGAAAAGTTGACTTTTAAACTTTTGGTGAGTCAAATGTGTTGGTTGACTAAAGGTGGTGACATTAGATTCTAACTAATGTTAAGTTTTTCTGTAATGTAAACTATTCATGTAGTTGATAAAAAAAAACCGAGCAACTTGACAAGTTAACTTGTGAACAATGTTAATCTTTTTTTAATTTAACATCACGTTAAATAAAAAAAAGTAATATATATAGTATTGTTTTGTTTTTTACTTGTATTGGACCGACTTATTTGTAAGTTGGCACAATATTGTTGAATTTCATAACTATAGAATAGTCAAAGAAGGTATCAAAATCATAGAACAAAGAAAAATAAAAGATGAGAGGAAAAAAAAAAACTCTTTTTTTTTTAAAAAAAAAAAAAAAGTTTTATATAAAAAATTTATCTTGTCAAAATTAAGTTTAAGAGGCTTCAAATTAAATCTAAATTTGATCGTGCAAGAAACATTCTGCTTGTCAAAGTAATCCTTTTCAAGGATTTCATTTGGTATATATGGATGATTTTGTTACCGTGTAGTGGTCTTCAGGGAAGCCTTCAAGCACAACATCAACTTAAGTGGCTGAAGAATTGTTTCAAGAATTCCAAAGCATCAGGCGCGATACCCCCCAGCCACTTTTCATGAAAGCTCATGATAGATGGCTGGCTTTTAGATTAAAGCCCTAAATTATCATCATTATTACTGCTACTTGTTGAATTTCTTGATGGAACTAGCTCTAAGATCTCTGCGTTGTACTATTGCCACGCGGCTTTGAAAATCAACGTCGTCCCATTCTTCCAGTTTGCCTTAGGGAAGATGTTACTTCGATGGAATTAGAAAGAAAACTGGGGATTTGATGTGCAGAACAGTAAAGGCCTTTGAAATGGGCCATGCCACTATATCTCCCAGCTTCATTGAAGACATTGAGTATAACTTCGTTGGAACTATGAAATAACCAGGGAATTCTGATCTGTTGGTTGTCGCTTTCTTAGCGGACAAAAATCATGTAGTCCAGTGGAGAAATGAGGGGAAATGGTAGGAATTGTAGAAGAAAAATAGTAAAGAGAATCAAATTTATTTTTTACTCGATAAACGATTGTTAATTATAAAAAGCATGTAAAAGAAGCAATTCAATTTAAAATTTTAAGTTATTAAATAAAATTTTAAAATATAATTTATATTATTCTCTAATATATATTCTTAAATAAAAAATTTTTGGATTTAAAATTTGCACCGATCCACTTTAATTTTTATTTAAGTTTTATCAAATAAATAAAGATCATGAGATTTAAACTCGTGATCGTTTGGTTATTGTTAGAAAATAATATAAATCATATTCTGGAACCTCACCTAAGAGCTTAAACTATTGGGTTGAGATGGTTCTTTGACATGGTATCAGAGCCTTGATGACCAAGCGGTCACGAGTTCGAATCTTACTATCCTCATTTATTTGATAAAAATTAAGCATAAGGTAAAGTAGGCATGTGCAAGTTTCAAGTCCAAAGGGCTTTCATTTAAGAGGGTGTGTTACAAAATAATATAAATCATATCCTGGGACCTTACCTAAGAGTTTAAGCTATTGGGTTGAGATGGTTCTTTGACAGTTATTAAATAAGATTTCAGAATATAATTTATATTTTTATTTAATACAAAAATTATCCTGAAACATATAACAGGTGTCCTTAGATAAGAAACACCAAAGATCCCAAACCCAATCTTAAAATAGAGATAGCAATTCCCAAACAGAATAGGAAATGGAATGACTTTCTGCTGAAAACTATTTCAACTACTGAATAGAAATCGCTAAACCTCTCGTTGCAAGAAGTAAAAATTCCATATAATCAAGTCAAATAATGACTGCACGAGTCTTGTTCTGTTCTCCACTCTCCTCTGTTTGAAAAATAAAAAAAACTATCAACCATGACGATATTGACCGTCAGGACTTGCTCTAAAACTTCTTGATAGTTATTGGTTGAACTTTAATTATGGGTTACGAGTTCATTTGTTCGGAATTGTAAATCTATCCCCGAGGTAAAATCCATGACTGCTCTTTTATTTTGTATATGTATATGAAATCATGCTGTCAACTCCATGCTATCAGCTTCTCTTTTATATATACGTGAATGAATGCCATATACATGCTCTTTTTTTTTCTCTTTTTTATTGCTCCTGCTGTCTGGCAGCTATTTTCCATCTAGCCTCTCATTGTTTTCCATCGCTTGGTATGTTTCCAAGGGAAGTGCTTTTCCAACTGTGAGCACTGCAAGGGAGGAGAATTTCCTTTGGGACAGGAAGAATTAAGAGATCGGTCATCTGTGGTGATTTCTTTGTCAGTCCAAATGTCGAAGGTGCGATTCTCAGTGGCCTAGCTGCTGCTTCAAAGCTCACAGAAATGCTTAATTAGTTGCTTATAATGTTTCCTTTCCCCCATTGTTACTTTCTTTTCTTTTTTCTTTCATGTAGTTTGCTCGCCCATTTTATGAATGTTAATCGTGTCTACTACTTCTTGTAGAAGCTGTGATTATTTGCTAAAAATCCATTTTCTTTAGATCAGCAGGACTCAATAAGAATTACAGCAGGAAATTGTATTCATTTCAACCTATACTCTCAGCTCTCTTTACCGAACAATAAAGCAGTATTTGTATTTTTTTACAATCTTAACCCATTTTCTTGTATAATTTTGATTGTTAATACTTGACTGAATCATTAATTATATATGAATAATTAATGACAGTTGAGTGAATTCTTCAATATATGGTTAATTATAGTACAATTTACAGGACTTATCAAGCTTAGAGCAACATAAGAGAAGTGATGAAGGCAAAAGTTAAAAACAGGAAATAAATACAAAACATGGAAATTTGGATAAGCGAAGGGTTGCATATATGAACTATAAATTCATAATTTTATTGTCTCTAAAAACTAATATTTATTATGTCTTCGGTCTCCTTAGAAGGTATACAAAACCTTAATTAGATTAGAAACCCTACCTAATCTAGAAAACAAAATAAAAAACTGAAAATACAAAGCAAATAATCATGAAATTCAAAACAATACATGAAATCCAAAAAAAAAAGGAAAGATAACAAAATTGGCCCAAACCGGGTCTCTGAGGTTAGATTTTTATATCCAAAGATCCAATGGTCCGTGTAGCTCTATGGAAGCTATTTATTATTTGTGAAAAGCGGGAATGTGAGTCGTCATCTAGTATTATGATCACTAAGAACTCTAACTAGTCTCAGGGATCAGGTACGGGAACTGATTATGTAAAGAAAATGTATTAACACCCAAAATATGTCCTACCTAAGGTAAGCTATATTATTTAATTGTTTGATAAAAAACCTAAGGTCTTGTCGTGTTTTCTAATTGTTGGTCTATCTGAGGTTTAAGAAAAGTCATTCTTCATAATAAGATCCTTATATATCTTATTAGGTAAAAGTCTATCCATTCTAATATCTATATAAAAGAAACTATCTTTTTAATATCAGGAGTACATTTTACGTATAAATTCATAATCTCAAATACTAGAAGAAAATAAATTTTTTTTTTGGAATTTTTGAAATATTAGCTTAGTTCTCATGGCTCTAATAAACTTGTTATTAAAGCCAAAATGCATGCTAAAACATATTTTTGAATTTTTTTTGTGTTTTCTGTATGAAAAAACAATATGATTTTTTTTTTATTGAGAGACTTGGCCGTATGCATGAAAACAAAATATATATTTTTTGTTTTATAACTTTTTTTACAATATTTTGACAAAAACCTGGTATTTTAATACCAGATTTATATCTTTACGGTATAAAAATACAAATCAATATTAAGCAAAATTGATAAAAAGAATATGCAGGAAAATAAAAAAAAAATGAAAGGAATTTTTTTGAAAATTTTTGAACTGGGCTGATAGTCTAGCCCGAAGCAACTATGAACTGGTTACTATACACAGTAACCGACTAATTATATTTCTACTGCAAAAACGTGAACAACGCACGTGTCTACATGCAAGTAAACACCATGAAGTCGACAAGGAGAAGGAGAGTGTTACCTGGAACAATGGGGCTCTGGTAGCTGAGTTGGCGCTGGCTTGTGGTGGCGGCCAAGAAGAGTATGGGTGGCGGTGTCGTGGCTCGAACGAGAGAGAGAGAGAGAGACGATGGCAGAAACCGAGTGTTGGAGGCTGATATTTTGGCTGATTTTGGACCCAAACATCACCACCACTGGAGCATGAAATTAAATAAAATCTATTTATAGGCGGTGGAAGAGGGACACTTTGTCTCTTATGGTGCAAAATATTGGCCCTTGGTTTGACCCGAAAGCTTCCCAACCATTGGTTCAAAGTAGCAATGATGAACTGTCAGTTTTGTGCAGAAAAATGGCTGGTCGGGTTGGCCACTTTGGGGCGGTGTCACCGCCTCTGAAGCCTCTATCAGCCCGAACAATTTAGACTAGCGTGTAGTCAAGTGTCAAAGGATCGTTTTCGTGCAAGTTTCATCTAATTTGGGGAAGAAACGAGGCGTCAAACGCCTTGGAAAGGAGGCCCCTGGAGCAAGCCCTCTGAAGAAGAAGATGAACAATGTTTTTTCTGCCAATTACGCTTTAGTCCTTTAATTTGTGATATATCTCTAATTAATTACACCCCTGAATAGCTTCAACTCAAACCTCAGATTTCAGCGCCCTTTTCCTTTGGTCCCTAGTTTTGAATTTATTCAATTAAGTCCCTAATTGGGCATCAAACTTCAATATTTATGCAATTAAGCCCTTGATTTGACCAAATCAACTCTAAAAATTTCTTATTTGACTTCAGAACTTTAATTTCTTCTAATTAAAGCTTAAATTGACTTAAAAAAAAAAATTTTACAATCAAACCCTCCATAAATTTAATTAAACCTCCAATAAAATTTAATTGAGTCTATAAATATTTATTTTTTTTACCTTTCTTCTTCAAATTGAATTTTTCTTGTCAACATGGCTCTTCATTTGCAAAAAATATACTATCGAATTTTAATCTTTGAACTTTTTAGTCTTCTCAATCAATTTTTAGTCATTTTCTAGGCGCTCCGATATCCTCTCGTCACTGTTATTATTTTTTGAATTTTTTTTTAGTCCGAATATATTTTTTTGATTTTTTGAAAAAAAAAATGAATTTGAAGAATAACCCAAAAATGGATTAAAAGGTTAAAAGGAGGAGTAAAAGTGTGTTTGCTTAATTACTATGTGCACTGCAAGGTGCACCCTGTAGATAAATATATTCTAATTTTTTTTTTATTTTCGTGTCTTTTTCTGTTTTTTAAATTTAATATTAATTATTTTATTTTTATTTCACACTTTCTATTTTAAACCACAAGTATAATATTATTTAATTTTTTATAAAATTTGATTTTATTTATTATTTGAATCTTACTGTTAAGAAATTAAATGGAAAGAATTAGAAAAATAGATGCAACCAAGATTTCTTTTCTTAAATGGACAATAAAATCAATAATAAAAAATAATTATAACTAAAAATAAATATAAGAAAGAGAGGAGTTTAGAAAAAGCCTGAAATTGTAGCGGACATTAATGCTGTCTTTAAAACAAAAATTCCTCAAACCTTTTAATCATTATTTTTGCTAAATTGAATTAATAAAATATATAAAAAAAAAAGTGTAGTGAAACTGAGATGAAAATAAACCTTTTAATTTCTCGTATATATTATTTATTTATGCATTTTGTTTTACCTGATATAAAGAATTCACTATAATAGCTATGCATGGGCATATCTCCTCCACGTCTCCTGTAAGAAGATGCGGTACTGAGCATTTGCATGCTTCATTTCCACCTCTTTAAAACTTTCTTGCCTTCCTGATAATGTTTGCATACCCTATCTATAACTCAGCCACATAATTAATGCCACCTATGCAGCCATTATTCTTGTTATCTAGGGTTTTAGCAGGCGCGCAGACCACATAGTTGAGGATAAACAAGAGATTGTGAAAAAAGAAAGGAAGAAGCAAGGTCAGTAATGGCAGCCTCAGTTATGGCTTCACTGAACCTGAAACCATCTCCATTCACGGTTGAGAAGTCTTCAGTGAGAGGCCTTCCAACTCTTTCAAGGAGGTCTTTCAAGATTGAAGCCAGTGGTGTCAAGAAGATCAAGACCGATACGCCTTATGGTCTGCTTCTTCCTCCTCGTATAACATACATATATATTACTCATACCCTTTTCATATGATGCATGCATGCATAAACATACATGTAGAAGAGGAAAACACAAATCTAATGCATTTTGTATGATTTGGGAGCGTGAGAGAAGCTGATCTGTGATAGAAACATAAATGGAAGGTTTCTTTGAAGGGCCCATAATGATCTTCCTCTCCATTTCTGGAAGAAAGTTTATGATAAGTGCTTGAACAGAAAGTGAAATGCAAAGTAACAAAACAACAAATTAATTAATCATTGATGAATATTATAAAAGATTATGATAGTGATTTGATCTCAATAATTCTGTTTCCTTGCACTTTTTCCTGTTTACAGGCAAGTACGAGTCCTTTTCTTTCTCCTCTGATCTCTCTCACCCCACTCAAATATAATTAATTAAGAAAAAATAGTAATTATTACTTGATTTTTTCTCCTCATGTTCTTTTCTTTTCTTGATTTTCATTTCCTCATTTAAATCCTTCTTTCCTTAGTCTAGAAGGGAGTTGGATCTTGCCTGGACTGTACTTATTGTAGCATTTAACAATTCATATACATTCATCTTGTGTTTTCTTGTTGATTTTTAGAAGCAAAAGAAATTACTTAAATAACATAAGATGGATTAGCTTAGAGTCTTAATTTTTGGTGTCCAGGAACTGGTGGTGGCATGAACCTGAGGAACGGGGTAGATGCATCTGGAAGGAAGCCCAGGGTTAGTGTGTAGTGCTTTAATTTGCTTTCAAGTTTATATTGTCTTGTTTTACTTATTTTTTTGGTAACGATTTTAAATCTTAACACTCTAAGTTCTCTGGAAGTTTATGAAAATTTTAAGTCCAAAACACTTTTATTCGAAGAAGTGTATGAAAAAATTATATAAATCATATTTTACCTTCTCTTCTAACCGCTTAAGTTAGCTAAAAGTTATAGATCAAAAAATAGAGTAATCGAACTCAATCCTCACCCCTCTTGCTAAGCATGAGTATAAGAAGCTCCTTGCCCTTCGATGTAATTATTAGTCAAAAATTCATGGAATACATAGCAGCCTAAGTTTGAGTGTTTTTACTGAAAGTTTACAGGTGATTAAAACTTGATCCTGCAGGGAAAGGGGGTGTACCAATATGTCGACAAATATGGTGCTAATGTGGATGGTTACAGGTAACTAAAACATGAGCTAATTTTGGCTTCTGTGATTCTTCATTTACATTTGTATTTGTGGCTCCTGCTTGAGGTTTACATGAACATTTATACCAGTATTAATTGGTCTGATAATTAGCAATGCATCTTGTAATTAGATAGTTCAAGTTAGATATGCATCTGTGATTAAGTCCTTGATAACACATATCTTTTCTGCTGATTGAAATACAGCCCTATCTACAACGTTGATGAATGGTCCCCATCCGGTGATGTCTATGCTGGGGGTAAGTAACTCAATGCGTTTCGAGAACTATACACCCATGATGCGGAGAAAGAACATTAAGTTATTGATTTCCCTGTTTATGAGGTCAATTTATCTGTTGATGACATGGATAATGTAATATTTACAGGCAAGACTGGCTTGCTAATCTGGGCTGTTACCCTAGCTGGAATCCTTGCAGGAGGTGCACTTCTTGTTTACACCACAAGTGCTTTAGCACAGTAGACTTCTGCTACTCTAATTTACAGTAATGTATCATATAGCCTGTCCCAGTGATTGTCCAGAAACATAAACACTTCCTCCTCCTTGTGAATCCCTATGTGTAATTTTATTCTCCCTTGGACTTGGATTGCAATGGAGTACATGTAGTCTGATTTTTCATGCGAAATTCCCTCATTATTAATACTATTGCTGCTGCTAGCTGTTGTTCTTTTGAGATCATATTCATATTGGTCTATTCTTTGATCACATTCCACCTAGTCCTAGGTTGGTGGTGGTGGTGGTGTCATGATAGATAGTGGTGGTGGTCTCTGGAATTAGTTGATGTAGTTGTTAGCTTACTTTCAGAATTTTACCCTTTAAAATGGAGGGTGAGAGATGTTCCTGTGCCACAGGTCCGGCAACACAATATCCAAAGAGTATATTCCCCTCTTGGGATGCTATGCGTTACACACAAAAAAAAAAATATTGCAAGGAAAACAACAATACTAAATACTGTAGATAATCTCTTGATGATCCATTCTAAGCCAATGGTGTCACTCCAGCTGTCATGTAATCAGGTGGGTCATACTCCAGAACCACCTAGTTTGAAACACCTGGCCATCCTGATAATGTTTGCAATATCATATCCAGATTTCAGCCACACAAGCAATGCCATGTAGCAACATCTGTCAATAATTATCATCATGCTATCGCTTTCATTATCTAGGACGATAGTATTTTATTGGAGCTCAAGACCAGCAAGGAGGAGGGCAAGACAAGCAGAGAGCAGATCAAGCAAAGCTTAAACACTAATTAATCATGGCAACCAGCTCAGTTATGGCTTCATCAATGAGCCTGAAACCAGCTCCTTTTACAGTCAAGAAACCTTCTCTCCCAAGTCTTTCAAGGAGATCATCTTTCAAAATTGAGGCTAGTCGTTCGAGGAAGTCCAAGACTGATCAGCCTTATGGTCTGTTTCTTGATTGATACATGTCCATAGAATATTATGTTAATTAATTAATTACCCTTTTCATTAATCATACACTTATAATTCTTGTTATTATTATTTTGGTATTGCTATATATAATTGTTGAAGTGCTAATTAATGTTGTGTAAGCTTAATTTTAAACTGGTTCGGTTTTTTTTTTTTTTGTTAACCATACCCACTATGATTAATTAATAAGTGTAATTAATTGATTAATAAAGCAATTAATTGATTGATTCCTGCAATTTGATGGGAGTTTTGAGGCCATGAATTAGACATCTTTATTTATATCAAAAAAAAAAAAGCTTCGGACATCTATCTTCTTGAAATATTTAACCTTCGATCTTGTATTAATTTACCATGTATCAATGAATATTACATTCTCAGTCACATGTCTGCTTCTACTAAGCAATTTAATTAAGAGCTTGTTAGGAAATTAATTATCATAAATATTCAACTAAGGAATTAGGAATCTCTTCTTGCATGAACCTTTGCAGACAATTTTTCCTTAATTTTCCTGTACATTAAAGGCACCAGATATGCGAATAAGATCTTTCCTGGCTAATACTTTTCTCTTTCCCATCGAAGATTTACGTGCTATTAATCTTTTTGTATTGTTCAATATAATTTTTTTCATCAAATCATTTTTTTTCAAAAATATACATACGCATGCATGATCATCTGCGTGGCCTGTATTTTTATGAGTATGTTTTGTTCCCTTTATATACTTGAATATTTGTTGAAGAAAAAACATGGATTGTTTTACAGGAATCAATGGCGGCATGGATTTAAGGGGTGGGTATGATGCTTCAGGGAGAAAGGGCAAGGTAATATTTCTATATCCATTGCCTTTTTCCTTCAAGTTAAAATAACTAAATTATATATATATATATTCTTTGAGTTTGTTATTTAAAGTGTTTTTTGCTTGGAAAATATATTTTTTTATTTTTTTAAATTTATTTTTGATATCAACACATAAAAATTATCTAAAACTATATATAAAAAAATTAATTTAAAACTAAAAAAATTCAAAATTTTTAAAAACATGATTGGAACATGTAAATGGGCATTAAATTACTCTTTTTAATGAATTATTTTGTACTAACAGAGAGTCGGTGATTAGTAATCCAATTTCTGGGCTTGATGCAGGGAAAGGGAGTGTACCAATTTGTTGATAAATATGGTGCTAATGTTGATGGATACAGGTGAGCTATCTACTGTATATTTCTGAATATTTTTCTGATAAATGGAGGCATAAAGTATATGACCAGAGATTGTTATTTGGTGGTGTTTAATACACAGTCCTATCTACGACCCCAAGGATTGGTCTCCAAGTGGTGAAGTTTATGTTGGAGGTAAGCAATGCTGCATTTTGACAATTGATTTCATGATGCCAGAGAATATTTCTTTCAAAGATAAATATCTCATGTAATTCCCAGTTTAAGAGCTCAGTTTATTTGATTTACAACATGAACAATGTAATCCTTGCAGGCACTACTGGTTTGTTGATCTGGGCTGTTACCCTAGCTGGCCTTCTTGCAGGGGGAGCACTTCTTGTTTACAATACAAGTGCCTTAGTACAGTAGAGTTCTGTCATCATATCCTATCCTAATCTCTGTGTATTACTTTCCCTTTTGATGAATTCGCCTGTACCTTGTAACAATTTCCGTGGAGTAAAAATAATTAGTGTAAGATCTACTTGTTGCTCTTCAACTAAACCTCGTTACCTGAAAGAGGAATCTTATGAATTCTTAAGAGATGTTTTCATTGAGATGATACAGCACGTTCAACGGACCATCTAGTGGAGCTGTAAGACTTCATAGCAAAACCCTGGTGATGAACTGATCCAGCCCTAGTTCTTTGCTTGAATGAATGGTTTACGTGATTTCTTCTGATTCAAAAACATGGCTATAATGTATTCCCCTCTAATTTCCATCTGCCATAACGGGCTGCGAGTACAAAGATCAATCTGGCAAACACCTGTTGTGAGTTACTGCTGTTACCATTTGACCTTTGCTGCTAATTAATTCCATTGTTTTTACACTTTTAAAAGTGTTTTTGAAAATACTTTCACGGTTGACACGTGGATGCGACTGCGCAAACAACTCATGTGGACTCAGAATTCATCAACAAAAACTGTGTCGCTGACAACTTAGAAATCATCAACGAAATTGCTTACACGGGTGACCTATGAATTCGTCAGGGCACATAACCCTTATTGACTCAAAAATCATCAACGAAACTGCTTCCACTGGTGACGCATAAATTCAACAGCGCAAACAGCCCTCTAGACTCAAAAATCATCAACGAAAACTGAGTCGCTAGCGTCTCAGAAATCATCAATAAAACTGCTTGCACAAGTAACGCATGGATTAGACAACACAAACAGCCCCTCTAGACTCAGAAATCATCAACAAAAATTGAGTTGCTGGCGTCTCAGAAATCATCAACAAAACTACTTTCACAGGTGACGCATGAATTCATCTGGGCTCACAGCCCCTGTGGACTAAGAAATCATCAATGAAAACTGAGTCATTGCCGGCTCAGAAATCATCAACAAAACTGCTTCCATAGTTGATATTAAAAATAATTTTTAAAAAATAAAAAATATATATATAATTTTGATATATTTAAGAATAAAAAATATTTTTAAAAATAATTATAATTACACTCTTACACTGTAAGACGCATTTAAATGCAGCAGTAGGACTTGTCATTGCCTCTGCAAGATGAAAACATGTACGAGGAGACTTGACGGGAGATGTAACTGAAATTCTTGATTGGTAATAAAATTTTGTCCGTTTCATTAACGAGGCTGGAGGCTAATGAAACAACAGAGGATATATTCCTTCTTGTCAAGCCCAGCCTAGGCAGAGTGGTGCATCCACGTCTGTTGGTCCATTCAGTTCAATGGTTAAATCTGTATCGCTCTCGTGGAAACTGAAACGGCATTTTCTTGCACTTTGTTGTCGAAGCATCGCCACCGCAGAATGTTGATGAATGGGAAAGAAAGGGAACACCTACATTAATCAGACGCCGCCCTGGAACCAGATTTTAGCCACTGAATCAGTCTCACGCACCATCTGAAGACAGCTAACGTGTTGATGAGTGTAATGAATGCATTATACATCATCTATTATTTTTTTTTAAAATATTTTCATTTATATATTAAATTGTTCCTAACCAAACTCAGTAATAACAAAAAAAAAAAATCAATAGTGCAATGTTAAAAATAACCTCCGGCTCAAGGTATTGAATTTGAGCTTTAAATGTAATTAGATCTTTTAAATGTGCTTTGAAAACAAAAGGATGTAAACTCCCTCTTATTATGGGTTAATTAAATACCTTTTTATGATATGATAAATAGTTTATTTTACTATTCATCTCTATATGAAATTACATGTAAAGAAACCTTAATGGAAGCCTTTTAATTATTTTTTTATTTCTAAGAGTATTAAAATTATTTTACTATGCAAATAAAAACAAAAAATATCTATTTTATCATTTTACTATTTTACTCTCAATGATTATCCTATCAGGTTTTTTTCAAGGGCAAGGAAGTAAAAGCATCCACGGTGGGGATCAATGTTTTTACCGTTCCTTTCAGTTTTTTTTTTTTTTTCTTTAAAAATTTAATTTTAATTCTTGGCAGGCGGCAATTCTTGGGATGCATGAGAAAGCTTAGTAGCTACTAACTGCAGGGAGCCATATCTACCAGCAATTGAGCTTAAGCCTCTCCTCTGATCAACCCAGTAGCTCTCATGTCATTTTCATTTCACCTGTCATCTTGTCCTGGTTTAAAACTGTCAGTAAGGCCATAAACACATAAATTTTGGATTAAATTAGTGTTATCTTGCAAATTTCTGTTTTCTTCAGAATTCTATCTTTCTGGGGTCTTTTCTTTTTAGATTGTTGAGGCAGATATATGGTCTCAGTGAATTTTGATTGTTTTTTAACCATCAGTTTTGGGTATTCTCTTTTCTGCAGATAAATGGACAGTAAAAATAAACAATCTTCTTCAGGTTAGTCTTCTTCACTGTAATTCTTCGTCTTCATTTGGGTCATAGATTCTTGGATTCACTATCTCTATCATATTTATAATTAAAACAATTTCAGCTGAAATAGCTAGAATTCTTGTTGAGTTCTTGGAGGCTTCAGTTGTTTTTCTAGAAGGAGTTTATCCTTCAGGTACTAAAACTAAAAGTCACACTTTTTAATGTAAAGTTTTGTCCTTTATAATGATTAGCATGTTCATTTATTGAGTTTTGGTTTTGATTGGTGAAGATGCATTTGAGAGGAGGAGGTATATGAATGTGGTAGTGCAAAGAGCTAGGCATCCCCAGCTTAGAGATTACATTCACTCTTCTGTTTCTGGGCTTCTTCCTTTTATCCAAAAGGTTGTTTCTTGATATTCCTCTCCTTAGCTTACTGTACTTGAATGAATGGAAAAGAGAACTTTTTGTTGGTTGTTTTTTAATGCAGTAGTGTTGATACTGTTAGAAAAACTCCTTTCTAATACTTTGTAGAGATCTGGTATGTCAATGTGCTTACAGGTATAGAATTAACGAAAAAAATTTTGCTGATTGATTCTTAATACATAGTTTGAAATGCTAGTAGAAATCTTGGTTTTGTTGATACTTGATTGAACTTGGTCATTCCTGTCTCCGTCGTGTGTGTGTGCCACCAAGTTGGTTTGCAATGTTCCTGCTCTACAGTATCTTTTGGTTTTCTTTCCTCAAATTCTTTGGCAAAAATAGAATTTAAAATGTTCATATTTACTGGGTGAACTTTTTCAAATGTTTTCTTGATGAATTCTTTCTGATCTGTTGACTGCTTTCCTTGCTCTGTTGCTAAGTTTTACACGTTGTGTTGTGGATTCTATCCTCTATAAGATAGGCCGAATTGGAGTGTTTATTTTGATGTACAGCCCTAACAGCTGGTCCATTTACAATGGTGAATAGATACCCTTTTCAGCTGAGTTTACCCTGGTTTTTTATTACCATCGAAAGAACTTTATGTATGTGTAACTATCTATTCTATGCTTCAAAATAGGGACTGGTGTAGAGAGTAGCTGCAATTTTCTTTATAAAATCCCGCCAGAGAGGTTCATTTTCAAGCTCACAGTGAACCAGTCTTCGGGCTCAAAAGTGGAACGAGAGTTTTCTCTAAGATCATTCTTGATGTAGTTGGACTTGCTATACAGGTGGTTCTAAGCAGTTAGATATGGATTTTTTACAACTAGATAAGAATTTTCTCCAAATAAATTATGTTAATGACTTAGCAAATACATTTATAAACCAGTGGGACAAGTCTAGATTCAAAAAGAGATGTGGTCGTATTAGACTAAAATAACAGCTCAAAATTTTTGATCTGATTATTGGATCGCCCTCAAATATTTACAAGAGTTTCCGGAAACTGTTTTTCTTAGAGTCATTATGCTTGTTATTCCGAATGTCAGATTTGTATATTTTAAAATTTCATCTTAGGGCCTGATTTTAGTAATTTTTATGATTTTTCTTGTTATTTTTTAATTTCATGTTTTTTTTATATATAATTTCGGATTTTTATTTTATTTTTTATTAAGGTAAAGTTTTTAATTTATTTAAAGCTTTGTATACCTTAAAAAAAAAAAAAAAAAAAGGAACTTGATGACTGTTATTTTAGTGAAAATAAATCTCCTTTTGCTGTTTAAAATTTGTATATTTTTTATTTGTTTGTTGCTGTCTTTAGCTTCGCGTGCATCAATTCTTAGTTAAACTGTCTGTCTCGGAAGGTCTTACCGAAGTTCTTCCACGAGGTACTTGGTTAATTTGGCAGCAATTTGGTATGCATTGTCTGCTCTTGGTTGGTCAAAGTTGCTTGATCCACAAAATCCAAGCAAACGCTCTCGCTGTTTGCTGTATGATTTAGCTTTTTCAACTCTTAAGGCACTTTTAGAGGTGAGGATTGAACTTCTCTTTTACCAGATTGCAGGTGGGAGATAACTGCTTATGATAGCGCAAGCAAGGATGCAGAGTTATGGATCCCGAGATTCCC
The DNA here is from genome assembly GCA_015852605.2 of Populus deltoides. Taxonomy (NCBI): domain Eukaryota; kingdom Viridiplantae; phylum Streptophyta; class Magnoliopsida; order Malpighiales; family Salicaceae; genus Populus; species Populus deltoides. Next base: position 18,399,827 of record CM027580.2, read on the forward strand.
GAGAGACACAAAGCAGCGGCAGCAACCTCCATTAATAACCCCAATAAAATCCATGAGTAGCGAACCTCTGTCCGTGCAGTTATATTTGGAACATCCGGGTTTATCTGTACCAAAACCTGAAGAGGGGAAGAATTCATAGACAGCCTGTTCAGATCTACAAATTTACTCTCAACTTGTTTTACACATCCTCTTGAATTCTGTTTCTTGTTTAGATAAAACCTTATAGCAACATTATCACTAAGAACTGTTTCACCCCTTTCGGTTTTTCTCACACAGGCACACAACAGTTTTAGAGTTTTAGTAATATGAGGTCTAGCCATAGTTCCATAGAACCGTATACTTCATTCGAGACGGTATACCAGGCACACAACAGTGTTACAGCTTGAGCAATCTGAGCAATTTATTTTTGTTTGAAAATGCAGGTAGTTTTATAAGTTAATGCAATTCGTGATGCTTTTGTTATTCACTTATTTTCTTTACTGCATTTTGCAGGACAGCTACAAAAAGCATGGAGCACAGGGTAGCCCAGGTAGGAAGTAGTGTTTGTAAGCACTTGATGAGCAAATCCAAAGTCTTCCCTCTGTGCACGTTTCTTTCTTGAGCACCATATAGCCACAAGCCTCATCAAGAGTTCACTAATTTTACAAGGGCCAACTCCTGAGACAAAGAAAGTCCACAATAACCAAATGATCCAAGCCCATATGAGGACTTTTCTCCCTGCGCAACAAAGCAGCATTAAACCACATTCTGCATTCCAACTGGTTGATTTTGTTTCTCCAAAGAACTCCAAAATGCATAGAAGATCCATTTTTTTATGGCTACACAAATACTCAAAATCCTGTCTGTCACAAAACGGACTCCTATACACGATCACCTCCTGCCGTATTTCGAAAACCAGGATCAATATGGATTCCATTGAGGCAAAAATCAAGTGGAGGAAGAAGACCCAAGAAGAAAATATATCAAAGTGCAAAACCTTGACACAGCAATGGACTTACAAAAGAAGCCATTTTTAATACTAAAGCTCAAGTCCATCATCCAATCACAAAAACATCAGTCTGTCTTTCTAAGAGACCTTGAAAAGGAATTTGGGTTTCTTCAAAAATGGAACTTTATGTCTGTCATTGAAAAGTACCCTTCAATTTTTCGTGTTGGTGGTGGTAATAGCAGGACACCTCCTTTTGTTACTTTCACTGAGAAAGCTGAAAAGATTGCAAGAGAAGAGGCTGAAGCAAAAGAGTTAATGGAGCCCATTTTGGTTAAGAACTTGAGGAAGATGTTGATGTTGTCAGTTGATTGTAGGGTGCCCTTAGAAAAGATGGAATCCATTGAAAATGAATTGGGTTTGCCTCAAGATTTCAAAAACTCATTGATTCCAAAGTACCCAGATGTTTTTCAGTGAAAGATTTCAATGGGATTCTTCATTAGCAGTTGCTTCTCGTGAGGAAAGACTGAGGCTTGAAGGTGTTCCTGCTATCAATCCAACGAAAAAGAAGGCTAGAATATCGAAAGATGGTAACTCTCTTGGTCCGTTTGCTTTTGACATGGGTTTTGCTGCTGGTTTTAGGCCAAACATGGTTTATATTGAGGAACTTTGAGAGGTTGAATGCTAGGAGATTTGAAGTTGCTGATCCAAAAGCGTCAAAGCGTGTGGTGGCAGTGCCTCATGAACTTGTTATGCACTTGACTTAACAAGCTGGCTAACTCAAGAGAATAGGAAGAATTAGAGAGAATTAGAGAAGTAGAAAAGAGAGATGAATGAATTGCTTCTGCAATCTGTTATTTCTTATTTGTCTCCTCACAAATTCTTGATACCATGATTTATATACAATGAACTCTAGCCTCCTGGCTATCTCAACTGACTATCTAACTAACAATTAACAACTCTAACCAGCTAACTTTCATCACATTCACAGTTATAACAGCTACTAACTAATACTTCATCTTTAGCTAATTCTGCATATTTTCTTCTTAATTGTCACATACTGTTATTTATCTCCTCTTCCTTGATTGCCAAGCCTCCTTGCTACCTTCCTCTCGTAACAGAACTCCTTCGTTTGACTATGGAGAAGAGGATGACATCTGCTCAATTGGATGCTTTTCATTCTGAGTTTATGTGGCCATCTAGATTATTGTACGTGTTCCTTGAGGATGCTTATGATGGTTCTAGATCGAAAAATGCCCATTACATTTGTTTCATGATAAGTTTGTAGCTCTTAGTGGCCGTGCACAGATTGATTCATGTAGCGCGCGCATCTTCAAAACTCTTTACCTGAACTGTGTTTTGCCTATTTCTACGACAAATGCAATAGCATTTGAGACTTGTGAAAATTATGCTCTTATTGTTAGTTTATCCCATGGAAGAGTTGAATTGCTGGAAGAATATCGATTAGGAGCGCATAATTAGAAATTGTTTGCTTGGAAGAATTGAAGTACTTGTTTTCAGAAAAGCCTTTATGACAACGAGAGAGCACAAAAGGAATATCATTGTACAACAAGAGGGGATAACAAGCCACCAAGACATTATGATGAAAACAAAGAACAAAAATAGTCTATTTAATCCTTAAATAACATCCAACTGTGGCACTGGGCCAGTACCTGTTGTTGTCATGATAAAATGATTCAAGAAAACGGCAAGTTTGTGGTGTTAGTTTACTTGTTTCTACTATTTGATGCTGATGTTATCTGTATCGAAAGATTATTTGACACCAGAAGCTGTAAAGCTACTGGTTCCTTGTCTTTCCAAAAGCTGGAAAGTTTGTATTCAGGTTCTTGCTCCTGTGACCGATTGAAAATGATAGTGATGCAAACCTGGAGAATAGATTCTTTACCGTTCTGTTACTATCACGTTCAAAGTCCATTTGGCTTTGTGACTGGAGGAATCTTTACTAAGAGTTGGTACTGGGGTCTATCCTGCACATCTACTTGATTTGGATTGCTTCTGTGGAAATATTTGATCTCACTAGCATGTACTGGTTGGTTTGCGTGCCAAGAATTTTCTGGTGACTTGAAGTTTTGCTACCTATTGTGAGGATGATGAATCCATATTATGGCAGATCATGGTTATCATAATGACAGAAAATCGGAGCAGCTTGATGTTATGAGCCATTGCATATGGAACAAGCAATCCGGCAATGCCATCTTTCTTTAGCAGAGACCAACGTTTCGCACGATCGCCTCATCCACTCGCAAAGAAGGTGACACGGTCTCTCCATAATGATGAAGCTCATGGACAACTGACTAACAGGATCATTTCGTACATGCATGAAATAGCATCAAAACTGTCCAAACATTCATCTTCAGCAGAAGTTAATGTAACTAGATCAAATGAATTGAGGTTCAATGAATGGAAGATCCTCCTGGTTCCTACGTTCACCTAATCACCTTCTATTTATGTTGCTTGTTTATCTTCTATGATTTGCTGCCTAGCCTGTATGCATCCTAAAATGTATGTTTAATCACTCAAACTGTCTCGCCTCGCTCTCTAAATGATCAGGAAATGTGCATTTTCCAGGTTAAAATCAGAAATATACCTCGCTCCAAGCCTCTCTCCGAGTCTCTCGCACTCTATCTATCCTGACAATCCTGCTAGCCTGTGCCTGCACTTTCTTGTGCCTAGACTGAAAACCACTTCCCTACCCTAACTGCTCCCAGTTAACAAGCCTGTTGTTTGATGTCAGCTTACCCTTTAACAAAGACCAAATCGTCAGGCACAAACATATCAACATTTCATCAAATTGAAATTTGGTGTGCATAATTCTTCCATTGTTCTTCTTTCTTATTCTTAAGCTTATGTTACATGATGGTGGTTAATAATAGCTACCACTTTCTTTTTAATATCAAGTCTTAATTATGAGGGTAATTGGATCCAAAATCCCTTGAGAAGACATCAAATCACTTTATCAACTAGACCGATCGATACCTGGTTTACGTTAATTCAAGAAAATAAAACAGAGATGGAAGAAGCAAAGGCAAGAATCTTCATGGGCAAATAAAGAAACAAACAAATCTTTTCCAAATCTCCGCACTAAGATTATTAGCACATAAATCTAAATATACACAAGAGAATTGTCTACAAAAGGGTTCTGATACCTATGAGGCAGTCCCAGCTGCCTGTGCGATATGAATCATCATCATCATCTTTCCGTTTTTTTCTTCCCTGATAAATGCTATAGTGTACATCATTGCATTATGAACTGCAGAAAGTCAGTATATTAATCGATTATAAGAGACCCTTCGGTTGATTGGTGGGGAAGATCTATCATTAATTCGTGGTGGAACCCTATATCAGCCTAATGATTTTATCAAGTCCTATCATGTTTGTATCAAGTGGCCCATTTTGTTGCTCGGATTTTCCATAAAAGGAGGCTTTTCAAGACTAAAAAAACGTGCATTTGAGATGGCTACCATTAGGTTGCTTTTTATTATTATCATGAAGGCTCATTAGATAGTGAATGCCCTATCATGGAAATGTATAAATGGGATAAACATTAATTTATTTGAAGGGATAAGGAAAGATATATAAAAAAAAAAAAAAATTTTAAATTATTTTTTAGTGAAATTATTTTTTCTTCCAAAACATTTTTATCTTTACTGTTTTATCTTGAAATAGATTGCATTTGGAAACGCGAGTTCCAACAAATTCAAATTTATTTTTTTACAAAAATTAATTTTTTTTGTATGTTTTGAATTGTATTGGTTCTCAAAAATAATTTTTAAAAAATAAAAAAATATCATTTTGATGTATTTCTATACAAAAAACACTTTAAAAAACAACAACAACCACACTCTTAAAGAGTCCCATAATACTTTTCTTTCATTGTTAGTTGTATAAACAATATCAGATTCGAAATCACTTATATGACATTTGGTAGTTTTTCATCTCGACTAGTAAAAACTCATATATTATATTTCAGTACGTTGCTGCAATGATGCATATATAAAATAATATATAGTAGGAATTTTTGTTTTTTGGCCTTTTCTTTTTTTGCCGGAAATTGTGGATTCAACAAATAAAAAAAAACTATAAGGGAAGGTGAAATCATTGTATACATAGACTTATATTATTATTATTGTGACAATGTAATTACAATTTTATCTTTTTTTAAAAAAAATTAATAACCTTTGTGTTGAAGGTATTTTGATCTTTTCATGAGACCCAATGATTATTATCAGATTAATTAGGGTGAAATTGTTTTTTTTATTTTTTAAAATATAGTAAATTAAATAATTTATTAATTTATTCTTAAAAGTAATTTTTAAAAAAATTACCATCTTGGGGCTTTTTAGTTTTTGCATTTTTATGTATAATAAAATGACTTATTTATCCTTAAAAGTGGAAATTCTAAAACTACCATTTAGGGGCTTTTTAGTCTTTGCACTTTTTTATATACAATAAAATGACTCAGTTACCCTTAAAGTCAAATATTAAAAGCTTTCGTTCAAGGATTTTTTTTTTCTCTTTTCATCATAGTTTTTCTATTATTAGGAACTTGATTGAGGACAAATTAGTCCTTAATAAATATAAAATAATATTTTAATAGAAAACAGATGATGTGCGTGGTGCCTTCCTGTGACCAAAAACTCTTTTTCTTCATGTTGTTAGAATCTTCATGACATCCTCTTCATGTTGAGGCAACGGAGGTGACGTTTTGTCGGTTGTGAAACTTTTTTTTTTCTCTCTCTTTTCTCTTTTCTCTCCTTGAAATTTATGCTCACTGTTAAAATTTTAGACTTTTACTCTTAATTATTGATATTTCAACTTTAGTCTTTATTCTTTTAATTTTTAATTTTTATTCTTGACCCTTTTCTTGTTAAATTGTTTTTTTTATCTTTTTGTTAGATTGATTTTTCTTTTCCATCTCACCTTTCAATAAAAAATTTATAGTTACCTCTAATTTATTTTTTTATTTCAGTTTTGATCCTCAATCTTTTAATTACTAATTTTGGTTTTAAATCCTTTTGTATAATTGATTATTTTTTTATTACATCCTTTAACATTTAATTGGTTGGGTTTTTCAAATATGTTACTTTTGATCTAGTGACCCGGGTCACAAGTTTGAAAAATTGACGTGGGTTGACATTTAAAAAAACATTCCTTCTAATTTTATCGTTTGACATTGGGTTTTTTTTTTATAAATAACCTTTGTGGTTTTCTTCATTTTTTTTTCTATCTAGTTATCTCAATCTTATAACCTGAATCACGAGTTAACCTGGTTTTGCTCTCCTCTTATTATACAGGTTACAAATTTTCCATACTAACTCGGATTGACTCGAACCGATTTTTTTTATTTTTTACCCAATTTTATCCTTTCATATTTAATTATGTATAGCTTGAGTTGCAATTTTTCTTCCCTTCTTTAATATACGCTTACGGCACCTCAACATATTTTTTACAAAACAATAATAATTTGGCCCCAGAGCATAGCACAGACCATGTCTAGTTAAGAAAAAACTAAAAGAGGTGGTACTTTCATTGTGCACAACCTCATAAAACATTATTCAATTCAATAGTTTTTTTTTTCTAAACCTATGTTTCTTTTACTAATCTCATTCTTCAACATTTAATGTATTGGATATTGGGCTTCATAATTTATTATGGATTGATTTCTTTGTGGTTGGCTTAGTCTTATGACCAGTATCACGGGTTTGACAGGTTAACTCAGTTTACTCGAGTTTTTTTATCTTTTTTTAATTGGCATTGTTTTTCAATTTTATTTATCGATATTGGGTTGATCAAGAATTAGACTTTATAATTTTTTTTTCTATGGGTTATCTCTATCTCACGACTCAAGTCGCAAGTTTCGCGGATTAACCCAGTTGACTTGAGTTTTTTTATCTTTGTTTAATTGGTATTTTTTTCAATTTCATCCTTCAATATTGAATTGAATAGGAATCAAACTTTATGATTTATTTCAGTTTGCTTTCCATGAGGTTATCTCGGTCTTAAAACTTGGGTCACGTTTTTTTTGGGTTAAAACTCAAGTCATTTTGTTGTGTCATGTTTTTAGATTGATTTTTTTTATTTCATCCTTCAAAAATGAGTTTATTGAAAATTAAGTTTTATAATTTGTTTTAATTTTTTTTCTATAGTGTTATTTCAGTCTCATGACCTGAATCACGGGTTTGGTAGGTTAACCCGGATTGACTCGGGTCATTTTTTTGTTTACTTTCTATAAAGTTATCACGGTCTCATTATTTGAATCGCAGGTTTGGCAAGTTAAATCAAGTTATCTTTTCTATTTTTTTAATTTTTTTTAATTTCATTCTTCAACAACGAGTTTATTGAGAATTGAGCTTTATAGTTTGTTTTAATTTATTTTATATGGGACTATCATGATCTCATGATCCAGGTCGTAGATTTGACAGGTTGACTCAGGTAAATCCAATATGTTGCAATTTCAATATTTTTTTAAAAAGGATGTTAGCTTGAATTTTTGTGAGTTAAACTATATTTTTAACGATTATCTAAGTTATTTTTTGACCCATAAAATCGATGAGGTCAAATTCGATCATCATCTGCACTATTAAAAAGTTTTTTTGTTACTAGAAAAATATTAGCAATGCTTAGATATTTTTTTTACATGTTCAAAGAAAAAACTGGTTCACTCCACAACATAACGTGGGACAAAGATTTTGTATGATATTAAACTCTAAGTGCTCAACTCATGATACATGTGCACAATAACATCATATACATTCATCTAAAATTAAGAAGAGCATAAAAACATATGCTAATGGTTTATAAGCTGGATTTCCTGTCTTGTAAATATGCATGATAACCTTATTTTTATGGTTGATAGGGAAAGGGGGGCAGATGAGCACATCTGAAATGACATCTAACTAATCTCCTTCAATTAATGGTTTTCTCTCCTCGCTATGTCAATTGAGAACATGTGGCACCTGCTGCTACAATGAAATATAAAGCATCCAAATATCATATTCTTATCAAAAAAATAAAGTCACAAGAGTGGAAGAACTCCCATTTCCAAAGTAATATGATCCGTCCAATACGATATTATTGAATATTTGAAGGTATTAGTGCTTGATGTGATCCTTTTGATTTGCATTGATCCTCCATTAATTTTGAGTTATAGACTGATTAGACGGGGCAATAGTGCTATAGTATTAGATTAAGAACTAGTTAGTCAATTTTAGGAGTGCTTGTGTTGATCAGATCAATTGAGGTCGGTCCTTTTTGGAACTTGTTTGGCGCACTTCAACTAATAGAATAATGGTACTTGATATGCCTATATTAACACAGACTATTTTAGGACCTTGATCATGCAAATGGGATCCAATTTTCTTAGACGACAAGCTCTAATGGCCGATCCATTGCTGGTAGGCCCAATATATATCCCCATATTTTGTGCAAAGAACTGGTGATGGCACCATATCATGCACTCCCCGTATTGGTAATATTACCAGATATGTCATCCATTCATTCGGTCCAATGTGTGAGCTGATTCTTTGTCATGTCACCTCCCATTCAACAGCTATCGAGCATTTCACTTTCAGCTTTGAGAAGGTGAAACTTTGAAATGGGGGTAGAGAAATAGGAGAAAAAAGATATAAAACATAGTACAAGTCATCTCTCTGATCAGTCCTTGGTATATAGCATTGGGAATCACTTTTTTATTATTTTAGGTCTCTATACTTGGTCCAATCCCATGTCTGTTCACTCGCCTATCCATCCACATGGAAAATCAATTCTATGCTAGTTATCGTGTTTGCCCACTTACCTCCTCAAGCCAGCTAACATGGATGGTTTTAGTGGTTAGCTTTTCAGTGGTGGTGCCTAATGTAGACAAGAAAGAACTATTTGCAGCACTTTAGATAAAGTGCCCTATGGATATCAGGGAAGGGAAGAGAGCATAATGATTTTACCAAAGATGGGGGTGTTGGGTCTGCAACCACAATCTCCAAGACCCCATTAATGGGATGAGAGAGACTCGATGGTCATGGCACATGGATATATTTCGCTAGTGGGGGAAGCTCATGTTTACACTTCCACAGCAAATCTATCGAGAACCTAGAAAGAAAGAAAAAAAAAAAAAATTAGTTGCAACAGTTATAATGGTTCCTTTACTTTATACATATATGTGAATTCGATTATGTTTCTTTAATCTCTTTTCAATGTTTCATCCATATCAAGATTGAAATAAATAATGTCTTTATCTTTTGCCCTACTCCACCACCCATCACACCAAATCCATCCACGTAAAGTAGACTCATGGCAGGTCATTGGAATTCCCACAAAGGGAAAAAAATCCTTTCACTCATTCATCGTGTAAGATGTGATTTCTGAGTGAATAATGGCTCATGCCTTCTTTCTTTTGGGTTGTTGTGGATTCTTAACTTGACCCCACCATGCCTTTTCAAAAAGAAAATGAGCGTATTTCCCATTAGTATTACCCTTCACCGTCTTATAGCTAGCTAGGATGAGGAGGTGCATAATTGGAGTTAAAGATGCATTGGCAAAACCCTAGCTTGTCGGTCAATTTAGGTTAGTTTGTGTTGTGAACTCCGAAATATATAGCGGTTCGTCTATATTTATTTTTAGCCAGCATATGGCCATTGTTGTCAACAAAATGGGCTGTAAGCATTATACTAATCTTAACTATTAAGCACTTTGTCGACATGGAACCCTAAGAAATTCTTTTATTTGTAACAGTTTTCACCATGTAATCTTGTTGGGCTGGGACAATGATGCACGGTTGTTAAGAGATGGTACTTTTGAGCCATCTCATTCTAGTTTGACCTTGCCTTCTCCGATGGCTTGTTGTGCTATATATGCATGGGCCCTCAGGTACAAAGAGAAAAATGCATCACTAGCAAGTGAGAAGAAAAGGCAAGCAACAAAATCAATTCCAAGATGATGGACAGATGCATGAGTACTGCCCCCTTTCACTAGGTAAGAAAGTTAGGGTTCCCATCATGGCCCCCATTCCTGCCTTCTCTTGATTGGGATCCTTATTCTATGCTTTGTACTGTGTATATTACTCTGGCAGCCCCACCTCGACTGAAAATAATACATGTGGAATATTACTATATGGTTTATATCACCAAAGTGGACGGCTTATACGACACAAATTTCCCATCTCTTCTTTTACATGAAGTCTCAAATTAACCCTTTAAAACAAAAGGATATATATATATATAAAGGCACAACAGAACGCATGGACCCCTAGATACTTACTAGGGCTGGCTTCTCTTTTTTCTGTCCTCAGAAAAACCCAAAAAACATTTAGAAAAGCCATTGGCTCAAGTGTCACTGTCCTCATCGTCGGCATTTGGTTGGCTGTATGCGTTGTGTGTTCGTGAGCCGTGACGATGAATTCGAGCTTGCTATTACATATATAAAGAAACTCACCTTCATAAGTTTAGCATATGGTATTTATTTATTTATTCCTGTGACATGAAATGGTGGTGAAATAGGAGGGGTTAAAGGGAGGAATATGACCCACATGAAATGGACGTGCGATTCTAAAGTAAATCAAGGGGACCCAAAATTAAGCATTGAAGATGGGCTAGCTAGCTAGCAGCTGTTAATTTATTCACTTATCTTCTTCATTGGGTGATGGTGCGGTGTCTGGATCTCTCTCTCTCTCTCTCTCTCTCTCTCTCTCTCTCTCTCTCTCTCTCTCTATATATATATATATATATATATATATATATATATATATATATATATATATTTCGGTTGTTGATTTCGGTAAAGAGTAGCATTGAATACTTTGGGTTAAGGGATATTCCAATGTGCAATACACAACAACTCAAGCAAATTAAACACCATGATGCTTGCCATTTGACAACAATTAATCAATCAATTAATTAATATTTAATTCCCTCTTTGACAATCCCAATATCTTTAAAGATACCAATTTTTAATACCTTTATTGTATAATATTACCAGGATGCAATCTAGTTTAAAAAACTATATATCAAATGTTACACTGTCACTGTCGAATATATTTCTTAGGGTACAGTATATGGGGGGGCCCATCATCCTAATTATGCCCTAATCCTCCTCCCATTTTGTGCTTAATTGGTGTGATCCACAATTTGACTTTCTCAATTAGCAAGATTTCTTTTAATTAAGAATTAATTTTTATAATAAAAACCGTGTTGGTTTGTGGTTTGGCTGAAAGTAAAATGAAAAAAATCCCTGTGATTAATTAATTCTAAGCCAATTGTTTTTGTCATGCTCATGTCAGCAAATCCTATATATAACAACAATGATAATAAATCATTCCTGTGATGAACAGCCAAACTAATACTTTGAAAATGAGATCATCGGAAGCCGACAATATGTTAAGGGTCCATGATGTCCAAATTTCTAGGTTTAACTAGTTTTCTAACGTGTGGTTAGAAAACAAATTAAGAATCATCTAATATATATACACTCAAGCAATTGAAAAAAAAAACAAAAACCCTAGAAATGCTCTTAAACAATCTCCAAATAGCTGTTGTTCTACGCAAGGTGTTTGAGTTTTTTTAGCTTTGATTAACCGCAAATTAAGCTCAAAACATGGTCTATGCTGGCTTTCACAATAATTCTCGATGCTTACACAAGGAAGGACATGTATATAAAGAAGAACAATTAGGTTTCGTTAAGTTGGTTGGTTTATACAGAAGATCGACATAAACATATTTGGTTGAAAAAATAAAAATAAATATATTTTTAAAATATGAAGTATATAAAAACTATTTTATGATCTATTTTTTTTAATTTTTTTATCCTGAAACAGTAATCAAAACTACCTTATTCTATCCGTGACGAAGAAGCTATAAGAATCCCAACTACAATGATGAGAATATTAATTTTCTAGCCAACCTCCACGCTTAAAAAAAAGATGGTGTGCATGACAAAGTGTGATGGCAACCAAATGTTCTTATTGATGACAATTGGAGCGAGCGCCATTCATTATATTGACATTTCATTGAAGCGGACTATTGTGCCTATGATCTTTTTATATGATATTCTTTTGAGAAATCAAAAATGTATACGGCAGATGGATTTGATTACAGATTCAAGGAAGAGACAACATAGAGTCGTGGTATCAAACAAATTGGTCAGTTTCATGGGCTTAGTGTGGATAATTCATTGAATAATTCGGACAAACATTATTGTATTTTGATATCATTTGTCATACAATCAAGACAGATGAGTATACCTATGTGAATGAGTGTTTGGAAAATGACAAAAGACACGATGGAGCTCATTAACAGTGCTTATCATGATTTATGATAAATAATGGATTGATGTCATTTTTGTCAGCGTAAAACAACAATTATATTCCTATCGAGGGGAAAAAAAACAAAAAGATATTTGGGAGAAGTTTTTCCAAAGTATATTAATTGATATACATATTGTGTTTTTTACGCGGTAATATATCTAATTCGGTCTGATTCAAGATCTCAATAACTCAAGATTTAGCTTGAGGCATATTTTATAATAAATAGAAAGGAGTTAACCTGATATAACCGGATTAAAAACATGAAGTTTATGACAAATGATATCATTAATCTAATGATATTTGGCAAGTTCATAATTTAGCCCTAGAAAATGGATTAGCATTAATCTAAGTTGCACAGGACCCTGATGATCAGAAACCAGGCAATAAAAAATGTCTGTCTAGGGATGGATGGACTGTCCAAAGTCCAAACCACAGCTTTTAATTAATAAGGAAAACAAGTATTAATTAACACAAGTTAATTAACAAGGGTAATTAAGAGGAGAGTAGTGGGAATCGGATTCATGTGTTTTAGGGGAGGGCATGCATGCCGGTCATAAAGGGACAGATGGTCCTAGTTTTGTGGAGGGACCCACTAACAAGGCCTCAAAGATCCTACAAACAAAATCAAAATCAAAATCAAAATCAAAATCAATCTCCTATTATTTTTGTGATCTCCTTGTTCCTTTCTCCTTATTAAATGCTAGCTTTGGATTTTTTTGAAGGTGTTTAGGTGGGCCCCTTGAAAAGCTCCTGTCTCTGAAATCGAACAAAATTTTAATAGAATTGGTCCCTTGATTAGTTGGAAAACCTTGAAGGTTTGGTATGAAGCAGAAATGCCTGAATGCTATTGAAGACGACTTGTAAACAACTTGGAGAATAGGGACCTCCTCTAATGGAGGCAGAGAGAGGACTATTATTGCTTGCTGCCATGTATTATTCCCAAGTGAGGGAGACCATTATTGGAGTTCATTCCAATGTGATTTTAATATATTTCCTTCGGTATTAATTTGTCCCTTCAAAATCCCATTATTTCTTTTTTTATTTGGCTTCTTGATAGAAAAAAGAAAAAAAGAAGAAGATATTTGAGGGTGCGGTATCTGATATTTTTCAAAATGTTTTTTGTCGGACAAGCATTGAAATAATATTTTATTATTATTATTCAAAACTTATTTTTAATATCAGTATATCAAAACGATTTAAAAAAAACTAAAAAATATAATTTGAAGCAAAAACAAAAATCAAATCTTCATGAAAAGCAGGATCTAAAAGTAAATGTTTTTATTTTTAAAAATAAAGTTCATCTATATAAAACATAAAAAAAATTATAGACAAATCAAAATAATATTTTGAAAAATTAAATACATACAAAACAGTTTTTTTAAAAAAAAACCACAATTCAAAAAGCTAAATGAGCAAAATAAAAAATCATAGAGAAGGGATGTTAATTGAGACATAAATTAAAATTAATTTTTTAAAAAAATCATATTAAAAAAGTATCAATTAAAATAAAAATCAAAATAAAAATAAGAAAAAAGAAAAAAGACAGCAATAGGTTAAGCATCACAAGCGTGTTTAAAAGAAATAAAAAAAAAGACAACGATAATAATTGGATTATTTTTTAAGAAATCACAATAACTTAGAAAAAAACCTTGGAAGTACAAAATTGGATAAGAAAATAAAAGGACAAAAAAATAATTTGAGACAACCTAAATTAGCGTGATAAACATGTAACAGGGGTAATAAGGGGCGAGCTAACCCAGGTTAACCTGTAAAACTCGTGGCTCGGGTTATGAGATCAGGATAACTTGATAAAAAAGAGATTGAAAAAAATCACAAAGCCAATCTTTTTTTAAGAAAAATTATTGAACGATGAAATTAAAAAATAAAATGGTCCAAAAAAAAGATGTTAACCCGTGTTAACTTTTCAAACTTGTAATCCAGGTTATTAGACCAAAAGAACTATAAATGAAAAAACCGGAAGCACAATCCCCAATAAATCAAACAAATTCAGAAAAAAAAATGAATCAATTACACAAAAGGTTCTAAAAGAAAAAAAAATGTAATTAAAAGAATGAGGGTAAAAATCAAAATAAAAAAATAAATTAGAGGGCAACCAAAAAATTTTGATTGGAGGGTTAGATTGAAAAGAAAAATAGCTTTAACAAACAAAAAAAAATCAAAAGAATAAGAATTAAAAACCAATAAAACTTTAATAGAAGGGTGAAAAAAAAATAGAAGTCAAAATAATAAAGACCAGATTGGAAAAAATAATAGATTATAAGTCGTAATTAAATGACTAAATTGAAAACAAACAAAAGTTTTCTAAAATGGTCACGAACAATAATTAGAAAAAAAAACAATGACTAAAATTGAATAGAAAAATGAACGAGGACCAATGTGTACTTTTCAGGGGATAAGAGATAAAAGAAGAAGAAAAAAAGAAACAATCAATGGTGACAAACCGCCATATGTAGTTGTCATACACCGCATAGAAGAAAGAGAATCCTTGGCGACACTTTCATCCATACGATAAAAGGGTTAGGTTGGGCATCGGAAGATGCTACATGAGCTGCCTAAAAGGCACAAGCACCTTCCACGCACTGGCACGTGGAGAACATGCGTCAACAATTTTTTGAATATAAAAATTAATAAGTCAACATAAAAGACCAAAATGCCCTCTAGGAATATGGAAATATATATATAAAAAAAACCTTTGTAAAAGGATAAAAATGTCCTTGGATGCATGTCTTACTTTTTATTTCAATGAAAAAAAATATCTCTTTATTGTTTTCTAAAAAATAAAAAGATATAAATATCTCTAAACAACAATTCTGATTTTTTTTAATCTTGAGAGGCAAATTAGTTATTTTATTGTTTTAAAAAGATATAAAAGATGCATATATCCTTTGACAATCATTTAATGATAAATAAATAATTGAAAAATATCAAATTACCTCTTGATTGCTCTAAAATCAAGGAATCCAATTTTTTCCTTTAAAAAGCGAAAATGTAATTTCTTTGTAGGAATGAGTTTTTTTATTTATTTATATGCACAGTGATTTTTCTACGTGTTTTAAAGTTTTGTTAATATATAATTACTAATTAGTTCTTAAGAATAATATAACATATACATGAAATCAAGTAATTTTTGTTTTTAACACCGCACATGAAGAGTATGGTTTAAAATAAATTGGTGGTAAAAATAATATCAACAATGTAGTAAGAAGATAATAAATAAGCAATATGAGTTTTTAATAACTCTCAGAATTTATTTTAGATCCAATCAAATCAACATTAAAAATATATATATATTATTATTATTTTAATAAAAATAAATTATTCAAAATTGATCAATTTTCACACATTGATGTAATAATTCAACAATCCAACCCATTTTTTAGGTAATCTCCCGGATTTATTGTCATCAACCATGCCTCATTGAATTCAACAACTCATCGTCATCATCAATCAACGGTCACCAGTAGCCACCACCACCACCACCACCTTGCTTACCTCACAGCTTTCAAACAAATCTTACACGTTAACCCCTCTGCCTCTGCCTCTGCCTGTTCCTTGCCTGCCACCCATTCAATTCAATTCAAACTACCGTCGTCCTCGTCATCTAATTTCAGATTTTTTTAATCAAAGGACGTAAATTATTTTAAAACAATTATTATCATACGGTTGTGGCAGATTATTTGTACTATCATTTTTTTTTTCCTGTCATCTATTTGCTTTCTCATTTGGCCGTTTTCGGATGGTGGATGAGGTCATTATCATTCGAGTTTCTATGTTTTTAAAATGTTTTAAAAAAATTTATTTTTTTATTTTTTTAAATTAATATTTTTTTGTATTTTCAGATCATTTTAATGTATTTATGTCAAAAATAAATTTTTAAAAATAAAAAAACATTAGTCTTATTTGGTTGTTTGTTTGGTGTTTTGGTGTAATTGTATTTTATTTTTTAAAATTTTTAATTATTTTTTGATATTTTTAATTATTTTGATATGTTAATGCCAAAAAATAAATTTTTAAAAAATATTATTTTAAAATATTTTAAAAAATATGTATTTTGAAAAGTAATTTCTATTACATTTTCAAACAGGAACTTAGCTTTTTCAACTCTTCAGTGTGGTTTTTATTTTTCTATTTTAATTTTAAAAATTTAATTGCTTGTGATAATTTCTATAAAATCCAGAATTTTTAAATAAGATGAAATCACTTCTACTTTATGAACAAATTTTGTTCAAATAATCTTGATAGCCACAAATTAAGTATTTGTTGTCTCAAGAGTAAAAAAAATAAATTATATATTGTGTTGTAGACATACCTTTTTATAATTGAAATTCTTTTTATCTTCATAGGGAAAAATTATAATTCGAATTTACTTATAATAAATTTATTATGTTTCTAGAAGTGTATTTGATAATTTAATTGTCTTCTAAAATTATTAACAAATACATTGTAACCTTATTAGATTGATTATTTTATGTGATTAACACGATATAAGACATCGAGTTTTCAATAAGGCACCACCATTGGTTATAAATATGGACCAACAAATGCATGATAATTGCGTTATTAAGTAGGTGAAAATATATTCAATACCCACAATTAATATATATTTTAGAATTTAAATTAAAGTTATTAAATCCAATCCTGCTCATGAATTATTTTTAAGGCCGAGTCACTTATTAATCAAGCTTAATTTAAATTAATTAAAAATAAAATTCTTTAAAGATTTTTTTATAAAAAAATTTACATAATATTATTTTAAATATCTGAAAGAAGAAAAAACTTCAAGAGGGACAAATCTTTCAAAATATCGACAAGAGAGAAAAAATATATTTTTTTTTATATATGAAAAGTGCGTGCACGAGAGAGATTGGAAAAGAAAAGAGGGAGGAGAGCATATATTATAATAGTGCCACCACCGTCGCTGCCAGTCACAGTCCCCTGCACATTAACAGCGACATTTGCGCGCGTCATACGTGTCAGCTTTTGCCTCGCACCTGTCTCTTTCACTTTCTCGTTGACCTCACGCTTTACTTTCCACGCGTGTTACCCACGCTCAACGCAGTTAATCCTGGATGAGTTCCCTGTCTGGTCCTCTCTTGTACTAGCAGTAGATGCGTAGCCTACGAGTCTGGGACCCACTTGACGATACCCATGTCCCCACCTCCCCCTCCCTCCTTTTTTGCCTTCAACTCCAAAACTACCTCGTTAACTTGCGCCTCTATCTCGCCAACTTCGCTAAAACACGCCTCTGTGTCCATTTTCAACTTAAAATAATTATTTTTTCCAAATATACAGGAGACTTTCATAATTACACGGTGGAGATACAATAAGGTTTAATTTTACAGTCATAAGGTATATTTTTGTAGTCTGTTCATGGGATTTTTTCCTTTAGATAATAATTTAAGATAGACATTTTTATATTTTTTTTAATATTTGATTAACCCAAGAAATTTTATGGCTCTAAACTTGAGTGAAGGTTTTGAGGAACAATTATAATTAAGTGCATTTGATTTATAGTCTAATTTAATTGAAAGGTCGACAAAATTAAGTAATTGGTCAAATTAATGCAAACACCCTTGCTTGCTACGCGTGCATGTTGTTTTTTTTAGAGACGTTGCAAAAATGATAACCACATATATTGCAAGGAACTTAACCATTAAACATTGAACACCAATTTCTACAAGGATACTACAAGCATTAACTTGGTAGGAAGCATCCAAGATGAAAAGAAATTGGACAAAAGTAGGGTTCTTATCTTTCCTTGTAAGAATTTTTGGGTGCTATCTTACTATCATTTTGTAATGATTTCCGATTGGAAAGTTAGGCACTAGGTAATTTGTCCACCTTGTGGGAAAAATTGACAAACAAGGCAAGGAATGCGGTGGGAAAAGATTATAAAATCCAACAGAAGAATAGTTACTGGTAATAATGAAAGCAAGAAAAGAAAAAGGTTGAACAAATTTTTGTTTTCTTGAAATTTATCTTCTTCTTTTTTAGGGTATTTTGGTTTTGTTCATGACAAGTTAACATGGACACTAGCATTCTTGGTGGCTTTACAGATGGGGCAAGTATGGAGACTTGACCCACAAACAGTACACAAGCACAGATGCCTACAAGGCAACAGCAACACACAAGACTCTGCCTTGTTACAGTTCCTGCACAACCAACTACTTGTACCTGTACCCCTTGGACCTGCACCATTATTGTCCTGCGCCCCATTTGCTAACGTGCACCTCTCCGACACTTTTTCTTCCCATCCATCATCACCATCACCACCATTGCTACCACAACATGATTGGGCATCGTCCAATAATGCTGCTGTCTGATCATCTAATCCTGCACCAAGGGTGCGGTCTTCCTTAACCTGTGCTGCAAGGACTTGTTCAAGATTGGAACGTAGAGTATTGGCTGTTGCTTCGTTGGATTGTGCCAAGTCTCTCCATATTTGGTTCTCTACGCACAAAGACTTGACTTTCTCTTCGAGGGCCCAATTCAATTTGCCTATCTTTTCAATTTCTTCTTCCTTTGCTCTTAGTCTCTTCATCATCCCTGTCTCTATTGCCTCTATTATCCTCCTTGCTTGCCTCCTCCTCTTCTCTTCTATCTCCATCCTTACTTTCTCCATCTAAAACAAAATAACAAAAAAAAAAACATCAATACAACTTATGCTAAAGTAAATATATACAATATGAGATTGGCAATAGGGCAATGCAATATGCTAATCATAAAAAAAAAAGAGAAAAGAAGGTGAATAGAATTGTGATTTTAATGAAGTGATGAACTTACATGTTGAGAAACAAGGCAATCGATGTCTAATTGCTGTTGTTGGATCTGAAAAGAGAGGTCTTGGCCAAGAAAGGAGAAGGGTGCGCAAGTCTTATTGGATTGTACTAGAGTTGGATATGAGAGGAGAGGATTGATAGAGTCTCTTGGGCGCTTTCTTTGTACAGGGACGTTGTAAGTGAGACCACTGTCTGATTTGATTGGTGTTTTATGGGAGATTGAATCAGTGATCACAGAACTGTACATAGGAAGAAGTGTATCAGCTGTTGTCGTTGTAGTTCCTCCTGATAATGGCACACCATATCCCATTTGGGTGTTGTACATATTTGTATTTGCTTCAATGGGGTTCGTTATGTCCCTGCAAATTCATCATACAAAACAGCATTAGATGATACAAACACTCGTAAGAGCAAAGTCTTTGAAACATGTGTGTGTAGACAGGCCAAAAGGGTACCAATACCAACCTGCTGCTTATGAGTTGAGGAGGGAAGAGATTGAGGTGCCTTGCTTCAACAGCCATAGGAAGATGAATAAGAAGAACGATCTATGCGTTCTTGCTATCTCTGCTCGTTATAAGAAAGGCAGGCTCTTTCTTTCTTGTTCTTTCTGGCTGGAGGGTTGGTTTTTAGAGAGGAGGAGAAGAGAACAATAAGAGAAAGAAATGAACAAAATGGGCATGCAATAGAGGTGGAAAGGCTGTGTGGTGGGGTTTATTTAGGGTTTGGTCTGGTCTAGAGAGAGAAATTAAATTAAAAAAATAAAAATAAGAAAGAAAAGAATAAAATCTCCACACACTCACTAGTATATTTTCATCTCTAGAGGTGTAGACTGTGAGAGGTTCTATTTTAGGATTCGTGTACCATGAAAGAGGTAATGACCCTTTCCGCCTTCTACTTTACTCCAATTCCACCACCAACAAACGCGGTCAATCCTTCACCAAAAATAAAAAACAAACGCCGTCAATCCATATTTACAGCGAATTACCAGGATTAATTCCGGAAATTAGCCGCTATTCACAGTAACCAGAGATAATGGTGGTGTTCTTCTTTTACTATTTATCCTTCCTCCACCTTTTGTGTTAAAAAAGGGTTAATCTCGAATTAACTACCTGACTATAAATGAATTATTGATTTAGTTTCCGATAATTTTTTTAATTTAAATTGAGTTCTTTAAAAAGGTTTCAGTGGAGCCCTCTTTTCACGTCTAGAAATAAACTAGACATTGCACTTCTATGCCGTGGGCCTCTATTATTATTATTATTATTATTATTATTATTTTATATATAGAAACTATGTTCAGGTATTGGAAGTGTATTTTTCTTTTTTTAAAATGAAAATCTAACATCGTTTGGAAATGCGGTAGTTTATGCTTTCATATGTTTTTTAAAAATATATTTGTCTTAAAAAATATTAAATTGATATTTTTTTAATGTTTTTTTTGATGTGTTAATATAAAAAAAATATATTAAAAAATTATTTTGATATATTTCCAAGTGAAAAAACTTTTGAAAAGTACCATGCACCACAATGTCAAACACTACAATAAAAAATAAGAATAAAAATTACAATAAAAAATAAATTAAAGGGCACCTACAATTTTCTCTCATCAGATAGTAAAATTGAAAATAAAATTAACTTTAACGAAAGGCAAAAAAATTCAAACAAATAAGGACCAAATTGAAAAAAAATATGACAAGCTAGGATTGAAGGATGGAATTAAAAATAAATAAAACTTTTACAAAAGAACTAAGAAAAAAAAATCAAAAATCAAAAAAATAAAAATTAAAGTTGAAGTGTCAATAATAAAGAGAATCAAACTATAACTTTCATGAAAGAATGAGAAAAGAAGAAGAAGAAAAAAGCCTCACAAGTGATAAACCATACCAGTGTTGTTTACATGCGCTGCATCAACAAAAAAATTACATAATAATGCTTCAAACAACATGGTGAAAGGGAATTTTTTGCCACTAGAAAATGTCGTGCAGGTAATCAAGCGGATGTTTGGAAAATAATAGAAGATTTTTTTGAAGTGATTTTTGAAAATATATTAAAATAATATTTTTTAATTTTTAAAATATATTTTTGATATTAATATAATAAAATAATTTAAAAACATAAAAAAATTAATTTAAAATAAAAAAATTCAATTTCTTTATTACTAAACACCATTTAAATTTGGCGAGCTTGAGGTATCTAAATTTAACTAATCTAACTAAGTTTTTCAAAACGTGTAACTTAAATTGTATCTAATTAAAATTTGATTTTATTTAAAAAATTAATATAAAATGATATTATTTTAATTTTAAAAGAACTCAAAACAAGATATTTATTTTATTTTATTTATTTTATATTATCTCTGATGACACTGACTTTTCACGGCATTAATTTTTAAGATAAGCTATGCTGCTAAATCGAGGAGGGCCGCATGGGAAACGTTGGCCAAGATTTGGCAGAGGCTGCCATGATGGTGCTGGGATAGATCAATGGAGTTGTCGTTTTGTTTTGTTTCCCAGCTGGTTTTACTATGGTAACGTTCAAGTTTGTTGATCATCAAGATTTAATAAATCTTGATGATGATCATGATAACAACGTTGATCACCATTTGATTTGGTTTCATCTAAGAACCGATTTTCATGAAAATCCCGTACCGGATGAGTGAGCCCACAATATTTTGACATATCAATCCCATAAATTGATTAAAAAAAGAGTGATTTAGAGGTGATTTCTTGGATAAATTTAGCATTATTATAATATTTTTATCAAAATATATTTACAAATTGTATTCTTTGTCAATACCTTGAAATAGGTGATGAGAAATATAAATTATACGAATTTTAAGTATTTTTTTTTATAGCTCAATAGATAGAAATCCAATTTTAATTTGTAAAAAGTTAATCAAAGAGCATTGCCTTAGTACAACATAAAAACAAATATTTTTGATCACTCCTAAACTCTACCATACAATCAATTATACTATCAAATTACTACTTCTTAAGGAATTAATAGAATTAAGTTCATATAAACAATCAAACTCCTTTTTCTTTCCTTTCAATTTCCCCATTTTCATTCCTTTTTTTTTAATTTTATTATTTTTTTTCTCAATTTCTTCCTCAAATTTTATTTAACAATCATTTAGATTGTCTTTAATTAAATAGATCAGGTCGACTTGATTATATTGATACAACTCTCACGCGACTTGATTTTAAATTCTCATACTTTTTTTTCTTGGTTGGCTAGGATACATTTAAATCATCCAAGTAGACTAGATCACGTCGGGACAACTCTCTTATAGTTTAATTTTAAACATAAGCTAGGAAATGAGATTGATCAAGAGGTTTCAAGGCTAACTTGGTAGACCAGTTTAATAAAAATATCAAATAGTTTTTTACGACCTAGATATTTTTTATTACATTCAATTTTTTTTAATTTGATCCACAACGTAGCGCATCCCAATAAACTTGTCAGACCCATGTTTTGGCCTAACAGACCCAAGCCCAAAGTTCAACCCAAACCTAACCCAACTAACCGAGGTATTTAAAGAGAGAGAACGTGACCAGAGGATTGATTTTTCTTTTCTTTTCTTCTCCCTGCCTCTCCCCCCTGCCATGACTTTCCCCTCTAAGATAGGTTTTTGTTACTATCTTGAAAAAGAGAAGAGATTGAGATTGTGAGGATATAAATATATTTGGCTAGAAGGATTGAGACATACACATAAAATAAATTTTACTAAAACAGAATGTAAACGTCCAAAAAAAAACAGAGAAGTAAATCCGAAATGACTCCACCATCGCTGTCGATTTTTGAACCGGCAGGGACAAAGTTTTTGGCTGCCGATTTTTGAATCGACATTAGCAAAGTTTTTGGCTGTTAATTTCTGAATCGGTAGCAGCATAGTTTGGCTTCTGATTTTTGAATCGGTAGCGATGCAGTTTTTGATTGCCAATTTGAAATCAACAACAACATAGTTTGGCTGTCGATTTCTCATTCGGCAACAACATAGTTTGACTTTCGATTTTTGAATCGGCAGCGATACAGTTTTTTGATTGCCGGTTTTTGAATCGGCAACGACATAGTTTGGCTGTTGATTTCTGAATCAGCAGCGATGCAATTTTCACTGCCAATTTCTAACTCAGTTTTTGCTGTCGATTTCTCAATCAGCAACGAAATAATTTTGGAATGAATTTTTGTAATTTTAAAACAGAAAGAATATATAGGAAGATATGTCTTTTTTGTTCTAATTATTTTTTATTTTTTAAAAAATTCAAAATAATAACCAAACACTATCTATTATATCAAACGTGAATAATCTAATAGAGAAGTCATTTGATGAAAAATGATTTGCTTGATGCATGCGAGCATATCCTACATGGCTTATATATATATATATATATATATATATATAGGCTTCACACTATAATGGGCAATCTTAACAACTTTTTATAACAACAATATCATTAATCCTAATCGAAAACAATTTAATCGTGAAATCTGACATCAATAAATTAGATCAAGTGGAAGAAATTATCTGCTAGCTCCTAACCAATGTAAGTGTCACATGCACACATAGTTCCAAGATCGCAATCAATCTGTATTCTCTATTACATGACCAAATACAAAGTTTTGAATGGCTTAGTTAGAAAATCTAAAAGGCACAGTCCATCTACGACGTTTCAAACATGTTTCATAGGATTTTGCAATTGCTTCCTGTCATGGTATGCCGGCATGAAGCAAGTCAATTTCGTGGAAATTTTAGACATTATTAATAGTATTGATAACCTCGAAAGCTCTTGGACAAAATGCATGGCTTGATAATTGTTTGTGCTCTAAATTAGAATTTAGTGTCTGTCCCTTTTGACTGTCTTAGCAATCACCTTGCCACAGAACAATTTTCCTATTCTTCAACCCATTAGCTAGCCTGATGAAATTCGTTCTTGACGTGCATTTTTTTCTCAGGCAGGATCTCGGATTTCCACGTGCAGGGCCTACACTTTCATGCATGGAATTGAATTCCATTCCCATTTGACATTACCACACCTCGACCGAAAAATGTTGTTTGACGATCAAATATTCTCTAACTGATTTCAAGTTTTCAAAATCATGACCTGAATTTTAGCCGATGTATAGATTGAATAATTCATCTCGAAGATTATATAACATCTAGGGTTTGTTGTTGGTGCTGTTGTGTAATATTTTCTTCCATAAATTCAAGCCACGAGGGACCACGATGAGAGGTCATCTAGCACATTTTCTTTATTATTATTATAAAAAGGAGGTTTGAATACGAGATTTTTGCCAGTTGAGCTACATGCCCATCGGGAAGAGGTGATCTTACCTACTTAGTTCACAATTTTTGACAACCTGCCTGCCTTGTTAAAAGCTACAAGTTTAGGATCGATGGTTTTAATTAAAGGGACTGGGCAATATCGGTCGATCGTTAAATAGTCAACAAAAAATTAGTAAAACAACACGGTTTGAGTAATGAATTCATGTTTTAATCGAATCCATTCATTTTTCAACTCGAAATTTCCATGAATTCAATGAAGCTAGCTAGCTGTACTATCCAAATTTGACCATATTTATGCAGCCTAACTGCAGCCTTCGGTTTAGGCGCCATGTAGTATCCAAAGTCTCATTAATTACTCGATCGACTACACCACCACACCAAAGTCTGCGTGCGGCTATACACATAGAATAATTCTAGGATATATAGTGTCCGAGAAGATATGTTAATTTGAAGAAATATTTATTTTAAAAATATATTCATTTTCATGTGTTTTATATCTGTTTCTTCTATTTTAAAAAACAACGAAATACCTGGGTTATAAAAGAACGATGCCAGAATAAAATTACGAGCAAGTATTTTGACGAGTAGAGCTATCAAGTGGAGATCCCGCCGTTGAGTAGCTCTGAAAATTAAAAAAGAAGAAATCAATGCTTGTTCGGCATCTCTCTTTGACAACTCGTGCCATGCCCTAAACGGCTAAACAGCGCTACCCTCTTCGTTTAGATATTATCAAAATAAAGACACAATCAATCAGACCATTCCTTACTTAATACATATAGATCCGAGCTTGTATTTAATTATTAATTTTACGCACCTTAACGGGAGGAACATGGCAATTTTACACAGTACTGCAGTACGTAGAAAATTCAACATAATGTGAATTTCTACGAAGTCTCCTCTAAATTGATTAATTAAAATATCAATCAAGTTCCAATTTACTTAATTCCCTTGTCGATCTTAGCTCATTTGTGTGTGTATATATATTTTTTATGGGGGCAAGAATAAGCAGATTAGCTTCAATTCAGGGAACAAAACGACAAACAATTAGTCATTTAATCACTGTAGCATCACTTGGCATTTGTTAATTAAACCATGCTAACTCAGGTCTCTATACAATTCGATACTAATAATGTCTTGATATCATATCCACATGGGCAATATCATGAAACTAATGCCTGATCGATTATAAGATAATACGCCGCATAAGGCAGGCCGTACAGACACAGCAAGGCCATGCTCGCTACATTGTATTGGAATTTCAAAATCATCATTAATGCTTTACAGATTACCCTTAAGTTAAGGACACCTTCTATATGTGTGTGTGTGTGTGTGAAGCTATGAAGATTGAGGAGAAATTAATATTTTTGATGCAATTGCAGTTGGGGCATGGTAGAGAGTACTGTTAGGTGATAAAACTTTGAGTGGAAAGGACTCTATAGGTTGGACCATACCTTTCCCATATTTCCATAATGTTATAATTGCTGAGTAGAGTCTAGAATTAAGTTAAGCTTTTAGTGAAGTTCAAGAACAATCCTACAAAATAAACTAAGAAATTTGAGTTCAATAATAGTTAAATTATCTTGAAGCTTCGTAAATTACAAAGGGGAAAGAAGAAAATTGATAGAGAAAAGGAAACACAACAGGGAGATTAGGTAAAGTAGATACATGGATATTGAATGCTATATTCACCCCTTTCTCTTTTATTCTAGCTCTATTATTGCATGCATCAAGCCAACCATATATCAACTGCACTTTCGTTTAATCACCACCGAAATTGAAAAAAGAAAACATAAAAAGCAAAGTGAAAAAACAAAAGTTGGGAGAAAAAAGGAGATCTAATTAGATATTGGGTCACAACCCATTTTACATTTTGATGATAATTACTTTATTGCTTGATGCATGTTGTCATGATAAATTAGGACAGTACTGCAATAGTAATACAATATACTAAAAGAAGAAGAAAGAATTGGTGAGGATATAAGAGGAATCATGTGTGTTTGTGCTTCCCATCTTCTTAAGGCAAAATGTATAGCATGATTTTGACTTGGTTTGTTCTTCGTGGAGTCATCTTTTCTTCTATTCAACTCAAAGTTGATGGGGGTATTCTACATGTGATCTCCACCCCCTTTTCAACCCTCAACACATTATGAGAATCTCAATGTCTCTCTCACACTCATGTACATTACATGGCTTTGTTTTTGCTTTTTGGGAATCTCATTCATCACCCCCACAAACAAATAAAGCCAACCCTTTGAACATGTCAAGCTCACTCCTCTCTCTCTGTAAATTAATGCATATAATAATTCAAAGAGAGAAACGTAGTTGAAGAATGGGAGCTTTTTTGTTTATTAAGAAGAAAAGGCACTTACTTTTCTGTCTTCCTTTTTTTTATTTGTTCGAGTTGCCAGAGTTTGGTTGTGATGGCTATGTACTGTTATGTTTCCCGCCAGGGTCAGTTGGACCATCATTATTTCTTGTATTGGAAACATACCTTACTTCTCTTCGGCATACTTGAAAAGGCGATAGCTTTGTATCTCTGCCAAAAATTTGACCGTTAGGTTAGGAGCTAGAAATGTGAGAGGGACGTATGGATATATGCATTAATCATGCATATCTGTGGACCCAATTGGTAAAGGTGTGTAGGGTACACGATTCTCTCTATCTTTACACACATTATTGATTTTTCTTTTTTGGATTTGATGATAAGAAATATTTCCGAGATGACTTGGTGCCCTTTTTTCTCTCTCCAAATAATCTTAAAGACGGCTTCATATATATATATATATATATATATATATATATATATATATATAAAACCTAGAAAATCAAAGAAATTATCGTACCTCCTTTAACTACTAGCCATGCCTTTAAGATTACAAATATTCTTGTATTATAATATTTAATTATTCACCTCCAAAAATCTCAGTTCTTTTTATATAAGAACAATTGAAGAAAAAGTGATTTCACTATCAAGAAATCGAATGAGACACGTAAAGCAAGAAAGAAAGATGAGAAGGAGATATCAATAGGACTGGCTGGGTTGGATATAAATGGGAAAAAAGAAGAAGATAAATTCTGCTTAAAGTATACATGTCGCTTTTTTCCTGTGATTTTCTTTTTTGCTCTAATATGGTTTGATCCTACTGTTTTCTGCCTTTATGTCTCCATGTGCATCCATATGCTTGCTCTACAGACAAGGACAAGTCAATTCACATTCATTTCCTAAATGCTTGTTTGCTTGCAGGAAGATGCTTGCTTCACTCATGCCGGTACCCATTAACCAGAACTGAATTCTAGAAGGACAAGATTCTTATTACCCGCGCATGCAGAGTGTTTTATTGCTTTCCATTTTTTCCTACAACTTCCGCGCAAAGGTTTTGATACAGCCAATGCAAACATTTGTACTTTCTTGTTACCCTCTTGTAGTTAAAATCTAAATGGGCATTAAAATTGCTTTGCTGATATACATCCAAGAGGTTGCCATATAAGATTTGGGAGGCTCGTGACTTGCTATCCCGTTTGAAAGACAATAAATATGATGGCTTTAGTAAGGGTGGGCCTAATTGCAGAAGTTTTTGGATACATGCTTCCTTCTTTAACTTATGATAGTGGTTAAGAGAGTTGTTGAGTGACTCACTGTCATTAAATAAGCAATTCTATTCTCGTGATCAAACTTAGAGGCTTCGGCTACCACCAGCAAAGTTGGATGGCTAGAATAGACTCTTTGGATTCTAGGTTAATAATAATAGCCGTAATTAGGCATATACTAAGCTTCAAGAGCTTTAAAGGCCCAAACATCTGCATAGGCTTCGAGGCTTCGGCTACCATCAGCACAGTTGGATGGCTAGCATAGACTCTTTGGATTCTAGGTTAATAATAGCATGTAATTAGGCATATACTAAGCTTCAAGAGCTTTAAAGGCCCAAAAATCTGCACAGGCTTCGTAGCCCAAATGACAAATCTCAAGAATTTCAGATGTAGGGCAGTCAAGCAAGTTAAGGCCCTACACTATCTAAACCTAGGAATAAGCTTAGCATTTAGCACTCCGAAGAAAGGAATATTAAAACTATGGATGTTATTGGTTTTGGGTTTCAGCTCTTGACATTTAACTCTTTTAACCTAATCCAGATTTATTATAGGAGATTGCATAATATAAGATGTATATAATTAGGAAAGGTTAATAGGTTTCCTCGTGTTGTAATCTCTACATTAACTATTATAAACTACCCTATATATATAAATAGTAAAGGTTAACTAATTAGTCAAACCTCTTGTTATTCTCAATTTGATATCAGAATCTTAAACATGTTAAATTTTTTTTCTTCTCTCCAATGGACTCTATTCTTGTTGCTCTCGCTACCATTAACCACCCTCAACCTTCTTCTTCTTCACCACTGGTGCAGACCTCTGCTTCTTCCTTTCTTTTGGACTCATCTACTACTATTGTCGTACCTACTGCTACTATCGTGACTGCTACTGCCATGAAGGCTTCTATTGCGATAATTGTTCCTCTTTCTAACACTCAACATGTTATCTCTTTGAAGCTTACAAATATCAATTATCTTTATTGGTGAATGCAGATGAAGCTCTATTTTCTTGGACAAGGTGTTTCTCAATTTGTTGATGGCGCTTTTCTGTGTCCTCCTCCTCACATGGTTACTACTAATGACTCTTCTCTTCAGGTTAATCCCTTATTTCTTCGTTGGATACAACAAGATCAACTTATTTTGAGTGCACCCATTTCTTCTCTTTCAATGGATGTATTGTATCTTGTTGTTGATTGCCAAACATCGCACTATGTTTGGCATACTATTGAGTAAGCACATGCTTCTCCATCTAATTCTCATATTATACAACTTCATGACTCCTTTCAAGATCTTCATCAAGGTGATGATTTGGTTACCATTTATCTGCAACAAGTAAATGCATTATTTGATGAATTAACAGTAGCTGGTCGATCAATTTTGTTTGCAGATGTCAATTTGTATGTGTTTTGTGGACTTCGAGGAGAGTTCAAGGAATTAGTGACTAGCCTCTCGACAAGGGCATATCCTCTTTCATATGTAGACCTTCACAATCATCTTCTTACTCATGAGTTTCTTCATAAGAGCTCTTTTCAATCTATGGGTGCTGCTGTCACTGCTTCTTTACTGCCCATGTTGGCTCAACCATCATCAGCCCTTGTTGCAGAACGCTAGCCCTCTGGTTCTTTTAACAACAACTTCATTTCTAATCGTGGTAGGGGGCGTTATTATGGTGGTTTGCGACACAACAACAACTGTAACAACAACCACTCAGGGTATGATTACTATGGGTTCAATGGTTCTTCCAATAACAACTAAAAGTAAGGTAATTTACAACAAAACAAAAGGAATAATGACACCCAACAATTGTCTAATACACGCCCCTTTGGGCAAAATGTCAGGTGCTAGCTTTGCCATTCCTTTGGTCATTCAGCGCCTCAATGCTCTTAACTTCACAGCCATGAACAACAACCTAATGCCAATCTTCCTCTCAACAATGTCTCCTCCACAAACTCTGTGGATTGGTTTCTGGATACTAGGGTGAATCAACACATTACTCCTGATCTTGTAATTTTAACTAGGTCTGAACTCTATTTTGGTAATGATCACTTGCATGTTGGTGATGGTAAAAGCCTTTCCATATCTAATATTGGGTATATTATGTTACATACACCAAAACACACTTTTACCTTATCTAATGTTCTTCATGTACCTCATATTACCAAGCCACTGCTTTTTGTTCAGAAATTTTATCATGATAATAATGTTCATTTTGAATTTCATGAGTCTGTGTTTTATGCTAAAGATCTCAACATCAAGACAGTGCTCCTTTCTAGTCAGAGTTGTTGTTACCCAAAATTTGACCCATGTTTTGATAAATTTTTTTTTAAAAATAAAAAAATGAAAAAATGAAAAAATAAAAATAAAATAAAAAAATAAAGATTTACATATGGCAAGAACATAGAGCATCAGGGTTAAGGAAGCAATATATCAAGGAGATAATTACTAAATCATATATAATTACTGCAATATCATAATATATGATTTGATTCGTGCTGGTTATGGAAAATAATTACTGCAATAAAAAATACCATATATATAGGATTTGTTGGTGCTGGTTATAGAAGACAATCTCTGCAATAATTATTGCAATATTTCTTTAAATAGAACGTGTAGAGATTTTCTATATAAATGAACATCCAGCCATATGTACGTAGGGGGAGAAAATGAACAAAAAAAAGAACAATTACAAAAAAATTAGTGCATTCACAAAACTCTAAACCCATCCAGCCGGCTGCACACCCTCATTTGAAAAAAAAAGAGCCGCCGCGCAAGGAAGCCCTTTGCCACACCAAGCCGCCGGACACAAGGCCCCCCCTCCAGCCGACACTCTCCCTTTCTTCTCCCTCACCAGATTTCCCCTCAACTGACCAAAGAGCCGCAGCCCCTCCTCTCTTTAAAAAAAACATCTTCTTCTCCCAAGTCAGCCACCAGCAAGCCCCTCCATTTCTCCATCTCAGCCACTTACCCCCAAAGACACCCGACCACAGCACCAACACTCCCTTCTCCCTGATTCCAGCATTTTTCCCTTTGTTTTCATTTTCCCCTCTCGCCAGCCAAAGCTTTCCTTTCCCCTCAGCCCCAAAACAAACCCAAAACCGGCCATTTCCAGTTTCTGGTCCCATAGCCGGCCATCAACACAAACTCTCAGTCTCTCCCACCAGCCGTCCCGTCTCTTCCATCATCTCTCTCAACAGACTCAACTACTGCCATCTCCCCTCTCCTGGCCAACCACAGCCCCCCAGCCATTTCTTCCCCTGCACCCGAAGTAGCCCTCTTTGTCAACGTAGCCCCAGACCGGCCTCCACCGAGTCCCACAGTAGCAGCAACCATTTCTTCTCAGTAGAGACAAGACGGACGCGAATGAGAGGAAGGACGAGCAGAAGGAAAGAAGATAAACAGACGAAAACACAGAGAGACCAACCAGCGCGCCTTCGCCATCGTCTGTGTCCCTTTATTCCGTCTCCAGTTTCTTCTCCTCAAGCGGTGCAACTTTTGTTTTTCTTCTATAGGAGCAGGTATTAGCCGAAGCAGCAGCCCAGCAATGAGACCAATTTCATCTCCGTCGATGCCACCCACCAGCTTCATCCCCGAGCACCAGCTTCGTCCCTGCACCAGAATCGATTACTGGTTTGAGCCAGCAATCGGGTTGAGTTTGGAAATAAATCCCCGAGCACCAGCTTCGTCGCTGCACTAGGTAAGCTCTTCTCGTCCCTATGCATGGATGAATTAATTTAATTCACTCTGTTACTGTGCATGTGAATTTTAATTCACTAGTAACTGTTACTGGTTTGAGCTAGTAACCGGGTTGAGCCTGGAAATAAAGTCCAGCCCATATAGCTGGGCTAGATTCAGTTTTAAAAAAGGATAAAAAAGTTTATGTCCGGCTTCGAGGGGCCATCCTTGATTTTTTTGGACTGTTTAGCTTTATTGCAAATTTTGAGAATATATGCGCATGGTTTGTTGTCTTTAATTGCGATTAACTGTGATGTTTGTGTTTTTTTTGACAAAAAAATATAAAAATATTTTTGTGTTGCATTCGGCCAATACCCTAACATATTTTGAATTTCCTCTTAAAAAAGACAAATATTTGAAGTTTTGAAATTGTGTTTTCGCATGGATTTCTTAAACACAACAAAAAATTTATTTTCTTGCATTTCTGGATTTTACAACATGTTTGTAAAACTCCAAAGGGTATTGGCCAATATTTCAAAAAAATATAAAAATCTTATTTTGAGGGAATTCATCTATTATTCACCGTTAATGTTTGGATAAAGAAATCCCAAAGGGATGAATATCCAAAATATTATTGGGAATAACTTGTTATTATTCACCATTAATGTTTGGATAAAGAAATCCCAAAGGGATGAATATCCAAAATATTATTGGGAATAACTTGTTATTATTTACCGTTAATGTTTGGATAAAGAAATCCCAAAGGGATGAATATCCAAAATATTATTGGGAATAACTTGTTATTATTCACTGTTAATATTTGGATAAAGAAACCAAGTGGTAAATATTTAAAATAATTTTCTAAGAATAACAAGTCATCACACATCCTTGAAAGAAGCCTTGATTATAATTGAAAACATTTCAATTTTTGACTCCACGATTTACGAG
This sequence comes from Populus deltoides, assembly GCA_015852605.2. Classification (NCBI taxonomy): domain Eukaryota; kingdom Viridiplantae; phylum Streptophyta; class Magnoliopsida; order Malpighiales; family Salicaceae; genus Populus; species Populus deltoides. The sequence continues at coordinate 18,432,357 of CM027580.2, forward strand.
CCGTGAGAGTTGTTGCTACCCAATTTTTGACCCACATATTTGATAAAATTTTTAGAAAATCCAAAAAATAGTGAAAAACAATGAAAATCCAAAAAAATATGTTTTTAATATATTTGCATCGTTTTTAGCATTTTCAGCGTCGTCTCAAAAGAATTTAAATTTTCAAAGGTTTTTTTGAACGCGTTCGACTTTTCACGCGTCATTTTTAAAATCATTGATTTTCCTCATTTAAATCGACGTTGATATTTCTCGTTTTCAAAAAATACAAAAAAATAAGAAAAATCAAAATTTACAAAAAAAAGAGAAAGTTGAGGGACCAATTTTGAGGCCCAAACAATATTTTACCTATATATAGCAACCTTCAACACACATAAAAGGGGGGCAATTTTACAATTAAAAAGAGGCAACACAAAAAAGAAAAAACCCTAAAAAGCTTAGCTTTCTTCTCCCAGCCGGCGCCCCCTGGCCTTTACAAAAAAGGAAAGCCACAGCTGGTCCCCCCCTCTCCACCGGCCGCTCCCTCACCTCTCCATCGTCCCCCTCCTCTCTCAGCCTTGCTGCTCAACAGCTGCTCTCTTATCCACAACGAAGCCAGCCGAACAGACGACAACAGCAGCAGCGCCGTCCTCACCAGGGAGCCAGCAGCGTCGGGGCCACACTCTTCGTCACCTCCTTCAACCGGTCAGCAGCAGCCCTTCTCCAGCAACGGCACCCACAGACCCACGGCCTCCCTCTTCAGCCGCAGACGCCATTTCTTCTCTCCCCACTGACCGAACAGCCACCCCATCTCCATGCGGCCTTCAAGCACCCACGAGCGCGATGAGTCGCCGGTCTTCCATCGGTAGAAGAGAACCAAACAGAGAAGGGAGAAGGCAGAGAAATGGGATTGATCTAAGAAGGAAAACTAAAGCAGACGCAAAAAACAAAGGAAAGAAAAATTAAAATCCACTGGTTGTTGGGATTTCGCCAATCCCCTCTAACCAGAACCGAAACTCCTGTATGGTTAAGATAGACTGAGATTCCTTTCGCCAATCCCCTCTAACTAGAACCAAAATCTGTGTGGTTAGGCTGAACTGAGACCCCTTCGCCGATCCCCTTCAACCAGAACCAAAACTCTTGTGTGCGGTTAGGATAGACTGAGATTCCTTTCGCCAATCCCCTCTAACCAGAACCAAAACTCCTGTGTGCGGTTAGGATAGACTGAGATTCCTTTCGCCAATCCCCTCTAACCAGAACCAAAACTCTTGTGTGGTTAGGATAAACTGAGACCCCTTCGCCGATCCCCTTTAACCAGAACCATAATCCTATGTGGTTAGGATAGACTAAGATTTCTTTCGCCAATCCCCTCTAACCAGAACCAAAACTCTTATGTGTGGTTAGGATAGACTGAGATTCCTTTCGCCAATCCCCTCTAACCAGAACCAAAGTCTGTGTGTAGCTCGGTCAACCTGAAATCTCATCTGGCGATTCCCTTTAACCAAAACTACGTGAGATCCCATCTGGCGATCTCCTTTAACCAAAACCAAAAAAATGTAAAAAGTGGTCTCATTGTAATGGGTGACCTACCCAAGTGGAAAAAATGATGGTCTCATTGTGATGGGTGACCTACCCAAAGAAAGATGGTCTCATTATGATGGGTGACCTACCCAGATGGAAAAAAGTGACTTACCTGGCAAAAAGACTTGGCAGGCGAAGTCCTGACAGGATAAGGCTGACAAATGGCGCTTCCTGATTGCAGGGTTGACTTGAAGACTCCTTTTGATGACGGGGTTAATCTCTTCGTTTCTTTAAGATTCTCCAACTGGCAGGGTTCATCTCATTCTCTTCTCGTTCCAGGATCTAAACTGATTCTTTGTCATCCTCAACTTAATGATTCTTTCTTTGTCCACAATCTTGCTGGACTTCATTGAGAATCTTTCTGTAACAAATCACAAGTAGGTGCAATGCTTTGAGGTTAGATAACATGCATGCATCCATACCTGATGTGAAATATAGGTCCCCCCCTTTGATGATCCATCGTCATAAGGTGTCTTTGTTTGCATTCCAAAGCTTTATTTGTTCTTTCGATGCATTGGCTCATTCATGTGCTAGCCATCCACTCAGCTGAAAGTGCAGTGCCCATCCTGGGCTGTCCACGACAATTACTGCTCTCGTTGTTTATCAAGCTTGACCATGCCCCTAAGTGTGGTGTTGCTTGATTCATCATGAAGAATTTTCTCTTTTGGATTCTTCTGGGAATTACCCTCTGATTGATTGTGTGCCTTATGTCAACACCCATCAAGATTGTCAACCAGTCATAAACTTGCCTCAAATTGAAACGATACTCTTCAAGTATATGTTATCACCAGTCTTCATGGAAATCATCTAGTCATCCAGACATACATCTCATACCTTGCAGTAAAAGGCTCATCATTGTCGCGGGGCAAAATCCGCGCGGCGTCCGCTAGCGATTTTTATTATTTGTGTTTTGCTTGGTTCGTTGGAGTCGCCACCTAGTATTATGGTCACTAGGAACCTATGGTCTGCGAGAGTCTGAGTAAGGGACTGGTTGTGCAAGGGGAAGACGCATCACCCCCAGTGCACCCTACCTAAGGTAAGCTGCATTGTTGTTTGATTGTTTTTCTAGGTTGAGTTTCTATCCGTTGGTCTTTTCTAAGGTTCAAGGCAGATCTCCCTTCGTGAGGGAGTCTCTACCTTATTGGGTTAAATCCTAACCGTTCTAAAGTCCGAATTTTAGGATTTGCATTCATTTACACCTTGTATGTTTAATATCTGAGGGTGTACTTTATCGTGTAATTTTACACCCCACAAATATTAAAGTTTACATCTGGATCCTAAAAAAAAGAGTTGAAAAAGGTTTTTGATATTTTGGCCAAACCTTAACGGATGATCATAAACTAGTTATGATATCCATTTTTTGGATTTTTAAAACGTGAGAAAGATGCAATTTTTTTTCTTTTTAAACATAAAAACATGCTTGGAAAATTCTTTAGGACTTGGCCGTATGAAAACAAAATGTTTTTTTTTTTTTTGAAAAGGGAAATTGTCTTAAAAGTTTTTTGAAATTTTTTGAAAATGTTTTGAAATTTTTTTTTTGAAATATTTCAGAGAAAACCGGGTATTTTAATACCGGATTTGTATTTTACAGTGTAAATATACAACCCGATATTATGCAAAACTGGTAGAAAAATATTTGAGAAAATCACAAATTTTTTAAATATTTTTGAAATTTTTTGGAATTTTTTGTTTTTTTAAAAATAATATAATATAATATAATATTAAATATGTGGTGGGCCTTTAAATTAATCGGGCAAGCTCACCTCAGAAGAGGTGGGCCAACGGCCCAAAATGGTTGGGCCGATCCCAGCCCATAATATTTTCTTTTTAGTTTTTGGGCCAGGCTGAACCCAGCCCAGACACTTGGGCGGGGCCAACACTGGCCCGGCCCATATGCAATGTTAATTATTTGCAGAACGTGAACAGTGGTTCACGTTCTGCATGCAACCGAAATGGCTGCAAAAATGGAGGTTGGCGGAGGAGAGGACTACCGGGAGCGGTGGTCACGGATGTGATCAGGAGGCTGAGCTGATGGTTTCGGTGGCGTCACTGGGGTGAACGGTGGCCGGAGTCGATCACGGGGGAAGGAAAAAGGATTTTGCAGAGGTGAGAGAGAGGAAGAAGCGGTAACTGTTTCAGGCGTGGGGTGGCCGGCTTGTGGTTGGGCTAGCTACCTGTGGTGGAGATGATGGTGGGGATACCGGTGCGAATGGTGAAGGTGGTTGAAGGCCACGATGGAGAGAGAAAGAAGAGAGAGGACTGCAGTAAAAACAGGGGAGCAGGCTGGTTTTTTTTGATTTTTGGACCCCAATTTCCCTTTGCTCCGAACATGAAATCTGCTCCTATTTATAGGCGGTGGAAGAGGGCAATCTTGTCTTCACGAGGGAAAAACTTTCAGCCCTTGATTTGAATGGAAGAATCCAGACCGTCCGTTCAAAGTGTGCACCTCGAACTGCCAAATTTGACAGTCCAAGGCTGCCCGAGGTGGCCAGTTTAGGCCGGTCGTCGGAGCAGTTTTGATGTTTATAGGCCTGAACGGATAATTCTAGGAGATAGAGGGGTTTCAGGTGGCCATTTTGGTGCATGATTTGTCAATTTTGGGGGCCAAACGAGGCATTAAATGCGCCTGCAAAACTGCCACGCTGACAGCTTCACGGGGAAGATGATGAACAGTGACCAGGCGCCGTCTTTTTTTTTTTTTTTTTTTTAACGCAAAAACGACGCCGTTTTAGGTTAAAAATAGGGATTTTCACCGATTTTCAATTAAGTCATCCAGCTTTCAATTTCTTCCAATAGAATCCCTAATTGACCCTCAACTTCGTTTAATGCAATTTGGTCCTCGGCGTAACTTCAACTTTAGCCCGATTTACGCCTTTTGCAATATGGTCCTTGGTCTCGGATTTATGCAATTTCATCCCTAATTGACCATTAAACTTTTAATTTCTTCAATTTGACCCCCGGATTTTGTCAATTAAGCCCCCCAAGTTTGGCGCCTGTTGCAGATTAGTCCTTGGCTGCGAATTTTGTCAATTTAACCCCTAATTGACCCCAAAACTTCAATTTTCTTGCAATCTGGCCCCTAATTTCAATCAATTAACTTGGTAAAAATTAAATTTGGTCTCTTAAAATTCAAATCTTCTCAATTAAGCCCAAATTAGGCTCCCAAACTTAATTTTTCACCAATTAAGCCCCAAATAAAATTAATTTGACCCATTTAAAGTATAATTAAGTCCTTGCACTTAATTAAATCCTTCAATTAGACCCAAATTAATTTTTAAACATAATTAAAATTTAATTTGGCCTATGATAAAATCAAATTGGCCCATTAAAAATTTAATTATGTCATTGGACTTAATTTTTATGCAAATTCGTCCAATAATAATTTAATTTGACCTTGAATTTGCATTTTTCTCCATTCTTGGGCATAATGGGGTACAATTAGGCCTTGAATTTCCTCCAAAAATTGCAGTTTGATTTTCGCCTATTCTTGGTCAGTTTTCTCCGCTTTGCCAACCTTTATTTTATTTTTTTATTTTGGTTTTTTTTATTTTGGAAAAAAAAATGAATTTTGGGGAATCACCCAAAATTGGGTGATGACAGTTGCCCCCTCTTTACAATGCTTATGATAGAAAGTCTCGTAAGAGACTTTGGATAGTAAGCATTGTAAAGAAGAAAAAAGGATGAGATATGATTGACTCATCTTGTTGAGGAATGATGAATCTTCTTGAGGGCTAGAAAGCGCACTCAGAGTAAAAACTAGAAGATTTATTTTGAAAACTCAAAGATTTTGAAATGGTCGAATTGTCATGGGTGACCTACCCAGTGAAAAACGCAAAGATTTTTACAAAGGTGAAAAATATGATGATTTTTCAAAGTGGTGGTCTCATTGTAATGGGTGACCTGCCCAGGTGAAAAAACACGAAGATTTTTGGTGAAAAATGCAGAGATTTTTCAAAGTAGTCTTGTTGTAATGGGCGACCTGCCCAGGTGAAAAACACGAGGATTTTAAAGTGGTGAAAAATACAAAGATTTTTCAAAGTGGTCTTGTTGTAATGGGCGACCTGCCCAGATGGAAGATGAAAAAGGTTTTCAAAGAGGTTTGGTTGTTATGGGTGACCTACCAGGTGGAAAAGATGAAATGTCTGAAAAGGACAACATGATAGGACTCTATGGGGAACGAGAGCTGAAAAGTGCACTCGAAAGGAGGTAGGGTTAGAAAAACACACTACCTAAGAGGTGAGGGCTTGAAGGAGCTTTCAAAAAAAAAAGGCAGGGTTGGAAAATGCACTACCTAAGAGGTGGTTGATAGCTCGAAGGCACACTTAAAAAGAGACAGAGTTGGAAAACGCACTACCTAAAGTGGTTGATGGCTTGAAGGCGCATTAGCAAAAGGAGGCAGGGTTGGAAAACGCACTACCTAAGGTGGTCGATGGCTCGAAGGCGCACTAAAAAGGAGGCAGATAGGGCTAGAAAGCACACTACCTAAGGTGGTTGATGGCCCGAAGGTGCACTAAAAGGAGGCAGGGTTGGAAAACGCACTACCTAAGATGGTCGATGGCTCGAAGGCGCACTAAAAGGAGGCAGGGTTGGAAAACGCACTACCTAAAGTGGTCGATGGCTCGAAGGCGCACTAAAAAGGAGGCAGGGTTGGAAAACACACTACCTAAGATGGTTGATAGCTCGAAAGAGCACTAAAAAGGAGGCAGATAGGGCTAGAAAGCACACTACCTAAGATGTGAGGGCTCGAAAGCCCACTCAAAAATAGAGGCAGGGTTAGAAAACACACTACCTAAGGTGTGAGGGCTCGAAGGCCCACTCAAAAAGAAGGTAGATAGGGCTAGAAAGCACACTACCTAAGATGTGAGGGCTTGAAAGCCCACTAAAAAATGGAGGCAGGGTTAGAAAACACACTACCTAAGGTGTGAGGGCTCGAAGGCCCACTCAAAAAGAGGTGATGGTGAGACATTGATCTGTCAAAGATGAAAGTAATGCATCATGATTAATATGCATGTATACTTACCTGAGAAATGTAGGTCCCCTTTTCTTCATGGAGTTTTCCTTTCTTCATGGAGTTCTCATTTTCTCAAAAGTTTGAGTCTCTGATAGTAAGCTTTGACGGCTCTTTTCGCTCTTACTTACTCGAGTCATATCTTATGATTTTGACCTCTAGGAAAGACTTGATATCATCATACTTCCTTGTCCTTCGGCCTTTATCTCAAGGGTTGCCAATTTTGCCAACTAGTTTCTTAGAAAGGGAATCATGGAGCCAGCTCTGCCAGATGTTTTTGATTGCCCCGAGCTTGATTATGCCCCCAAGTATTCAAATCAGGTTCGAGGATGAGGCTATGTGAAGGAAAGTTTGGTTATTTACAAGGAGTTGTTTTCATGTAGAATTTTTGGAATTTCAAAGTTATTCCAGACACAAAAATCATTTTGATGTTTGTTCAAAGCAAACTCATTCTGAAGAAATTCAAGTGATTCCTATGGAGAGGTTTTCAGAAGTGATGAAAACTTTTGGTTTTGATTTTGGTGAAAAATATGAAGTGACATTTGGATGGTCACAAAAGTTTGGAATATCAATTTGAGGGTTATTGAGAACCGTGTTTCGACGAAAATGTGAAGAACACGAAGTAACATCTGGTTGGTCACAAAAAAGGTTTAAATTTCAATTTGAGGGTTATTGAGAACCGTTTTCAAAGCATTCATTTTATTTGCATGAATAATGATTTTGTTTCGCATGAGAAAGCACTGCCTACCGACTCAGATTGCTTGCCTTTGATCAAAAAGGGCTTGAGTAGGCACGTAATGTAGGCTTGGGCTATTGGTTATGAAGAAAAGGATATTTGTAAGCTCAAAAGGTGTTTAAGGGACTTTAAGATTAAGGATCACCAGTGCTTGTATCCCAAACTTTTTTGCTCATACATTTCTGGACCTTGGAATTGATTTGTAAAATGGTTCACGGTGCCCCCCATTGTCGGGCTTGGGCTCTTTCTCATATTTTTGTTTTCTTCATTTGATTTTGAGCACCATTGCATTGGCTCTTTTTTTGTTTTTGCTTAAAATTTTTGAATCCTTTGGATTTTTCTTCATGCCCCCCAACTTTGTATGGGCACCTTCGGTGATTGAGAATTTTCTTTTATGCCCCCCAGTATTGTTTGGGCACTTTCAATCATTGATGACTTTTTCATGTCCCCAAGAGTTATTTGGGCACTTTCAATCATTAAGGATTTTTTTTTTGGCACTTGCCCCCCCAGTGTAGGGTGTGATCCTAGCCAAGGTTATTTTTCAAGAAAAATTTATTAGGCTCAAAAGGGGACCGCAAAGGATATATTTCAGCCTTGTGAAAAGATTATCAAAGATGACCTTTCTTCATCTCAAATGCATGCATTTAGGATCGATAAGCCTTGCTTTCATGCGAGTATGCAGAGTGATTTCTCATTATACATGCAAATAAAACTCCGCTTTTGGAGTCACTTCATGGTGTTTTTTTTTTGTGTTTTAGGTGTATGGTTACCTCTCTAAGGAATCACCTGAATTTTCAAAACTTATTTGTTTGAACAAACACCAATATGATTTCTGTTTTTTGTACTAAACTTTGATTTCCCAAAAATCCTTGTGAAAACATGGGGTCATACTTGTTGTTTTGGGGAAAAGGGAAAAACACCAAAAGATTCTTGGTGCCGTGGTTTTATAAGTACAAAGGTGCTCAGTGTGTTGTTTGCATGAGCACATGATTTTATTAACAGGAAAGGCTCATTTAACAGAGAAAGTCTTGTAGCATTATGAGCTAAATTGCCAACAAAACTAAAACAGGTTGAAACAGACATGATCAAACAAAAGAAATAATTGAGTAGGCTCCATCTTCCCATTCTATAGCAGAAATTTGACCTCTATCCTCAAGAGTGCACACTGCCTTCCTCACACCTTGCTCTTGCCATCGGTGCTTTGAGGTTTCCAGAGCATTCCACCTCCTGAAGCATGATTGGGTAAAGGGTTTGAACTCATATTTGGAGTTCCTTCAAAGGTTATCCATCCAGCTTTAATCAAATGCATGAGCCTCTTTTTGAAGGCACTACATGTATGAATGCTGTGTCCCGCAACGCCAGCATGGTACTCGCAAGTGAGGTCGGGCTTGTACCAATTGGGGTAAGGAGGTTGCAGAGGCGTGAGAGGTTCAGGAGCTACATGCCCGATGCTCAGTAGTTTTTGGTACATCTCATTTAAGGGCATCGGCAATGGAGGTAGTTGTTCTTGGACTCTTTAGTGTTTGGTTTGAGGCTCAGGTTTTTTGGCAGGAAAAGAAGAGTTGAGATTGATGTTGGCGATTCGGGGTGAAAAGGATGGAGTGTGGTATTTTTGGAATGGGTTCTTCCTACCTCTATAGCTACCTTCAACATGGTCAACCTCTTTTCTTTTACATTCAAAGCCCCTTTTTTCCACAGGTGCAGAGATTCTACCACTCTTTACTCCTTGCTCTATGCGCTCAGCTACTGCCATAGCATCAGTAAATTGCTGTGCCGAACTACCCATCACATGCTCGTAGTATGGGTCTTTAAGTGTGTTGGCAAACAGAGTGACCATCTCTTTATCCAGGAGTGGAGGATGTACTTGAGCGGCTAGGTCTCTCCACCTTTGAGCATATTCCCTTATACTTTCCTTGTCCCTTTTCTCTAGATTGGACAAACTAGTTCTATCAGGAGCAATGTCCATATTGTACTTGTATTGCTTGACAAAAACATCCACCAAGTCTTTCCATTTTTTGATCTTTGTGTTATCCAATCTCATATACCAGCTTAATGCCGCCCCACTCAAACTATCCTGGAAAAAGTGCATCAGTAGTTTCTCATCGTGTATTACTTCTGCCATCTTATTGCAGTAAGATTTGAGATGAGTCGTAGGGCATTGTGTTCCAGTATATTTGATGAATTCAGGAACACGGAACTTCTTTGGAACAACCACATTTGGAACCAAACACATTTCTACTGCTCGTACTGGATCGTACAAGTCTATCCCTTCAATGGCTCTGATTCGGGCTTCCAGTGCTGCCATCTTATCAATGTCATCAGATGACTTGGTGTTGTGGGACTCATTGGCAAATGCATCTATAACTGCGGGGGTTGGTGCCGGTGGTATTGAGTGCACAAATGCTGGATTGTGTGAAGGTTCTTGACCATGTTCACTCATTGTTTCTTCAGGTTGAGCTGTTGGTGGAAGCTGAACAAAGATAGCTGGCCGGTTAGAAGGACCTTCACCAGAGGTATTTCTAAGTGTTTGCTCGAGTAAGCTAGTAAGGCGAGCCACGCTTGCTTTCAGAGACTCTAATTCTTCTTGGAAATGGGCATCACGGTGAGCGCGCTCTTCATCTCCCATGTTTCTTGCTTGGAGTCAAGTGTTGTAGGCTCTTTGGGGACCTATATTTCAACCTGATGCAAGTATGTATGTTATTTACAATGGATGGATGTATGTGTGTGGATGCAAATGTATGCACATTTGGTATGAACACATACAGAATGAAAATGTAGGGAGTTCATGCTCTAAAAAAAAAAGTTCTAGGTCATTACATGATGGGTAGGCTTTCTACCTGGTCTTAAAAGGGTCTATGAGTTGCCTAGTGACCACCTCACATGAAGGCAGTATAGGGGTTTACAAGAAATGGTTGGGGCACCGTGTGACCGCCATTATCGAGTAAACACTCAGCTCATAGTTGGATGTTTCACGAATCTGAACCCCGACTGAAAGTCATGAGGCAAACCGCTACTCCCCACCTAACCTAGAATTGGGCTTTATTAAAATGCATGTTAAAGTAGTAAAAATGCGAGCTAAAATGAAAAGACCAACAAAAGAAAAGAATCAAACAATCAAAGCTTAGTCCGACCAGACAAGGCTTTCCCCAGTGGAGTCGCCATCCTGTCGCGGGGCAAAATCCGCGCGGCGTCCGCTAGCGATTTTTATTATTTGTGTTTTGCTTGGTTCGTTGGAGTCGCCACCTAGTATTATGGTCACTAGGAACCTATGGTCTGCGAGAGTCTGAGTAAGGGACTGGTTGTGCAAGGGGAAGACGCATCACCCCCAGTGCACCCTACCTAAGGTAAGCTGCATTGTTGTTTGATTGTTTTTCTAGGTTGAGTTTCTATCCGTTGGTCTTTTCTAAGGTTCAAGGCAGATCTCCCTTCGTGAGGGAGTCTCTACCTTATTGGGTTAAATCCTAACCGTTCTAAAGTCTGAATTTTAGGATTTGCATTCATTTACACCTTGTATGTTTAATATCTGAGGGTGTACTTTATCGTGTAATTTTACACCCCACAAATATTAAAGTTTACATCTGGATCCTAAAAAAAAGAGTTGAAAAAGGTTTTTGATATTTTGGCCAAACCTTAACGGATGATCATAAACTAGTTATGATATCCATTTTTTGGATTTTTAAAACGTGAGAAAGATGCAATTTTTTTTCTTTTTAAACATAAAAACATGCTTGGAAAATTCTTTAGGACTTGGCCGTATGAAAACAAAATGTTTTTTTTTTTTTGAAAAGGGAAATTGTCGGAGGAGAGGACTACCGGGAGCGGTGGTCACGGATGTGATCAGGAGGCTGAGCTGATGGTTTCGGTGGCGTCACTGGGGTGAACGGTGGCCGGAGTCGATCACGGGGGAAGGAAAAAGGATTTTGCAGAGGTGAGAGAGAGGAAGAAGCGGTAACTGTTTCAGGCGTGGGGTGGCCGGCTTGTGGTTGGGCTAGCTACCTGTGGTGGAGATGATGGTGGGGATACCGGTGCGAATGGTGAAGGTGGTTGAAGGCCACGATGGAGAGAGAAAGAAGAGAGAGGACTGCAGTAAAAACAGGGGAGCAGGCTGGTTTTTTTTTTGATTTTTGGACCCCAATTTCCCTTTGCTCCGAACATGAAATCTGCTCCTATTTATAGGCGGTGGAAGAGGGCAATCTTGTCTTCACGAGGGAAAAACTTTCAGCCCTTGATTTGAATGGAAGAATCCAGACCGTCCGTTCAAAGTGTGCACCTCGAACTGCCAAATTTGACAGTCCAAGGCTGCCCGAGGTGGCGATTTAGGCCGGCCATCGTCGGAGCAGTTTTGATGTTTATAGGCCTGAACGGATAATTCTAAGAGATAGAGGGGTTTCAGGTGGCCATTTTGGTGCATGATTTGTCAATTTTGGGGGCCAAACGAGGCATTAAATGCGCCTGCAAAACTGCCACGCTGACAGCTTCACGGGGAAGATGATGACATGACCCGCGACGCGTCGCCGGTCTCTTCTCTTTTTTTTTTTTAACGCAAAAACGACGCCGTTTTAGGTTAAAAATAGGGATTTTCACCGATTTTCAATTAAGTCCTCCAGCTTTCAATTTCTTCCAATAGAATCCCTAATTGACCCTCAACTTCTGATTTAATGCAATTTGGTCCTGGCGTAACTTCAACTTTAGCCCCGGATTCGCCTTTTGCAATATGGTCCTTGGTCTCAGATTTATGCAATTTCATCCCTAATTGACCATTAAACTTTCAATTTCTTCAATTTGACCCCCGTATTTTGTCAATTAAGCCCCCCAAGTTTGGCGCCTGTTGCAGATTAGTCCTTGGCTGCGAATTTTGTCAATTTAACCCCTAATTGACCCCAAAACTTCAATTTTCTTGCAACCGCCCCCTAATTTCAATCAATTAACTTGGTAAAATTAAATTTGGTCTCTTAAAATTCCAATCTTCTCAATTAAGCCCCAAATTAGGCTCCCAAACTTAATTTTTCACCAATTAAGCCCCCAAATAAAATTAATTTGACCCATTTAAAGTATAATTAAGTCCTTGCACTTAATTAAATCCTTCAATTAGACCCAAATTAATTTTTAAACATAATTAAAATTTAATTTGGCCTATGATAAAATCAAATTGGCCCAATAAAAATTTAATTATGTCATTGGACTTAATTTTTATGCAAATTCGTCCAATAATAATTTAATTTGACCTTGAATTTGCATTTTTCTCCATTCTTGGGCATAATGGGGTACAATTAGGCCTTGAATTTCCTCCAAAAATTGCAGTTTGATTTTCGCCTATTCTTGCAGCCTTTCTTGATCAGTTTTCTCCGCTTTGCCAGCCTTTATTTTATTTTTTTATTTTGGTTTTTTTTATTTTGGAAAAAAAAATGAATTTTGGGGAATCACCCAAAATTGGGTGATGACAATCATTATAAGCTTTAAGTTCTTCTCTATAGATTCCTTTCAGCTTGTCAAATCAAATCGTGAAAAGAAATGCATTGGAATTATCAATGATGCTCATCACCCATATTTATGCGGTGAAGTGTGCATTTGAGCTTCAAAATAGATGATCCCACAGTCAGTCTTGGTGGGTGCATCCTTCTAGCATTCATTCAAATGCAACTGCATATGACATTTGTCGGGAATCGTAACTATGTTTCAAAGGATAACCCAAGATGAAGATGTCCTTCAGATGTAACGTTGCTCATCAAGTGTTGTTGAAATTCACTAGATCACATACTGTCTTTGAACAACATAGTCCCCAGCAATGATCTGAATGCTCGTTCATCTGTTTATACTCAAAAAGTTTTTCTGTCATTGCTAGATGCTAAACATAACTTTGATGGACTTTAAAGAGTCATCATCTGATTCTTTCTTTGCCCCCAGCTGATCTGAATACTGCTTGTTTTCCTTCTCAAGGTCCACTGTATTGCCCCCAGATGGTCAACTTTTCAAGGAGTGTCGGGCAATGTTGATGTCATTCTTGTCAAGGATTTTGCAAATTCGACCGATGTTCTTCTTGTTTGACAATCTTTCTTGTTCTGGAATGAAATCAAATCTTTCAAAGATCATGTCTATTCAAGTCTAATTGTTGAAATGAAATCAGAGAGGTGTTAGTTTTGGAAAAGATCTTTTGAAAATCAACCTTCTTCGATCAAAGATCCAACATACATTATTCAATGTAATCCTTTGATTGTCTTGTATTTTGAAAACAGAAATGATTCGTTGTAAGATTAAAATGACTTTTTTCATGGTTCTTTGTGTCAGTTTTAACCTTTAATCTTGGGTATCTCATTTGATGGTCTGCGATGAGGTGACCTTCTGTGAATTACAAAAAACAAAAGGCTCAAGTCAAAACTTGAGGATTCATCAAGAAAGATGGTTTTCTTTTTTAGCATTACTTCTATCAGCATGCATAATAACTTGTAGTTTGATTCATGAAGTGACAACCCTTATGGAAAAGCTCTTCAAGTTTTGAGAGCGCCATTTATCGGTTCAAATTGCTCACTTGATCAAAAAGGGCTTTTAAAAGCACGTAATACAGGCTATGGTTCATGGCTTATGAAAGAAGGGAAATTCACAGGCTCAAAAGGTGTTTGAGGGTTTCAATGACTTAGGATCAACATCAACTATTCATCAACTCTCTTCCTTGTTGTCATTTTGGAGAAAGTGACATATAACCTTGTTAATCTCAAAGATCAAAATTCTCTTAACATAGATCATAATGTAAATCCAACTTTTCCTATGATGAATAATCAATCTAAAAAATTTTGAAGACACTAAAGGCTATATCCTAGACACACCAAAAGACATGAAACTTGATTTTTTTAGTGTTGACTTTTGGCATTTGTTGTGTCTTTCTTCAATTGAAACCTCTTTTGCCCCTCTTAGAATTGATAGGCATTCTCCTTCCATTCCACTCTTTTTTGCTTTTACGTAGCCTTCCTCAATGTTTTCTTGGATGACCCTCAATCTATGGCTTTTCTTCTTCTAGCCCTTTCTCAATCATTGGACTTTTGTTCTAAGCCTTTCTTTTATCCATTAATCATATCAGTGTCTTCAAAATACCTCTCATTTGCCCCCAGTGTGGGGTGTGATCCTAGTCAAGGTTTCTTTTTGAAAGAAAATACTTTACCAGGCTCAAAATGGGACTGCAAGGGATAATATTTCAAAAAATGTGAAAGGATAACAAAGATGGTCTTTTCTCATTTCAAGCAAGGTCGGTTAGAACCGATAAATTTTGACCTCGTCCAGTGTAATGATTTGGACTTGTAAGAATTATGATTCACGAGTCCATAACTACCGAATCCACTACATGTCATTATGCATACTGCTGAAACTTAGCTATATGATGTGTGGTTCAGTTTTCGGAGGTATGAGTTCAAAATTGTTTAGTCACCTCATGTCATTTTCAAGCATCGAGTCATTTCTGCAATCAAAATACTTTTAATCTTCAGGATTGATTAATCTTAATCGCATGTTGGAGTTTGATCAAAATATTTTGTCAAAATACCCTTTGAAAGAAGCATCTCTTGATTTCAAAAACAACAGGAAGACAAAGGAAAGACATGTTTCGTTCAAGGATGAGATGTGACCCCAAAACAAAATGCAAGATGGCAAAATCCATAACAAAAATGACTGACAGTTCAACACCCTTCTTGGATCAGCTACTTTGGCAATATCTGTGTTTTGCCGAGCAATTTCGATCACTTGTCATTCTGAGGATGTTCGGGGGACAATATAGCCAATGACAACCTCCTTCACAAACTCTACTCGTCTCTTGCTCACCAACTTCTGGACTCGCTTCTTGAAATTCTTGCAACTGTTCAATTGAAATGGCTAAGGACCCCACCATGACATCACATCTCTTGTCTAGATTATACCACCTAGAAAACGGTGGTTGCATGGGATTTGTTGGAGTCAGGCAAAAGTCTGGAATCTAGCAGATGCTGGTAAATAAACTCAAATGGCAGAGGGAAGTCAATCCTGACAAAGGTACTTGAGCAATTGATGCTACAACGAGATCTGACTGGACCTCATAAGTAAGGTTTCCCACCTTCAAAGTCATCCTCTGATTCAATCTCCCATCGTTGTTCTGGAATCCATGGCAAAACCTTCAATCCTTCACAGCTCGCTCAATTCTTTTGATGATCTTCACAACATCATGTCGTTCTTCCAATGTTGTTGTGGTTGGTTGAGGGTTATTGGAAAACTTCCACCAGCTAGGTAATCTTGGCAGCGCCTAGAAACTTGCAGCATTGCCACTGCCGACGTGTGGAATCACGCATTGTCTTTATTGGAAGAGAACCTGATGAATCTAAAACTCCTCTATCTCCTCTTCGATTCCTCACAGACAGTGGAACAAACAGACATCTGCAAAGGGAGTTCTGCTCTGTTGAAGTTTCAGTCTTCTTCACGTTGTTTAGTCCAGGTTTGTCTTTTCTCCCTTTTTTTGCGTTGTAATGCCGATACTGGTAGGGGAAAATTGTGGACAATCTGAAACCACTGCATCCCTTCTTGGGCTTCCCACTTGCAGACCCATAAACAGATTTCTGCTGAGAAAGCTCTGCCACGTTGAAGTTTGATGTCTACTCATGTTTTTCAGATTAGATCTGACTCTTCTACCTGCTACAATGTTTTGCTGGTGCCACTAGGGGGAGAAATTTTCAAAGCATATGAAACTACTACCTCCCCTCTTTCATTCTCCACAAATAAATCTTTACAGAGAGCTGTGCAACGTGGAAGTTCAGTGTCTAATCCTGTTACTGAACTGGAATTGAGCTCACAATTGTGGTAACTTCAAAGAAGACTAATGCACCATGCATATGAGGCTAGTAGTTATTTGGTTCCATTAAAAGATGTGGAGGCCGTGAAAAAATTAACAGTGCAACTGAACAAGAGCAAAAGTTGTCATTAGCTGATGACTAAAAGCATTGTTGTTGCTGTTCATGACTGAAAAGGAGAGGTACAGCTTCAATTAGACGTGAATAAGCAGTGTTCCCATAGAAGACTGTGCGGACATTCTCTTTCCATTTGATGCTTAGCACTTGTTCGAGCAAATCTGAGTCTAGCTACTTCACCTTTGATGCTCTCCACCTCAATCTGATAATGAGCCTCTATCCATCATCTTTCTTTACTTCCATCATCTTTCTTCCATCACGTGCAGCACAGCTTGTGTGGGGGAACCCACCTTTCAACCCGGTATATGCATGATAAATGTATGAATATGTAATCTATATGACGAACTTGCCCTTCGAGGGGTGACATATGATCGCAACTCTAGCATGATGAAACAAGAATCTTGATTCATGCACAAACTCTACAATGAAAATTTTCTGAGCGACGGTCATTGTGTCACCCACAAGTCTTGAGTTCAAGATGCTTCAAGAAAGGCTTGCTCGGATGCAAAACAAAGTATACGGAGCATACATCCTAAAGGCAGGTTCTAATCTTTTTAAGTGAGACAAAAGGTAGGTTTACTACTTGGTCTCTAAAAAGGGTCTCTCGTTGTCCCAGTGATTACTCTCTTGAAGGCAATATAGGGGCCAGTAGGCAGTGAGATGGCACGTGTCCAACTATTACCAGTCTAAGCACTCAACGAAGAGCTGAGATTTACACAAACTTAAACCTTGACTAAAAGTTGTAAGGTAAGCTATTAGTCCCCCTCCTAACCTGAAGCTTGTGTGTGCTTACAAAAATTATAATATGTGATGCATGAAACAATTCTAAAAATGCATTGATAAAACAAAAAATAAAACAAGATAAAAATGCAAACACTTAAACACATCAAATACACAAAGCTTAGTCCAATATTGTCAGAAACAGTATCTTCCCCAGCGAAGTCGCTATTCTATCGCACGTCACCCGCACGGCGATTCAGCGATTTTTTGTTATTTGCTTGATTTGAAATCTTTGAGAGTCGCCACCTAATATTTCATTGAAGGTTACTAGGAAACCCAGATGTACTGGTCTTTGTTAGAAATTCAAAAGTAAGGGACTGATTGTGACTAGGAAAGGTATTAGCACCCCTACCTGAGACAAGCTGCTTTACGATTTAAAGTGATTTGAAAATTTGAAATATTAATTAAATTCTAAAGTTTTAATAAATCAGTTATTAAATCCCAGAATATATATAAAAACATATTCTTATATTTTCATGGAAAATATAACATGATTTTATTTATTCTTAAAATATTTAATCATATTCAAATTAAACAATTAATTCTTTTTGTCTTTTTTAACATTTATAAAACATGTAAAATAAAATACATACACATTCGTCGCTTTTTACTATAATAAACTCACACATCATTTTTACAAGTTACAAAATAACAAAAATTAAGCAAAAAAAAAAACAGTAATTTAAATACATATTCCAGCATGTAAAAATTACAAAACAGACCCCTAAAAATTAAAAATCCAAGAATTGCAGAGGAGGTCTTCTGGAACTGCAGGGGCAGTGGCGGCGCGTTGTTCCACCCGTCACCTCCACTGGCGGCGCCTTGGTTTGGCGGCGCGTGGGTTCACGCAACCCACACGCCGCCGCATGTAAGTCAGTCGAGGAGGGGGGCTCTGGAACGGTTTCCTCCTCTCTTCTCTTCCCTGCCCGTGGTGGCTTTCACCGTGACCTGCAACAAGAGAAAACACCCAAGCAGTCGATTTTATTTTGTTTTTTAGATCTGTCCAGCTCCTCCGCCTTCTCCCTTCTCTGTCGACGTTTCTTCTGACGATGGCCGATCTGGTGGCTGGGAGGGCTTCTTCTTCTCCTCCGCTTCAGTGGCTGGCGGTGACATTGGCTCACTCAGGTTTTGGCCAAAAAAACAGAGGCGGCTGGGGAAGAAGAAAGCAGGACTCGGGTCTGTCGGGTGGAGAAGAAGACTGCAAAATAAATAGGAGCGGCGGCCTCCCTTTGGCTCCCCGGTTCCAGCTGTGGCTGTTTGGGAGAGAGCCGGCTGAGGGAAGGATGTGGCCTGGAGTCGGTGGCCGAGAGAGGGTCGCTGGTTGCTTTGCCTCAGAGAAGGGAAGGACCGCCGCTGTCTGGCTTGGATAGAGAGCAGAGACGAGGAGGTGCTCTCCGATTTGTTTCTTTCTGCAGTTTGGGGGGGCAGCTTCTCCTTGGTTTTGGCCGGATACTCTAATCCGGCTGAGACAGGGGGAAAAAACCAGAGAGCGGAGCTGCTGCGTGTTGAGGAGAAGGGAGTGTGTTTTGTGGGGTTCTCTCCTTTCAAAAGAGCTTCGGCAGCCGTCGCTGGTAGAGGTGGCTTTAGGTTTTTTTTCGAAGGAAATGGGGGGCTAACCGAGAGCAGGATCAGGGGGCTGGAGAGGCTGCAAAAGGCTCTGGGGAAGCGAGTCAGGGGGGGTGTCTTGTGCTCTCTGATTTGTTTTGCAAAAGTCCAAGGGAAAGGGGGTGAAGGTCGGCGCTGGTTTAGGTGGTGGCACCTTTGGTTCTCCTCCTTCGGCCAAGGGAAGGGGGCAGCCTTTCTTGGTTTTCAAAGGTGGCGGCTGCAGAGAGGATCGATTTTCTTAGGGTTTTCTACCTTTCTGTTCTCCCTTCAAAATTTTTCTCCCCCCGTGAATAAAATTTCCCCCCCTCGTTGTGTTCACTGTAGCTTAGTGTTTATAGGAAAATTTCCCCCCCTCGTTTTGCTAGATTTTCAAACTAGTCCCTCAACTTTTCCTTTCATTTTCTTTTCCTCTATTTTTTTTGTAAATTTTGATTTTTCTTATTTTTTTGTATTTTTGAAAACGAGCAATATCAACGTCAACTCAGCAAGGAAAATCACTGATCATAAAATTTACGCATTAAAAATTGAACGCGTTCCAAATTCCTTTGAAAATTTTAATTCTTTTGAGATGACGTTGAAAATGCTAAAAACGATGCAAATATATCAAAAATGTATTTTTTGGGGTTTTCATTATTTTTTTGCTATTTTTTGGTTTTTTCTGTAAATTTATCAAAAACACGGGTCAAAAATTGGGTAGCAACAAGAGTATGAAATACTAAGGGAAAATGAGTTTTTAAAGCACATGAAATCTCCTTGGATTTCTATCTTAATAAATTTAATTTGAATCAAACACAGATTTCAAGGATCTGCATTGGTTCTCCTTGGCACTTTATAGACATATCTAAAGGTATGATCAATATTGGCCAAGGTTTCTTGCTTTTAGACTTTGAACCCAAATCCATTCATCATAGCAAACCTATCCTAGAAAAACTAATTAAGAGAACACCAATACCATAGCAATTATAAAGCAAACCAAACACCAAGCAGCTTACCTTAGGTAGGGCGTATTAGGGGTGCTAATACCTTCCCTTTACGCAACCAGTCCCTTGCCTTAGAATCTTTGAAAGACCAGTCAGGGTTTCTAGTGACCATAATACCAGGTGGCGACTCTCCTTTTACAATAAAACAAACAGCCCTAAAATCAACCAAAGGTCGCCGCGACGCCACGACACCGCGCTCCGCTCGCGAGGATACGACAAGAGTAATAATAGTTTACATGTGATGTCCGAGTCTTCCTCCACCTCAATTCCTCAGACTTTTTGGTCTCTTTATGTATCTGCTTTTATTGATATTTGGCATTTACCAAGTGGCCCCAAAATTGTCATCATCTGGATGAGCTGTATAAAAAACCTGGAGATTTGAGAATCTCTATGCTAATCAAAGACCAAACATTTTGTTTTTTCCAACACAAGAAAAATACGCGTAGATAATTAAGGCCATGATTCAATGTAAAGGAGATGGTGGGCACTGCCCCATTTCATGCCATGTTATCTCAGCAATTATACTTACGAGTATACTAAGGAAGAGCTAAGGGTCCCTGCCCTTCATACAATCATGATTCATGACCACAAAAAAAAATATATATATCATAAAGTTATATGTTATTCACAGAACAAATTAATATTTAACAACTTATAAAGTTTTTCTATTTTTATATAAATAATAAGTTATATGTTATTTTTTAAAATATATATAAAAAAATTGCGCACCATCACTAACTCTTTGGATAACTAATTAACTCGACAGATATATGCATGATTCGACAAATGATGGTAATTAATTCTTGCTTTATTTGTCGTATTTCTCCCTTAATTTGCAGCTTTGAAATTCATGGTTGCTGCGTTGTTCGGAGCTGTGCTACGAACTAGAGATCATGTGGTCATCTCGATTTGCTATCCTGTGGCTATAAATATTCCTTTTCATTTCAGCTATGCTTGAAAACGTATAAATATATCCACCGTTCGTGCCAGTTTGCAAGAGAAAGATTGTTGTCTCTTTCCATGGCAGCTCAAAGCTTGTGCACCAGTAATTTTTTTTTTCTTTTTTTTTTATCAGTTTATGTCTTAGCTAGCTTTTAATATTTCATTGTCAAAATTTTTATTGAATTGTTTTGAGATCATATATATTTACTTTATAGTTTCTTTTAATTTGTAATCGTTGTTAGGAACTAGAATAAAAAGTAAATGAGTTAACTTGAATGTTGTAACTATGTAACTATCACTTTAACTTATTAGAAAAAAATAAACTAAATTAAATTGTTCAAGTTTTTAAATGTTGTCTAGAATAAATTTTATTGACTTTGTTTTTAAGGAGTGAATTAAAATTACTTTTTAATATTAAATGCATTTAATGGTAAAAAAATTACTAGAATGTAATATTAAAAAGCAATTTTAACTGAAGACACCAATTGCTTTCATAGATGTGGACCTGTACTAAGTCAATTATACATCGGAGCTGATGATTCTGCCATCCCTTTTTTGACAATGAAATATTAAAAGCTAGCTAAGGATTGTACATAAATATAGATGTAGGGCTAACTGAAGACACCAATCAAAGTTTTTTTATCAGTTTATATATATATATATATAGATGTAGGGTTGTACATGATACTAACCATGTAGTCTAATACACATGATCAGAAACCTATATAAAGTAAATACAAGATAAATAGATATACATAATAACATTCCATAATATGCCCCCTCAAGCTGAAGGAGGAGAATCCACATGAAGCTTGGACCGAAAATAAGTAAAGGACGTGTGAGGAAGAGGTTTGGTAAGCACATCAGCAAGTTGATCCTGGGAGGAGATGAACCGAACAGCAATTTCCTTTTTAGCAACGCGATCACGAACAAAGTGATAATCGACTTCAACATGCTTAGTGCGAGCATGAAAGATAGGATTAGCAGACAAGTAGGTAGCACCCAAATTATCACACCAAAGGATAGTCATAGGATCAGAGGAAAAATGAAGATCTGACAGCAGAGCCTGAATCCATAAAATCTCAGCAGGATCATCCGCAAGAGCCTTATATTCTGCTTCAGTCGATGAACAAGCCACTGTGCGTTGTTTTCCAGATTTTCAAGAAATATCCAAGAAATAGGGGTGCTATCGAGATATACCAAGTAGCCACCGGTGGATTTTCTGTCATCAAGACTACCAGCCCAATCAGCATCTGTAAAACCATGTAAGGAAAAAGAGGACCCCCAAGTGATGTGGAGACCATAAGATGTTGTTCCTTGAAGGTACCAGACAATTCTTTTAACAAGAGACCAATGACCATCGATAGGCGAGTGCATAAACTGACAGACTTTATTTACAGCATAACAGATATCCGGGCGAGTAAAAGTGAGATACTGCAAAGCACCAACAATTTATCGGTAACGGGTAGGATCAGAGTACAGAGTATCCGAGGTCAGCAATAGCTTAGACGAGGATGAAGCAGGCGTGTCAGCAGCTTTACACAAAGACATACCGGCTCGCCTAATGATATCGAGAGTATATTTATGTTGTGAGAGCATAAGTCCCATGGCAGTTTTGGTGACTTCAATCCCCAAGAAATAATGCACAGAGCCTAAATCCCTGATTTTGAATTCGGAATTCAGAAAGGTAATCAAATGGCATAGCAGAGTTGAATTGTTCCCAGTAAGCAGAATGCCATCCACATACACAAGAAAGTAAATGAGATCATGGCCATCAAAGTAAGTAAACAGAGAGGTGACAGCAGTAGAGGCACGAAAACCAAGAGAAATGAGATAATCACTGAGTCTGGTATACCATGCCCGGGGAGCCTGTTTTAAACCATAGATAGATTTATACAGGTGACAAACATGAGATAATAGAGTGGGGTGAGAAAAAACCAGGTGGTTGCTCCATATACACCTCTTCTTGAAGAATCCTAACCACCCACGGGTCACAGCAATAGTAAGTACTAACCTCACAGTCGCAAGCTTAACAACTGGACTGAAAGTCTCAAGGTAGTCTATTGCTTCTTGTTGAGTGAACCCTCTAGCCACAAGACGGGCTTTATACCTGTCAATACTACCATCCGCTCGCCGTTTGATTTTATAGACCCAGCGACTGCCAACAACATTCATAGAGGAACAATAAGGAACTAGAGTCCACGTACCATTTGATTGGAAAGCCCGAAGCTCATCTTACATAGCTTGCTGCCATGCCGAATGTTGAGAGGCGTCTTTGAACGTGAAAGGTTCATGTTCAGGAGAAGAAGAACTCACGGTAGCAGGGGACGGAACAGGACACAAGGTAGCAGATGACTGAGATACACTAAGATGTGCCTGTTTGGGCTGGCGAGGACGAAGTGTCATGTGGTGGCTGCGAGAGGAGTCAGCTGGCAGAGTTGAGGAACTATGAGAAACTTGCTAAAGATTAAAATTAGATAAATCAACTACCAGACGCAAGGCAGGAGGAGAGCCAGAGGAAGAGCTCGATGTGGGACTGCCAGGAGGCCAAGAAGAAACCACAATAAGAGAGGAGGCCGCTAACAATGGGATCACCGTACCTAAAGAAACAGATACCATACTTGGAGAGTGATCAATAGTAGAGTAAAGTGGAGATGAAGTAGAGGGACTGTTACTCACGGGACAAGGTGGAGGAGAGGAGGCAACAACCCTATGAGCAGGCGTTGAAAAAGGTGGCAGAAATGGGGTAGATGGAGAAGGCATGGGAGTAGGAAAAACGGTTAAGGTGGGGAGGGCTGTTTGTAGAGATGGAGAAGGCAAGGTGGTTGTCTGTTCAGAACATGCAAAAGGAAATGTATTTTCATGAAATTTAACATGCCGTGCAATATACATACGAGATGATGACAAATCAAAACAACGATAACCCAAATGAGAGGAACTATAGCCAAGAAACACACACGGGGAAGAGTGAAAATCTAGTTTATGTCGATTATAAGGACGAAGTAAAGGAAAACATAAACACCTAAAAATACAAAGACAATTATAATCAGGGGAAGATATAAACAAACGTTCAAAAGGTGTACAACCATTTAGAACAGCAGTAGGCATAAGATTTATGAGATAGACAGCTGTTTCAAAAGCATAACTTCAAAATTTTAATGAAGCCTTACACCGACCAAGAAGCGTAAAACCAGTTTCAACAATATGACGATGACGACGCTCAACAATACCATTTTGTTCATGCGTGTGAGGACAAATTAGATGGTGATGAATGCCAATGGTTTTAAAATATGTGTTTAACTTCCTATATTCACCAACGCAATCTGTTTGGACGGATTTAATTTTGGTGGCGAATTGTCGTTCAACAAGAGCTTGAAATTGAAGAAAAATTTTAAACACATCAGACTTGGCGGCTAAAGGAAAAAACCAGATATACTTAGTATAAACATCCACAAAAATCACAAAATACCGATAACCATCGGTAGATAACATAGGGGAAGGTCCCCAAACATCACTGAAAACAAGCTCAAGAGAAGCATAAGTTTTATGACCAGTAAGGCCTAACGACAGACGCGATACTTTTCCTAAAGGACAAGATGAATAATTAAAATTAAAAACTCTGGAAGTACATGCAACTTTATTATTTGATACTAGAGACCCTAAAATACAAGAGCTAGGATGCCCAAGGCGACGATGCCAAACATCAACAGTGGAGGACACGAACGTTGATAAGAAAGCTTGAGGTACGGACGTTACAGAAGACTCGGATAAGACATACAGACCATCGCTACTCTGACCGGAAAGGAGCACCTCCTTGGTTATTAGATCCTTAACATAAAACACAGATGAATGAAATTCAAAAAATACATTATTCTCAATGCAAAATTTCTAAACAAACAATAGGGGTTTTTTAATATGTGGTACATGCAGAACATTTGATAGGATAAAAGTGCGTTTGGGAGTATAGAGTTTAGATTGAGCAATACGTGATATAACCAGTCCCTTACCATCACCGACATATAATTGATCACTACCAAGATAGGGCTCTGAACTCGTCATACTAGCGAGGTTCGGTGTCACATGCTGATTAGCACCCGTATCAGGAAACCAACCTACAGAGGAGAGCTGAGGATTCTGAAATGCCAAGTTAGCAGTAGCCTGCAAATGCTGTGAGGTAAATTGAGAACAGTATTTGGCTGAATGCCCAAAACCATAACACAATTGACATTTAACATTTCGGAAAATACTCGTTTTTCAAAAATTAAAATACTTAAGTTCTGAGGAGATGTTATATATTTTATTTTTAAGATGTGAGCATTGAATTAAGTGTGACTTTATTTTGATTTTTTTGAATTTACTCTGACCAACGTGGGAAAGAAAAAATTATAAAGGTACCGAGAGTCATTAATTTATTTTAATATAAATTTTGCAGTCGATCAAAAATATAAATAAAAATACAAATCATGAGTAAAATTTTTTTATAAAAAAATTAAAATAGAGCCATCAATTAATTTATTTTTCATCAAAAAAAATAAGGTAATTTAAATTTAAAATCTAATTTTGTTTTGTTTTGAGTTATTTGTTAATAATTTGATGAGGTTTTTTTTTATATAATTCTATCATTTTTGCTCTTTTTTCTCTCATATATGCTAGTTCTACCAATTGTCTTTTGAATTCTTGTTATAGTGATTTTTTTCTAATTAATTAGATATATTTTATTGGTTGTTTTGATTATGCTTGAATTTATTTTATATGTTTTGTTTTTAGCAGAGCCACCAAAATTATTATTTTTTTTACAATATATGTTTTGATTTTAGGTTGAACCATGAACAAAATAAGAAGAATTGATTTTTTTTTGAAAAAAAATATTGATAACTCACTGCCTACTAAACGAGCTTTTTCAATGATGAAAATTGTTAAAACAAGACTTCGCAATCAGATGAAGGATGATTTTCTTGCAAATTATTTGATTGTTTATATAAAAAAAGAAATTGCTGAAAGATTCACAATTGATATGATAATCAATTATTTCTATTTTATGAAAGAACAACGAGCACAATTAAAATAAATATGTAAGAATTATTCTTTATTATTTTTTGTTTTATTTCAAAGTTTATCAAACATAAATAATGTTTCGCTTTAGCTAGTGTTTCTTATATACTTTGTATGTTTATATTTGATAGGTATAAATATCAACAGCATTAAAGTGATAGATACATTATAAATATGAAATTAACTTCATTGCTTTGACTCAATTTGATATTGCTCCAAACATTTTATCTTATACAAAGGTCATTATATATTTGTAGTAAGTTATTTAAATAAAATTAAATTATACAAGTTTTATTTTACAACTTATATACAATAAATTAAAATAAATATTATATCTTATTATATTAATTTTGACCTCTTCTAACAAATAACCCTAGCTATACCAAGGAGATATTGATGCCATTGCGTGCAAGAATAATCAGTGAGTTGCCATTGCGTGTGTGGATCCGGATCCAGGGCGGATTCACGTTGAACATAATTTACCAAATGATGAATGCTGGTTTGGCATTTGGGGGGAGAGGTCAAGACATTAACCAAAAAACGTAGCCTATTTCACCATTAAAACCTCATGAGGAAGGTTCTTGTCGTTTTGAAACAAACAAAGTAGAGAAAACTGTTTCCTATTTGTGAATCTGTGGATGGTTAATGAAACGCGTATGTGTTTGCCATGTTCGGCTTGGAAGGGAAAGGTGGTGAACGAATTAATCAAGGTTGGGAAGTACATAGGTGGGCAACCTGATATTTAATACTCGGTTTTCAGAAAAATATTGCAAAAAAATTACACATAAAAGAAAAAAGTTGTCTTTTTCCTTACATACGGCCAAATTTCTCAAAAAAAAATCATATTGTATTTTCATACAACAAAAAAAATTTTAAAAAAATATCTTAGCATGTATTTTCAGTTTTAATAACAAGTTTATTAAAGCCACAAGAACTAGGCCAATATTTCAAAAAAAATATTTTATTTTCTTTTAGTATATGAGATTATGAATTTATATATAAGATGTATTCCAGATACTAAAAAGGTAGTTTTTTTTATTGACGTAGAACAGTTAGGTATTACTCGATAAGATAAGAACCTCCTCATCGAGAAGGGCTTTTCTTAAATTTTAGACAGACTAACAAGTAGCAAACACAATAATACCTTAGATTTTATCAGACAATCAAACAATACAGTTTATCTTTGGTAAGGTATATTTGGGGTGCTAATAACTCCACTTTACGCAATTAGTCTTTGTACCTGATTTCTAAGACCAGTTAGGGTTTTTAATGATTAAAATATTAAATGACGACTCTGATTTCATCTATATGTTGATAAAAAGACAAGAAATTATTGTATCCTATATTTTCCCGATTATCAGGAAACTAATCTGAGAGAGTGAACGTTGTACGCAACGCCGCACTTTTGAGTTCAATGAGGAAGTCAAGGAGTAAGCATATCTCTTAATTAACCCCAAATTATTTTCTAAGATTAAATCACACAAGGTAGTTGGCATTGGCATGTGGTAATCAATTCCAGCATCTAATTTCGCTTCAATTTCGTGCTTGAATTTCTCTATAAATACCACAAGGTAGCAACACTGGTACTCACAGGCTCCCCTTGAAAGCACGAAGCTTTAAGCCATTTGAGTTAATATACTTTTGTCTTGATACTGTATCTTACTAAGCCCTAGCTATCACCATATTGGGTACGTAGAGATGTCCTCTCATGTTTCAGCTGCTCCAAACTCAATCCGAAAGGCCATACCAGATGTCACTCGACGCTCTGCAAATTTCCACCCGAGCATCTGGGGTGATTATTTTGCTTGCCACACTTTCAACTCCATGGTAAATGTGATATATGTGCGTATATAATTCTCTATGATCGATATATAGTATCCAATTTATTCTCCATCATGGTAATACAACTCCTTAATTTGTCCATCGAACAACGAATACTAAGGCTAGTTTTCTAATTGCTTGTCTTCTATCTATAGATTGCAGGGTTTATCTATGTCAATATGCATATCAACTCCCTTACAAATTAGTATTATGATACTTGTGCAATTTAATTTTCTTCACAGTTTGATGATCATTTTGAGCAAGAGTTTATTAGGCTGAAGGAGGAGGTGAAGGAAATGCTATATGCTACTACCAACAAGCTTTCGCAGCAACTGAACTTTATCGATGTAATCCAACGTTTGGGAGTGTCTTACCTCTTTGAAAGTGAAATTGATGAAATGTTGCGTGACTTGTACTATCAAGGTAGTGGTGGCGCCTATGTCCATGATCATGACCTTCAAATGGTTTCTCTTCGATTTCGATTACTTAGACAGCAAGGGCACTACGTTTCATGTGGTACATACCGCTTCTCCCGGGATAACTTCTAATTTTTCTCCTTTTTGTCCATTAAATCTCTTGAAAATCAAAATTTTCCATATTTTTTCACAAATGAGGAACGAAATGATGAAAGTGATCATATGGTGCATATATATATATATACATAGATGTCTTCAAGAAGTTCAAGGATACTGAAGGGAACTTTAAGGTTTGCCTAGCTAATGATATTCAAGGAATGCTAAGCTTGTATGAAGCTGTACACCTCAGGGTTCACGGAGAAGATATTCTAGAGGAAGCACTTACCTTTGCTACCACTCATCTCAAATCAATAACAACAGACATGTGCCCTCCTCCACTTTTGGTAAAGCTAAGATATGCCTTAGATCAACCCATCCACAAGGACCTACCATGGCTGGGGGCAAAGCATTACATCTCTATCTATGAGCAAGAAGCTTCACATAGTGAGGTTCTGCTCAAATTTGCAAAGCTAAATTTCAACTTCCTCCAAAATATGCACCAAAAGGAACTTGCAGATATGACAATGTAAGTTTTTTGAATGTTAGGTCTCTAATTAGTTATTATATAATAACTATAAATTTATTATATTGAATTTAATTAACTACAGGTATTTTATTTTTTTTTTATTTGTTTTTGTCATTTAGGTGGTGGAAAAAAGTGGACCTTTCAAACAAGCTTCCATTTGCAAGAGACAGATTAGTAGAATGCTACTTCTGGATATTGGGAGTGTGCTTTGAGCCTCAATACTCTTTCGCTAGAATAATTATGACTAAAGTAATTGCCATGACATCAGTGATGGATGATGTATATGATGTATATGGTACAATGGAAGAACTTGTACTCTTCACAGATGCAATTGAGAGGTTTGGTTCACAGAACTAGCTAGTATACATGAAGTTATCAATTAATTAATTAATATACATGAAATCATACTAGTATACATAAAATTCTTTGAAGGTATTCACAATAGGATATGAAATCCATTAATTAATTATAATTACTGATATCTTTCAGGTGGGATATCAGCAACATCGATCATCTCCCAGAATATATGAAGTTTTTTTACAAACAACTCTTAGATGTTTACAAAGAAATTGAGACGGAGTTGGCCGAGCAAGGAAGATCATACAGGGTTGACTATGCGAAAGAAGCAGTACGTATACTGTCAAGTCAACTCTTAACTAGTTTAAAACTTATTGGAAAAACTTATTATAAATTAATTCACTGGAAAAAACTTTGAATTTTAGAAGCAATCAGAAATTGTTTGCATAATTGATCAATAGCAACCTCCTCTTCTTCTTCTTCTTTTCCACCTTATGGTGACATTTCAATCAATGGAAATTGTCTTAAAGGCATTGAAAAATATATATACATAATAAACTTTTTATAGTCAATTTTATCATAGTAGTATTCTTCTTGTATGTTTCAGATGAAGAAACAAGTTCAAGCCTATTTTGTTGAAGCAAGATGGCTCCATGAAAATTACATGCCAACAATGGATGAGTACATGCGCATCTCATTGATTTCCTCTGGCTATCCTTTGCTCACATGCATATCTTTTGTTGGGATGGGAGATATTGTAACAAAAGATGCCTTTGAAAGGCTAAACAAGGATCCTAAGATTGTTAAAGCTGCGTCCCTCATAGCCAGACTCATGGATGACATTGTATCCCACAAGGTGTGTGTTCTGTGCTTTCTTTCTAATATATTGGATCGATCTCCGACTAATTTCTATTGAATCCAACTCTTTGCAGTTTGAACAAGAGAGAGGTCATGTTGCCTCAGCAGTAGAGTGCTACATGAACCAGCATGAAGTTTCAGAGGAGCAAGCATATGATGAGCTACGCAGGCAAGTTGTGGAAGCATGGAAAGACATCAACGAAGAGTTGCTAATCGGGCCTGAAGACCGTGTGCCGATACCCCTCCTCACTCGTGTTCTCAACCTTGCCCGAGTGATGGATGTCATGTACAAAGATGGAGATGGGTACACAAATGCCAAAGGAAAAGTGAGAAATTACATTACTTCATTGCTCGTTGAGCCAGTGCAGCTAGCTACTTCGAGCTTATTAGCTTCGTAGACAACACTGTTAAAGTGTAATTTGTAATTTGAAGTGTCGTTAATTGTTAGGTTTAATGAGTCAAAGCTCCTTCTATTGAGGAAGTTTATGGGCTCCTAGTTTTCATTAAATTAGTCTCTGTTATTTAAATATCATATAGTTTGTGCTATCTGATCTTATATTTTTTATCTTTTCAAGAGTGTTTGGAATGTTTGGAAATATAATAGTAGTTATTATTTAAAAATATTTTGAACCTATTTGTTAAAGTGTTATTTGATCTTATATCTTAATTTATGATAGGCTGCATGGAAGTTTGAAATACATGATTGCTAACACCTATTTGTTTTCATTTTTTAAAAGTGTTATAAAAGCCATCAGTGATTTACTATAGCCCTTGATATATAAGTTCTTATTCATTGGAGCAATGTAAATATGTTTTTTTATCCTTGACAAAAAAAAAATATTGATTTAGCCTCCCATCAGGGTTAGATTTGTCTTTTCCAGATGATACATTAATTAATCATTGTAAAATTAATTTGAGATATCAAGACACCTTTTTCTACAAGCAATAAAATAATTATTTTGCACTTAAAAGCAAAAAAAGTTAAGCATTTGGTGAGGGGCTATTTTGCCCTTCCACAGTAGAATTTAGAGCTGTAAGCAGTGTTCTTAAACCCGGCCCGGCGGGTCAATCCGGGACCCGATCGACTCGGTGGCTGGACCAGTCTGGATTTATTTAAAGACCGGCCGGGACAACTACCCGGCCAAACCCGAGCAACCCAGCGGGTCTACCCATGACGCGGGTGAACCCGGACGAGAATCGGTTTTTTTTATTTTTTTTTAAAAATGTGGGATTTGAAACCCATTATTGTATATACTATATGTTTCCAAGAAAAAAAATCATATTTTTTCAATGTGGGATAAAAAAAACCTTTTAATTTAAATACTTCAACTTAAAAGGATAACATACTATCTTCTTAATGTGGGATTTAAAGCCCTTTCGTATATATACTATATGTTCCCATGAAAGAAGTTATATTTTTTTTAATGTAGGATTTGAAACCTATTAGTATATATACTCTATGTTCCCAAGAAAAAAGTTATGTTTTTTTCAATGTGGGATAAAAAACTTTTTAAAATATTCTTTTAAACTTTATTGTTTACAATATGTATAACTTATATTTACATGGATTTTTTCATATGAAATATTAAAACTTTAATTTTTTTTAATTTTTTCGGGTTGATCCGGGTTGACCCTTGAAACCCGGGACCCGACCCCTTACCGAGTTAACCCCCGAGCCGAGTTTAATAACTATGGTTGTAAGCCATCCTCTTTTTAGCGGTATAGTGCATGCTCACGAAGGAGGTCTGATTGGGTTACGGTGGAGTTTTTTTCTTTCTTCTCTTTTTTGTAATCGATTTCTTTTTCATGAGGTTATCCCGATCTTATAACTCAGGTCGTGAATTTAACTAGTTAACTCGAGTCATTTTTTTAATTCCTTTTCTAATTGATTTTTTTTTAATTTCATCTCTCAACATTGGTTTAATTGAAAATTAAGTTTTATAATTTATTTTAATTTTTTTATGGTGTTATCATAGTCTTATAATCTGGGTCACGGATTTTACATGTTAACCCGGGTTGACCCAAGTCAATCTAATATGTTGTTATTTAATATTAAAAAAAAATACCATCTTGAATTCTTTTTAGTGAAATTATATTTTTACGAGTTGTAATGACTATTTTTGGACTCGCATATTCAATCAGGTTATTTCGAGTCAAGCCTCACACGATATAAATTTTTTTCTATTAGAAAAAAAATTGGCAACATTTGAACATTTCTTTATATTCAAGAAAAATTTGACCTACCTTACAATGTAGCATGGGTCAATAATATGAAAACATAATTAATAACATCACAAAATAAACTAAAAGGTAAAGGGATAGGAATAGTATATTTTCAGTAGCAATAAACTTAAATCCAGTAGCAATAAACTTAAATCCATTATGGATTGTTATAGTGGATTTATGATTTTGCCCTTCAAAGCAAAAACAATTAAATTTCTTTTTTATTTTGATTTTTATCATTATTTTTTTAATTGATCTTTTTTGTCTTTGATCTTTTTGTATTATTGATTTTTTTTCCAATTTCATCCTTTAATATTTGACTTGTTAGGGATTGAGTTTTGAGGTTTTTTTGTATTTGCTTTTAGTCTAATAACTCGAGTTTTACAGATTTAAAAAGTTAATATAGCTTGATGTTCTTCTTTTTGTTTATTTTCTCTTTTGATTTTATTGTTTCACATTGTTTTTTTTTTTAATCGACTTTGTGATTTACTTCAGTTTCTTCTCTATCAAGTTATCCCAATATCATGACCTGAGTCTCAGGTTAACCTGGATTGACTTGATCTTTATTACTTGAATTACATGTTTATCATGTTATCTAGAGTTAACTCAAATTATTTTTTTATCTAATATTGTTCTTCCAAAGTTTTTTCTTTTCAAGATGTCATGATTACTTTTTTTTTCTTTTTACATTTTATCTGCTTACTATTATTTTTTATCATTTAATTAAAATAAAATAAACTTATTAGACTTGGTCTGGTCTATAACCTGAATTATTGATTTTTCTTCTTTCGTTAAAACATGATTATGATGTCCATATATCTTTTTTAATAGCAAGGACCCATGACGTAGCACGGTATAATTTAAAGGTTTAGTAGCTTGATAGAAATTGATCAAAGAATTCTCTCTTTTGGTTTCCTTTCTTTAAACCTCCACTTAGTTAGCTACCTCACTCCTTTGCAGCAAGGACTTTAGATTTGGTATATACTTTAGGTCAAATAAAATTTTGAATTTTTTTAAAAAATTTTAAAATTAATGTTTTTATATTTATTAGATCATTCAAAAATAAATTTTAAAAATAAAAAATATATTATTTTAATATATTTTCAAAGAAAAAAATAATTTAAAAAATAACCAACATTACCAAATACTAGCATAAAACCTACATAAAAAAACTTTATACAAGGTCAATGAAATGGTGGGCATTGCACTATTTCAAGCTTGTTTAAGATTGTGGTAGTGATTACGATTTAAAGTGATTTTTGCTTAAAATACATTAAAATAATATCTTTTTTTTATTTTCTTAAAATTATTTTTAATATCAACACATCAAAATAATTTAAATATATAAAAAATTATTTTTAATAAAATAAAATTAAAATTTTTAAAAACACAACTACCTTCACATCACATTCCAAACCATCATGTCATGTCATGTCATGTCACCTCAACCATTACCTGCCTTGCATACAATCATGATTCATGGCCCAAAAAAACAAGAGTTAGGCGACCACTCACCATATCTCATTGTCTAATTTATCGAAGGGAACAGATTGGGTTGTTTAGGTGCTTAATTGCCTTATAATTAGACTATTTAAGATGAACTTCGTAATATAAAATATTTATTTTCTAGATTTCCACTCAATTTCATTCAACTTTCTTAATCATGAATAGAACCTGCTCGGCTGCACAGTCTCCATTCTGCATAGCTTTCCAGCAGGATCAATGCCAATTCATCTGCATTTTAAAAAGGATTATACAATTGTTTGTTTGAGTTCTAAATTGATTACAGTTATGAATAATTTTCACGCAAGTTCGATGATTTTTAAGAAGCGTATTTGTAGAGAAAAACAACAATAAACTCCGAACAGAACTAATTTTATTTTTTAAAAAAATATGAAAATACCTAAAAAAACAAAAAAAAAAATACAAGTTTTGAATCATAAAGCCACTAAAATTTAAAAATAATATCAAACTCAATGTTCTTGATGAACATCCCACCAAATATTTTATTATCATGATAATCACTAATTAGTAGAATGAATTAAATCTAAATTATTTTGAATATATATCCTTGTGTTATTTTTATTTTTAAATGTATTTATAATAAAGTGAATGGGAAAATAGAAGGGCGCATACATACATACATATATACATATTGTTAAAATAAATATTAAACAATGTACTTCAACCTACAATATTTTAAATATTTAGATTAACTGATTAAACTAGATTTACCTCTTCCATCCAATGAAATCAAGTTATCCCACAAAGGGAAAATAAAAGCTATCATAGCGTCACACAAGGTATGAAGTTTGAACCCGGTGGACAAGAATCAAAGGCAAGATTTTAATTATTGGAGACTAATATGAAATCAAGTGAATATTGGAGGAGTGATTTGTAATTCGTCCAAAAAAGCCGTAAATCCATTTGAAGCTTATGGGGTTTGTACCTTCCAACTACAATTATCTCATTTCCCTCTCTCTTTTTTTTTATCTTTTTTGTTTTTATCTTCTTCTGATATCTAAACCATAAATGGCAGTGTCCACCGCCTTATCCATAGCCGGTGCAGGTGCCGGAACTCGTTTCTCCGGTGATTTTCAGCAGCTGGGGCGTGTTGAAACTAGGCTTTCTCAAAAACCCAGAAAGCATTCTGGCTGGTTATGCATGTATAGGCACCAATTACCTCATTATTACAAGTGCTTTTGGCAAGAATCCAGAACCGAGAAATTGAGTTTCAAGCAAAGTTTAGCTCTTCGTAAAGATTCTGATGACGGCTTTCTCTCGGTATGGTGTTTCATTTCTTGTTGGCTTTTGTTTGATGTACTGTTACTGTTGGAAACTGTAGAATGTGAAAACTGAAGTTTATGATCTTTTGTTGTTTTGTACTTTGGTTGTTTTGTTTTGGTTAACATGATCATGATATTTTTTATTTGGGTGCTTGTAAAATTGAAGAAAGTTTTAGAAAGTTTGAGACTTTGTATTTGAATCACATGTTCTATTGTAGTTTTGTTGTCATATGTACTGCTTGACTTGTGTTTTGTGTAATTCCTGAAATTCCCAATTCTTGTCGCGAGAGTCTATTAGATACCATCAAACAAATTGTTCAAGTTGGGAAAGTTTTGAAATTCTACACTTTCTTGCCGATTCTATTGACGTGCTTGATGTGGGAATGTATGAAGAAGCTTGGCAATGAGATTTAATGAGTAAAAGAATTGTGCTTTTGAACTTCTTTATGAAGTAGATTTTATTTTTGTGTTGACTTTTGTGAAGAGACCACGCTGAGTTTGAGTGGTTGTCTCCTCCTTCATTTTGGAAGAAATGGTTGCTCTTTTTGTCTCATGTCTTACCTCTGGTTGTAAGCCTAAGAATCTCATTATTTCCTTTCAATGATTCTTTTGAATTTTGGGAGAAGCTATTAGAAATCTAATTTGCACTTTTATAGTCAAAATAGTTGATATGTGCTCATTCAAGACTTTAGTCCAAGCATGATCCAGCATCTCATCTAATGTTTTGCTACTTGAGAGCACATGACTCTTTAATTTGTAATCAATCCCTCACAACTCACATTTGATTTTGTTCTTCCTCTACAAATATGCTATACCATACTTGTGCATATAGAAGAGTCCACAAAGTGGATGAATTTGTCAGTTACCAATTTAAACATACAAAATCTGTATCTCCACATTGTGCTGCCGGTGAGATTCACATTCGTTTGGTGATTTGCAGTTTGTCTGAGAGATTCCAGTTCTGCTGTTTCCTTTAAATGTGATGAACCCTGGTTAGATTCTAGAAATGGTTGCTCTCTTATTCTTAGTTATCTGCCCTTGTTAATGTCATAAACCTGTGGGGCTGGTTTTATGTGGTTACTGTATTTTCATGTCACTATATTATTTTCAGTTTTTATGCATGGTATTTGGCTTTTTAATGGCCAAACTCTAGGGTAATGATGTATTGCTTACCAGTAATTTGAGGATGACTGTTCTATGTAAAACACATTCCAGCCTAAATAAAACTAGAGAGGTGAAAAATAAATCTACTGTTATTTTCTTCATTGAATCTAGTGCATGGGGTTTCTTTTCTTTCTTTCTTTCAATTTTTTTTCCCTGTTGAATGCTGGAGCTCTTCCTCAAGTTTTGTAATTTTGATTAGTCAGAATGAGATCTAGCACCATGTTTTTGCTTCTGTTTTTTCCATTCTTCTTGTGTTTATAGTTAAGGCATTCTACATTACAAGCATAAGATGCCAAACAAAGTGAGAGATTTCAGCTTCTTATTGGAGTCCAAAGGAATTGATATTCATTAGGTTAGGGAATTCTTACTATCACTAGAAATTGAATTGTTTACATGGTCATGGATACTGAAAGAAATTCTTTCTCATTTTGTTTTGATTACATGCTACTGTAGTGATGGCTGGAATTGGAAGATTGCTATGATTAATGCATAATTATCTATCTGCTTATTGGATGTTAGGGTGAGTGCTTCCAATACCTTTGAGGCAGTGTTCCTGACATGATTGGTATCTTTGCAGAATGTAGAAGATACAGATGAGATGTTTGATGACTTGTTCAATAAATATGGAAAAGTAGTCTTTAGGAGCAATGACAATAAACCTCCTACCGCAGAGGTTGATGATGATGCTGAAAGCTTGTCATGTAAGTTCATAACATTCATATTTAAAATCATGGTTATTGCCTATGTTTTACTTAAATATAGTAATTATCTGTCTGCACCTAGTTTTCCAGCTACGCATGTGCATTTTGGCTGATATCAGGTATCTTATTCTTGGATATCTAATTTTGTACTATTGTGCTGTATTGTCCTAGTTCTGATTACAATTATTGTAATGATGTTAGTTTGTTCAGCGCTGTTAAAGGACCCTTGTTGTTGCTTTTACTTTGCTATCATATCATTTAATTACATCATTGTTCCATTAAAATATTAAAATATTTCTTGCCATCTTTGACATGGTACATTGCTCCAAACCAACGCTGTTCTGTTTTTTTCACAAGTGCTGCTAACAGGCATTCTTTATGTGCTTGAAGGTACTTTAATGCGGGCAATCATGTTTTTAAGAAATTTGAAAATGAAAAGTTGTTTTTATGCTTAGAAAACGATTTCATTATAACAAGACATGCATGTCTTTCAACTTCTGCCAAGTTTTGG
Source organism: Populus deltoides (assembly GCA_015852605.2). Classification (NCBI taxonomy): domain Eukaryota; kingdom Viridiplantae; phylum Streptophyta; class Magnoliopsida; order Malpighiales; family Salicaceae; genus Populus; species Populus deltoides. Next base: position 18,469,337 of record CM027580.2, read on the forward strand.
CTGAGTTGGTGTCATTCAGCTAGTTGTGATGTCTTTCAGTTCTCTTTGGGCTTTCATGTTTTTTGTTCTTTCCTTTTTGTAAATGATTTGTGTGCTTCTGAAGTTCACTGGGTTCTTTTCTGAACAAGACAAATATTGCAGTTATGCACACAGGCCTAGGTAATCTACATAAAATCCTTCCATTTTTATGTAGTACACCTCTGATTGACAATGTCCTGCTTCTTTTCTTCTGTTCTAGTTGCTGTTGAAATGGCCAAGGTTGCAAGTGATGTTAAGGCTTCAGATATAAGGGTCCTCTTCGTAAAGCCTCTTGTTTACTGGACTAGATTTTTTATCATTGCAACAGCATTTTCACGTCCTCAGATTGACGCTATCAAGTATTAACTTCTATTCATGTCTTTTATCTTTTTACATCTGGTTGATATAAGATTAAAGATGTCAATATTTGGAGCAATTCCTCAGATGATGTTATCTCCCCTTGTAGTTCCAGAATGAGGGATCTTGCTGAAAAGAAGTATGGAAAAGTTCCATCTGGGGACACAAAACCCAACTCATGGACCCTGTTGGACTTCGGTGAGTTCTTGAATGACAATCCCAGTGGCTTCTTTTTATATGAAATTAACTCAACAAAGAAACAAACCAAAAAAAAATGAGTTTCACGGTTAACATAGCCATATCCTCAGTTTGCGTACAAAATTGAAAAATTGAAGAGGTTGTCGTGTGCTGGTCAACTGATTCCAGTGGCTGTTTATTTTTTCCTGAAATATTAGTATTTAGGGTACTTCTGGTATTGGTAATCCAGAGTCTTTTCTTCTCTTGATAGATTTTTGGCTGGTGGTTGGGCTTGTGTATTTTCACAATGAGAAATTTCCTGTTGTTCATTGATGTAATTTAACTTGTATGTTGTTCCAGGTGATGTAGTAATCCACATATTTCTTCCTCCGCAGAGAGCGTTCTACAACTTGGAAGAATTCTATGGTAATGCAACACCAATTGAGCTTCCTTTTGAGAACCAACCTCCATCTGGCAGATGAAATAAGTTTTGCTCAAGGATCTGATTGCTTTTAACCATCTCCACATGGCTGTGGTGTTTGGTTGGCAAACGAGGCAAATTTCACCTCTGCCTGTTTGTGCTTTGCTTGATAGACATGCAGAGGCTGATGGGTGGAATAGAAACTTCTGCGAGCAGTCCTTGCTGAAGACATTCTTTCACAAATTTGTAATGGAATAGGAGGGGGGCGGTGTCGACATCCTTAAAGTATCTCTTTTGGCTTCCGTTGCTGCAGAGTGTACTCAAAGCAGTATATGTGAAAGCCATGTGGTGTGGATAACATGAAAAAATGAACGTATTGCCAACCATAATAGCAGTTTTTATTCTTCAAGGAAGCTTCTTTCCTCCTCATTCCCAATGACTTTTAATGTTTATCGAGGACAAATAAAATGAAGGATACCAAACAAAGGTTTCACAAAGGTTTCCTTGGAATTTAAACATTCACAGGATTCCTGAACAAATGCAGAAACAGAAAGTTTAGCTTTCAACTGATTAAAAGAACGACATTGAATTGTATGACAGTGATTGTTTAGTTATATTCGTATAGAAACATTACAAGGACCAGTAAGTATACATCTGATTTCAACTCTCTACTGGTAATGTGTACGGATCCGAACCAACTACTAACGTGGCTAAGTAGATCTCAACACAACACTACCACGATCTTATCAATTTAGACACAGAACGATCCAAGCCAAAGTAACCTGTGTTTCACATATCCTCGGTGATTGTAGCTCAAATGCTCTTCTCATACAGTTTTCATACAGTTTTGGAGAACCACTGTAGCGTCAAAACCTGAATGAAGACTGGTTAAATGGTCCATACAAGACAACTATAGAGATCATCCAAGTCAGTCTCAGTCATGAGCTGATCAATGGTTGCCACCTATTTAAAACAGTTGAAACTGATTCCTGCAAACACAGAATGAAGACATGTCTTTAAGAGACAGCATAAACACGTGTGTTGTATAAGAACATTCCTCCCTCTCTACAATGTTTGCAAGTATATAACATACAAAATTTATGTGCATGCATGTGGATTCGTGCATGCACATGCAGCCTTGCTTATGTTTAAGCCTAGAACGACATCTACTATGAACCATAGAGGGTTAATTAGATATAAGAGGAGAATTACAATTACAGCTGGACGTATGTTGACTGCCTTGTCCAGGGTCTGTGAAACTCAACTCCATATCGTGAGTAGCACCAGGCTCGTAAGCTTCAAGAAAACTAATCTTTGCCTTATTTGGTAAATCATGGGGATGAACAAATGGCACTCCAGGAGGCCATCCAATCTCCATTCTTATGTTTGCACATGGGCTATCTAGGGCATGAATGTGATTCTCACACTCTTTCAGGTTGCAGAATCTTAACTTGATACCCTTTTTATCAGCAATGTCCTGAACTCTTTCTTTCAGAACCCTCTGGGCCTCAAGCCTTAGCCTCTTTGAAGGTGGTAGAGGTTTGCATATTGAATTATTCTTCCTCCTCCTCATCAAGGGCTTCGCAGATCCTGTACCAGCATGTCATCGATCCAAGGACCTGCTGTTAAAAACTACTCACTAAGGACTATTTGAACAAAAAAAGAAAGGTGAACACCCAAAATGAAGATGAGCCAACAAACAGAAATGGACAGAACATATTATCAGGACCAGCCATAAAAAACCTTTATTGACCAAACAGTGGGATGCTGATTTCAAAAACTCTACATTTGTCAAATGGCATTTACTTTCTTCTTATCCCAAAGAAAACAAAAAATTGATGCAGGACTGAGCTCACAACAGAAAACGAATAACTATGCAACACAACAGAAGAAAGCAATTAAAAATCACAACTATTGCTCCACCAATCGATGCTATTCTAAGAAACTACACAATTCCTAAGCAGAAAGTTTTGTCCACACCATATGAAGAGCCTAACTAAATCAGAAAGACAAGGGTAGCATGCCATCCACAGCATAAGGTTTGTGCAATAAATTTCTAGTACATTTTAACAAATATACTAATTTGCTAGTTGAAAACCCAAAACAGGAACATTATGGGAGTGCTGCATACCATCTTGCGCTGTAGGGAAACTGAAACTCTGGAAATTATGTCTGTTAAAGAGCTGGTCGGTAGGATGAGATCTCTGCATGAAATCATCCACTGGTATTGGTAGCTGAAATTGAGCTTCAACACCATGACCAGCTGCTCTCATCTCTGAACAATTGAGACTGGTCATGGATTTTGGCATAAGTTTAAAAGCCAAAGAACAGCGTCCATACATGCTACCCTGCATGCTATTAAACTCTGTTCTGAGCAGTGCTGGGTTGACATAGCCTGCAGTTGCCTGGTAGAGGGCAAGACCAGGGTATACAATGGCTTCTTGAGGACCAAGATCAACATCCACAGGAACCCACCGACCATGAAGGTCTCTTATGTGTAAACCTGGCTTATCTGACTTGACAAGAGATATTAGGCTTTTATCCACTTGGTTCTCATGGTCTGGATACATAACCAGCTGCCCGTCCTCATGGGCTGTTAAATTATGATGTTGTGTGCCCTGAAAAGATGGCCTTGCATGACAACAAACAGACAACACAGAAGATGATATTTCCCTGTTTCTCAAGGGAACATTATCAAGTATTTCAGTGAATGGAGAGCTACGCAAATTCAAATAGAAGCTGATGGCATCCAGTATATCCCTAGCTGCCTTTCCAAGCAGGCAAAAGATGTCAGGCAAACCTCCTGGAGGAATTTCCATTGTATTGTTGGGCTCTATAGGAGTGAGTCCAGGTCTATAATCATATGTTTCCTGCCATAGCTGAGGATCCATGTAGTAACCTGATGTCTTGCACCATTCGCGAGAATCATTAGTGTGAATCATATCTGGAGCTGGAAATGATGATCGTTGATGGAAATACAAGCGAGCAGAATCCAAACCAGATCTTAAGAGAGCCCCGTCACTTGATGAAAACTGAATGATGGCGGCAGAATATTGAACAAGCGATTGTGACAAAGTTGTTACTGATACTTTGTAAGATTCAGAAGGAAGGCCTTCAGAGGGAACTAGATCGCTAAGCTTCACACGACCCAAAGGTGGCAGGCCATTGCCTGCCATGAAACTGTCACTGTGATGGTTGCCTACGCTTAAACAGAACCAAAGCACCCTATGAACAGCAGAAGTGAACTACAGCATCAGTCACAATCCAAAAACTGTTAGCCATCATGTAAATAATCAAAACTTGTTTCAGTTTCCTTGAACTTAGAAACTTATTCATTTAAAATGGTCATCTAATCTCAAATGAAAAGACATGTTAAAGGGAATTTTGCAGATAATAACAAGAATGCAGACATCTACAGGTCTTATGAAGGGCACTTTGGTTTTTCCACATGAATCAACTGTGGCATGCCATTCCTACTTGTATTTCCAGTTTTTTCAGCAGAAAATAACACTAATTTGTCAAATGATTCATTTATCTTCCTAAATGAAACAATATAACAAAAATAAACTACAGAAAATGAAATAGTAATGACGATAAAATATGCTTTTACAGAACAGCAAGCTTATCAAAGCCCATATCATTCAAACAGCATCCTCTAAGTTTTGTATCAACAATTTCAGCTCATACCCACTTCCTAAAATCACATTTTCTCTTGCAAAAACCACCTCTTGAGTTCCCAATTATCAAGACCCAGTTCCTACTCCTAGCTCTAAAACCTAAAAAACTCATCTTTCGTAGTGAAATCAAAAATTAACTTCCCATAAATAAACTGCACTTTGAACATCAGCTATGAAATAGCCCTTTAATGCATATCCTGACCCAAAAAAATAACAATCTTCTCTGTTTTTCTATCAAAATGACCATCCTTATTTCCATTTATCAATAAAAAGCAACAATCCAGACTAAAACTAACTTCAAAATCAGAACTTTTTAGCATAAACTTTTTCCACAACTTCACGAAGTGGAGAGAAAGAAGCCACCTTTTTCCAAAGAAACTAAAGACGTTGGCTTGAACAATCAAATGTCAAATTGGGTTAATTCTGGATTAGGGTTTTGCAGAGGAGACAGAAAGGACTTGGTGGGTCAGGAGTTAAAGACAGGAAATGAAAGAGCCCTTTCGCTTTGTTCAGTTGAGGAACTGAAGGGTAAGAAATTAAGACATTAGGATGACAACTTGGTAAATATTGCTGGATTTGTTTTGGTTGATCTGGCTGTGACTGTAAGATAAAGCTGTTAAAAAATGTTTGCTGATGTTTATGTATTAGCCAGAAAGAGAAAATAATATAAAATAAAATAAAAAAATATGATTTCATTTATTAAAAAATGTGGATGGAAATTTAATTTTTGAGGTATTTTAAAATGTTTTCTTATAAATTTAGTGATATCAAAAGGTGCAAAAACAATAAATTTTAAAGTGTTTTAAGAATAATTATTAATATTTACTTTATTAAAAAGATAGATATAAATAGAAGAAAAACAACATGTAGAAAATAAAAATAAAAATATTTATTGTGCCACCCATCTAGAAAGATTATTCTTAGATATTTATTCATAAGCAAAAGGGAAGAGGGAAGGATATAGAGATAAATTTAGCTATAACCCATTAATGTAAATATTAAATAAATCTAAGGTTGCATTTTTTGAATATTTTTTTTCCGGCTCATTTTTTTTTATAGAAATGATTATTTTTAGTTCGTTTTGGTTTTTATAAGAAAAAATAATCAAACTAAATTTTTTAAAAAAAAACCGAAACTTATTCAAACCGACCAGTTTCGGTTCGGTTCGGTTTTTTAGAACAAAAACCGGTTCAAACCGGTTTGACTTGGTTTTTTTTTGGGTTCGGTTCAGTTTTTTCGGTTTCAAGCTTATAAAATGAAACCGAACCAAACCAGTTGGTTTTTTTAAAATTTTAATCGGTTTAATCGTGTTTTTTCATGGTTCGGTTTTTTTGGTTATTTTTTTTCTGGTTTTCTCGGTTTAATCATTTTTTTAATTTTTTTGCTCACCCCTACCCTTTTATATATATATAAAAATAAAAATTATTTTTATTTTTATTTTTATTTTTATTTTTATTGATATCCACTATTATCCATAATTTTTCTCTCCTATCAAACGTAAATAACACTTCATCCTTCAACTTTTTTTTATATATCTTTAACACTACAAATCAAACACAACTTTACATAAGAGGAGAAAATACAGTTCAAAATATATTTAGAATAATTACTCCTCTTAAGGAGGCAGACGCCTGATCTGATTTTAGCTCTGTCATGGTGAAGATGGGAGACATGGAACCACCGTCTGGTTCTCAAGGGAAGACATGAAGGTTTTGCAATGCTGTTACAAATTAATTAGTCTTTTATATTTCTCTTTATCGGTTTTTTTTTTTTTTTGTAATTTAATTTGTGTGTGTTCTTACAGTTCTTGATTGCATAGCTCTTGCTTATTATCTTTTGTATTATTAAGGAGGAAAATGCACTGAAAGAGGGCAAGTTTTAGCTAACGATGCCCCTTTAGTTGGTGACGATTTCGCCTTGGACAAAAACATCTTACTAGTTTACTAGATTTGTAGCTTGTTGTCCGCCGGCTGGGAAAAAACAATTCAAAGTAAAAATAAATGTTTAGGGGAAAAAAATATAAGATTTGAATTATTAGCTAAATAAATAATTTAAATAATATTATTATAAAAATGTAACAACAATAATAAATAAGGGACAGAAAAAATAACAATGAAAACAAGGTTAAAAAAACTCGATTTAAACCAACATAGATTCTTAAATAACTCAATAATAAAAGGAAAAATTAAAATAAACAACAAAAACCCCTAGTTAAACCTAGTTAACTCATAAATTTTACGATCATGGAAATAAGATTGAGATAATCTTATAGAAAAAATAAAAGGAAAAACGTTTGAAAACTAATTCCTAATAAATCAAATAAAAACATGATAACTTCACAAAAAAAAGGTTAAGCTCAATCTCTAGCAAATAGAACATTGAAGGATGAAAATTAAAGCAAAAAATATAATTTAAAAATGTTAAAAAAACTCTATCTGAGCCCACTTGGATTAAGATGCAAAATCTTTATCTAGTCGTGATACAAAGGTAAACACGTTAGAAAGCAAATTGAATAATATCATGAAACTCAATTATCAAACAACTTGATGTTGAAGGATAAAAATGAAAAAAAATTAATTTAAAAAGGAAATGAAAACAAATATGAGTCAACCTGAGTTAACTCACAAACTTCACAACCATGGAAATGGTGAAATCCTTGAACCAGGTTCCTTCTACAAGTTTAATTTCTAACTAATTTTAAAAACTTGTCAAAGGAAAAAAGATAGCAATAAAAAGAATGAAAATTAAATTTGATGGGAAAAAAACTCATAGAGGATGAAATCATTAAAAAAAAATATTTGGGATAACATAATAAAAAAAATATAAAAAAATAATTTTCAATTAAAAGAAATTAAATTGATTTAAAACAATTGAAGTTGTGGGGATCAAATTTGAACACTAGACAAGTGTGAGCTCTTTTTTTTCTTCAAACATCAAGGACTGAATTACATGGAAGAGATTTAGCCCCTGTTTTTTTTTTTTTCCTCTCAGTTTTTTTTTTAATTTGATCATTTAACATTGAGTGGTTTTTTAAATTGTACTTCATAGTTTTTTTTTTTTTTTTGCCTAAATATGGATATCCCACAATGTCAAGCAAAAATTCCAACACTCATGTTATGGTTGATTTTGCAAAAAAAATAAAAAATTATTGATCTAATATAATTAAGGGTTAAGGGATCAAATTTTAAAAACAAACAATTCCAAGTATTGAAAAAGATGGGCAAATCAATTTGGTTGACTTGTGCAACGAACAAATTAGCTTGTAAAAAGAGGTCATCGTTTTTTGGTAGCGCATGCACCTCTTTTAATGGCTCCAGAACATTGTTAGCTGTTGTATTTGAACTATCACGATGAGATCTTTCTGGTGGTTGGGCACGTGCTCACAGTAGAGCGACTATGAGGCTCATGTGACATTTTCTTTCTTCTCCTCTTTTTCTTTCTCTTTCCACTCCATAAAAACTATAATGGTTTGTCAAAGTTGAAAGGTGTCATGTGATTTTGTTTTGGCATGAATTCTAGTTTTTATTTTTGTGATTGCTATTTGTTTTATTTTGTATTATTTTTTTTATTTTTTTTTAATTTCATCCCTCAACATTTGGTTTCATTTATTTTTTATATGAATTTTAGTCCTTGATCTATTGATAGCTATCTTTTTTTTTTAATTTCATCTCTTAGTATTTGGTTACATATTTTTATGTCAAATTTGATCCTCATTCTTTTGATTGCTATTTTTTTTGTTTGGGATCTTTTTTTATTGATTTTTTTTCCCTAAATTTCATCCCTTAATATTTAGTTAATTAAAAATTTAGCTTCGTGATTTTTTTGGATTTGTCTTATATCCTCAATCTCAACTGACCTGGATCACTGTTTTGGAATATTAGATCGAGTTGACTTCAGTTTTTTTTAGTTTTTTTAATTGATTTTTTTTTCAATTTCATCATTCGATATCGAGCTTTGAAGATTGAGCTTTGTAAAATTTTTCACATTTTTCTCTATGAGATTATCTTAATCTCATATCTCGAATCGCGAGCTTAACAGGTTAACCTGAGTTGACTTGAAAAAAAAAAGTTTTTAAAAAATCAACTTTGTTTTCACTTTTGTCCTTCAACATTAAGATAGTTTGATTTACTTTTATTTAATTTGTTTTAAACAGGGTTATTCCAGTCTCATAATTAAGTCATAGATTTGGCTAACTAACTCAGCAGGTCCAAGTAGTACTTTTTTATATAAAAAAAATTCCTTCAACATTTGATTTGTTGGGAATCGAGCTTCAATTTTTTTGATCTGACACATGTCATGGGACCACCGATCCATGGTGTCTAAATCTAAACAACACGAGCGTGGCATTACCTGTATGCATTTTCGTGTGGATCTCCAGAACATTTTATGAACTGAACTCTTGCCATGTGCTAATATAGATTGAACAAGTGATGAGGGTGGATTGTTCCGACCTTTAAGATATCAAATGGGACTCTTTCTGGGCAGGTTGTTGGGCTTGGGAGTGGAGCCATTGAATCCGATTGTTGAATTTGGACGTTTGGAGTATCTGAAAATATAAATCCCCTTACATATTTAAGTTAATATCGACGATGATGAAGGAAAAATTTAATCAAGTTCGAAGGGTACGTAAAGATATGCCCCTTTTCATCAGAAAACTCTGCCTCCTTCGATTACCTTGAAAATTAAAAAAGTCGTCCAAGCACTAAGGGGAGCTTCTCTTTCGACATAACACGAGCTTGGAAATGGAAACCCCAAGCCCATGGCATGGCTCTGATAGAAAATTATAACCAAACAAAGAAATACCGACTCGTAAACTTTCTACCTTTTCACTATAAATCACTATACATAATACCATTTCGGGAGAGCTTTCGTTTTAACAATCCCATAATTTTTTCACCCTAAAATCAAATCACTTTAATCTAGTAAGGTTTTAACCATGCTGTTTCCAATTGAAGCATTCACTGAGGGAATCTGGGTTGGACCTGGACCAAACAAAAACGTTTCAAGCTTCGAGCTGTTGCACGCCGGAAGCGATTTTATTTCAATCTGAAGACCCTAAGTTCTATTCACATACAAATTTCATTTGAATTTTCGAATCTTGATTCCATCCTTGGCCTTCATTTCTATATTTATCTTCCAACCATTTTACGTTCTCGGCAAGCATCAGTCACTGAAAATCTCTAGTGGGATCACTCTCTCCCTTAGCATAGATTAATTTCAATCAGCCTATATTCACTTGTCCGTAAAAAGCTTTCGAATTTCCTTCCCCAGCAAAAGCATGATTTATTATTTTGGGATAGCTGAGCATCCCATTTCATCAGGAGATACCTCGAATGCTAAATTGCTAATTGTCTTATACACCCAAGTTCTCTACAGGTTTTAATACATCTCAACAGATACCGTGACCCCAAACTCCAGTCCTTGAGAGTTCGCAAGACTTGTTAAATAATACTTGCAACAGAGAGCTCAGCAAACTTCGAATGGCTGGATATTCCTAACAATCTTCCAATGGCAATTCATAGTAATATTAAGTTAGCTTTCATTTAATACCTTAAAGAAAAATGCAGGGATGCATTCTTAATTCGTCGAAGCAGGGAAAAATTCGTGGAGAAAACCAAAATTTCCATAAAGGAATAAAAAAACACAGCCTATTCAACATACTTGAATATTAACTACAGCCTCCATAAAACACAGGAGCAACAGAAGTATCAACCACTAATCCATACAGGGCAAGTCAGTCAAAAACAGAATAAAATCTTCACTATTACATCATTCACAGCAATCAAGTCAGGGAGAGCAAGAGAGAAGGTGGGTGGGAAAGGAGGGGGAGAAATGGTGAGAGGAGTAAACATTACCTATGGCTTACGAGGAGGAGAACTGCTGCTGCTACTGTTACTGCTGCTTCTTCCTCTCAAGGACCTACAAGAAAAAGATTTCCCATGAGTACAGAGCAGAACTACAACCAACAGGAAGTAACAGCAGTATGATTCAAACTTCACAACAAGAAACGCCTGGACAAAAAATCCCTTCAAGTTTCAAAAGCAGTTATTTAACTAATACATCCAATATGACTGAGATTGAGTAGATAATTATTGGTTACATTCGTTACATTCAAGTGAACTATAAAATCTAGAAAAGCCAAACATAAACAGAGAGAGAGAGAGAGAGAGCTCTCACTTTCCACTTTCTTCAGTTATGCAACTTTCTTTTGCATGAAAATCAAGTTAAATTGACTATAGAATCACCCTTACACAGAATGCTAGCACATTTTAACTATTCCTTATGCATCCCTAGGTAGAAAAAATTTTCCATGTCTGCTAACATCACCAAAGATCCTTGCATATTAAACACACTCTTCAAAATTAAGCTTATAAATCATTAAAAAAAAAAACCATGCATTGCATAATTGATTTTGACATCGATACCACATAATTGATAACTAAGAAGCAACACCCATATCAAAAACAAAAGGTTAAAACGTGTGCTTATATCCTAATTGCCTTTTTCAGTGTCCGGAGCACTCAATGCTTGGAGTGATGACAGATGCCTGTGGCCTCTAATCCTAAGGTATTGGGTAAAACTTCTGTTCTATACTTCTAGGTCATTCACAGTTCTTTCAGTGAAGCCCAGGAATAAATAATAATCTGAGCAAGTGTACACCAGTAACTTCCATACTCTCTTTCAGTCTTTTTCCAAACAGAATCCCCAACCCCTTATCCCTCTTTTTAAATAACAATAATAGAAAATTTTGAATGCTTAGTGGTCATTCAACCAACATGTGCATATCAGAGCAAAACATGGATCTTAATGAGTTACAAACAATGAAAGGGCAAAATGGTCCTAATATGGACATCTTCTATCAGACATGACAGTCATGTAAAGAATAATGAAAAATCTATATAGACTAAAAAGGAAGAAAATGAATTACCTTCTAGGACTGCGACTCCTTGATATCTTGCGAGTTGCCTGTTACAATTGAACAGACAAAACCAATTAATAAAAATAATGAAAAGGTTCTAGCAGGAAAACACAGAAAACCTATAGCACCAACCTTGCGTGGACTAGGTGATCCAGAGTATGATGAAGACCTCCCACGCCTTGCAACTGGAGCTCGGCCCCTGCCATATTTAAACACCAAGCAGAAAAAGATAACATGATGAGAGACATCATATGCAACACCAAGGAATGTAACAAAAATATTCCGAGATCATACATTTGTTTTACAATGACATAATAGAATAGGAGGTTCAATCAAATATTGCTATTAATTTTCCAAAGCAAGTAAAGCATATTCACTTAAGCTGAAAAGGCCACACTAGTAAAAGGATGTTGGCTCCACATTTATAAAAGAGGTAGAAGTTCAGAAAACAGTCCAGGGTATCTTGTTTCAGCTTCATCTTCTTTAAAATACAAGTCTGAACCCAAAACTAATTCAAAATGCCCCTTATGCGCTAGCATGAAAGTGTCAAACAAAAGAGTGCACATTATATCATCAAACTTAGTGAAATTCACTAAGGACTTTAACTTCAAATTTACACAAATAAGTGTAGAAAAACCCACAGACATTAGCTTGAATAAATCTGACAGGAAAGAAAGTTGAGCGGAAAAAAAGGGAGATAAAATAATATTTACCAAACAAGGTTTATTTCAGAAAACAAGAAACTCATATCTTGGGTATTTGATGTTACCTTCGTGGCGAGAGTGACCTTGAGCGAGAACGAGCTGGTCGACGAATTGGAGAGCGGCTACGTCTACGGAGTGGAGACCTTCTTGGAGGACTACGAGCTCGTCGAGGAGGTGTGCTGTAGTAAAGGAAAAGGAATTGTCAAAAGTTATTATCCAAAGTATATAAAATTTGTATTTATTTACAACGAAGAAAACATATGAAACAATGGCTTTGAAGAATTTCAGGTTTTAGATTGCAGTAATTTGATAGATATAATTACCGCCGCCTTGGAGGAGGAGAACGCCTGCGCACAGGGCTACCACGCATCCTTCTGGGTGAGGTCCTAGGGAGAGATGACGATGTGGCATTAGCTTCAAAATACTGATGATATCACAGAACCAAACATGTAATAGATAGTCAACTACCTACCTCAAAGGGGACCTATATCTCCTTGGAGGTGAGGATGGAGAACGACCTCTGGCTGGTGATGCAGGTCTCCGCCTTGGAGGTGTCTCACCACGACGATAAGGAGACTCTACTCGGCGACGACCAGGAGAATCTGCACGTCTGCGTGGTGGAGAATCCAGCGGACGTCTAGGAGATCCACCCCTTCGAGCAACAGGCGACCTCCTTCGAGGTGAAGCCAGAGGTTTCCGATGGGGAGAAGCTGACATCATCAACAAATAATAGTGAACACAGGCATTAATTCATGATGATTGTAGAGAATAAATAAAATGTGTAGTGACAGTAATCTTATACAAGCCATACGTTCTCTTTGCCTTTTGGGTCCATCCTTCTCAGCATCTGCACTGGCATTATCAGTTTTGGGAGCATCTCTCTTTGGAGCTGCGGCAATTGGCTTTGGGGGTGGTGAAAGCTTCTGTCGTGGAGGTAATGTGAACTTTGCCCGAACGACATTGCCATCAATTTGAGCCTGCATGGAGGCAATTTACAACATTAATAGTCATATTATGCTTTTCTTGTCACAACTACATTTAGTACCCATGTCTAGGCATGACCTACCCCATCCATGTATAGCAAGGCCTTTTCAGCATCTGCTCTAGTCTTAAACTCAACGTATCCAAATCCTTTAGGAAGATTAACCTGCTCAAGCATGTAATTACACCTTAAAAAACACATATTCTACCGATTACAGAATAAAGAAAAGCTTTTATAGACTTACAGTGCGATCCATTGCCAGCTCCACATGTACAACTTCACCGAAGTTGCCTGAATGAATGAAAAATTAGTTTCCTATCAATGGTCAAGAAATTTTGCACAGTGTTCTATTACTATTAATGGATGCTTTGGTTAACAAATCATTAAGGATTCCCTTAACAATTTTATCCAAGAAGATGCAGCAAAATACAGAAAATAACCATTAATTTCATACACTTGATAGCTGGAGTCGATCCATTCTTCACTACTAGAAGCTTTTAAACAAATACCATTGCAAATCTCAGTTACTGAGGCAGGCTCACATTACTGTCTAAGCCTAGCAGTAATACTGTGATAGTCCATGTGCATTAAATAGTAATATGCAGCTCAGGTTAATTCATAGTTAGAATACTATAACTTCAGAAAAGAGGACAGAGGGGGGACCATGTCCATTATGACAACAATTGATTGACTCAACCTCGAAAACAGTTTTTTCCCAAAAGAACAGTGCCCAGTTCTCTTTCCACTGATAATGTTGCATTGCTGTACATGTATACATTTGTATGCAAGCATTCAAATATTGCATGCATGTATCAATAAACACGAAACTGAGATACATTTACAATTAGACAAGGCATACATGAATACCAAGGCACAAGTATCAACCTATTCAAGCAACAACAAGGGCTAGGAAAGAATGTGTGTGTGTGTGCATTCAAATATTTACATGCTGTTGCATGTCAATAAACAGGAAAGTAAGATCCATTTACAGTTAGACAAGGCATACATGAACACCAAGGCACAAGTATCAACCTATGCAAGCAACAACAAGGGCTAGGAAAGTAACAGAATAAAACGAAAATCTTCCAGAATACATAACGGAATAAATACTGAAATACTAGTTTCAGTCCAGACCACAATCCCAATCAGAGACCAACTGCCACAAAGTATAAGACCAGTATCAATCAACCACAAACCAATAGTCCATCCACATAATGCAACCTCCAGCACATTTTTTTATATTCATAAAAGAAGCAGAAAGAACTCACTAAATATTTCTCTTAGGTGACCCTCATTCACGTTCCTGGTCAGAGAGTCAACGTGCAGAACAAGAGACTCGCGAATTGGTGAAGCTTTCCTGAAATGGATGACAATGCAAAAGATCATATATGGTAAGCAATAAAACCCACAAAAATAAAGACTGTAAAAACTGAAGACCCCCAGTTTGCAGATATTATAGACCAAATAATGCAGAAAACAATTTCAACAAAAAAGTAGCATATAAATTTACCTTGGAGGTGGAGAAACCTTTTTAGATTGTGGTGGTGGAGACCGACCTCGCCTAGCTCCTTCAGCAGGACTTCTTTTAAATTAAATAAATGAACAAAGCATATGACACATGTTAGAACAAAATAATACAACAAACCCCAAAAAAATGTATAAGAACTAAACTCATACATGACTCAAGATACAAAAATACTCATTAATCTAAAAAATGCAGAAATTTTACATCAACAAGGATCACTTTAATGAATCGTTGATGCTCAGGCTTAATGGTAAATGAGGTACCAGTTATCAATTGTGCTTAACCACCCTTAAAATATATATTTTTCCGATCAAAAGCAATCTTAATAAGTTACTTCCAGCCCATAAATTAACCACAAAAAATAGAATTTTAGGTTAATACGTAAATTGAAAGAAAAAAAAAACATTAGGAACACTTGATAAATAATCACAGTTACTCTCCATCAAAAATCCCAAAAAAAACCTCACATTAACTATCACACTCTACATTAAAGATAATCATGTTTTAATTAACTCAATCTGCCAAAAATCAAAATCATCATCA
Organism: Populus deltoides; assembly: GCA_015852605.2. Taxonomy (NCBI): domain Eukaryota; kingdom Viridiplantae; phylum Streptophyta; class Magnoliopsida; order Malpighiales; family Salicaceae; genus Populus; species Populus deltoides. Next base: position 18,484,660 of record CM027580.2, read on the forward strand.
AGAACCCTAAATGGAAAAATTGTAAACTCATTCCTTAATCGGATGCTAATGTCAATGAATCATCTAAAATTCTAAAAAAAAACTAAATTTAACAAGAAAAAGAAACAGGAGCGACATAATTGTGAATTCACCTTTTGCGAGGAGGAGGGCTTCGGCTTCCAGAACTGGCGCTGCGAGAAGGAGACGAAGAGGAGGAGGACAAGGACCGAGAACGAGATCTGGACCGGGACACTGAACGAGAGCGAGAGCTAGAGCGAGAATCTGAACCGGAGTAGGAGCGGGAGCGAGAGGAGGAGCCAGAACCGGATCCTGATCGCGATGTAGGGCGGCCTCTCGTTGGCTTCGCCATGACACAGAGAGGGAAATGGAGAGGGAGAGGGAGAGGGAGAGGGAACCCTGGATAAACCCTAGCGAATTTGGGGATAGAGACAGTGAGTGAGAGGGATAGTGTCCCGTTAGTGGTTTTTATTTGTGGACCTAAGAAGAATGCTGGGCCTGCTTTGTAGATCCAAAGGCTTTATAAGATGGGAAAAAGGTGGTTAAATAAATTAATTAATTAACTTTTCATTTTTCTTGGAAAAAAAACTCAATAATATATTTTTACAATAATAATAAGTGAAACATTAGCCTAATAAACTTGAAAGGTTGTAAAAAAGATATATATTTTTATGCAATAAATCCTAATAATAAATGGTTAGCCCATTAAATAATAATGTAATTGGTATGTTTCAATCATTTGTTATCAAGAAATTTGTTAAAATATAGCCCCACAGATTTCGTTCTTGTTTTTTTCCAGATGGGCAACTTGTTTATAGTCTATTCCGTAATTATTAAATTTTATCTGAATTGAATTAGTTTATTATTATTAGTTATCGGTTTAAAATTTGATCTAATTAAGCTTAGGTTATATAAATTAACTCAAATTAATCTAGAAAAAAAATATTTTTTATTTTTATTTTTATATAGATATAGACGGCATATGACTATCTTATAATGAAAAGATTAAAAAAAACATCTGAAAAAGTTAAGAAATAAAAAAAATTAAGAAACATTTAATGAGTTGTAAGTTATAAAAAAAATATAAGGACAAGTATTTATAAATTAATTATATATTTTTTAGGTTTATTAAAAAAAATCAATCTCAGTTATGCCGGATCACCCGCGTTTAACCGGATCAATTGCAAGCTCGGGTTTTGACCATTTAAAATCTGGCCAAAACCCTGAGTTGCCCGAGAGTCAACTCTCTAGGCCGGTTTTTATATTTATGCTCATGATTTTGCCCTTCAAAAATTAGGAAGAGAATTAATTACAGCTGGTTTTTCCGTTTTTTGGCTTCAATTTACAAGTCAAGTGTTCAAGATATGGATTAACATTTCATTGAACTGTGCTTCACAAAACCAGATGAACCGTCTAAGTTCATAAACTCTCATTGTTTGAGCAGCAAATACCAAGACCAGTGCAAAACACAATATGTATACAACAGAATCAACAGTTAAAGATGGTTCAGAACTCCAAACGTTTGAGCCACGCCTTGGTTGCCTTGGTTTACTTAGGTTATTCCATGCTGGCTGGAGAATTCGAACGCCTCCTTTTGGCTTCATTGTCACCGAGGTGCAATGAAACAAATATGTCTTCATCGCAGCCATTCCTTAGCGAAGCAAGATTCTCAGACACCTCCTTATCTGATACATTGTTTTGATGCAGTGGGGACTGCCTGATGAAGCTCGGAATGAACTGGTGTTCAACACTGGGAGTCAACTTGATGCCATCTTCCAAGTGAAAGCTAGTTGCCATTAGTGATGATTTTGGGATACCATTTTCAACTTCTGAAGGTATGTGCTCAATTTGAAGACCCAATGATTCCAATTTGTCATCCATTCTGTCATTTGGAAGCATTCCATCAGGGGGTGATGAGTCTCCTATAGTGGAGCAAATTGCAGTTGCTGAGGCAGCTCTTTGTTCTTGTACTGCAGCTGCAAACACAACACCAGAATAAAAAGGACAAGTGTTTAGATAAAAAGATAGATAAGAGTGAGAATCAAGAAGAGGCTATGTAAAAACATTTCCAATTTTCAACACAATCTTTTTAGCCAAGTCAAAACATGACGAGCTTGAATGCCAGACGGGTATACAGATAAAAGTTAACAAGAAAAAAAAAGGGTATAGTAGAATATCAGCCATACGACCTAGGACAAACCTTGAAGCCCTTCATTGGTAGTGATCAGATCAAGTTCAAGATGATAGAGAAGGCGTCCAAGATCAACTCCACTAGTCCAATTCTCTGGAGGATGGCCAATTTTCAACTTGAGTCGACCACGATTAGCAGTACCACCCCATATGATCCCAATAGGCCGAGGCTTCTCACCGTTCTCACCCTTCATTATGATGAGGCTTCCACTATCTCCTTCAAGGTCAAAAGTCTGTTGGTTCTCACCTACAACAAGAAAGTCAGTTAAGAAGCATATGCCTTTCTCATCATTGTACTCCAGGCCATAGGCAAATACAGTTCCAGTTGTCAAGCCAGAACTTCTTCCAACCTTCATCACTTGCTTCCCAATAAGGTCACTGATTGGACATTGCAAATCTATAATCTTGACATCACCAATTTCACCTACACCTTTCACAGATGTATTAACAGTGGACATGTCAAAATCATCAGTAAATGGGATAAACGCCCCATCTGCTCTCACAAATGTTTCTGCAAGATGCCAAACAATACTCTGTAAGTGTGCTGTTAAAGGTTAAATTGAACCATTCAACCATTGAGGAGTCAGAGATGAAAATGCTGTTTCCAATTTAAGAGCATGTAGAAGAATCCTAAAGAGAAGATCCAGAAAGAAAAGAGGGAAGAAGAACAAGGAGTTAATTGGACTCATGGAGCTTAAAAATGATGCTGACGTTTGTTCAGAGAAGGCATTGAACCATAAAAATCTTAAAAGAAAAGGCAGCAAGAAAGAGTTCAGGATGATACCATGAAGCCAAGCACAATAGTCATAACAAGCATGTTTGGGGAAAGAGAACAAGATATGGCATATTGCACAAGTTCACTGCCAGACACTAGTTAATTATCAGATAAAATAATTAGATGTTGAATCAGAGAATAACCACAGCACCAATCATGTGAGCACATTGCTTCTTTGTTGTCGAGAGAATCTGGATTTTAGTGGGGTACTTCAAACCAAGTTCTTAGCTAGGCAAGATGCTATACTATAAAAATGAACTTATATCAAACACAAGAATACCACACTGAGATTCCTATTCGGTTTACAGTTCTACAATGACATTTAGTGTAGAAAGACTTAAGACCCGTCAGACTGGATGAGATGATTTCATTAACGACAAAACCATGATTAATTGGTAGATGAACAAAATGGATAAAAATAGCGACAGCAAATCCATTTAGTCATATCTGTGCATTTATGAAGTTCGTAGGGTTTAAAAAATTTGTTCAGTGACACTTTTCTTAGCTTGGCTGAACACAGCTCAGTAAGCAGAATGGTTCAGAAAGAAGACTAGGTGTGCAAATTATGCCTATATAGATTCATTGGAGGGTAGCATCAGTTTTTATCATGATTCAAGCTCTCTAATTAGAATCATAAATTTGGAATCTGCTTACCAGGGTTTATTCCAGCAAATATGCCATACCAAAGATCATCTGTAATAAATGAAGTAGCTCTCTCCACTGCACCAAGATTCACACCAGGTCCAAGTGTCGGGGGCAAAGGATGAAACATTTTCTGATTTGGGTAATCCAAGTCAACCGCAACATGCCTGTTAGTTAGAAAACCAACTTGTCGACTGCCACTTTGGCTCCTTACAATAGCACCCAAGGTTCCATAAGTCTCCTGGCTTGCTACCTGTGCACACGCAACAACTCAGATGTACTTATCCCCTTCAATTATATCAAATAAAAATTATATATATTTAGAATAATTGTGTCAAGACGAAGAGACGGACATAATTAGTACCACATGAGTGCCTTGCTTGTCCTTCCAATTATAGACATGATCAATTAACAAATTGTCCATTAGATCAAGTTCTTCATGGGCATATTAGCATTGTCAATACAATGTTTTCAGATGGCAAAGTGCTGCCTCAAGTTATTCATATGGTTACCATTTTCGTTCCTCTTGCACAATGAGGGACCCAAAATATTTTCCCAGTTGTTCAAAACAATACATCTTATGTGTGAACAGATATATCCAAATAGCATAGGCTGCAAGAACTTGCAATTACCTGGGAGCCTGAACCGATATACAGACCATCACCGCGCAAGTCATTCACAATCTCTGTGTACAACTGTTCTTTGGGAGTTGGCTGAGGTGCACCAAAATAAGAGAACTCGACCACATCAACATCACACCACACACCTCCTGGTCCCTGTTTAGAAGGATATATAATATGCAGTTTAAATGCAAATTGTTCCAAGCAAAATAATAAGTGGCAGGTTGAGAAAATATCACAACAGCCAGCCACTCAGAAAATCATTATATCAAGGATGAAATCACAAAATTTAGCATCCTTTCTTACTTCTAGAGCATTTGGTAGACATTGGACGGTGCTGAGCCATTGCTTGTGAACTTTCCTAGAGACAAAAACAAGAATAGCTGGTATATCAGTAAGCACACCTTGTCGAATACGAAATCCAATCGCTGTTCCAAGACTGTAACACCGAAGGATCTTGCTATGAAATGCCCTTATAGTCATGAGATCAAGTAATGTTGTTGCTCGCTGCCCTTTAGGAAACTGACCAAGAGTTTCGGGAAGAATCCCTTTCTGCAGATTGGCAAAGTAGTTTGCCCTCTCTTCGGCGGCATCACTTAAACGGCTGGACGTGGGCCATGAGAAGTAAGCAGCATTACTCTCACAATGCTGTCCAGCTGAAGCAAAAGGTTGAAGAGTTGCAGAGCCTACTGAAGTCAGTCTAGGATGACTGCAATAGTTTCTTTCGAGAGCTGATTCATCTGATGGTGTTGAAACATTGCAGTGCGCTCTCATGTTATTTCTGCTACGCTCCATCTTCCAGATTAACTAGAGAAATAGCACAGAAAAGTTGAACAACGGAGACTTTATGAAATGAGAAACAGCAATGCATAAAGGGAGCATGAGAAAATGAGCATATATAATAACAGTAGCAAAATTTTGAAAACAACAAACGAAAGTCACATGCTTTACCCATAAATCAAAAGGTTGATCTATCACAAGCTGGAAGAGGCTTTAAAGCTTCGTACAGACATGAGAAAAAAAAATGCTAATGTGTTGATTGAATGATCTTGCGCAGTCTTCAATAAAAATAAATAGAGTACCAGAAAATAAGAGCAATTAGAGAGGTCTTTGCAGAACAACAAGGCAGCGAACAAAATTACGAATCACAACCCCTAGTCCCTACATTCCCTATTCTACGTATTTCTTAAGTGAAAAGGAAGCATTGAGCGCATTCATTTCTTAGCATAGATTATACATCTTGTGGGCTTGTAACAACTTCAACTTCCCCTTCATATGGAAACTAACTTACATCAGATCATCCTTGAACCCCTAAAACACAGTGTAACACATCTTATACCCTTAAACACAGTATCTCTTTATACATCCTATACTTAATTAGTCTTCATGGTAGTTAACCTTGTGTGAAATTTCCACTTCTCTAGAAAAAACCTTGAAAACTTTCAAAAAAAGACCCTGGAACAGGGGTATATCAAGAAAACACTAAGATTTACAGTAGGCCAACACTGCAACACAAAAAATTAAAGCAGCAGGAAATAAAGCAAACCCAGGAAGTCAAAAGGCAGATATATACCTTTTGAGCGTACACTCACAAACACCAATCATTTCATACATGATAAAAAGAAATTCAAGAAACCAACAGAAGTAGAGAAAGAGAGGGACAAGAAGGATTTACTCACTGTTTAGCGAGGCCAAAGGTGGTAAAGAGATGGTAGCATACAAGAACAAGATTAGCAAGTCCAATTTGGAGAGATAGTAGATGGCTTAAAAGAGCCAAACCCACATGGTTTTAAGAGCCCAGTTGAATGAAGAATCTGGCAAAAAGGTGCAAAGGTTGCCAGTTTGCACTATGTGCAGCAAAGTGGTTGATGCTACGGTGATGGTTTGTATAGAAGAAGTAGCCCATGAAAGCCATAACAACATAAATTATGTACATGGCAAGGTAAAGTTACTTCTGTTTGTAATAATTTAATGAGGCCCTATTTTATATATATATATATATATATATATATATATATATATATATATATATAAAGAGCATGTACATTGGTGGTTGGGTGGGTGTTGTTTGTGATGTGGATGGTTCCATGGTTAGAGCTCTGGGGTCTATGACTTTTGCCGTTTGATTAGAATAATTCTGTGTTTGATTTGGACATTTCTGGTTCTGATAGAGAGATTAATCCTATCTTTTGAACGAGTTGTTCTGTAGCAAACTACAGACAAATTAGGGTAGGTCCGTGGCATAGCATTAAGAGGCACAAAACATGAAGCTTGACTGGCCACCAGTAGGCCGTTGTGATTCCCTTCACTGCAGGCTATAGGCACATTACAGGACCTAGGACAGTATCAGAGCTGCGTTACTTTGTCAGAAATGACATAAATTTATTCTGAAATTGCCTTGGGAAACAGATTTTTTATTTTCGATAGGTTGAAATTTTATTTTAATTAAATAAATTATTGGTAAGGGGAAAATTAATCTTAAATAATCTTTGTTTTTTTCACTCAAAAACTCTTAGTTTTTTTAAATTTAATTATTAATTTATAGTGAATAATCAATAATTGATAATAATTTTTTAACTTTTAAATTTTACTAAAAAAAAGTGAAGGAAGAGTTTTAAAATTTAATTTTTTCCATGGCTTTTCTCACCTTATTTATAATGTTTTTATTTATTTTTATGTTTTCTTTTTCTTTTCAAATTTAGATCTTATGTTTATATTGTTAAAAGATATTTGATTTTTATATTCTAAACTAAAATAATATTATTGGAATCATGTGAGGTGTACGACATATATCCTGATTACACAAGTGAGAAGCAATAAAATTTTAATGATAAAATATTCATCTTTGATTAAGGGTGAGAAAAAAACTGAAAAACCAAGAAAACTGGAAAAAAAATAACTGAAAAAACCGAACCGTAAAAAAACCAATTAAACCGATTAAAATTTAAAAAAAAACTGACTGGTTCGGTTCAATTTCGGTTTTATAAGCCTAAAACCAAAAAAACCAAACCGAACTGAACCCAAACCAGAAAAAAATAGAGCCAAACCAGAAAAAAACCAAGCCAAACTGAAAAAACCGAGTCAAACCAGAAAAATAGAGCCAAATCAGAAAAACCGAGCAAAACCGAAAAAACCAAGCCAGACCGGTTTGAACTAATTTTTGTCCTAAAAAACCGAACCGAAACCGGCCGATTTGAACCGGTTTCAGTTTTATTTAAAAAAAATTCGGTTTGGTTACTTTTTTTGATAAAAACTGAACCGAATTGAAAATGATCACCGATGTCTTTGATAACAATAAAAATTTTATTATTTTAAAGCATTTCAATAAATAAATACTCTTATTTGTTTTGATTTAAACATGTATAAACTCTTGTGTTTTTATAACATTTTTTATTTAACATATGTATGTGATGATAAACTATCAATCCATGCTAATTATTGTTTAACTACATTATTGTTATGATAAACCAAACATATTTGCACACTTGTCTAATACATCTACAAACTTTGATATACAATCTTAAGGCTTTATTTATGCTTATATTAGACTTTGTTTAGATTATTAGGTGGGGCAAAATTGTTATTAATTATATAGATTAATTGTTAAAGAGGTTTTAGTATCTTTAAGATTTAAGTTATAATTTATCTTCTAGAATTATAATTAATGCAATTTATTTGAATCTCTTTGAGTTGTTGCTTGATATATATTTTATGAATTAAGCTTTTATAAACCATGTTTATATCCTTGTTTAATTTATACATGTTACTTGCAAACTTGTTGGTATAATCATATATTTTGTCTTTCTTGTTTAAATATAATGTTTTGACATAATGCATGTTTAGTTTGAACTAAAATAAACAAAAATATTTATTTTTTATCTTATATAATTTAAATATTTTTATCTATCAAGTTACTTTATTTCAAGTTTTATATTAGTTTGCTTGCTTGTTGTGGAGCTAGATATTTATTTATAAATATTACTGGCTATTATCTATATAATTTATATTATATTTTTAACTTGAGAATTGGTTTTTCCAACCAGTATTGCTTCGATAAGTACCACCTCGATAGTGAAGATTCTACCATCACTTTTTGTAGTGCATGATGAAAATTCTAAAAAGTTCAATGAATTAAACTTTAAATGGTGATAACATAAAATGTTGATTTATATACCCACCTCCAACTTGGTTAAGTTTTTATAGGGAAAATGTTAAATTTGTCGAATAATGAATTTAATATTATTATTATAGTAGCTTTGCACGTACGGAATTATAGTGATTTTGTGTATTTTAAAAAATACATTTTGAATAGATTAAACAATACATATATAAGACATGTGACCTCTCTAATTTTTCCTGAAAATTTAATCAGTGAAAATACTATTTACATGATGCTATTTTTGCATATAGTATAATTCATAAGTGAAATTATGATAATTGAATAAGTCATTGTGAATAAAATAAGGCTCAACAAAACAACTCAAAAAATAAAATGATTATTAAAATCAATATTAATAAGGTTGATTACCTCGCTGATGAAGTTTTAGAAATGATCATATTTGTTGTTTTTAAAGTGAACTTGGTTGTACAATCTTGAGCAATGATAAGTTGATACTAGTTCTATAAGATATTTATGCGTAAAGAAAAAAATATTTTCCACTTACAAAAAAAAAAAAAGGAAAAAACATATTTATAGAGAACTAATCAACCACAAAAAAGTTTTAGGTATTAAAAATGTCATGCTGAATATGGTATCTGGAAATTCTCTTGCCCTCAATAATACATTGCATGTTGTTGAAATTAAAATAAATTTAGTATATGGCCCTCTATAATATAGTTCAACTAATAATATTAGTGGTTTTCCTCTTCCAAACAAGTAGTTCAACTCTAAATATTTTGTTATAAAATATATTTTATTTTAACATATTATAAATTATATATATATATATATATATATTATATTTCAAATGATAAAATGAGTTTGATTTATATATTATGTTTGATTTCAATGAAAGATACTTGTTTTTCTATGAATGTATAAAATATATAAATTAAATACATTAGCTACTAATTCCAAGTAGCTGGGTAGTAATTAAAAAAGTATGCTTATATTTTTATTTTTTAAATTAAAATTCGGAGACCAACACTAAAATAAATTATCCCGAATATATTAATATGAAAAAAAAAATCTTGGTTATTTTGAGAAAAACAACGTTGACTACTAAAAATTCAAACATAGTTGAAAGTTTGACGGGTCTGAACCAAAACCCAAACCCGGAACCCATTTTTGTCCATGAAAACCCGAAACCAAAACCCTACTAAAACCTTCTCCATCTCTCCTCCCATGGCGCAACTGTCTTGCTCTTCAAGACATAACAGCGCCAAAAGAACCCTTTAAACCCTCCTCTTTCTCTTAAACCCCAAACCCAAGGTTTCTCTATACACCATCTATCATTTTATTTCCTTACACAGTAAAAGAAAAAAATGGGAAAAACAAGTGAAATTGGAGGGCTAATCTCAGCAATAGCAACTTCCTTTTCCTTTTCTCAATCAAATTTTGTTTCTTTTGCTGATGGCCCTTTTAGTTTCTCTCCTTTCTCTTCTTCAAACCCTTCTCCTTCCCCTCAATCTTCTTCGCCTTCTTCTTCTGTTCAATCTCAGCCGTCCACTTTGCCTCAATCAACGGCGGCGGATAATAGTGAGCCTGCTCCTAGAGCTCCTAGGAATGATCACCCACGAACGACATCTGCTGGGTTTGATCCTGTGGCTTTAGAGAGAGGTGCTAAGGCTTTGAGAGAGATTACCTCTTCCTCTCATGCTAAAAAGGTTGAAAATTTATTGTAAAGGAAGAAGTTTTTTTTGCGGTTGCTGTAAGGGTGCCTGTACTTTTTTTGTGTTTTTGGTGGTGGGATTCATGTAAAATTTGTGGAAATGGGTTTGTGTTGTTTTTGCTGGGTTTTTGGAATTGGAATTGGATTTTCTTTATTGGGTTTTTTTGTTGGGTTTTTAATTGGGGGCATTTTTGAGGAGTTGGTGAAAGTGTTTTTTTTTTTTTTAGATGTTTGGTGGGTGGGTTTCATTGGGTTTTGGAATTGTTTTGTGGAGTTCGATTTTCGTTTTGAAGTTTTTGTCGTTACTTTTAGTTAGAGAGACGAGTGGATAGAGAATTTCGAAAATGGAAAGAATTGAATTGAATTTTCCTTTTTCCCGCTTTTGTTGCCAAGAAAAATTAGCGTTTAAGTAAGTGTTATCCGGATTGCATGAGACTTGACAAAATTGAACTGCTTTTAGTTTTCCATTTCCCGGCCTTTGGATTCATTTTGCTGTTGTGAAATTTGCATGCTCGAAATGGTTTTTGAGGCGATTTGTTGATTATTTATGGATGCTGAATGTGGATTTAAATAGTTTCCTCAGTTAATGGATGAATGGACTAATAGTGGCGCTTCTTGTTGGTGTAGCTCTTTGAGACTATAAAGACGCAAGAAGCAACGAGGCAGGCAGAATTGGCTGAAAAAGCTGCAGAATTTAAGGCATTGCAAGCTCAGGCTGAAATTGTAAGTTACGATATGATGTGTTCCTTTCTTTTTTTAATTTTCATCAAGCTTGTGAATTCTGAGGCCTCTTGGTTAGTCATTAAATGGTTGGTGGCTCAGTGAATGGTTGATATATACCTGAAGCCAAAATGCATCTTTGCTTCGTGGCTTCTCTGCTGTTGTTTTGTTGGAGCCACGTTATTTTTGTAGGCCTTTGAAATAATTACATGACTGACCTCAATTTTTTTGAAACTGCTGAAATATCTCGAGTCATGAACTCAAGAAAGCATATTGCCAGGACAAGCGTTGAATTCTATACTCATTCATTTATTGCTCCTTGAATACAAATGAAAGAGCACGGGGGCTTTACCTGGACAAAAATTAAAGTTAATCTGCTTGGTTGCAGTTTTTCCTTTGTTGACCATGTTTTCTGGTTGGGGCATACCAGGTCTTCCCTTAGTGTGAATCACATAATGTGTTCTTTAATCATTGGCTTGCTGCAATTGCTATGCGATCTTTGATACCTTTTTACTAACATATAGTGGGTTAATTGTTGACATGAAACATTTATCATATGCTATTATTTCTAGATGGCTTCTTTCTACTGCCAGCATTTTATCCCTATCAAGTATTAGATGTAAGTTGAGCTAGATTTGTTTCTTTATTTGAATCTAACAACCATGGAAATTACTAGGAACACCTTTTCTTTTTATATCTCAGGTTATTACTGATGTGAATTGGAGTTCTGTTGGGGGAATAGCTGTGTTTCTCTATTGAAATATCCTGTGTTTTATTTGTTATTGTTATCGGATCAGTTATGTTAGGGTTAATATGGTTTTTCTGTAGCTCAGCAGCTGCTTAGAATTTGTTAGTGTTTGAGTTATTGCTTTCCTTAAAATTCCTGTAGCTGTGTAATTTTAAAGTTTTGACTGAAATCTGTTTGTGTGCACTTATAAAATTTCCTATTGATGAGCCCCTTTGCTTCTTGTTGATTAAATGAAATCCATTCTCCCAGGGGAAAAATAAATTTCAAAATAGTGGCAGATAATTTATTTTTCTCTTCCCATTTATTCACTGAAAGCATTGTAGTTGTTAGTTGTGTCAAATGGCTTGTGAGAGATCGGGCTTTGGTTTTTTTATAATGAAAAGTTGACCACAGAATCTTTGTTACTAGATCAACGAATTTTGCTTCCGCATGCCATATGTGTTTTGAGAATTGGCCCATTGTTAGTTGTTGATATATCATCATTTTTTTCTCAAAATTTCTGTCTTTTGCTTGGCAGGAGAGACAAAGAGTGGTATATGATGAGCAGAGGAAGCTGGCACAGCACCAGGCACAGACTAAATCCCAGATGGCTCGCTATGAGGATGAACTGGCTAGGAAGAGGATGCAGGCATGTATCATAAACATTTTAGGATGAAAGGAGTTATGTCACAGAGAGGAGTTTAATTTCTTCATATTACAGGCTGAAAATGAATATCAAAGAGCAAGGAATCAAGAGCTTGTGAAACTGCAAGAAGAATCATCAATAAGACAGGAGCAGGCTCGAAGAGCAACAGAAGAACAGATTCAAGCACAGCAGCGACAAACAGAGAGGGAAAAGGCTGAGATAGAGCGTGAAACAATTAGAGTGAGAGCTATAGCAGAAGCAGAAGGGAGAGCCCATGAAGCAAAGTTAGCTGAGGATGTTAATCGGCGAATTCTGAAGGATCGTGCAAATGCTGAAATGGAGAAATGGGTTGCTGCAATAAACACTACCTTTGAACACATTGGAGGTATATATTCAATCACATGCACTAGCTAAACTTTGAGAAAGCCTTGTTTGAAGAGAGCCTTGGCTATGACTTCTATAAACAGTTATGGGTCTTAGGATGTTCTGGACTACTCTTGGTTTACTGAAGGCCCTGCCTCTCTTCCCAAGCTCAGGGACCCTGTCCTTGCAGCGAATTAACTGAATGCTTGATGGTCCCTGATTTCTCTATATCAAATTCGGTGTTCTACTAATTAAATTTAACCTTAGTCTTCATAAACCTGTAGTGGCATTGTTTTGGTTTTCTTTGCTCATTATTTGTTTTTGGGACATTGTCTTATTTGACTGTAACTGTCTTTTGTAGGTGGTTTGCGAGCAGTATTAACTGATCAAAATAAGCTGGTCGTTGTTGTGGGAGGAGTCACGGCACTTGCAGCAGGGATTTACACAACAAGGTAAAAATTACCCTTGCTTGAAGACACATATTGGTGGGCTTGTATGCTGGTAGTCACCTTTGGAAGTTGAAATCCCTTTTCTCTGCACTTAACATGTCATTAAACTTTAAAGAATTTGAGTTCATCATGCTTGTTGTTTTAAGGTGAGAATTTGTTGGGCCTTGAATTGATATGGTCTTAAATCGTTGATCAGTGATGTGCTGATGTCAGTTTACATCTCTGTGAGCGTTGGTCATGTTTGGGTATGTTGTCCCACAGCTAGTGTGGAAGTATCAGTAGTTGATTTTCTATTCTGTGCAGTGCGTCTCTCGGGTGTGAAGTAACATTACAGCTCATGCTTCTAGTTTTTGAATTGCAGAGAAGGTGCTAGAGTGATTTGGAGCTATGTAGATAGATTACTGGGACAACCATCACTAATCAGGGAGTCCTCCAGGGGCAAATACCCTTGGTCAGGGGTTTTTACCCGATCCTTGAGCACTTTATCAAGTGGTGCAAATAAGGGATCGACTTCTAAAAATGGAAATGGATTCGGTGATGTGATTTTACATCCTTCTCTTCAGAAACGAATTGAACAGCTGGCTAATGCAACAGCCAATACAAAATCCCATCAGGCTCCATTTCGGAACATGCTTTTCTATGGACCTCCAGGAACCGGGAAAACAATGGCTGCTAGAGAGTTAGCTAAAAAATCTGTAAGACATCTACTAACCTTAAATTATTTTTGTTATTATTATTGAAGTCTTCGGTGCATTACTTATGCAATGAGATGGTGATCTTCTTTGTTCAGTAATAAACTTGCAGGCATATATTGTGCAGATTGTTATGCATTGACTTTTCTGACATTGCCACATCACGGATTGATTGAGATGGAGGATGAAGTGTTTGAATCATCAATTCACTTGTTAATTTCTATAAGGAAGATGGAGTACTTGTGTCATAAATTTGCATGTTAATACCCGTAACCATATCTTCTTTTCTGCTGGCTAGCTTGTAATTTTGATTTGGGATTAGAGCTTTGGCACTTTTGGTTTTCAAATCTAAGTGCAATAGGTGTATATTTACTGGTACTTCAAATTACTCCTTTAGAGTGGGGATTTCATATGTTATCATATCATATTAAGATAGCTTCTGAAGAATGTCTTGCTTCTTCTTCTTCTTCTTGTTTTCCTGACTTAAGATTTACATGCAGGGCTTAGATTATGCTTTGATGACTGGTGGAGATGTTGCTCCGCTGGGATCACAGGCAGTCACAAAGATTCACCAGTTATTCGACTGGTCCAAGAAGTCTCGGAGGGGTTTGTTGCTATTCATTGATGAAGCAGATGCATTTTTGTGCGAGTAAGTGGTGATTTTCTATTGGATAAAAGAATTGCATCTCAAAGAGCTTAAAAACTGTCTTTGTTAATTGCTTTATATGACAAGGCTTGAGGTATTTTTCTTCAGTATGTGAAAATTGAACTAAAATGAAATTAAACAAATAAAACAGACTAAAATCCTTTTTATTTCTGTGTGTAGTTACTGATGTTTTGTGAAGTATCAAAATTACTCCTACTTGATGGAGAGGATATTTATTTACTAGCAAATAACTATAGGAGTTCGGAATTGGATGGAACCTGTACTGTTGTTATTATGAGTGAGCTGGTAAAATGCCCCACTATATATAATAATGTCCAATTGGGAAAACTGCAGACTGGAGTTTCTCATGCACATTGCACTACCCCTAGTTATTTAGTTCTAGTAAGTTTGTTTTCAGTTCTACAAGATGTATAGTTTCCTGCATGAGAGAATTAATTATTTGCCTAAAATTGCAGGCGGAACAAGACCTACATGAGTGAAGCACAACGAAGTGCACTGAATGCCCTTCTTTTCCGCACTGGTGACCAGTCCAAGGATATAGTCCTTGCACTTGCCACAAACCGTCCTGGTGATCTTGATTCAGCTGTTTCAGACCGTATAGATGAAGTTCTGGAATTCCCTTTGCCTCAGACAGGAGAACGTTTCAAGCTGCTCAAGCTTTATCTGGATAAGTATATAGCTCAGGCTGGATCAAGAAAATCCGGTGGTTGGCTCCAAAATTTGTTCAAAAGACAACCACGGAAGATAGAAATAAAGGGACTGACCGATGATATCTTAAAGGAAGCAGCAGAAAAAACAGAGGGATTTTCTGGGAGAGAAATAGCCAAATTGATGGCAGGTGTCCAAGCAGCAGTTTATGGAAGTCCGAACTGTGTGCTTGACTCAACCCTGTTCAGAGAAGTGGTAGATTATAAAGTTGCAGAACATCAACAGAGGAGTAAACTGGCATCAAAATCAGAAGAAAAGAGTCATTAGGGTGTCTGCCTGTTGAAGTGATATTTTTTATGGGCTGTTCTATATTCGGCTAAGGATAAGGTACGCGAGTGACTTAGCTAACGAAAAAAGCCCACATTTTTTTGGTTCCGGGCATCATGTTTATCATTATTTCCCCCCCTTTCATGGGGGAATCTTGAAATTGCTTATTCTAAATTTTGTTAGATTTGATGATTGTTATCTTTATCATCCTGCTCGCTTTTGGATGGGGCAGGGAAACCTCATTGGTATAGGTGCTATTATTGCTTCAATTCACGACACTAGGGTTTTAGGTCAACAAATAACAAGCATCAAAGGCTTCATCTGTTTTGTATTCTTAGAACTTTCAACCCAAAATTTTAAGTTTGGTTCAGCCATTTGCCCTATGCAGTCTGTGTCTTGTATTACTAATTTCCATGGAGGTCTGCTAACTAAGATTCATGTCAGACCTTCAACTTCTATTGTAAATATATCCAAAACTGAACGTTGGAGGTGATCTGTGTTGGCAAATTCGTGAAAACTTTATTGTAATAAAAGACATGTAAACATAAAGAACAAATGGCCGGGTCCTAATATGGCACTTGCCACCATGAATCTTCAAAGAGACAATACCTCCTTATCATCTTTCTTGTATGAAAGTCATCAATGGAGACTCCACCTTCATCACCTTCGTCTTTAAGATATCATCAATCTCCAACTCTGGCCAGCTGCCTTCTTTCCCATATTTCTAGCATGCGACGAAGTGAGGAAGCTTTTTTTTTTGCTAATTATGATATCAACACATCAAAATCATTAAAAAATACTAAAAAATATCAATTTAATATTTTTTCAAACAAAAAACACTTTTAAAAAACATCTAAAAAAAATAAATAGAAGTTGTGACAAACACCCCAAACCTCTCCTAGCCTTATAAGTTTATGCTTGTACCATGAGTCAACAACAAGGAACAATAATTTAATTTTATTTTCAATAAAAAAAATATTTTTGGCCATTTAAATTAATCTCATGCATAATTGATCTATTTTTTTTTTATTTCATTAAGTTAAACCAAGTATTACCATAGCATTATATTGCAAGGCTTTTTAAATTCTCAACTACAAAAATATCGTCGAGTCAATTCTCATACATGAAAAATAAATTCAAGAAGCTAGCAAGCAAATCTGCTTGTTTTGTCACGTGCAAATCACGTATCTCATTCTAGAGAAATTCTCACATAAATAATACATTAGAAACTACTTAACACATATATATTAAGAATAAAAATAAAAAAAATATTTTATTAAATGTATATATTTTGACACACACACACACGATATGGGAACTTTCATCTCCATCATCCGAGTGCTTTTGTTGGTGCATCAAGATTTTATGATTTTCTTGATGTAATAAAATATTATCGTAATTAAGTTATAATAATATTCTATTAATCATAACCACCAAAAAGCTAGGAATTAAGCAATGATGATGGTTTTTGGTAGACACTAACATTGGTGTCTGTGGTTCGCCACTAATCCAGAAATTTTTTAAAAAATTATATTTAAATGTTGAAATGAGATAAATAATTTATTAAAACAACAATAATTTATTTTTTTCCTCATAATTATTGACATGATTAGATTTGAATTGAGTTTCACCTAATTAATTAAATCATTAAAAACTCAAGTATATAAAATGAATTTTGCATATATAATAATTAAATGATGAAATTCAAGATCTAATAGTTAAGAAAAAAAATAAGAAATAAAATAATATAGCAGGAGAGAAAAATAAAAAAATTAAAAAATAAAAAAAAGAATAATCAGAAACACATCAAGACTCTGTTTTCAACACACATGTTAGGCTGTCATTGTTAAAAATATCTCAACAAGACAATTCTAATTAAATCTTGAAAGACTATAAAATAAGGTCGTAATTAATCTCAAACAAAATTTTTAACAAATTATAACTTTATTTGATAATTTTTTAAAATATGATTGAAATTATACTATCAAGATGTTTTTAACAACATCAGATATATTAAAAACGAAGCTCTGAGATGTTACCAGTAACCTATAATTCTTTCTTTACCTTCAATTATAAAACTGTTCTATTATCCTAATTCTTTCTACTATTTTCCCGAAATATTTATCATTTATCGAAACTATATTAAAACTGTAAAACACCCGAATTGTTGTTTATGTAATTTGAGCTGTCTTTTTATGCGTTGAGGTGTACATTGAATTGATTACCGGATTGTAATTTTTTATTTTTTCATATTTTATGAACAATTAATGATTTACTTAGATCCATTCATCATGCAATTGTCAAGAACTACCAAATGAAGTTAAAGATCATATTCCAGTGAAGCAGAATTAACCAAAAATATCAAATCTCTGCTTGAAACTTAACTTGTATCATGAAATTGAACGTTGTACTTGCTGAATTGTTGATTCACAAGGCTATATATATTATAATTTTTTCACAGCCCTTTAGGGTTTTTATTTAAAAGCAAGGATCAAGAATAATGAAATAAAAACAACAAAAATCACCATGGCTAAACATTTAATTCATGGTGTTTATCATACACTATATCCAACAAAGACAAATAGTTAGAACAGAAATTCGACAATTAAGAATTGTATTAATCAGTGCATTATATTATGAGCAACTATGAATTGAAGGCATCCCCACTTTGAATTGAGATCTTGCTCACACAACTTGCCGCTTACATGAACATTGATCTTGCCCCTGGCTGGATCAAACAGCATCACCAATGCATGCATTGAGGCAGAGAGAGAGAGCTTCATTGATTTAGAACATGTAGAGATCAGCTAATTCTTCCAACGAATCAAAACTGGCATTGGGATCAGCATTTTCAAGCATCCATAAAAGGTGGTCAAAAAAGACCACCTCACATTTCACCACCAAAATATTATCCCCTCCTGGTTTTTGCCTTGACTTCTCAATGAGAGCGTTCACCAGAGGATGGCTCAGATACTTGGAGCTAATGACATACCTCTTTCTTGTGCTTCCAACAAATATTGTTTCATGATTTTCATCTTCTTGCTTGTGATCACCCCATAAATCTTCCCTTGTTGATTTAGACCTTAGGCTACTATAAGATGAAGATCTCCCTAGTTGCCTTGACAAACTCTTGCATTTCCTTAGTATCAAGTTGATCTTCTTCATTATATTTTGTGAGACCAAAAGGAACAGAAGGACAAGTTTAGAAGTTAATACTGCATAAAAATATGAATGCGGCATGCATATATAGGAGACTTGCTATACACTCACAGAAGGTATAACAGCAATTGGGGTGGCTAGATGAGCCATGGTGGGTGCTATGTCATTGTTTACATCTGCTGGCAATGTGGGGCATGTTGAGCCTTGCAACCGAACATTTCAATCATCAATGACATAAAACAAGCCATCTTCTTTAATTTTATGAATGAATGTTGTATGGTGGGGCTTTTACAGGCACAAAAGGACTTACAAAATCTCTATTTACAAGTCAATCGGGCATTAATGTATGTCCAAGCCCTCAGTTTTCACACCAGGCCTGGAATCTGTGGAAGTCTTCTTGTTGAGTGATTAAGCTAGCACTCTGATGATCTGAGTGATCCGTGATCAGAATGAGAAAGCAGGATTCTTTTCTTATCATGGGATTTTGTCAGATCAAGAAAAAAAATTCATTTATCATGAAAAGACATGTATTGATGTAGCGTCTAACAATAAAAAAGAAATTAGAGTTTCTCGAATTATAAAATTATGGTTTTAAACGGCAGAGAAAATTTTGTTTAACTTTGTTTTAGTCTCTAATTGTTTAAATAGAAGCTAAAAGTGATCTAATGAAACATAAACAAATAAAATTTTTGAAATCTAATTAAGAGAAAATAATCTGAAAATAACTAGAAAAACAAAATAAATTAAAATAATAATTTCTAGATCTAATTTTAGCCTGGTGCTACCCTGTTGATCTTACCTATAATCTTAAACAAATAAAATTAGAAAGCTCGTATGTACTACTTCGTATAAAACTTGAATTTTTGATAAGCATTCCACGTCATATTGTAACAGAAAACATAATTCTCACAATGTTAGCCACACATATTAATTTCCTCGACAAGGAATCTATAGATTAGATCAGCTAAGCATGATGTTTGTGTAATTTAACGTAAGGCATTTTTTTTTCCCTGTCTGGAAGATGCCGAAATGTAACATGCAGATGAGATCAGATGTGAATAACAGCACTACAGCAAGAGAGGTCTTGCTTTGCATTGTACATTATAACAAGAAATAGCCATGAGGAGTGAGTCCCACCTGGAATGGAAGGCTCGAACGGCTGTCTAAATTCATGGGTAGCTGACAAAATCTGTGATCGTGGAAATTTTGTCACAGAGCCAAAACCTCGACCTTTCCACATGGCCTCTGCAAATCGAATTGGCTAAGAGAATAGACGACCAAATTTCATGAAGATTACCTGCGAAAAAGCATCTTGGTGCCCTGTGTACATGCTACCTAGGCATGGGCTGTTCTGATTCCTTGAACCTAAAATGATTAATAATTTGATTCAATGATAAAAAAAATATATTTGTTTGATATGAATTTAAGAGTATTTGATGAGATATATGTTCTTTGTTCTATGCTCCTGTTCAAACCTAATCTAAAGACATGCATGCACTGGTTCATCGATCACTGACCTAACCAAGAATGCCATTTGTCTCTTGACTCCTACAGCAGTCAGTGTCATGTTGGGTTCTTCCTAGATACAGAGAAACCCTAAAATCAAAATCTAGCTCAGCCACGCCACATTGTTGAGCACCCATTGGGTTGTTATACCCCTTTCTGGTAAAACCTGCAGGGGCAACGTAACATGGCAATGAGCCTGGCCACGAAGACTTGTAGCTTGACGTGTCATTTTCTTGGAACCTGCAAGACCTGGGTTTGAGTAATATTCCTATATTATATATATAAAAAAAAAGAACAAAAAAGTTGTATTGAGGGAAGAAAACGCAGTGTAATATAAGGCCTGAGGGTGTTTTTAGAATTACTGTACCTGATTGATCATTCTCTAATAATGGCATAATTAAATAGAAAAAATAAAATAAAATTCAGCCATGAAAGTTTTCGTAAAGCATAAACCCTCAATTCTCTAAAATTTGCGTTGACAAATTAAATTAAATATTATCATCTCCTCCTCCTTACCATCTCTTTTGCAGTTGCCACCATTTCTACAATTTTATTGTGTTCATCTCAAAATCAACCAACAATCACACACACCTTAATTTCTTGACTTTTCTTCTTCTCCGTATCGCCACCATTTATACATATTTTTCCTTCTTCATAATCATATCATGACGGAAGAAAACTAACTCTACAAGTCATGATAACCTGTAAAGAACAAGTAGAAAATTAATTCTTAATAGTAATTAATAAGACACAACTTGAAACAAATATCAATGCAAAGGTCAACAAATTAAGTGCTCATGGCTGCAGCTATAACTCCTTATTTATATACTCTCATGGTGGTGTTTCCTGCAACCTACACTTGAGTTCATCCCACCATGCTAGATATTATAACAAACCCCAGTATGCATCCCTGATTTCTTTCCCTCCATGCTAGATATATGCAACTGTAGCAAGGATTATCAAAGGCCTAGAAAACAATTCCTCCAAGGCATGCATCAGCTCTAAGTAAATATTAGAGAGAAGTATCGGCTAAATGCTAGATCGATTATAACATTATTTCTCCTTGACTGACTGACACATGAAATCATCTTGAAAGAAAATACAAAGTGCGTATTTAGTAACATGTCAAAGATGGATCATATCTTTATCAATCTTATCTGCCTTGACAACTGGATTTCCCTTTGCAAATAGCATCCTGTCCAGTATACTCTTGTAATAAAAAACGCAGTTATGCTTGTCTGAATATCTGTGCTGTGAACAGAACGTGTATATGCACCGGCACTTAAACCCCGTCAAGCCCACTTTTCTCCTGCAAAAGTTACACCTGTTTGCCACCACCACCAGCCGTGGACACTGTTGGTTTCATATTGAATAAAGTTAATTCTAGATTAAAAATAGGGTTTACGTGAAACTAAGGGTTTTTTTAGGTTTTTTTCCCTTTAAAAACAACAATTCATTTAAAGATTATAAGTTTGATGGAAAGTAGTTTTATGTTGGAAAAAACTTTCATTGAATTATTGAATTTATAAAAAGTGAATTATTTTTCTAAGTATGGAAGTGTCATGAAAAAAAATTAAAAAATATTTTCTAGTATTTGGTTATGCTATAAAAAATGAATCGGAAAATCACTTATTAATTTTTTTATTTTTTAAAAAAGTTTATCAAAAAAATATAGACTAAATCTAACAGATGCAAAAATTGAAGGATGAAATTGAAAAAAAAATTAATTTAATAAATTATTTCAAATAAAATAAATAGCAATAAAAAATAAAGAACCAAATCTGGCATGAGAAAGTTGGAGGAGGATGAAATTGTAAAAAAATCTTATTTTATAATTTATCTTAAATAAACAAGTAATAATCGAAATAACAAGGATCAAATTTGAAGAAAAAATAAATTTAAGAGATACTTTGAAAATTTAGAGAGTCAAATATAAAAATCAAAGAAGAGAGAGAAAAGATAAAAAAATAAAAGAAAAGGTCGCAAGCACCAAACCTGAAATCAATACACTACAAGCATCGCTTAGACAGAAAGAGTCTGTGAGACGATTCTAACCACATTAAGGAGGGTTGTCTTCGAAAACTGTACACGGTCTCACATGCATGCCGCCTAAATATGGCTACACGTGTGATGCGTTGACGCATTCATTGCATATGCTTATCACTTTTTTATTTTTAAATTATATTTTATATATATCAAAATACTAATTTCCCTTTAATCAACTTAATTATTATTAAAAAAAATATATAAAAATACAAAAAAGCCCTTGAACCCAGTTTAATAAATTTTGATTTTAAAAGTAATTTTGTTATTTCACTTTATTTTTTTGGTTAAAGATTCATAAAGTGTTTTTTGGAGTTGAGAGAAGGAAAATGCTTTTCTTTGAAAAGAATTAAGGTTTTTCTTTAATTAAAAATCACTTTTTATTGATCAATTTTTCTAAAGTTAAATAAATATGAAAAAATTTAAAAAGTAATTTCTGAAAGATATTTTTCTCGAAACAAAACACCCTCAAATATTATTAATTTTAACAAAAAAAATCATTTTTATTAGAGTTTTGTTGGATAGGAATTGACAATCATTGTACAAAAATTGAGTTTTTATTTTTAGAATTTGAAAGTGAGGTTTTGTCTGGGATTTAGCATTGCCAATACTAACAAAAAAAGGCACTAGTAATTTGAAAGTGAGGTTTAATCTTATATGCCTAACTTATGCTAATTTCCAGATTAGAGGATAATTTCGAAAGATAAACCCAGTACAAATATATAAATAAAAAAGAAAACGATAAATCAATTACAGAGAGAAGATTTGTGTTTGATTTTCTAATCACAAAGAAGGAGAGAACAAGTCAGGGAGAGGGAGAAAAAAAAATTGAAACTATACATTCTCGTGTCATTCATTCAGTTGAGTTTAATAAGTTAGTTTATTTAATAATATATATATAAAAATAAAACTATTCTAATTTCATAATATAAAAAACCAAGTAAATTCAGACACATCTTCTAATCCTAAGTTAATCTTCTTACATCGCAACCTGTAAAATCTAAAGCTCGGATCTAATCAAGAAATTTAATTTCTAATCAATTTAATATTGAAAGATAAAATAAATAAAAAAATCAATCTAAAAACTTATCAAAGCAAAAAAATAGCAATAAAAAGAACGATGATCAAACCGAATAGAAAAAAAAATAGAGGATGAAATTATAAAAAAAATCAATTTTAGAAATCATCTCAAATAAAAAATAGCGATAAAAAAATGAGGGTTAAATCAGTGAGATAAAAAATTGAAGGATGAAATTGAATATAGTTTCTAATTTGAAGTAATTTAAGAATAAGGAGAAGAAAAGAATAAAGACTAAATATAAAGGAAGAGGAAATTTAAGAGCTAATCTGCAAATTTGAAAGGGCCAGGCGTGGATTTCTAAGAGAAGAGAAAAGAAGAAAAAAAAAAGATGTTGGTGCTAAACTGGAGATTTATTGACCACATACGCCATATAAAGAAAAAAGATGTCGAGATGGATCAAATGACATAAAAGAACAATTATTTCGACCACTAAAGTCAGTCGCACACGTTGTTTGAAGTTGATAGAGCGACTGATACGTGGGCGCATGCATCATCAACTTTTTTTTATTTTTTTATTTATCAAAATACCACATTTCTCCTAGGACCAAATAATTATTATGAAATTACATAAAAGTCCCTATAGTCAAGCTTCGAGAATTTTAATTTTTAGAGCAATAAAATCATTACATTATGCTTAAAAAAATAAAACATAAAAAAAAGCTCCTAAATCATAGCTAAATGTTTTTTACTTTTAAGGATAATCAAGTAATTTAATTGCGCAAAAAATTGCAAGAAAAACTAAAAAGCCCCTAAACAATTCTGGAATGATAAGTGAAGCCCATGAAAATACTATTTTATCCCTGAAAACTAGTTCTTTGTGAAGTTTTTGTCAAGGACAAAACCATGAATCCATTGATACAATTCACCGTGATTCACGGCATCTTTACTGGGTTTTTTCCACATCCTTCTTGTAAGGATTATTTTTGTACTATTTTAAGGTTGCGAGTATAGTTTCTTTAACGACAAAGGCAAACCATGGAATCTTACTTTCATAATTTCATCGTCACTGATGTTTTGGTCTTCTGGATAAGCATCCCAATAAAATATTTTCAAACGTTTTTCTTAATATAATTTCATTTTTGACATTAAATTAAAAAAGTTTTTGTAGTGCTAAGCTGCTAACTAATTTGGACAAGGAGGTGCTCAGTGGCATTGAAGTGTAAAGATCATCTGATGACAACCTAACAGTGATCACAAATGAACCAGCTAATAATGCTTAACGAGGGTGATGAGTTTTGAGGATTGGAAGCAATGGAACTTCTTTCCAGCTTAGCTTCCAAGTGACAGATGAAGAGATTTGTATTAGCTTAGAAGCAAAAGCATAATCCATCACAATCAACTGGAGAATCTATAATAAGCCAAGGTCCCACTACTGTCACAACTGAGAGCATAATCAAATACAAATGATGCTATCAGTTGGAGACAATGACAATTGACCATGAGTTTGTACAGGTTTGGAGAGGCTTTCACATCTGCAAGTTAGGTCAATTGCTTGTGCAAAATTGTAAACAGATAGCATTATGTTCTTGACGAGAATTTCAAGCTTTTGACCAATCTCAGCCCCTGATGATGCAGAATGAGCTTGTCAACATGCCAAGAAGCATATATTTGAATATGGAGACCTATTGGGATAAAATATAACCACGTCCAGTAAATTCACTTTTTTCCCTCTAAGAAGCAAACGTGAGAGCAAATTCAGAACCCAAAATCAGCAAGAAAATACATCTTCTGACTTCTGTCCAGCACCTGAGGTTACTCAAGTTGCTGTCAAACCTTGATAGCACCTTATCTAGACCTTGTTCCTGTACAATATTCAAAGTACACTTGGGGAGATAATAATCCAAATCAGCTTACTTGATACATGCTCTGCTCTCAACTTATCTATAAACTAATGATGTCCCGATGAATGGGGTAAAAATAATTAACAACAGATCCTATGTATATTATGAGCTATTCTACTCATCACAGAGCGCTTGGATTACTCGAGCAAAATTCTGTGTTTTGAATGGATGAGCGGGTAAAAAATGAAAGAGCATATGCCCCCAGTTCAAGATGATTTCTAAATGAACTCTAAAACCGTTCTTTCACTTGAGCTGTATTCAAATTGTTCCCCAGCTTGATTGTGTTGGAAAAGAAACAAGATCGTGTTTATGTTTAGTATATGATGACTGTCAAGCGTTGAAAAGAAACAGCATTACATCTCCTTCTTGAACTATTCTCAACTGCAATAGTCAAAGTAATGGAGGTAAATAAATCTTCTCAAGGGAAAGAGAACCTAAAATAAGACTATATGCACATGAAGTATTCACAAGTGTGCACGCACCCACCTCCCCTGTGTGTGTGTGGATGTGAGGGTGTAGGGTGTGTGATTTCTCTCATACAGTCTTCAAGCCTGGAGAAGCACAAGGGCACTGCTTCCCAGGATGTGTCGATAAGTTCTTAGTATTCATTGAATACAAATGTGCACAGTAGAGAAACAAACTCACAAAGTCCTTGGGAAAGTCAAAACTTCTAATTAAGATGCTTACTGTCTCAGCTCGAATAAAACCCTTCTCAAAGTCGGAATGTATAACTCCAGCAGCTTGAGGTGCAGTCAATATTCCTGAATCAAGAGGAAACAAAACTCAGGCAACAGTCATAACTGTCTGAATATACACTGAGGTATCGGTTGTGTTTTTGTAAACCATTTGAGATTTACTCCATGACACAACTTATACATGCATCCCATATAAAAGACTTAAACGAGTAAAAAACACATTTTTCTCTCCTACAACAGTCGATCAAACTGATTCTCAAACTCCAATAAAACAAAAGATTAATAGCATGTTTTAGATTGTGATCATAAAGATTATTTTTTAAAATATTTTTTGTTTAGAAATGCATTAAAATAATATTTAAAAAAATAATTATTTTTAATATCAAGATGTAAAAACGTTTTAGAAACACATAAAAAAATCAATTTCAAGCTAAAAAAATTTCAAAAAATTTCAAAAACACATTCCAACCACAAAAACAAACACTGACTAACATTTGCTTCCCTGTTTCAATTTCA
This sequence comes from Populus deltoides, assembly GCA_015852605.2. NCBI lineage: Eukaryota > Viridiplantae > Streptophyta > Magnoliopsida > Malpighiales > Salicaceae > Populus > Populus deltoides. The sequence goes on from CM027580.2 coordinate 18,510,795, forward strand.
AATAAGAAAGTTCAGCAGACAGTAAACTAACCTGAAAGTATGGTCCCAGCTTTTGTTTCCTGCAGAGAATATGAAAATACTCCTTCAAATAATGAATACGTAAGGTGTATTCAGAAAACTTTTTTTTCAAATAATTCACCTTCTCTCCAGAAGTAAAGTATGTACGCAACCCCAAAAGCCTATATGTTGCTCTGATGAGGTTCCCGAAGCAACTTTCACTAACGCCGAGTGAATTCAAAAATTCACTTCGTTCTTCAAATGGCAGTTCTGTAAGCTCTGATTCAACCTGCAATAATAGGCATCCTCAGATTACCTGCTTCATGCAACATCTGAAAATCGACAGTATGAAGGTCACGCAGGTATATTGATCTGAAAAAGACAGCACAACACATGTATTGAGGTTAAATTTTCTAAAAGGAATCACCACACCTGTGCAGAAATTGTCACTAGTCCAGATTGTAATTCAGATGCAAGATTCATCACTTCTTTGACATTAGGATTAATTTCAGAATCAGCTAGGTCAGATTCTGCAACATTTTCCACATATATGACCGGTTTCATAGTAAGCAAGCAAAGATGATTCACTGCATCCTTTTCAAAATCTGTTAATGTAACAGATCGTGCTGGTTTTCCATCCATGAGTGCATGCCGAATCCTTTCCATGGCAGACTTTTCAGCGTCTTCCTAAAATAAGAAAATTGCATTATTTTATATATTGAAACAGCCATACTTTATCCATCAATCAAAATTGAAAGCTGATAGGCTGCTTGCATAAGCATTGAAAGCAACAGGACGTTATTTTACCTTGAGTTTAGATTGTGAATCCTTCGCCTTCCCTTTCTTAAGCTTCTCTAATCTTTTCTCGACCTGCATTTCTTGTAAAATCCATGAATTAGTTCTTTCAGCTTACTTGACAATGATTAACAGATGTAACTGTAACATACAAAGGTTATCTTCACAAGGAAATTTCAAGTAAATGCAACTGAAAGACAGAAGACACTGCTGAAGAACCAGAGTACAAGATCCCTTTTGAGCACCCTATTCGCTTTATTTTTGCACCAAGTAATGTGTTAGACCTTAAATACTATCACTAAAGTAAATCAAGATTTAGGCAAGGATTTAGAAAATCCTCAAACTATGTAGGACAACAATAAAATGAATCCTCGTATAAACTTCAAAAAATCCAAACACTCAAAACATTCAATTACTTGGGCATTAACGCTTGTTCTTTTGCAAGCTTATAACATCCCATATCAATTTGCACTTTGTTGTCTATGAAGTACCATCACTAATAAAGATTTAAAGACACAAAATAGTATTAACATGCTGAAGAAGCAAATTTTCTAGCTCTATTCAGCATATATACCTGATCCAAATCTGAGAAAACAAGCTCTAAGTTGATTACATTAAAATCCCATTTAGGATCGACTTTCCCATTTACATGAACAATGTCATTATCTTCAAAACAGAGAACAACCTGGAGCAATAGTGAACAGACAAACTCTAAGTTGATTACATCAAAATCCCATTTAGGATCGACTTTCCCATTTACATGAACAATGTCATTATCTTCAAAACAGAGAACAACCTGGAGCAATAGTGAACAGGCCCTTAATACACAAATGAAGAACATAAAAAATAGCTGTAGTACTTATTGTCTAGCAATAGCCTTCAGGATTTTGTGAGAAAGTAGCCTTCGATTGACATTCGAACTATTAAACATGGTTTTGTAAGCTAAACAAGTCATTCAAACTAATCGTAGCTTCGAACCTAAAATGGTTTGGGATTGGAAAGGTGGGTTTTACCTCTAGGACAAACCTCCAAAGAGCCCAGAACAAAAGGCGGTTTTGTCAACCATATCTTTTCCTTAAAAAGGGTTAATACACGTGAGATATAAATTTTCAAAAAACCTTCTTAAAATTATATTATTTACAACACTCCTCATATCCCAAATGCTTCCATAGGGCTCTTGAGATCATTGCTGCTCAAGAGGCCAAAAGGTATCGTCAAAAATATTTAACATCATAGGTCTCCGCAAGGGACAATGGTTGTCTTGACTTGCCATTGGACAACTGACGTAGCTCAGCTACTAACAGAGGCAGCAGGACATCAAATGGTTGTAGCATAGGTCGTAGTTCAATTTCTTTTCTTTTCTTTTTCTTTCTTTTTGTTGGCTGGAGTATTGTCCTTAAATGGAGGGCAGTCCATTTCCCGAGCTTCTTTCTGCTCCTTCCACACCAACTTTTTCGCCTAAAATTTTATGGCGGCGATGTAGAGTGGAAGTAGCACCGAAAAGCTTGCGTGGAGCATTCATTTTGGAGGCGAGTCAGGGAGGACAATTAACTTGTTGGAAGACTGTCTTGCAGCACCTTTTTACTTTAGGTATTTTTGTGACAATTTTTTTTTAAAGAAAAAGAGATGGAGAGAAAGTGATAAAAAAAAACATAAGATAAGGTTATTAGAAAGAAATAAAAAGGGTGTGTTCTTGAAAAATCATTTTTTAAATTAAAATAACTATTTCAAAAAAACTTTTTATTTTTTAATCTGAAAGATTCTATCCGGTGGATTATTTCTCACTAGCTTTTCTTGGCTATTCGGTGAAAGAGTAAGATCGTCCGGTGTGTGAATGTAGAACTTCTCCATGATAATGTCTGTAGCTCGATACAAACCAACCAATAACCCACCAAATTTCAGCCACCACTCATCTGACCTCCACTGCACAACCATCTTCTCTACCATAAACTCAACAACACCCATAAACCAAACCTTACCCATCTCCCCCTCACTCTCATGCGATCTCCCTTTTTCCTTACATAACCATACGCTAACGGCTAACCCATCACACAACCCACCATCGCCTAACTTACCATCACCATTGCCCTCTCCTCTCACAACATCAAACCACTAAACCAGCCTCTATCTAAAACTAGTATAGAATTGGTCTAAAATCCCAGCCACGCACAACACCATCAATGCACGAAAACAATAACACGACCCGTTATATTCTCTCTAGCTGAAAAAGTGAATTCATACATTGATTTTTACTATAGCGGTTCAATTGGCTATGTTTTTTTGCCAAAATTCAGGGATTTTGATATCAATATCATTGTAGAATTATGTTTTCACCGTGTGAATTCATTACATTTATGAATGAGATTGATGGTATACTTGCTTGTCAGCGGTGGAAAGAGATTTTGGTTGAAGATGGAGGATGAACATCGTGCAAGAGAAGCCATTGTGAAGGCAAGCTAAGGTTTTGGTGAGGTCAACAGGGATGGGGAGAGAAGTTTCGGTGCTGGTTATGAATTTGAAGGTGTTGGTGGCGTTGAAGGAGTGGTCCTTGAAGGAGTTTATTAGGGAGGTAAAGGAACACGTGGTAACCTCTGATATGGTAGGTGGTGTTAATGATCAATGGAATAATTTGAATGTCTTAATGTCGAAGTAAATTAAAATAATAAAATAAAGTATTTTTTTGAGTTATTTTAAAAAAATATTTTGAAAAATAATATCATTATTTAAAAAAATTTAAATATTACCATAGTCAAGACATTAAATAAAAATACCAACCAGTCCCGTGTTGTGGAGCCACTAGGAAGCCATTACTAGTTAACAAGTGATAATTGATAATGATATCACTTCATCAATTTATAATAATAATAAAAAAATAAAAAATAGAAGGTTAAAATATTGTGTTTGAAAGATTATAGGTTATTACTATATTTATTAAGAATAAAATTATTTTTATTTTTATTTTTATTTTTATTTTAAACATGATAGAATGATTTAATTATCTTTAAAATCAAAATCTTTAAAACTAGTATTTAAAGGCTTTTTTAGTCCTTATTTTTTAATCATGTAAAATAACTCAATTATCTTTAAAAGTAAATTTTTCAAAACTTGAATTGGCAGACCTTTTTATTATATTTTTTTTTTTGTTATTATGATGCTAAGCATGGAAAATTTGATCTTTTTATAAATATAAAAAATTATTTAAATGAAAACATAGATGGTGCGTGCAATGCAAGTGTTAGTGTGTGAGAAGCATCTATGACCTTGTGGCAGCACCTCTAAAAGGTCAACAATTACTTTTTGCCATATCGTTGGAATCGTCATGACGTTTTTTTCTTGGTGGCCGATGCATGACGATGATGACATGACGATTTATTGCAAATGGAGCTTTCTTTTGTTCTTTTTTTTTCTTTCTCATACCTTCAAAAATCACGCTGTCCATTTAAAATTTTAATTTTTATTTCAGTTTTAATTTTTATTTTTTTGATTTCTACTTTTTGTTCTTGATCTTTTGTAAATTTTTTATTTATTTTCAATTGCATCATTCAATCCCAATTTATAATATTATGTTTTCCAATTTGGTTCTTATTTTTTATTGTTAAATTGATTTTTCTTTTTAGTTTCACCCTTCAAAAAAAATTATAATTGTCATCTAATTTGTTTTTTATTTCAATTTCGATTCTCATTCTTTAAATTGTTATTTTTTGTTATTGATCCTTATATAATTGATTTTTTGTTTTAATTTTACCTTTTAACATTTGATTGGTTAGGGATTGAGCTTTGTAATTTTTCAGGATATAATGCTTCTGGTTTAATGATTCAGGTCACGGGTTTGAAAAGTTAACACAAGTTGATATATTTTTTTTCTTATTTTTAAATTCAATTTCATCATTTGACATTAATTTTTTTAATAGGCTTTTGTGGTTTTTTTGTTTTCTTTTCTAGAGAGTTATCCTTATCTCATGACTATCATTGTTTTTTTTATCGTCTAATTAAAATATAATCAGTTTATTTGACCCAATCATGTCTATAACTCAAGTTACTTATTTTTTTTCCTTTTTAATAGGTGTTTGCAATATCTAAATATTATTTTCTTACAAAAAATAATAATTTAGCCCAGTAATGAAGAGCAATCTCACATCTAATATTTAAATAAAATTGAATAAGTTTACTTGAATAATGGCTATTTAGTATTGTCCTTGTAGGTTTACAGGGTGTTATTATCAAAGTCTATAATTAATATTGGTGGACAAAATTATACAACAATTAATAATTGGTTAGTGAATGAATCTTTGTTTTTGTGGTTAAAATCACGATTTGTGATTTTTATTTTTTTTGTTTGAAATTATTATATATATATATTAATTGTTTTAATGTGATAATGCCAACAATGTTTTTTTTTTAAAAATAAAAAGATATTATTTTCATGCATTTTTAAATAAAAAATACTTAAAAAACAACTACTACAACACTTGCAAACACAAATAAATACTTAATTTTCAAGGAAAGTTTCATTAAATTCCACAATCCTAAATCTACCAAGAAACATTAGAATTCACGACTAATAATTTAAAAATTAAATATCACTATAATTCTCACATGCCAAACACCCTATTGAACCTTTATATCAACATATCTATTCTTGATTAAATTAAAGTCTCTAGTGGAAGAAACCCTCCTAAAATCAGATCAAGAAAAAAATCTCTGCCTACCTTTCCCTAAAGCACAAACCTTCCTAATTTTTTAATTAAAGAAAGCACTAATCCAAAACAATCAACAACATAAACCTATCTCCATCACAAAGCTCATGACACTCAATCTAAATAAATAAATTAATTAATTAATGAAAAATAAATAGTCTTCAATCACATCATGTTTTGAGCTCCACCACCCTCTATAATATAACAACAAAACTACCATTTCATAAATGGAAAACACATAAAATATAAGTAGATGCCTCTTTACCTTTCTCTTTACACCAAAAAGCAAAACCACCACACCCAAAAATTCACCAAACAAAGCCTTAAACCATAAAATCAATAAAAAATATATATTTTAACTCAAAAAATAATTTTTTTCTAATAAATCATTTTGGAAATCATTCTATAACTCTAAGATCATTCCAAAAAATATTTTATCACCCAAAACTATCCAATTTTAGAAAGAAAAAAAAGCCCAAAATTTGTGAAAAAAAGACAACAATATTATATTTAAAAAAAAAGAGAGAGAAAGAAATGGATTATTCTTTTTTGACAAATACTCACCGTCCTCTATCTGTATGGTCTATTATATTTCTACTCTCTATCATCCATCAATGAAATAATAATAATAACTATTAAATAAATAGTATTAATATTAAAAATTTTTTTTTTTTAAATATTTCTAATCGATTCGTTATCTCTTTCTCTCTAGGGCTCCTCTCTTCCTTCCTTTATAACCCAAAAAGAAAAAGGGAAAAAAAGAAAGAAACTTTATAGCTTAATTAAGCAGCATGAATTATTGTTGTCGTCTAAGCTGCACCCAATTCTCACTGTACAGAAACGGATCCTTCTCTCAAGAAAAACCCTTAAAGGGTTTTTAGCATTCAGTGCCTTTGGTTTGTTAGATTTAGTTTTTTTTTTGGATTAAGAGTTTTGCAGTTTTTTATTTTTTTTATTTTTGTGGGGTTTAAAGATTTAAATAGAAAAAAACCCAAAAGAAAGAAAGTGTAGATGATGATGGATGGGAGTGGCGTCGAGCAAACTCCCAAGATTGGAGATAACTCTACGGGTTTGTTTTCTTGATTAATTTTTTGAATATTTCTTGGAGATCTGTTTTGTTGCTGTTTGTGTTTGTTTCTCGATAAAATGAAGGAAAACATCATGGGATGCTGTGTAAATGGTTTGTTTAAGTTGTTTGGTTTTGTGGGTCAACGTTAAAAAATTGTGGGCTAACTTTGAATTTTAGCATGATTTCTGTTTATAGGATCTGCTTTGTTTTGAGCTTAGTGGAACTTGATGGGTTTATTTGAAGTTAAACTGAACAGTTTATATTAGCTTTAAATAGTTAAGTTAGTCCTTGGATTTTGCAAATTCTGTTGTTGCTTTTGTTGTTAATGGCTGATAAGGGAATGCTTTTTTTTTTTTAATTTTTGTGATTTATTAGTTAAGATTAGCTTCAAGGCTGAGCTTAATGTAAATTATTAATGCGTTCTTGCTCAAACACTTGCCATCCATTTTGTTGATGCATTTTTGGTTTTGTAATGTGAGTTTAGCTTCTCTAAACATGGAGCGTGCACCATTTTATTGGAATTGACCTGGTTTTGTTACTTGGATTCTTTTTGTGGGCAGAAGACACTGTATTTGATGCATCTCAATATGCATTCTTTGGTAAAGATCTTGTTGAGGAAGTTGAGTTAGGCGGATTGGAGGATGATGAGGAGTTGCCTGCAGTTGATTTAGAAGAGGAGGAGTTTTTCTTTGATAGACAAGAGGTTCCATTCTCTCTTCATTTTGATATTTTCTCTACTTTTTATTTGATTATTTGATTTACATTGAAATGGAACAATTTTGGTTCCTAGGAATGTTTACATATTGTATCAGAAGAATTAGGGAAGTGTTCCATTTTGTTGTGGGTTCTTAATATAAGAATGAGGATCTTCTGTGGTGTATGAGTGTCACTCTGTACTCTGGCAGCGTCAAATTACCAATGAAGTTTAGACAAAGGGGGTTGAAATTAGGATTATAAACTCATGTTGTGTGGAATTTTGAATTAGGTCCCTAAACTAATGAATTAACACCCAACACTTCCATTACTTTTTGTTATGTCACCATTCAAAAAGTGAGGCCTGTCAGTTGTTGTTGCACTTCATGCCAGCTATAGTTGTTGAAATTGTGGACTAAAGAACTCCCAACTACTGATCGGATGTTATATTAGAAGTTTTTGTAGTTGAGGGATGTAATTCCAATTGGATAATTATTGAGGGGCCACAATTACAATCTTTCCTATTTTCTTGGTGGCCTTTTCATTCTGAGGAGGTGGGGTTCAAGATTGGGTCCTAAACTCTAGAATAATGTGTGAATCCCTAATCAATTTATAAAAGCTAGCAGTTGATCTCTGTTTCAAAAGTGGTAGCTACTTTGATGGTGCCTCTAATTGTTCCTTTCTTATTTGCAGGGTGAGGTTTTAAGATCCGTATCTGATGTTGATGATCTTGCAAGTACATTTTCAATGGTCAGTCTACTACTCACTTATGCTATTGTGTATGCTATGAAAGTTGTCAAAAATGAAATCTCATTTATCATTCTTTTTCATGTTTCCAAGTGTAAGGTTGTGTTTAGTTAGAGTCCTTTGACATAAGGGATAGATACAAAAGGGACATAAATGTGTTTGGTTGAAGGGACAAAGATAGAGACATGAAAACAAATCTGTCTCTGAAATATTTTTGGAGTGAATGTCCTTTAAATCCCCTTTATCCTAATTGTCTTCATTTCGTCTCTTTTGTGTTGAGATAGTAACTAAACACTATTTAAAACATGGTTGTCAAAAACATTTTTTTAACACGACACAGAATATACAATATAAACTCGGATCGTAAAATCGTAAATAAAATATTTTAATTAATTATATATTAATAATTTCAGTCAAGTAGTAAATAATAACTTAGTGTGGGGTTTAGCGATTGTTTAATAATATGATAAATCTTGTTTTTTAAAGTGTTTTTAACTTTGAAATGTATTAAAATAATATATTTTTTATTTTTTAAAATTTATTTTTAATATTAATACATTAAAAAAATTAAAAAAATTAATTAAAACTTAAAAAATAATTAAGGATCAATTTCTATGACGGTACTCACAAAGTCAAGCCATAGTGTTTTTCTCCTGTCTTTCCTTCTTAATTGATGTTTTTTATTCACAAAGCAATGTAAAATATCAACAAAAGATAACAACCTTGCACGTGCCATGGAACCACCACCACCTCAGCCACTATCAACAACCACTACCTTATCTTTCACTGCCAACATCACCACCTCTGAATTTATCAATCAAATGGAACAACTTTAAATGTTTAGCAGCAATTAGCAAACAAGCCCAACGTTTCTTCTCTATAGTATTGCCTACCATTGCCACAAGAGATACTTCAGCTACTAACTGTTTGATCAAGAAATTTGTAGCATCATCACCGAAATCAATTGCCCTTGATGCACTCTTTCATCTTCTCTCCCCCGACTCCACTCACCACCCTCTGCTGTATCTTATCACTCTCCCTGTAAGTAATAACTCAAGACCCATTAGATCTGCTTGGTAGGGACTTCATGTTGAGGGTTTTGAACAACCTCAATGCACGCAGCGTGGCACGATGCGTCATCTTCTCTCGTAGCTGGAACTGTGTTACTTCCAGTGATCTTCTCTGGACCTCCAAGGTGTTTTTCTTCTGCTTGAGATGGACACAGAGATCAACAGAGAGTTGAAGAGTTTGTCAGCTAACAAATACACAGAGAGTTGAAGAGTTTGTCAAACTCGTAAACTCGATTCGAGTTTATTGAGTTGACCAAGTTTGCTGGTTTTCGAGTTTCTAACTTGATTGTACACGGTATATACAAGTTAACTCGTAAAATCGAGTCGGATGATTTTATGAGTTAACTCGCGAGTTTGACAACCTTGATTTAAAAGTATCTAATAGGCAAGAAGACAACCATCTTATTCATGTGTTAAGTGCTTCTGACAATTGAAGAAAACAAATAGGTTGGATATTTAGGCAGAATTTTCATTGGATTTGAGGTTGCAACTATGTAGTTAATATGTTTTTATTAGATCACCTTTTATTTTGGCAAGTTTCAACTTGCTTTATGCATGCGATTCCTTTTTACTCAATCCTCCTGCACAGCAATTAGCCAATTAGTCACATGTTTAAGGACCAACCTTTGGGTGAAAGTTCTTCACATGAGGGATTAGTATTTATATTCGCACCAGACAACATTGGTCTATACATAGCTTCTTGAATGCTGTTATCTGCTAATAGACCTGCCCCCATCTAGAGAGGAAAAAGGGAGAGCAAAGAAGGAAAAAACCCTTCTACTTATGAACAAGTTTGTTCATTGATGTCTTTTCTGAAACAAAGTTGAAACGTGCAGGTTTATGTGAAATTTGAAAGTCAGTGTATGCTTTGATACTTCGACAAGTGTGGAGAACCTTTTGTTTTCTAGAAGATGGTTTGAATTTAAATAAAGATAACGATAGTGATGTTGATTTTCAGTGTTGGGCCTTTACCCTGTTTGGTAAAGGAATGGAGTGTAACTGGGGCATATTGTAAATTTAATTCTTATCAATTTGAAAAGAGAGGTGAAAGGAAGATTAACTAATATTTTGTTTACTTTGGGTCTTATTGGCAGTAGTAGGTATATTGGCTGTTTCATATCGTTGTATCAATGTGAGAAATATTTCAAAATATTAGATTATGACGGGTTTGCTTAATTTTGCATGCTTGATTACTCATTTATTTCAGTTGAACAAGGTTGTGAGTGGACCAAGCACTGGGATAATTGGTGATAGGGGCTCTAGAGAAAGTAAGTATTCGATTGCATAATTTTATTTATTAATGTGAAATATAAGATTGCAACTTAATCAATCCATAAATTATAGTTTTTTTCCCAGCTATTTTTAGTATTCTGTTAGAACATTCTTTTTCATTCCTGTGTTTTGTCACTTCATCATGCTATGGTTTTTGCTGAAGTCCAGCAATTTACTTTTTTGTGTTTAAGATTGCACGTGGATGAGGCTGTTCTACTGCTCTATTGTCCTGGCATATGTTATATGATGTGTGCAGTATGGAGCTCTTTTGTTATGGTCAAAATAATAACATCAAATGTATGACAGTTTGAACACTGGAGTAGAAAGTTATTGGCAATTTCTTGTTCAAGATGTATACTTTTCGCAAAATGAAAAGCAAACATGTACCCATGTCACTTGTTATTTCATAGAAATGTAACCGATATTGCTTTAGTTTACATGAATGTTTCAAGAAGATTTTTTATACGTTCCTTAAGCCTTATCAATTGCATTTCAATGGAATTGGATAAGCTATGTAATTGCAGTGCAAAGTTATCCCAATAAGGGTGTAGATTTACTGTCGTGAGAATAAAGGGAAGTGATCTGGCTAGTTAAAATTCTGGACTTGGCTGAACTGAATCTATATGCTTGACACTTGTTCTGCATCATGATATATCGAAATTCTTTATGATGATTTCCTTGTATCCCATTTATTTAATCAGTGTTCAAAAATTTAGTAAAATGTTAATCCTTAAATTGTTTTAAAAAAGAATTTTCCAAGTTTGGATTTGTGTAACAAATATAAATGAAACCTGTGTATAAAACCTTCCAGGTTCATCTGCTGCTGAATGGCCACAGGGAGAGGAATTTCCTAACTGGTTTGATCAGCAGCTACTTGATCCAGATGGCGTTCAGGATGGCAAAAGATGGTCTTCACAGCCATATTACTCTACTGCTCGCCTTGCAGAATCAAAGCCTCTGCACAGAACCTCTTCATACCCTGAGCAGCAGCAGCAGCAGCAGCAGCACCAACAACCACACCACCAACACTACTCTAGTGAACCTATTCTTGTGCCAAAATCTTCCTACACTTCATATCCTATCCAAGGTGGACAATCTCCACAGGCTTCACCAAACCACAGTCATCTAAATATTCCATATCTTTCTGGTGGCCACCAGATGGCGTTATCTTCACCGAATCTCCCTCCCTTCTCTAATTCTCAGCCTCTGCTAAGCAGCTTACATCATGGATCACCACATTATGGTGGGAATTTGCCTCAATTTAGTTCTGGTCTTTCTGCTAATAGCCGGCCACCAAGCCAATGGGTCAACCATACAGGCTTATATCCCGGAGAGCATCCCAATCGCATGAACAATATGTTGCAACAACCATTATCTCATCAAAATGGGCTAATGCCTCCACAGTTGATGCCACAACTGCAGTCACAACAGCATAGGCTGCACCCCTCAATTCAGCCATCATTGGGCCATCTATCAGGGATGCAGTCTCAAGTATTTAATCCCCATATCTCTCCATCCCCACCTATGATGAACAACTTCGACACAATGCTTGCTCTTGCTGATAGGGATCAAAGACCAAAAGCTGCTCAGAAAGTTAGAGCAATTATGCGATATCCTCAGCAAGGCTTTGATGCCAATGGTCAGAAGATTGATATTGGCTGGCCACAGTTCAGATCCAAGCATATGACCACTGATGAAATTGAAACTATTCTCAGAATGCAGCTGGCTGCAACACACAGTAATGACCCATACGTGGATGATTATTACCACCAGGCATGCCTTTCAAAAAAAACAGCTGGGGCAAAGCTCAAACATCATTTCTGTCCAACTCACTTGAGGGATCTTCCTCCCCGAGCACGTGCTAATAGTGAGCCACATGCTTTTCTCCAGGTAGATGCTCTTGGGAGAATTCCTTTCTCTTCAATTCGTAGGCCTCGCCCACTTCTAGAAGTTGAACCTCCAAATTCATCTGTTGGTGGCAATGCTGAGCAGAATTCTGTTGAGAAGCCCCTAGAACAGGAGCCAATGCTTGCAGCAAGAGTCACAATTGAAGATGGTCTCTGCCTTCTTCTTGATGTAGATGATATTGATCGTTTTTTAGAATTCAATCAATTCCATGATGGTGGAGCGCAGTTGATGAGACACAGGAGACAGGTCTTGTTGGAAGGGCTGGCAGCATCTATGCAATTGGTTGACCCGCTTGGCAAGAATGGGAATACAGTTGGACTTGCTCCCAAGGATGATTTCGTGTTCTTGCGATTAGTATCTCTTCCCAAGGGACGGAAGCTTCTTGCAAGGTACCTTCAGCTTCTTTTTACAGGCAGCGATCTCATGCGGATTGTTTGTATGGCCATTTTTCGTCATTTAAGGTTTTTGTTTGGAGGTCTCCCTTCTGATCTCGGAGCTGCAGAAACCACAAATAACCTTTCAAGAGTTGTATCTTTATGTGTACGTCGCATGGATCTTGGTTCACTTAGTGCTTGTCTCGCTGCAGTGGTTTGCTCCTCAGAGCACCCCCCACTTCGCCCCCTTGGAAGCTCAGCTGGAAATGGGGCTTCCCTCATTTTGATGTCTGTTTTGGAGAGAGCAACTGAACTATCAAATGATCCTCATGATGCTACCAGCTATAATGTGACAGATCAGGCACTTTGGAAGGCCTCATTTGATGAGTTTTTTGGCCTCCTTATCAAGCATTGCATAAATAAATATGATAGCATCATGCAGTCTCTATCAGATTCAGATCCAGCCGAAGCTATTAAGAGGGAACTACCTATGGAGCTCTTACGTGCAAGTGTTCCCCATACTAATGACTACCAGAAGAAGCTGTTGTATGATCTTTCTCAACGTTCCTTGGTTGGTCAGGATGGTGGTAATGGTGGCCACATCAACTCTCAAGCAGTGCTGAGTTAATATGAAGCTGCATGAAAATCTAATACCAGGTCACTGAGAAACATAGTTCTGGTAATGTGAATATGGCAGGAATTCTGTTGGAGCAGCAATATCACTGGGGATTTGCTTTTAATTTGTTGTCCACATTGTGACTAATTCAGAATACACGAACTAAATGAAGCAGCAGGCTTCGGGAGCAACCTGTCATAAGAGTCGGCTTAGTTTTTTAGTTTCATTTTTTTTTGTCATTTCAAATCAATTCCGTGCTACTGCCTCGACAAAACCTGTATAAGGCCTGTCCTCTGTTGTGATAGAATTCTGTTGGGTTTTTGTCACTTTCTCCCGTCCTCATAGTTCCTTTTGTCCCGAGGGCCTATTTTGATGCTCTGTTGTGAAATTCCTGATATTGAGATGTAGTGGGGTAGTTTGTACAGGGTTTGCAAAAAGGTTTCCCACTTTCCTCTACTATTTGTTATCAAGGAGGTGGGGTGGATATGATTTTCATGTTCTAGTATGGGCACTGTAACATCCTAGTGTTAGTGGATGGCAATAAAGCCAGGCAGGTGCTGGTGGCTGTGTTGTCGAACAGGGCAGCTATGGAGTTTGAATTCTTCTAGTAATTACTAATTACCAAGTTGAGCCTGTAACATTGCCTGTCAGTTTTTCTCATAACAATCATTTATATTGCATTAATGCTATACTGCATGCGTTTCTCCTATTGCTATATGATTCTACCATCGTGCCATGTTTAATCTGTGGAGAGATATCATCGTGGTTTTTTTAGAGTGCTTGCTGATGTATGTTTATGGACTCAGTACTGACAAATGCTTGCACTCAAACATTCCTCCTGTATTGGGTGGTTTTAAAAGGGATTGTTTTTCTCAAACTTAGGTATTGTTTGTTCGCTAGAAAATAGTGTTTTTTGTTAAAGTGGTTTTTACGGGAAGTGAATTTTTCAAAAGTAAATTATATTTTGATGCTTGAAAGTGTCATTTGAAAAATATTTTCTAATATTTAACTATATTATAAAAAATAAATTAAATAAATTTATTAATATTTTTTCTCAAGTTTATTAAAAGAACGAAGATTAAATGTAATAAATAAAGAAATTAAAAAAAAATAAATTTTATAAATTATTTTAAATAAAATAAATAACAATTAAAATAATAAAAATTAAATTAGATACATAAAAAAATTACAAAATTGTGAAATTAAAAAAAATATATAATTTCATATATTAATTTAAATAAAATAAATATAATCAAAAAAATAAGAAATAAATTTGATAGATAAAAAATTTCAATCAATAAAAGGATAAGAAAAAAGCAAATAACAATCAAACTAAAAAGGACCAAATTTGATATAAAAATTAAATTTTACAGGAATGTTTTCTTAAAAAAGATTCAAAATAAAATATATAGCAATAAAAAAAATTGATGATTAAATTTGATATAATCAATAATTAACAAGATATTTTTGAATTTTTTGTAATTTCTAGAAAGTGTTTTCCATCCAAAATAAAAATAAAATATTTTCTTGTAAACGAAGCTAAATTTTTTTTAATTAAAAAGTGTTTTTTATTGACTAATATTTTTTATAGTAAATAAACATATGATTGTTCGCAAAATGATTTATCAAAAAACTACTTTTCATATAACAAACAAGGCTTTAAAAGATGTAAATGATAAATCTTTTGATCTCAAGATTTATGGCTCTATTTGCTATTATTTTTCATTTTTATGGTTTTGAGAAAGAATAAATGTAGAAACTATTGGATTGTTGAGTTTTTGATGTAAAGATAGTAGCAAGTATAGGAAGAAAAATGACAAATCAAAATATGGTTCAACCTCGATAAAGTAGAAAAAGATCATGATCTTAAAATAAAAGTGAAAAATAGCTAAAAGAATGAAAATAGCATAAAATCTAGAAAAATCAAAGATAAATAACAAAATTAAATCAAACAATATTTTTAGGATCTAATTTGAGGTCAAATTTCAAGCTTAAATATTCAAATTAAAAGTTATAACATGTTGTTATTATGTTGGTTTAGGCTTAACTTTGTCCTACCAGGTTTAGCAAAATTAAATCAAACAATTTTTTTGCATTACATGAACATAGGCCTCCATTAATGTTTGCACACCCTATAGATTTGTGATGAACAATACTCTCTTGAACTATGCAGGCATGTTTGCAGGTCATGGCCGGCTCTTTTCTTGGGACTCTGGTTTCGCTGAAGGTGAATTCTCCTGACTGATCAAGTGCTGTGTGTGGAAGAGAGAAGATTCTACACTCTTCACATTAGAAGCTTCTACAGGAATGAGTTTGAAGGAGAATATGTTGACCAGTGTGATCCGGCAACCACGTTTGCTTGGAGTTCCATGTTCTTGCCCTAGTCTGTGTAAGTTAATTCATGTAACGACTTGATACGTCTATACGAGACTGGTTCAACAGCTTGGTAGAAGCCTTACAGGTGAACGCATTATTGCTCCCCCACCTGAAAAGGAAAAGGGTTATGATTTGGACTTATGTGCACTTAGATTTAGGGCTATTAGAGGTCATCAAGATTCTGGAACAGGAAATCTTGGTAATCATGCTCTTGAAGCTGAGGAGTGCACACTTACAGTAAGTCTTGATATAGCGATGGTTTCGCAAAGTGATCAAATTGAAGACATTCCTTCCACATCCTGCCTGCAGAAAGCTAAAATGCGGCTGCAGGCATGACACAAATTTCTGGTAGAGTGGACTTCCTGATTGCTTGGTGACTTTCAATGCTTTTTGGATCACATAGCTACCAAATTCGTCTTTAGAAACATGCAGTGGTTTGTTGGTTTTACTAAGAAAATCCTCAATTACCAACTCTTCTATTCTGTATCCAAGCATTTTTGGGCGATATGACTGCCTCCTTTCTGCAATGAGATGGTTGCATAATAGCCTCAAAGCGGATGACATATTTTTTTTGTTTAGTGATATGACCTTCTGAACCACATAGTTCTCTTCCGGATCCTGTGACAGGAACACTGCATTTATCGACAGATATCCAGGAGTCGATATCTTTGCAGACCTTGGATGGTGTTAATGAACCTGATTAAGGCTATGGATCCTTCATGGTCTATTGCTAAATCAAGACTACATGCTATGGCTGCTTCATTTAATAACTTGTTATCTTCAGCACCCAGCTGGTTAAAGTACTTTGACACAACATATGAGCCTATCTGATTGGTCATGATAAGATAAAACGCAGCTCACAGAATGTTTGTCACTAAAGAAACCAAAGGTGATCTCCTGAGTACTCGAATGACCCTCTTTATCGAGTTTGAACCATGTGTGTGGACCGTTAATGCAACAAAATCGTATGAGTCCTTGGTCATCTCACATTTAATCAATTTCAACTGTTGATTGTTCAATGAAGCAACTAGCTCAGCAAAGACAAACCATCCATGTTGATCATGCATCAGTTCGAAAACAATGGGGAGTCATCTTGATGACGAGGCCAAAACTTACTTATATATCTTAGACGTAATATCTGGGTTCCTCAACCTCAATAAACCATGAAGTTGTTTATTGAGGTTGAGGAACCAAGAAAAATCCTTACATTGTTGAGCTCTTCTTGATTCCGCACCATACTGAAATCAATGCCTCCTAAGTTTGAACCTACTCTACTTGTTCCCTCGTCAAGCACAGAACCACTCAGAGAACTGAGATTCAGAACAAAAATTCCTGCCCCTGGTTGCAGTATTGAACCTTGAAAATCCCCTCCATTTCCCAAACTGTTTGATCCTAGATAATTTGGGGAAACAGTGGGAATGGAACTAAAGTTGAACTCGTGAACCCGGCCTGATATTGTTGGAACCCATTCATCCTGGTATCTTGAATGCTCGGCAAAGAACCACCAATATCAGCCAAAACATAGTTTCTTGTGCCACGTATCCCTTTTTTCATGCAAAGCATAAGGTTTTCGACAGGAGAGCCTGAAACAGTAGCAGACATTGAGTTTGAGCTTTCAGGACCGTTTCGGAAGAACCTGAAGATTTCTCCATTGAAAACAAAATGCAGAAAAGAGAGCAGGAATACAAGAATTACAATACAAAGAAACAAAAATCTGAGTAAACAACAATTCTCGTGGTTTCATAGAGGGAATTGTAGAGGAGAGAGCATTAGCCCTTGTTGGTTTAGGTTTCCTTGTTTGTAAAGAAGAGTAGGTCTTTGTGTGTGTATGTGTGTGTTAAATTAACTTTTTTTATTTCTTGTGGGACAACGTTTCCTAATCTGGAAAGGAGATGGTGTTAACTTTCAGGGTTGGGTTTCTGTTAAACTAGCTAGCTACAACAGAAATCAAATCCTTGACGAACATTTACATGCATTAATGCCGTGCTTCATGTGTTTCTTTTATTGTTTCAATTATGATTATTCTTCCACTTGGATTATGAACTTGCAATCACTTTTACTTGGGAGTTCCTTGTTATTGTATGTTTTCAAATTAATTAGTTCCGACGACGGGTTGTTTGGTCTACGGGAGACTGGTTCGGCAGAGCTTTGCATGAGTTCAATTGACGATCTGATCTCTGTACAAAAAATTACTTGCTTTTGATTTTGACAGCAAGCGATTAAGATTATGTCATTGCCTCCTTTTCATGGTGATATGGGCCAGTAGATATTGGTGTTTTAGAGACTCAAATTGTTTCTGCTGTTATAGAGATTGATCATACTAATTCTATAAAAGCATAATCTTGAACAGAAATTCTTGCTACAAAGAATCCATTTCTTCTTCTGCAACATCTATGGCTTGTCAAAGTAGTGAAGTTCTCAGAAGGAAAATTCTATTATTGTGCAATGAAAAACTCTGTATAATCCTGAAGGAGAAATGATATCTATGCAAGGCTAAAACCTGAAGGAACATGATCTATCATGTTTGTTTCATGCAAAATTTCTAGGATATGTTCTTCTTATCAAGATTATCAAAAAAGAAAAAATGTTTCTCATCAGATCGATTTGTTACTTCCTGTAAGCAGTAATGCTTCGTTTTTCTCTTGTAAGTATTGGACTTTTGGAACTATATAGCTTGATCTTATGCAAGGTAAAGTCTCCTAAATCATCCTTAATGATCATTAACTTCCAATTTCATAGTTGAAGATCATCATCCAACAGCTAGGGAGTGCGCGCAGATAAGAACGAGCATACAGCAATGGCAGACTTTCCCACTAGATGCAATTACATTGAAACCTATTGTATCTCTTATGATATTCATGTATTGCAAGGCTTACTCTAGCCATTAAGAACAAAAAGACAACAACTACTTGTGATAATATTTTCATTTAAAGTGCTAAACAACATTGTATTACGAATCCAACGTAAGTATGACAAGGACTAACAAGATTACTTACAAAACTGGACAGAGGAGGGGGGTGGGGGGGAATTACAGCCTAAATTCTCTAAAGACAAAATTACTTTGTCAAACACTAAAAGACACCAACTCTTACATACGAAGTAGCATAGTTAAGACACAATGAGAACAAGACAGAATCAACACCAACCTACACTTTCTTAACTGACCTTCCTCCAGTGATCAAATTGAAGACATTCCTTCCGTATCCTGACCGCAGAATGCTAAGATGTGGTTGCAGGCGCAACAAAAGTTTCTGGTAGAGTGGACTGCCTGATTTCTTGGTGACGTTCAATGCTTTTTGGATCACATAGTTACCAAATTCGTCTTTAGCAACTTGCAATAGTGTGTTGGTGTTGCTCAGAAAATCCTCAATTACCCAACTCTTCCATTCTGTATCCAAGCATTTCTCGGCGATATGACTGCCTCCTTTCTGAAGTGAGATGGTTCCATAATACCCTCTGAGATGATGGCATATTTTTTGGGTGAATAAAGGATTATTGAGTGATATGACCTTCTGAACCACATAGTTCCCTTTCGGGTCCTGCGAGAGGAAGGCTACATATGTGGACAAGATATCTAGGAGCCGATATCTTTGCAGACCTTGGATGGTGTTGATGACCCTGATTAAGGCTAGGGATCCTTCATGGTCTATTGCTAAATCAAGACAACATTCAATGGCTGCTTCATATAATAACCTATTATCTTCAGCACTCAGTTGGTTAAAGCACTCTGATACAGCATATGAACCTATCCGATTGGTCATGATTGTAAAAAACGCAGCACGCAGATTGTTCATCACTAAGGTAACCAAAGGCGATCTCCGGAGTAGTCTAATGACCTTCCTTATCGAGTTCGAACCATGTGTGTCGAGAGTTAATGAAACAAAGGCGTCCAAGTTCTTGGTTATCTCATATGTAATCAATTTCAACTGTTGATAGTTCAATGCATCAATTAGTTCACCAAAGACATGCCATCCATGTTGATCAAGCATCAGCTCCAAAACAACAGCGATTCCTCTTGATGACAAGGCCAAAACTTTATTATATATCTCACGTGTAATCTCCGGGTTCCTCAACCTCAATAGACCTTGAATTGTTCTTGAACCATGTTGGTCTGAACAATAGTTGACAATGCTATCTCCTTGAAGCAAACCAAGAAAAATCCTTACTTTCTTGAGCTCTTCTTGATTCTGCACCATACTATTATCAACGCCTCCCAGGCCCGAACCAGCCCTGCCTGTCCCCACGTCAAGGGCAGAACCACTCAGAAAATTGTAATTCGGAACAAGAATTCTTGCCCGAGGTTGCAATCTTGAACCCTGAAAACTCCCTCCATTGCTCAAACTATTAGATCCCCAGACAGATTCTGAAAACAGCGGTGGTGGGAGCAGCATTGAATTCTCAAACCCGGTCTGATACTGTGAGAACCCATTAATCCTGGTTTCTCGAATTCTTGGTAAAGAACCACCGTTACCATGCAAAAGATAGTTTCTTGTAGACAAACCGTGATGGTTATTTGTATCAGCGCTCCCTTCTTTCAACGAAAGATTCTCAACAGAAAGCAACAGGTTTTCAACAGGACAACTTGCCGCAGCAGAAGAAGACATTGCGTCTGAACTTTCAGGAGCAATGTTATCAGAAAAACCAGAAGATTTCTCTATGGAAAACAAAACAAGAAAAATACAGAAAAGAGAGCAATATTCAAGAAAGGGAAGAGTGAATAAAGAACAAGTCTCTCCTGGTTTGTTTTTATTTTTATTTTTATTTTTTTATTATTTTTTTATAGAGGGAATTGTAGAGAAGAGCGCACTAGTCCTTGTTGGTTTTGGATTACTTGTTTGTAAAGAAGAGTATTTCTTCCTTTCTTTGTGTTATGAGGGAAAGGCCTTGCTTCTTGTGGAACAATTTTTAGAGTTATAAGAGAAATTAAATTCTACTGTATTACGGACAGAATAATAAATAAATAAATAAAAATAGATAATAAATTATTTTTTAATTGTTTTCATTAATAAAAGGAGAAAAGGATTAATAAAAAAAAATGGGTCAAAAAGGTTAATTATGAATACAAAATATGTAAGATGGGGTTTAAGAGGTTTTTAATGCTTAAGATATCCTTGTGTTTTGATTGAATTCAAACTTGAGATCATAATATTGAAAGAAAATCCTTTATTTATTAGAGTAAATGCATAAAATAATTGAGTGATTTTGAATTGATTTAAGGATTAAAAAGAAAAGGAGAAAAGAAAAAATAATAATCTATCAGCATTTTTAAGGGTGAGCAAAAAAACCGAAAAACCGATTAAATCAAGAAAACTAGAAAATAAATAAGTGAAAAAACCTAACCGTGAAAAAAAACCGATTAAAATTTTAAAAAACCGACCGGTTCGGTTTCGGTTTTATAAGCCTGAAATAGAAAAAAACGAACCGAACCGAACCCAAACAGGAAAAAACAAGCCAAACAGAAAAAAAAAACCGAGGCAAACCGGAAAAAACCGAGCCAAAACAGTTTAAACTGGTTTTTGTCCTAAAAAACCAAAACGAATCAAGCCAAAACCGGTTGGTTTGAATCAGTTTCGGTTCGGTTTTTTTTTTTTAAATTCAGTTTGATTATTTTGTTTTGACAAAAACCGAACTGAGCCGAAAATGATCACCCCTAAGCATAAACATAATTCCACCCAAAAAAATGTTACATGACTCATATTCAATGTACATTCTTCTTATGGAAATTTTGGATCTTTACATATAGAAAAAGATTTTAATGCACAATAAATGCGGAGATAATAACCTCCAACAATTGTATTTTAATTTTAATTAGTTCACGAAAGAGTAGGTAAGTTTGGACTATTATTAGAGATTTTTCGATGTAAAATTACATTTGGTTATTGTTTAGTGATAAAAAAAAAATAGAAATAGTGGAGGACAAAAAGGACTCGAAAACTGCTCAAAAAACATTTATTTTATGTTTTGGTTTTTATTTTTTTAACTAAATATATTTTTGTCTATTAGGGAAATTAACCAATTTTGAATTTCTTTTCTTCATTCATAAGAACACACTTGAATAAATTTTAATTATGGACTCGAGGTTAAGAAAAACTAAAACTTGTGGGTGTTTCCTGTTGCAATTTTTGGATCTCTTATTTAAATTGTGGTTTTGCATGATGTTATTGTTTTTTTTTTTCATGTGACTTTTTTTTCTCTTTAATTTAATCCTTTTATATATGTTGATATGTTCTGCAATTGGACTTGGTATTGTAAAGGGAGAAGAAACAAATCACATTGTGGAATTCAAGAGAGTAGAGAAAAAAAACAAAGAGAGAGAGAAAGAAAAGAAAAAAAAATCATCGGTTTCATGTTATGAAGAATTATGTTACAAGCGCTACCAGAAAGGATAGGGATGTCGAGACTATTATAGGGACACTAAACAAGACTGTCTTTGAAAGCAACAATAGCCTACATGCGCTGCTTAAATATGACAATGCTTCTTACATGCCAATCTTTTTTTCTTTCACTTTGATTCCAAATTTGATAATAAATCTTCAACTAAACCTCAAATCTTATTTAACTTGTTCAATTTAATCCATAATTTGCTATTAATTCTTCAATTAGATCCTAACTTTCATTCGATTTAATCCATAATTTGATAATACCTCTTCAATGAGAGCTCAGACCTTATCCCATATTTTCCTTGTATTCTATATTAAATATTCAATTTAATATCGATTTCATCCAATCCAAGCTCAAATAATACCCAAGCAACAATAGAATAGGGAAATAGAAAGGGAAAGGAAAGAGATAGTTGCTTGATTGATTTAGCGTATTATAATCATATCTATGATTCGAGTTACACATTTGATGTTTACTTTGGTTGACTATATATGAACCACTATATTTTCATTCCAATATTAAAACAAACAGAAAAATATTATTTTGTTTAGATTGCCCATATTTTCCCATGTTGTCGAAAATGGTTTTGGACCTTCCAAATCATTTAGCTCAATTCATAGCAAATCCCACATAATTTAATTTGAATCTCAACCTAGACAAGCAATCACGTTAAGTATTTTCAAGGTTAGGCCATTAGTACATGTTTATTGATATTGCCAATGAGTTTTCCAAGACTTGCCCATTTTTTTAGATTTTTTTTTATAATAAATGGAGTTTGACCATCATTGACTTATAATTTTATTAATCATAGTAGATTTCAATTGGGTCAACCTAATTTACACCATTTATTTATATATATAAAAAAAACACATCTTTGTTACACTTCAAATTCATACTCGCAATGAAGCACGAGTAACGAAACTAGTTTAAACTAAAGTAAAAACTGTTTTTTTTTTTTTTTATAACTATTATTAGGCCTCCTATTTGAATCCTTTTAAAGCCTCGTGTAAGTGAAGGCTTTAAACAATACTTTCAAGCAATGTTTGGTTACTACGTCGTGATTGAATTAATAGAAGGAGAAAAGGATTAACAAAAAAAAGGGGGTCAAAAAGGTTAATTATGAATACAAAATATGTAAGACGGGGTTTTTAAGAGGTTTTTATTGCTTAAGATATCCTTGTGTTTTGATTGAATTCAAACTTGAGATCATAATATTGAAAGAAAATCCTTTATTTATTAGAGTAAATGCATAAAAAAAAATAATTGCGGTGATTTTGAATTGATTTAAGGATTGAAAAGAAAAGGAGAAAAGAAAAAATAATAATCTATCAGCATCTCTAGAGGTGAGTAAAAAAACTGAAAAATCTAGAAAACCTGAAAAAAATAACCAAAAAAACCGAATCGTGAAAAAAAACCGATTAAACTGATTAAAATTAAAAAAACAACCGTTTCGGTTTCAGTTTTATAAGTCTGAAACCGAAAAAACCGAACCGAACCCAAACCGAAAAAACCGAGCCAAACCAGAAAAAAACAAGCCAAAACCGAGTCAAACCGGTTAGAACTGGTTTTTATCCTAAAAATCCGAACCGAAACCAGTTGGTTTAAACCGGTTTCGGTTGTTTTTTTTAAAAAAATTGATTATGTTTTTTTGACAAAAACCGAACCAAATAAAAATGATCACCCCTAAACATAAACATAATTCCACCCAAAAAATGTTTCATGACTCATATTCAATGTACATTCTTCTTATGGAAATTTTGGATCTTTACATATAGAAAAAGATTTTAATGCACAATAAATGCGGAGATAATAACCTCCAACAATTGTATTTTAATTTTAATTAGTTCACGAAAGAGTAGGTAAGTTTGGACTTTTATTAGAGATTTTTCGATGTAAAATTACATTTGGTTATTGTTTAGTGATATAAAAAAAAATAGAAATAGTGGAGGACAAAAAGGACTCTAAAATTGCTCAAAAAACATTTATTTTATGTTTTGGTTTTTATTTTTTTAACTAAATATATTTTTTTCTATTAGGGAAATTAACCAATTTTGAATTTTTTTTCTTCAATCATAAGAACACACTTGAATAAATTTTAATTATGGACTCAAGGTTAAGAAAAACTAAAACTGGTGGGTGTTTCCTGTTGCAATTTTTATAGCCTATCTCTTATTTAAATTGTGGTTTTGCATAATGTCATTGTTTTTTTTTTTCATGTGTCTTTTTTTTCTCTTTAATTTAATCCTTTTATGTTGATATGTTTTTTAATTAGACTTGGTATTGTAAAGGGAGAAGAAACAAATCACATTCTGGAATCCAAGGGATTCTGGAATCCAAGGGAGTAGAGAAAAAAAATGAGAGAGAAAGAGAAAAGAAAGAAAGTCGTCGGCTTCACGTTATGGAGAATTATGTTACAAGCGCTACCAAAAAGGATAGGAATGCCGAGACAATTTTAGGACACTAAATAAAACTGTCTTTGAAGGCAGCAAGAGTCTACACGCGCCGTTTAAATACAAAGTGCTTCTTACATGTTGGCGCGTGCTTAGCACGAGCACGCGCCAACTTTTTTTTTTTTCACTTTGATCCTTAATTCAATAATAAATCTTCAACTAAACCTCAAATCTCATTTAACCCGTTCAATTTAATTTCTAATTCGCTATTAACTTTTCAATTAGATCTCAACTTTCATTCAGTTTAATTCCTAATTTGATAATACCTTTTCAATTGGAGCTCGGACCTCATCCCACATCATCTTTGTATTTTATATTAAATATCTGATTTAATATCGATTTCATCCAATCCAAGTTCAAATAATGCCCAAACAACAATAGAATAGGGAAAGGGAAAGGAAAGAGATAGTTGCCTGATTGATTAAGCACATTATAATCATGTTTATGATCTGAATCATACATTTGATGTTTATTTTGATTGACCATGTATGATCCAATATGTTGTCGTCCTAGTATTAAAACAACAGAAAAATATTATTTTTTTAGACCGGCCCATATTTTCTCATGTCGTCCAAGATGATTTTGGACCTGCCAAATCATTTAGCTCACATCATGGAAAATCCCACATGGTTTAATTTGAATCTTAACCTAGGGAAGCAATCAGATCAAGTGTTTTTAAAGTTATGTTGTTAATCTATTTTTTTAGATTTTTTTCATAATAAATGGAGTTTGACCATTGTTGACTTATGGCTTTCTTAATCATACCAGGTTTCAACTGGGTCAACCTTATATCTTATGGATTTTCATCATTTGTTTATATATAAAAAAAAAAAACACATCTTTGTTGCACCTCAAGTTTATACCGGCTAATGAAACTTGTTTAAACTAAAGTAAAAATTGATTTTTTTACTATTATTAGGCCTTCTATTTGAATCCTTTTGAAGCCTCATGTAAGTGGAGGTTTTTCATTAGAGGTGAGCAAAAAAATAAAAAAACTGATTAAACCGAGAAAACTAGAAAAAAAACTAACCGAAAAAACCAAACCGAAAAAAACTAATTAAACCGATTAAAATTTTGAATAAACTGGCCGGTTCGGTTCGGTTCGGTTTCGGTTTTATAAGCAAAAAACCGAACCGAACCCGAAAAAACCGGAGCCAAAATCGAGCCAAACTAGAAAACCGAGCCAAAACCGAGAAAATCAAGCTAAAACCAGAAAAAACCGAGCCAAAACCGGAAAAAATCCGAACCGAACCGAAACCAGGCGGTTTGACCCGGTTTCGGTTTGGTTTTGGTTTTTTTTTCAAAAAAAATTCAATTTGGTTATTTTTTTTATAAAAACCGAACCGAACCGAAAATAATCACCCATACTTTTCATAATGCTTTCAAGCAAAGTTTGGATACAAGAAATAGAGAAATAATGGACATATTTCACTATACTTTATATTTTAAAAGAAAAAAAATCACTTTAAAACTGTCACTGAAAAAAAATTATTTTATGTCTTTGTTACCATCACTATTCAAAGGCAACCTAGAGATCAAAAACTATCATTGAAGTTTTGGATTGGTCCAATTGTGCATGTTCATGTTTGCAGAGTTTTGATCTAAGATTTTCTGCAGAAAGAGCGACAGAAATTTTATTCGGAAAATGAATGGACAATAAGCATTACCCTCGTTTTTTGTGTAACTTTCTGTATATGTTCACTGCCACAAATGCTGTTCGATCACCTTCCATGTAGACTAAAAATAGGAATCCTTGATAAAATTTATTTCCCATTTATAGCATTCTTGCTTGATCAAAAAAAGCAATTTTCCTTTTACATCCATCACTTTTAATTTTTTGATTCTCAATGCTAAGAACTTCTACTCAGCCCTTGATGCTCTCTTTTCTCCATTTTTTTCCTTCTCCGACATGAATCGTTTCTTTTATACAGTAGGGTTAATATTCCTCTTCAGCTTCTTCATACTCTATTCTCCGAAGACATCCGACTTGTCAAATAACGTGGAACTTCATCAACGGCTATTTATTTCTCTACAGAAGGGTAAATCTCTGAATTCTGATGCCAGGAAAGGAAAAAAAAATCCCATTTCTGTTTATTGATTTTTTTCCTGTCAATCCTTTTCTTTTTTTTCAATTCTTTAGAAGAAGAACGATGTGACTTGTTTAGTGGACACTGGGTTCAAGACCTGAGAGGTTCTCAATATACAAATGTAAGCTGTTCATCTATCCCTGAATCGAAGAATTGCTTCATGCAAGGAAGGCCAGACTCAGGATTTTTGCAGTGGAGGTGGAAACCTGACGGGTGTGAGCTTCCAAGATTTGATCCCGGAACATTTTTTGAGATTGTCAGGGGAAAGACGATGGCGTTTATCGGAGACTCGGTCGCTCGAAACCATGTAGAATCACTTCTCTGCCTCTTGTCATCGGTTAGTTCATGTAATTCTTTTCCTGTAGTTGACTTGGTAAAATCAATGGGTTGTATATCCCATTGATTTTGGAACGGAATCCCCCATTTTTATGACCTCTGTGTCTTAAGAGATTTTGAACTTTTTCAGGAAGAAATGCCACTGGGCATCTACAAGGATACTGAAGATCGTACGAGAACATGGTATTTTCCTCACAGTAATTTTACCCTAATGGTCATCTGGACTAGATTCCTAGTGCTTGATGAGGAGAGGGTGATTAATGGTAGTGTTACTGGTGTTTTTGACCTGCATCTAGATAAGATGGACAAGAACTGGGCAAACAAACTCCCAGAAATAGACTACGCCATCCTATCGGATGCTCATTGGTTCTTCAGGAAGAACTACTTGTACGAGAAAGGCAAGAACATAGGATGCATATTCTGCGGTGAACCAGGCATCAAAAGCTTGGACATTGATTCCGCCCTCCAGATGGTAATCAAGGTAGTGCTCAATTATATCAACAACTGCAAAAAGTGCAGGAATATTTTGACTGTGTTAAGGACATTCTCACCAGCACATTTTGCGGATGGAGCATGGGACACAGGAGGGAGCTGCAATAGAACGCATCCACTCGGTGAGAAAGAGATCGACTTGGCAAGTTTAGAATGGAAAATCAGAAGCATTCAAGTAGAAGAAATTAAAAGAGTACGACCAGTAGCAAGGAGAAGGAAAAAATTTGAAGTTTTGGATGTCACCAAGGCTATGCTGATGAGACCTGACGGGCACCCTAATTCCTACTGGGGTAACAAATGGATGAAAGGTTACAACGACTGTGTCCATTGGTGCATGCCAGGACCCATCGATGTATGGAATGATTTCTTGATAGCATTGCTTAGAAGACATGCATTTGCCGATTTCACCTGGTCATGACCTGGAGCTAAAATGTGGTACTCTCCCTACAGGTTTGCATGGAGAATAATTGATAGTTCTGTCATTTCTTTCCCAGATATAAAAATGATAGTTAAATTTCTTTCTACCATGCAACTATACTGAACACCATGGCAGAAAATGCATCCATCCTCTCAAAAGCTCCTGGAAGCATGAAATCCTAGGTGCTAGTATAATCCAACTTTAAAAAAAAAAAATTGGAAAAACTCATGCAAACTCAGCAGTGTCCTTCAAAAACGAATTTTAGATTCGAGATTTGCAAATAAGGACCCTCCATCTATGTAGGGTCAGTAATTCATGAAGCACTAGCGCCTAAATTCAAGAAACACTATCTTCTACTGCTCTTTCCAGAAATGCAAGAAACTACGATCCCAAAATAATCTGATGCAGCAGAAGTACATGCAAAAGTCTAAGCTGCTCATGGATATCAATTTATGGAATTCGATTAATCATTGGTTAAGTGAAATGATTCGCAGAAGACCAAGTATCAAAATCGTATTCATTAAAAGATGACTAATCCAACTATATGAACTCACCAGCAGCTAAACACATTTGTGTACCTCTGTTCCATTGCATTTGAGATTCTAAGTTTCAACTTCTCTTATCCTTGAAAATCTAAACCATCCAAGGAAAAGTAAATCAATTTGGAAAGTATTACTGCCCTTCTTGAGAAAGCTGGACAGAAGCATCACGAATCATATCAACTAGCTCTTCATTCAGCGCTCCAAGATCACCAGAGTGGCATAGTTGACGGTAGAAAGGGGTAAGGTAAATTGCAGCAACCTCAGCCAATTTCCAAGGAGAAAATTCTGAAGCAATATTGATTATTTTAGTAGACAGGTGTCTGGCTGAATCCAGAAAATATACATTCACTTTGTAGCTGAACGTTTAAATTCCTTTTTTTGGTTAAAAATGTTTGAAATCCAACAGCAAGACTCGCACAAAATCTAGATTACAAAATAAGAGAATTAATTTAAATTGGTAATAAAACAATATCATTTTTTTTCAAGTTTTAACCAGATAATCAAGCCATTCATCTTAATGGATTGATGAATTTAACCAGATCAACTCACTCCCAAGTTGATCCGCCAGTGAAGTCTATAACAATAGGATTTGGAAAGCATGGAACAAAAGGCAACCTTAATTTAGTCAAATTAAAACCATTAATTAACATCAACTTGATCTTATCACTTCTTTTCTCGACTTTCTTGAAGCAAACTAGAAAAAGAATACAAGAAAACGGTCCATTAACATTCCTCAACCTTTGGTGGACGCAAGATCAGGAGTGATAGAACTCGTATATTTTCATGTTTTAAAATGATTTTTTATAAAAAAAATTATTTATTTAAAATTAATTTTTTAATATTTTGAAATCATGTTGATATCAAAAATAAATTTTTTTTAAAAAAAAAACATTAAGCTCTTAATATTTCTTCCAGCAGCACGAGAGTTCTCGTGGTGAGGCTGAGACTGGTCAAGGTTGGACATTTTGGATGTAGCAGTATGGGTAGGCTTATTAATATTAGCACTAGAGAAGAGATCAACTGGTTCGGAATCAGCAATCAGACTCGTGTTCTTGTTTGCACGTCGATATTCACGCTTGTTAGACCCCGCCCAGCTATTACACAGAAAATCTAAGTTAATTTACAGATCAACAGCTCGATCCCATAATACTTTTTTAAATTTATTTTCATGTGGATTTGATTGAATTTGAAATGTATTTATTCAATCAATTGAATTATGTTAAGTTAAGTTATCTTTTCTTTTTAATTTAAATTAAAATTAGTTATCAATTTTAGATTGTTTTTTATTTATTAACATGGATGTCCGAACTTATTTACACGCATATCAATTAATATAATTAAATCAGCTTTAAATTATTAATTTCTAGTCAGATGAAGTTTAATAATTAATTTAATTTTATCCTCCTATGTAAAAATGTTTTCCTTAGATTTTTTTAAAAAAAGAAAAGATTTCAAGTCCCAAGCATCAAATCCTAAATCACCATTTTCTAGTTGAGTTTTAGATAAATTATCTAAATCATGAGCATGAGAAATTCTCTTCTTCTTTTTTTTTTTTTATTAATTTCTACTTAATTTTTAATGATAATATAAAAAGCAATTGATAATTAAACTTCAAAGGAGATAATTAAATAGAAAACAACTAATTTATAAATGATTCACTACTTGACATTGATTAATAGGTGCATCAATTAGCTAAACCTACCATGTGTGTTAGAAATGGAACAAATTTCACTAAGTTAATGTAAATTGTGTATTTGATATTTTGGTGTAGAGTATTTTTAAAAAATATTTTTTGTTTGAAAAATATATTAAAATAATTTTTAAATAAGCACATCAAAACTATCAAGAAATACTAAAAAAATTAATATGTTGTCTTCTTAAATAAAATGTATTTTTAAAATATATTTAAAAATAGAAATTACAGTAGTTTCAAACACTCTTTAGCAATAAATTCTGTAAATTGTTGGATCTATATCATTTTCAAGAATATTTAATTTTCTTTCTATTAACTAACTTCATGCCCTAGCTCAAAAGATAGATAGGATCATGAGATTATAGTTGATTGACTTGATTTATCTTGATAAGATGATATAAAAAATTTATTCTAAATTGAATCAAAAATATTAATCTAATAAAATTTAGTTTACTTGATTATATATTTTTAATCATAAGATAAAACATATATTACGCTTGTTATATGGTAGTTGTTATTTTTTAAAATATTTTTTATTTGAACATATATTAAAATAATATTTTTAAATTTATTTTTAATATTAATACATTGAAAGAATATAAAAATAAAAAATTAATTTAAAATAAAAATAAAATAATTTTTTAAATGCGTATTTAAAACGCAATACAATGGAATTAACACTAAAAGAAAAATGAAATGATTGACTCACTCACCCATAAGTTAATCTTAAGACTTTTTTTCTAGTAAGTTTCTTACCAGGTCTTACAGCTATGCAAAGGACTAGTAATTAGGTAAACGACAACGCGTGCCCTACACCGCGAGCATAGTTTGAAAAATAAGAGAGTGGAAACGTCTCTCTCCTCGGTGTTTTTGATGTTATCCTCTACAGCATACACTCGGAGGATAATGAAACGAAAGGGCTGCAAAGTTACGGATAGAATGAGACTGGACTGAACCTCAAGAGCAGCACAAGAAGACCCTCCTTCAAACACAGCTTTTCTCCTCCCTCAACCCCAGTCCTGCATTTTCAGCTTCAACTTTTTACATGGTATAAGTGATACAGTGTATGTTAACACTTTTTTCTTCAATTTTTTTCCTTTTTTTAAGTTGTTCTTTTAGTTCGTTATTGCTTAAAGACTTAATTTTTAAGTCTTCAATCACTTAGGGAAACCACAAAGTTTTGATCTTTTTGGTCTGTGCTAAAGAGCCAAAGCTGAAATTTTGAATCTTGCTTTTCATTATCTGTTGGCAATGGCAACTTTGTTGAATTCGGTGTCTCCTTTAACAAGCCCTTCTCCAGAGACTGCGCCAACAGCTTGTGGGTTCTTTTCTAATGTCCCAAATTTCTATTCTTTTTCACTAAACAAAGGTTTCACTAGAGTTTTGGCATCAACCCAGATTACAATTTCACCTAAAGACTCTGTTTTGACACTGCCCAATTGGAAGGTTGGTAGGAATGGCACAAGAAATAGGGAGATTAGGCTTAATGATGCGTTTTTCCATTTGGAGTTTATTGTTGGGAAGGGTCATAAACCTGATGTTGCTCAAGCAACACAGCTATTGTACGATTTGTGCAAGTCGAATAAGATGAAGAAAGCGACGAGGGTGATGGAAATGATGATTGAGTCTGGTATTATTCCTGATGCAGCTTCTTATACTTTTTTGGTGAACAATTTGTGTAAGAGAGGAAATATTGGGCATGCAATGCAATTAGTTGAGAAAATGGAGGAAAATGGCTATCCAACCAACACGGTTACCTATAATTCGCTTGTTAGAGGGCTTTGCATGCATGGAAACTTGAATCAAAGCTTGCAGTTACTAGATAAGCTGATGTGGAAAGGGTTGGTCCCGAATGAATTTACTTATTCTTTCTTGCTTGAAGCAGCTTACAAGGAGAGAGGTGTGAACGAAGCGATGAAGCTTTTGGATGAGATAATTGCGAAGGGTTGGCAGCCTAACTTGGTTAGTTACAATGTTTTATTAACTGGATTATGCAAGGAAGGCAGGACGGAAGAGGCAATTCGGTTCTTCAGGGATTTGCCATCAAAGGGTTTTAATCCAAATGTTGTGAGTTATAATATTATACTCAGGAGTTTGTGCCATGAAGGAAGATGGGAGGAGGCAAACCAGCTCCTGGCTGAGATGGATTCTGAGGAGCGCTCACCTTCTCTGGTTACATACAATATACTAATTGGTTCGCTTGCCTTCCATGGCAGGATTGAACATGCATTTGAAGTTTTGGATGAAATGGTGAGGGCATCATTTAAGCCCTCTGCCACAACCTATAACCCTATAATTGCTCATCTTTGCAAAGAGGGGAAGTTGGACCTTGTGATTAAGTGTCTAGACCAAATGATTCATCACCGCTGTAATCCCAATGAGGGAACGTTTAATGCCATTGCTGTGCTTTGCAAGCAGGGAAGGGTGCCAGAGGCATTCTCCATAATTCAAAACTTGGGTAATAAGCAAAGGTCATCCACCCATGACTTTTACAAAGGTGTGATTACGAGCTTGTGTAGAAAAGGGAACACGTATCCAGCATTTCAGCTTTTATACGAGATGACAAAGTTTGGATTTGTTCCTGATCCTTATACCTATTCATCTTTGATTAGAGGGTTGTGCATTGAGGGAATGCTGGACGAGGCCTTGGAGATTTTCAGGCTATTGGAAGAAAATGACTATAGGCCTATTCTTGACAATTTCAATGCCCTTATACTTGGATTTTGTAAATCTGGTAGAACAGATTTGTCCCTGGATATTTTTGAGATGATGGTTGAGAAAGGATACACACCGAATGAAACAACTTATACCATTATAGTAGAAGGGATTGCCCATGAAGAAGAAAAGGAGCTGGCTGCAGAAGTTTTAAAAGAGTTGCTCCTAAGACAAGTCATGAGAAGACATACAGCGGAAAGACTTGTTTTGCAATACAACCTCGAGGCTTTACCAGTATGAAATTGTATGCATCATCCAGATTAAGAACACGAAAGGGGAACATGGAATGAAGATACTTTGAGCAAGCGTGTTCATCAATACCAATGTCCATGCTTCGTCAGAAATTTGTATTGTGACATTCCGATCAAGACTGGGAAATCAAGGATTCTGCATATTGAAATTGAAAGAGATTGTCACAACACTGGAATGTGTTGAATATTTTGAAAATGAGGATGGAGCGCAGGTTCAAACAATAGGATTCTTGGCTATGCACTTTTATTCCTGTATTCGCTTCACCCTGGGTTCTGTGAGCTGAACATTGTACAGAGAACTTGCATCTTTATTTTATGCTGTGCAAGTCAAATTTCACGATTCATCTGACATATGATCGTACAAATTATTCATTATGACTTGGGTTTTTCACTCGTGATCGAAAATGCTTGTGGCTCCGCTCCCCTTATGTATGCAGTATGATCCAGGCTGACCCCTAAATTCTTGCAAGGTTCTGCATCTGATTTTGTGCCATTTGTGTTGATGTAAATTGCTTTGCCCTGCCATATGAGAACATATATCATAGGAACCATCTTGTCTGCGTGCCTCGCGCATTTGTTCGTGTTAATGTTCATCTTATGCCAGAGAGGCAAAATCCGTTGATTTCAAAGAGAGCGAACAAGATCCTGTTTCACCGCGGCTTGCCATCACGTTGACAAGGCAGGATCACCCTTGCCATATTGTTGCTAGACTCGTTCCTTTTGTTCAGTATTCACAATTCCTTAACTGAGATGAAAAGCCTGGGAAAGCATTCTCCAAAATCAATCCAGCATTTGTTTACGCCACCCTGGGCAGTAGTTCATGAGCCTTTGCCAACATAATTCGATCTATCACAATTCCAGATTTGTTTATGTTTTTGTCTTTCCGTGGACAACAGTTCATAAACTTTCAGAATCTTTTTGCGTTTTTCTTTGGGGGATGGCTTAAATAACCCATACACCCAAACATAGCAACTCATGAATCCAAAAGGGCTTACATAAGCCATACAACACAAACAATCCTTACACCACTCTAGATTCCAGCCACTTTGCGTAATGGGGTCGAAGGGAGTTTGAACTGTGAAGGAATTACCGGTGCGCACAAAGAAGGGGGAGAGAATACAGAAAATACACCCTTGACGATATGGAGGATACACCCTTGACGATATGGAGGATAAGAAATTAGGCAGGACTGATTTCCCTTCTTATATCTTATTGTTTCCCTTCTTATCTTCTCTTATTGTTGAGACAGGAAAGCAGTCAAGCGAGTCGACGTCTATCAGCAGTAGGCTGCTGTAGGACGTAGCGCATAAGAGGGTCTTAGGAATCGTAACAACTAACAATAAACTCAAATTCAAAGCAGGCGATATTCAGTACAAGGCAGGTGTAAATCAAGAATGTTTGTGATTCCATGGCACTTCGGATGCCACTTCTTGCATTCCTTGTGAATTAGAAACCTATCGCCTATCAGATAGGTCTGTTTCAAAAATAGACACGGAGTGATAAACTTGTGCAAGGCAGAAGTAAATCAAGAAGGTGTGTGATTCCGTGGCATATCCAATGGTTAAAACCACCTTCAGATGCCACTTCTTGCATTCCGAGTGAATTAGAAACCTATCGCCTATCAGAAAGGTCTCTAAAAAATCAGCCACGAAGACTCTAAACCATGCTCAAAACTCTAGTAAAAATCTTGATCGCCATTGTGGAAAACAATTCATAGAAGTTCATTGCTGTTTTAATCATTTTCTAACAAAGTTTCATTCATCCATCCATAAGCAATATTAAAGTAAAGAAGTCAAATACAACACAAAATTAAAGCCAACAGAATACTAAAAGCAGAAGCAGTCTTAAAACCCTACAAGATGAAACATTCCCTAATACACATCCCTCATCCCCACAGCTTCACGCAGCACAAAGCCATAAGCATCATAGGCATGTACCAGTAGAAAAAAGATCCATCTTGTCCAAGCCCGCAGCCTACTTGGATCTCTGCCTCATCTTTCTGCGCTTCCTCTTCAACCTCCTCATACGCTTCTTCTTCCACTGAAAAGAACAAAAAATAACAAAACAATTAGCCTCCTCACAATTGAGTCACCAAAACACAAGGCACCAGCAACAACACAAACACAACCACAAACACCTTCCGAAACAGATCCCAAGAATTCCACAGCGGTCACAAACTCAAAAACGCTTTACATGTTTAAATAGGCACCAAGTCTTGAAAGAATCAATGGATCTCAAATCAAACAAACCAAGTTACACGAAACAAAGGCACTAAGACCAGCAAAAGAAAAAACTGTAAGGCAAACTCAACATCGCATAAAAATAGTGTCTTAACAGCATTAATAACATGTAAATTCCAAGATTAACGAAATCATTTGGCAAAATCTCTTGTTTCGTAAAAAAAGAAGCAAAAACAAGCATTCTTCCAACCTAACAAATCACAAGTTTTAGGCAAGACAAGCACACAGATTTGATTATCTAGCTAGAAACTAAAACCCCAGATTACAAACATAAAGAAAGATTCCACAGGAATAAAAAAGAAACGAACTTGAAGCAGAGATTTAAGAAACCATGATCACTATATATACCAGATTAAATAATCTAAACAACACCCATTGCACAGAATCATTCTGAGTCAAAACCCATTAAGGGTAATAAAGAGAGGAAGAAATACCTTAGCTCTCATCCTGGATCAGAGGTATCTGTTTCCTAGTAGATCTCTTTCTCAATTAGCCGATGTAGAGTGGACGAGATTCCTGGAGAGTGAATTTTTGAGAGACAGATGGGGTTCTATGCATTTTATAGGCACAGGGTTTTTAGGGTTTGAGAGTCACGGTTGAGGGGTATTCTTGTCCAATATGTTTGCTCTTTTTTCTTTCTTTTCCTTTTCTCTTTTTTGTGATATTATTTAGCAATTTTTGAAGGAAT
This sequence comes from Populus deltoides, assembly GCA_015852605.2. Lineage (NCBI taxonomy): Eukaryota > Viridiplantae > Streptophyta > Magnoliopsida > Malpighiales > Salicaceae > Populus > Populus deltoides. The sequence goes on from CM027580.2 coordinate 18,546,702, forward strand.
TGAACCTTGTCAAATCTATTATGGTTTTATGTTGTATTTTTTAATATTATGACGTCACCATTATCTAATCTCTGGCAAAATCAACAAATTAAGAACTTCTAATGGGCCAGACCAAATACTCAAGAAGAAGCCCATTCGGAAATCCAATTCCCTCATAAATGCCATTTCCTTCCCCTGGGAAAGGAATTCCACTCCACTGAAACAGAGCACAGGGAAAGGGCTCTCTTGCTGACTGGCATCATAGATGGACCCATCAGTTTCTACGGGTGAAAATCCGGATTCCAACGAAAATAATCCTCAAGAATCTGAATCTGAATCCAATAACAGCCGCAGTGATGCATTAGGCAAGGCTTTATCAACGATGCTGGCCAATGTTATTAAGGATCTCGACTCTAAAGCTCAAGACACTCTCAATAGCCAAGATAAACTTAATTCTGCTATTGATCGTCTTACTAGAGGTAAATTCTTCTTCCCTTTTAATCTCATTATGGTCTTGTAATTCTATGCTTTTAGAAAAGGTGCTTGAGATAAGATAAGTAGCTTCTTCACCTCGGCTTTTTTCTACTTGTAGTGTTTGCAAGTCACCTGGTTTTGCTATAAAATTTTATTTTTAGGCCTTCTTGGGTTGCTAAAATGAGACCCTTTTGATGGGTTTTTGTTTCCAAAGTGATTTCTTTTCTTTTGGAGAAATGCTTTTGATCAATTTAGAAATGGACCCAGTATCATAAATGGTCAGTTTAATTAATCTGTCTCTGTAACGTGATTAGTAAAGATTTTGCTACACATCAGCTGTTTTTTTTATGCTACTGAATACACAACTGTGATTTGATGCTAGCAACAAGTGGGATAGTTATTAGAGTTTCTCATTTTCTTTATTAATGATAATTTGATGGATTTAACATGAGTTTCTTCATGTCCACATACCTGGTTATCTTTTGGAGTATGTAATTTTTAATTAACAAATATACAGCGACAACATCTATAACTATATTGAAAGAATGGAGCAGCTCATTGAGCTCCAGTATCAAGCAGTTCAAATCAAGACGGACAAAGCTTCCCATAGTGCATGCAATTTGAATTGGTCTTTATTCTTTTTTCTGCATTGATCCTTAAGGTGTTTGATTATTCTATGTTATTGAGCATTTGAGTCTGGATCGTCGATAAAAAATATTGTGTTTTCAGAGCTTGATCAGTTGTTGGAAGATGCACCCTTGCCGTTTATCATGCAGCATGCAGCAAAGATTTCAGGTGTTCGAAAAAGAGTTTCATCATTGAATTCTGTTCTAAAATCAATACAGAAGCGTGTTGACAATATAGACCGACTGCTATCTGTGGGCATGCTTCAGGGTACCTATATCTCTTCTTATGTTACATGATCTATTTTTATATCATTCCTTAAAGTTTCTTCATCTACAAATTCTATTGTTACGTGTCAGTGCTTATATCAAAATACTTTGCAAATTTGTTTATGTAGTTTTGTTGTTGTTGCGTCATGTGTTTTGAACTCATAAAGTTGGATATAATTTGCAGGGAAGACAACTATGGACAGTTCATCGCAACACTAGTACTAGTCTTGAAGGCTCAGGTACCTTATTTAGTTATGGTTTCCTATTGTGTGGTTTGTGCATCATTTTCTGCCGCAAGGGGCAGTGACTATAGGATTATGAACCAGTATATCTCCCAGAAGTTTTGCTGCTAAACTAAGGTTTCCCAAATGCAAATGCATGTGTTTTATATGTTTAGATGGCATCCAGTTCCACAAGTTAAGATCAAGGGGGAATGCTTATCAATCAATATCAACAAAACTCAGCCTTGACTCAAGAACATGCTATTAAATTCCATAGAATGTTTTGATTTTTGTTGATTTAATTGAAATTACTCTGTTGATTTATAAAATCCATACCCCCCCCTCTTCTCGGTTTGCATCATCACAGCAAAAGCCTTTCCCCTTCTGCTTGTCATTTTCATTCTTCCAGATAAATATTTCCCATTTGGAAAACTATTTATTTGTGGAGACCTAAGGGCATTTGTTTTTCCATAAACTGTGTTATAGTGTGTTTTTAAAGTGAATTTGGTTTGAAAAAACATTAAATTTGTATTTGTTTTACTGTTTTCTGATGATTTTAACGTACTTGATGTTAAAAATAAAAACAAATCTGAATTTTTTTTTATTTTAATATATTTTTAAGGGAAAAATACTTTTGAAAAACAAATGTTATAAGGCCTTTGCAGGCTTTATAGCCATCCTGCATAGCAATCATGTTTTTTTTTCTAATGACTAGCAAGGAATAGAAACTCTCATCTAACAATATTTCGATGATTTTGTAAACACAGAACTCCATGTAACTCACACAAGCTTATGGTAATATTTGTGGATATTGTTGAATCCATGCAGGCGAGGAGGAGAACTTTGAAGGTGGTTCTAGCCTTGTTATGTGCGACGAGAAGCTATGGGGAGGTGGCTGCAATGACTCACAATGCCATGCTGCTTGTGTACAAAAAAGACCGGCAGAAGGTGCTAATGGGTTTTGCTTGACAATTGAAAACCCTAACGACTCTTGTATTTGTCGTTACCCTTGCTAAAAAAGTTACCAACATGTTTATGCTTCATTGAATTTTATCCCTCCAAGGAGCTGATGTTAAACTGAATGCAATAAATCTTCATAAGAAAATTGCTTTGTAATGGTAAATATAATTTAAAATCAATTCAAGAATATTTTTACTGTTTAAATAATAATAATAATAATAATAATAATAATAATAAATTATTATTATTATTATTATTATTATTATTATTATTATGTAATGACAGCAACATTTATTGTTCTAATTATTAGAAAATTATATAAATCAATTTTTCTCTGACATGATATTAGAGTCTTGTTGATCAAATAATTACTAGTTTAAATTTTATTATTTTATTTTATTTTATTAGATAAAAATTAAGTACAAAATACTCTGATTTTAAACAAGTTTCAAGTTTATTTTGTTTTATTTAATAAAAATAAATCTATACAAGTTTCAAAAGTTTTTATTTAAGAAATGTGAATAATAGTTATATGAAAGACTATTATATGTTTTGGGTAACACCATTTACTATTTTTTTATTTTTTTAGTAAATACGATTTTACTTGTTATTTATTTTTTAAAAGATTATTTTGCTAGCATTTTATTTTTTATTTATTGAGAAATAACATATTTTTTATAGCATGAAGAGTAAATAAAAAAATTAGCCATAGGCAGGCCTAGAAGGCTAGAACCCATTCCCCCAAGAGATTTTTCTGAAGTTGGGCTTAAGAAACCCACGAAACCTCCAAACCCTAAAAACCCTAATATCCCTCTTTAAATACACCCTCCGTTTCTTGTTCAGCCACACAAACCTGCCCGCAGGTCATCTCTCTGTTCTTGCTTGATCAACCGTGTCTCTCTCTTCCATTTAACTTTTTCTTTGCAATGCTGTGATGGGTTTTGATAAGGAAGAAAATGATGATAGTCATTGTCGCCCCAGTCTTACAAGCATCAACTCTTTGATGCTTGATGGTGTTTGACTACTAATATATCTGATTCTCTTCTTCACATAATATTTTTTTTCCTTTGCCATTTGATTTATTGTTCAAGTACTGCTTGTTGAGCGTGCAAGAAAGAAAATATGATGATGTTTATCATAGAAAATTCTGTCATCAAACCATGATGATCTCAAAAACATGCACTACCATCTGATTTCTCTTGCACCCTTTTGCTCTTTTCTTGTTTCTTTTTTACTATATAAATCTCTTCTTGAAGATAAAAACTTTTGGTTTTTCAAACGTTTTTATGCAATCTGTGATGTAATTACTTACCCAGTAACTGATTTTACAGTGATTAACATATTTTACAATCACCATCTTTCGACTGAGATTGCACAATTTGCAAGACAAAACTCTGTGATTTGATTTATGTATGCCTGAGGTATCTAATGCCTAGATTTCATTTTCATGGCTAGGTGTTTCGTAAAGAAGGCAGAAAGAAAACTATAAGAACAGGTCTTGCGACACAGTTTGCTTCTTGTAATAAGCTTGCTGTTACTTTAACCCTGTTCACATTCTCTTTCTCTGGATAGAAAATCTTTCCCAAAAATTGACAGTTCTTCCTTGGATTGGAACGGTGAGATTAGGTATTGAAAAGAAGGAATTGACCGTCCCATTATTATTTTTATTCACAAAAGCAGAAGAAATTTCCTTGCTCAAATAACAAAGTTAAGGTACAAATCCTGTTAGAATGCAATCTTACCTCATTCAAAAGGAAATAAACGGGACAGGTTTTTTGCTCTTCATTTACAAAGAACAATTGTAAATCTCCAGAGCACTTGAAAAGGTACAAATCCTATTAGAATGCAATCTTATCTCATTCAAAAGGAAATAAACGGGACAGGTTTCTTGCTCTTCATTTACAAAGAACAATTGTAAATCTCCAGAGCACTTGAAAAGGAGAGTGGTAATTCGGAATTTGTTCCTTAACATGTACTAAAAATTGTTACTGCAATGAAAAATGGAACTAGATGGGGCAGGCTTTTTTCTCCCCAGTCCTTGTCTCGGCAAAGAACAATTGTAAATCCCACAACACTTACAAATGAGTGTAACTAGATGGAACTAGATGATTCGGAAGTTGTAACTCAACATGTACTGCAATGAAAATCAGTTATAAACCTTAACGGGAATAAAACACAAGGAACTAGAGTCTAGGAACAGGATATTGTTCTTCTTTACAAAAGATGGAATAGTTTTGAGCTGGTTAAAACCAGTGAACTAGTTACAATTGGACAGTGGGAATACTACGATATATGTGGAGAATTGTTGACCTATTCTGGTATTTTAGTTCTATGCAATTGCACTAACGCAGATTTCAAAACAAAAACTGATAGTTGCTGTATCAACATTTGATAAAACCAGAGTTACCACCAGTTATCAAGGTCCCTTCTTACAAGCCCTCGGCAGTCCCTTCCTTAACCTCTTTAAATCTCGCTTGCCATCCCTCTCGGTTTGATTAGAATCTTCATCGCTAATACCTATTACAAACCAAGTATCAGAAACAGATTCGATATGGTCACTGGTCACCAGTAAACCTGGAACAATTTAACAGCGTTTGACATGAGCATAACCAAAAGTGGTTAAAATGGGGATTGTTCATTGAATCAAGCATCATATTTTAACTGCATAGTGAACATCATAAAAATAGCATATCATTCCATAACATATCAGAAGTGATAAAGTGGAAGTACACCAAGAATTGGATGCTAACATGCTGCAATCCAACCATGCTTTCATGAATTGATGCACTAAAAGAAAAGGGATAAAAATAGAGAAACAAAGAAGAGCAATGTGATTGCAAAAAACAAAATTTCCATAAGTGTAGGCCATCCCGGAAGATATTTTAATTATCTGGCGCAGCACAAAATTTATTAATAAAAGACTTTGATGGCTTACCATCTGAATTGATCATAGCATCATCATCAACATCTTTTATGTCCTGTCTATTTTGTTTTGCGGACACTGTGATCACCCCACGATCAACCTTTTGCTCTGGAATTTCACATGATCCATTGAAAGGACCCATATAACAAAACCTGTTACAATAGAAGCTTACAGTTAAAAAAAGAAGCATTATCACCTGTTCAACAAAAACAAGTATACAATCCATGGACACCAAAATGCATATAAATGCAGACCAATCCTTCTCATAATGAATGTAAGTACATGCATGTCTGCTAATATTGTTCGATAAAATCTCTAGGTTGCATACTAAGTCAGCATTTTTGTTCATCCAAAATAAACTTTATATAGGTAACGTAACAAAGATGGCGTTCATTGTTTCCTCCAGGGAAGAGCAATCTCTAGGTCGCATACTAAGCATTTTTGTTCATCCAAAATAAACTTTATATAGGTAACGTAACAAAGATGACGTTCATTGTTTCCTCTGCAGGGAAGAGCCAGTGCATAATACAAACAGAATATAATATACAGCAGGAAAAGAAAAAATTGTTGCCATCAGATGACAACAGGTAAGGACACAGGAGAACAGAAGGCATCAGAAGACAATGTCCCATCCAATTGAAAAGGACAACATTGTCACATTAAGCAAAGATCTATTATGGTGAGATGAATATTGGGGACTCAGAAAAGACTTTTCCCTTTACAGCGGAGCATACTCCTGGAGTACGATAGCAAGCCTCTCCCTGGTTGACAGCATCCAGGACAAGGGGGTATCAGTCAACCATCCACCCTCAAGATTCAAATTTGATGAATTGATCTCCTTGTCCTGCCAGGTCGCAAACAATATTCTACCAAGGAGCAATGAAAATTCAAAACATTCCCAACAAAAGAAATGGATCCAGCTCTCCTATACAACCACAAAGTTACAACAAAATTGATCTGGCTGATAGAAGGAATCGCAGCCCACATAGAATAGCCAAAAAAAAGGCAAAAGACATCCTCCTGTCTTTTGACACAAGTATTTCTCCAAAGAGTGTTGGATAATAATGAATCATGCTATACAAGACAAGCACAAGAAAGAGTATTCAAGGATATGAATGAATGATCTACTGTGAACAAATGAACAGTAAAACATATGATGAAATGCAATTACCATTCTTCAGGTAATGTTTTAACATCAAACCCCGAACTCAGCATCCTCCACTTCCTGCACTTATCACACTGCACCCATTCGTGGTCAGGTTTGTACAGGGAACCACCTTTTTTCTGGAGAAGTAAAGAGTGCATAAATGAAACATGTCTAGGGAAACTGGAAAAAATATAAGGAAATCCATAAAGATTCATTAAGAACACACTATGAGTGAATGTAAAAAAATGGGGAAACTGACAAGAAAAAGAACTTCTTGCCGCACTATTGAATATTTGCATCAATCCCAAATCTAAGATTGTTTCATTTTAAAAATACATGGCAACCAGTCATTGCCAATCAAAAGATAGTTTCATCTTCCCAATACATAACCTCTATGCTTGCTGGTTACTACTGAAATTTGGAAGACTAAAGTGTCTAGAAGAAATAAACAACATTTTTCTCAAATAGATTATAGAAGAAAGTAGAACAAGGCAACAAGCTGCATGTCTAAAATAGAACGTCCCCACTACATATCACCAAGCCACTTGAGTCAATTTCTTACTTGGATAGCAACACAGTAAGCCTGTTATGTCGCATCATCAACCCACCATTCAGACATTTTTCAAAGAGATTTGAAAACTATTTTCCCAGCAATCGGCTAATCCATCTTTGTCAGACTACGTTCGTTTCATTCATTGTTATATTTGGCAAAATAAAGTGTTCTACATATGCCATATATCTTCTAAAATCTTTTAAGAGCATCCATCAGCATGATGAAGGTTGCATTTTGATGAAAGAAAATTCTAAAAGAACATATACACAGAAAATCAGTGGCGGAAAACTGATCTCATAATTGTTTTTTTTTTTTAAATCCCACAATCAATAAAAGGTCCTTACCAACTTCAGCGTTTCAAAATTATTGGTCCAATACTCATCTGCCTTCGCTCCCAGCCACGCCTCTAGTCGAGCATACGGTTCACAATCAAGGAAAGATTGCTTGGCATTATGCACGCCCACCCGGCCATTTCCTTCATTCTGTTCCAGGTTGCCGAAATAGGTTTATCAGTTGAAATGAACAGATTCATGACATACACACATCCTTGGTTTTATCAGCCAGCTTTTGGTTAATTAATAGAGTTAGATTTCAATTTCCACAAAATCAGAAAACTAAAAACATAAGCCCACCATCATAGCTACAGAAAGCTGAAAACTGCAGTTGGTGCTATAATAATACCAGGATCATTATCTTCTCATGCATCCTATAAGATGAATGCAAGTTGGAGGCAAGGGCATTCAAGATCTTGTATGAACAGATATACCAAATTTTCTTGTAAGCATCATATCCATATTATTACTTTGTATGTATAAAACAGGACCATGAACTCCAAATTTCTGCTCTGTTTGTATCCATGAAACATAGCACTCCATGCACAATTAAATTTTATTTGTAAACTTCAAGTATTTATCTCAGACTTTCAACGACTAGAAAAGAGTAAAGGTATCCAGGCTCATCTTAGATTACCAAACATAATAGTGTTGCAAGAAATATATGTCAACATGTTCTTCAAACCAGTCGAGACCAAAAGCAGTCTAAGAAAGCAAGTCTTCTTGCAAGCATCTCTATCTTGTACCAAACGTGCAATGGGAAATAGAACATACAAATAAGCTAAACAACTAAAAATATCTACAAAAGAAACGTTCCCTACCATTAAATCAGTAACATCAATGACACCAATCACGCCTCGACCCCAATCGCCATTGTGAATCATGCCACCAACTCTCTTATAAGCCTACAATGGGAAGACAAATTTCAGATTGAAACAATGAAACCTGATGGCACATTAATAAAAGGAATGCGTTGGAATTGATTTGAGATTATAAGGGAAAAGGAATCCTGCCCCAATAAGAAATGGAAAGGCAACTATAATCATATATAAAAATATGTTTACAAACCAAAATCAAGAGCATTCACGATTAGCATCTCCCTTCCGGTTAGAAAGAGAGAGATCCCTGTTTAACATAACTTCTTGGACAGTTAATACAATGTAAACTTGAAACTCCGCTATAGAAATATTGGAAGCCCTAGCAAACTGATTAACCATGAAAAATGATTCCAAGGAACAGAAAGGTAATATACATTTCAATGAGCATCATAAATGCAATCCAAAGCTCAATTGGCTCCAATGTCATTAAAGAAGATAGGTGAAAGGATGAGAAAAGTGAAAACACACAAGAAAGCAAATGTCACAAGCTGTAAAGAATGGATAAAGTAACATCATAAAACAGAAATTCACCTCAATTAATCGGCCATGCCAATACAAAAATATTCCACAATTTGCCTGCTCAAATTCCAACTGAGAGCGACCAAGAGTTAAATGAACACGTTTCCCCATGATGTTACCAGTTGCTTCCGAAGTCTGATTCAAATATTTCGCCAGTGGTCGACTTTTAACCTTTTCAAAAGATAATAACCAATATGAAATGAGAAAGGCAAATAGTTAATAACAGACACTATCTAAGAACGAAGAGATCTTATTAACAAGCACGTACCAATGAACCTTGCAGATAAATCCTTATTCGTGGAACTAAGAAGATGACTTCAAGATATGACCTAATTGAGTAATCTAAAAAAACCTAGAATTAAAGAAAACACAAGTAAGTGAGATTGAATATAGAGCATAGACATTGAGGCACATGGTGTGCATTTGCATACATATTTCCCAACACAAAGTGACATGCATGGGAACTACAGTGTAAATGAAGAGAGAAAAAAACAATTGTAAGAAAAAAAAGAGTGAAAGCAGAGAATTCCTGCGGTAACAGATTTTCAGAATTTTAAGAGTGATGGAAAAAAGAAAGTGAGAAATTTCAAAATCATACCATCTCATATTATCAGTAGTTTTATACAATGTTCTTGTTAATTATCTATTGACTGCGAAGCAAAGTTCATCGCAAACCAAAGCTACTTGTTTTATACTTGTTTCTAAGAGTGAAAACAAAGAATTTCTGCAGTAACAGATCTTCTGAAAGAGTGATGGAAAAAAGAAGGTGAGAAATTTCAAAACCATGCCATTTCAAATTAGCAGTAGTTTTATACAATGTTCTTGTTAATTATCTATTGACTATGAAGCAAAGTTCATCGCAAACCAAAGCTACTTGTTTTATACTTGTTTCTACTTCACTATCGAACTAAATCAAGAGAAGAATAAACTACCGTTTTGCTAATCTGGCCAGGACGAGATCTGAGCCTTCTAGAACGGATCAGAATGTCACCTTTATGAAAGGAGCTCCCACCAGTCAATCCACGATCCCATTCCAAACAATATTGTGATCCCCATTCATCTAAGTTCCATATGAAAATTTGTGTCCCTGTACGGTTTTCACGGAATAAACCTGCTTTTGCACCAATCAAATATTTATCAAAAGGCGAAAATTCCTTAATAACTTTCAGGTTGTACTTTGCTAAAGCTTCCGACTGGACACTAGTGTCGACTTCCATAAACTGTCCTTTTCTGCGGTAGCTTACAATGGGTATCTCAAGATTCTGCAGAATAAAAAATTAAGGTGACAAAACAAATATTAAAGCTAATTAACACATAAAAACAGAAATAGGTCACTGCATACATCTTTTCCTTCATTTAAAGATTGTGAAAGAAAGGCTATGGATCTGGAATCATTAGTCTGAGTTATAACCAGAGCATCCCTGCCTAATCTCATTGCTCCAGTCTGAGAAACCCACATCCAGATGATTGCATAGGTGTTAGTAGTTGATCAATACAATTTACAGGCACTTACAACAATTTAGTACTAGAACCGCAAACATAAAAGCAAGAAAGGCTACCTTAAATCCAACACCAAATCTTCCAATGCGATCCGGATCATCGACCTCAGGTTTCTTGTGCCCAAAACAAACCATTTTCTCTACCTCTTGATGGATCATGCCATGACCATCATCTATAACTGACAGCATAGGAATTTCTTTGCCAGCTCTTTTTGAATATATTTCCTCAATAGAAATGTCCAGTCTGTCAAAAATAAGCCAAGAGATTAGAAGCACATCTAGCAAAATCAATAACGCAATGAAACCAAGACAAGTCAAATGCAAATGTGCATATTAAAATTTATGTATATGAAAGAAGAGGAAAAGAAATAATTAACCAACTGGCTCAATTTAAATTACCTAGTTGCTTCAGCATCCCTGGAATTATCAACAAGCTCAGCTATTGCACCAAAAATCCATGCATAATGCACTTGACCAAGAGTTTCCAGGTAGCTTGGATGTGCCTGAGCATAATTTTTCTCTGATGGGGGAACCTGTTTCGCAGCAATAGGCTGGTGTCTCCGACAAGTTTCAGTTGCAGTATTGCCACCATGGTGATCTTCAATAGGGCCTTGAAACCTGTCACTAGGAGAGCCATTATCTTCACAGTGTTCTTGACCATCATTCCCACTGCATGTTTTCTCCACCCGATATACAACTTGGACATGGCTAAAATTTGAGTCTTTATCAGGAGGAAGTATGTAGAATTGACAGGACTTAACTTTTGCAATTCCAACCTACAAAAGTTATGATGTCAGTTCTATAAGTTAAGCTTCAGGGAACAAAACATAACAGACCAATAGTGATAACTTTAACTCAATCAACATAAAAGGTAAGCCTCATTTTTCCAAACTGGTAGAAGTTAACCCCATGGACTTTGCTTTCTCCATTTCGCATGCACAGATAAAGACTACTTTCTAAATTTTGCTACAGAAAGATCAATGGTTGTAGTGCTCCTTTACTCAGAGAAAAGTATAAATTTGGAGAAAAATACCCATTGGGAGGGGGGGAAGAAAAACAGTTAAAGGAAGCTAAAATATCAAGACTGAATACATTTCATCCAGAAAATAATGATCAATGTTGGCATCTGCAACAGTGTATTTTACATAGTAAATTGCATGTGTTTCTACTACAGGAGGAAATTTGTGCCACGAGATCAGTCGAGGTAAAATCATTTGGATAACTGTCAACTCAAACGCAACGGATCAAATATTCACATCAAAACCTGACACAAGCATGACTTATTTATCAAACAGGTATCATGAGAATCCAAGAAATCCATTTGATAAACCAGTATGTGTCAGGTTGGCACACCTATTTAACACAAAATAATGGGCTCCATTTATTTTTCAGTTTATATATTAGTTACACAAGGAAAATGCGCCACTAGCATTCCAACTGTAGTTATTTGAGTGACCCCATGCTATCGATTTATAGCTCAAATTTAGATAATTAGCAAAAAATTCAATTTACATTTTTTTTTTGGCTAGTACAGGGTAAGTATGTTCATATGGATAGGTAATTAAAATTATTAACAGGCCAAGACATATGTTTCCAGTCTTGAAATAATAGGCAGCCCTTACCGAGTCTTTCTTTTGAAGATAAGTCAAAAATCTGCCCCATTCACATTTGTCACGAGAAGACTCTGGAGCAGGACTCAAAAAGCAACTAGGCAGATCACCAAGGATATGTACCCTAGCTCTTGGAACTATATCACTTAAACTCCAGCATTTTGGCCTGACAATTATCTATCAGTCAGAAAATTCAAATTTCTATTCATCAACACTATTGTATGAGTTCAGATGTTGAATCGAACAAGTATATCTATTCAGTGATTTGCACTTACAATAAAAAAAGGTAATGACACAATAACAAAAAATGTAAAACAAATACCCCTGTTAACAGCAGAATTCCTGCAGAGAACTAGGCAATTACCTGACTATAACAACCTGGAATATGAGCATTCGAAAAGAAAAGTCAGTTTCTCATATTAGTATTATCACCCAGATGGTCGCTCTTGTTAATTCATGATCAATACATGGTTGAACACTAGCAAAATGACCTGTCTTTTTCTTGCATTTTCTCTGCCTGATTGTATAGGACAAGCCTTTTGCTTTAGTCTTGTTTTTCCTTTTTACAGATAAATTTCTTTTTACACAGAGAGATGCAGAAATGACTCAAAGTACAGTAGACAATAACCAGCCATTAAGGTATACAGTGAGCCCCGGATTCTACCTACTAATGATGTGGTGATGAATCGCTGTTAATTACACTCCAGAACAAGTTTAGAAAATAGTATCACAAAAAAAAATAGAATGATCAGAGAATGAGCACATACAGTTCTGCAGGAGGATTTAGGCACTGTGTCCGGCATATAGGTTTGTGGTCTTTCATAAGCAAAACGTACGGGTCTGGAAAATCAAAATTACCATGTCAACACAGACTTCATGCAAAGGAACCTTCCATATGCACAAATAAGAATTTCTGAATCCAAAACACAGCTTCTATATAGTATTTAAATACATTGTTCACATTGACTTGGCACTTACAGGGCACTTGCCACTTTCATCACTCATTTGTATTTTAAATATCAACACAACAAACACCAACACGGGACACTCTATCACGTAACAAAATTGGCTTTTATTACAGAAATGGATAAAAACTAACCTGGAGCCAAATTTGCTTCTCCCATTTATAAACCTGCCAAATCAAACCAAGTACCAAGCATAAGATAATGGACTGTTAAACCAAAAACAACAGCACAAGCGAACAACATTGTTAAGAACTACAAACAAACGACAACATCAACTATTCTCTGAAATGGTGCACAGTCAACTGGCATCCCTTCAAGCCATATTCAGAAATTCTTGAATATAAACTGAAACTTCCCAACTTCGAACGAATAAACTTTCTTTACTTTTCTTAACCATAAAGGAATCAACATTGAATTTCCATAAGATGATTAACCTGTTTTCAAACGTTGCCAAATACACAGAGAACCAAACTAGAATTCGAGCACAATCACAACTTCCAAAAAGGTTTGTCATTGAACTTTAACAACAAATTAATAGTATCACTGCATGAAATATCAATTTAATGCATATCATATGCATATGAATAAAACTAAAGGCATGGAATAAATGAATCCATCTATACAATCACATTATATTAATTTCAATAAATCCTCACCCAAACACAAGAAACCTAATTACTCATAATCCAGATAAAAATCATATTTTAAGTAATAACAGCATCTAAAACACAAAATGTAATAATCAAAACTCGCAATTTTCCAAACTTGGTATACAGTCACTTAGAAACCCTAAATGTAAAGGCAAGTATACATGCAAAAAAATCAAAATGTAGCACCATGCAATCCCATTCTGAAAAAATAAAAAATATTACGACTGATTTAAAAAAAAAACAAAAACCCTAGACTAAGCCAGTTGCAATACAGAAACAAACTTGCTAGGAAAATCAAAATCCTCCCCCTCTCTCTTTCTGAAGAAAAACCTTCTCGCTTACTATTTTCGGATACGTAGAGAGTGTGATCGTCGAGAAACACTAAAATTAGTTTTAAAAAATTAATACTTTGAGAACTAAGAAGTTAGAAAGAAACAAAAACAAGAAGCTAAAGAGGTTTTTACTAACAAATAATGCTGCTAACAGAGAAAAGAAGACAACTTGAAATAACCAACGGGAAAAGGAAGATACGTGAGGAAGAGAGTGAGAGAGGGAGAGGGAGAGTAGAAACAGGGGAGAGTGTAGGCACCGTTCAATGCGGCGGTTTTCCTGAGTAATGGCTGCGGTGGTGGTGGTGGTGGTGGTGGTGGTGGTGGTGTGAGAGAAAGTACACGTCCTGCTGATTGTTTTTTCTTTGTTTCGAAAAGGACCGGAAGGCAAAGAGATTTTGAGTGCGTTGTTTTTTTTTTTCTTTTTGGATTGAATAATCGACGCTGGTGGGCCGTGGCAGGTGGCAGGTGGCAGTGAGTAATTTTAAACATTTTTTTAAGTCTTAACTCCTGAGGTATATTTTTTCATCCCGGTGATAAAATATAACCTTAAATAATTTTTTTATTTTATATAAAAAGATACAGGCAAAAAAAAAATGAGATAATTTTATTATTTTTAATGTGTTATAAATTTTATTATATCATTATTATTATTTTTTATCATAAAATTTTCTAATGATAGCAATATTTTATTTTATTTGTTATTATTTTCCACTTTAAAGATAAGAAAAAGTAGTTATTTTTTGCAGTTATTTAAAAGTTATTAAATTAAGTATTTTTCCTGTAAGACTAAAACAGACATGATGACTAAATTGGTTGTTTAATGAAAGTAATTTTAGTGGAAAATGATTTTAATGTAAAGTGGATTGTTGAAAAATAAATTATTATTTTATATTTAATAATTTATAGAAATTAAGATGGAAAACACTTAAATGTTTTGGCCATAACATAGAAAAAAAATAGAAAATCATTTATTAATATTTTTAAGTTTATGTGTGAATAGAAAATTACATGCAATTATCCTATCAAATCATTTAATAAAAAAATGATAAGATATAATAATAATAATAATAAAAGAATTTATTATAGCATATATTTATGTGTAGTTTATTTTACAAGATGTAACTTTACATATAATATAAATATTTTAAATCTAATATAATAAAAATTTATATATTTTTTGGTTTATGGAGACCACTGAGAATATTTCTATTTTATTGTTCTTAATTTCATAACACAATTTATGTAATTTAAAATATATTATTATTGTATAATATGACATGTTTTGAATTTGAATGTATTTTCTAGCAATATTATCTAGATTAAAGCGTTATGTGTACTAATATATCATGTTAATATACTTTTATATTGTTTATTAATATATCTTAATATATTATTTTCTATATAAAAATACTAGTAAATTATTATTTTCTGATAATATTATATTTGGAAGTATTTTATTAATATATTAGTGTTTATATATAAATAAAAATAATCAAGTTTTGTTCCATTTTAGTTTTTATATCTTTCATGAAAAGTATTTTTCAGTTTTTTAAACCATAAAATACTTTTTTTCATCTAAAACTTATATTTTTGTTTAGTTGAAAAGTGAATTTTATTGATGAATTTTACACAATATAGATAAACATAAAAAAATTCAGGGAATTGCTTTGCATTTAAAAAAAAAAAAAAAAAAAACCCTTCTCGACAAAGAAACAAAGCCTATGTTGTATGAAACTCTCATTGTCACGCAAACTCGTCTTTGAAATCATTATCCATTCCAACACTTCGCAGCCATATTGAATTTCTTTAGAAATCTTAGGATTGGAATCGATAAAAATTAAAATTATGTGGCTTGAATTGAAGAAGATATTGAATCTATTAACTATTAATCTATAACGCACGGGAAATCCACAAGCAAAATTTATGCATTTTGTCATTATTGAACCAAATTATAGATCAATTTATTAGGAAATAATGTGATTGAAAGACGAGGAAAAGTAAAAAACATGAAAGAAATGAGTAGTTTTAACAAAGTTTAGCAAAAATACTTATTGTAGTCCTTATACTCAAATTATAAATATTAGGTTCCTTTAGTTTCTAAAATTTAAATGTAAAATCAATTTTTATCTCAAGTTTTATTTTTCTTAATTTTTTTTACCCTTGGTTCTAGAGAAGTAAGAGAAAATTGTTGAAATTTGGTGCTAAAGAGAGAAGATTTTTGTTGGGATCGATTCCAGCCACAAAAAAAATCAATATTAGTGTTTTATTGTTCAATTTGATGAGAAGAATTCATATTAGGTGTTTTTTTTAACTTGCAGCTACCTAAAAATAGACATGAACTTGGTAAGATTTTTTGTTTCAGTTTTTTAGAGATGTTTTTTTGTTTGTTTTTTTAGGTTATGAATAAGTTTATAAAGTTGCATAAGATATTTTGGGTAAAACAATGGGTTGAAAAATCAGTTTTGGGTTGAAAAAACTTATGTCCTATTTTTCCAACCATTGTGATGTCAAAAAACTACGCAGTATTAGATGACATGTTGTCTTACTTATTTTTTTTCTAGACAATTTAGGTTGGATGATCGTCCACTCCATCAAAAAAAAATTAAGAGTACGAGCCCATGCACAGGCCTAGCATGCCAAGCTCAACAACGCCTAGTATTTCCCTGTTTTTTTAATGTATTTTTTAATTAAAGCCTTTTTATATGTACATTTTCAAAATAATTTTAAAATTTATATGTAAATTAATACCTCTTCTTTCTTTTATCTTGGTTATCTAAAATCTTTTAAATAGCGTTTATTTTTAGTTATTTTGTATTAGTTTTTTGAGAGATTATTTTAATTCACCTATAATCTTTTAATGTTTTATATAAATAAAATTTATTTTAAAAAATTAATAATATTTATTTTTAGATAATATTTTTAATATGTGTAACACTGTATAATATTTTTTTTGCTTTTTATTTCATTTAATTAATTTCATGTGTGTCTATTTTATTATCATTCAATTAAATAAAAAATAAATTTTTGAGAATAAAATCGTTAAACACAACCGTCTCAAAGATCCGAGTTGTGAGACCGAATATTTTGATCTATATCCGACTTTCAACTTTTAAATTTTTATCTTTATTTATTATTAATGATTATTTATTTATTTATTAACACACATAGTTCTCAATTTAAAAATTATCATAAGCTTTTTGATTTTGATTTTCATATATAAAAACATGTTGAAAAATCTTGTTTATTTATTTATATATATATATATATATAAAATCAATCCACAATAAAAACAAACACATGTTAAATACCTACTAATTATTTATGCAATTGTTTTCTGGGCATCGGTCCAGAATTCGAAACCGCTAGAAAGGTGATGAATGCAAGTTAAGCGGATGAATGCTTATTAACTCCAAAATCTACGTTAATGTTGTGTTAATTAAGTATATGTTCCATGCAAATCATGTTGTGATTAACTATCGTTAATATCATCAAATTAGTGGTGCCAAATTTATTAAACGACACCGCACGCATCCCAATATTGAACCTGTTTGGAAACGTGTACATATTTTTTTAGAAAAATTAATTTTAAAAGAAATGAATGATCTGAAGGTCAAATGCAAGTTGCCTCTTGCCTGACTAATGTGCTGCTGGATGGTCAAAACCTCAGAGGGCTTTCTGTCCTTGCAGAGATTCTATCTCCATCGTTGCGCTGTAATAATGATGTAGCAAATAATTATGCAAGGAGAATATATTCCATTATGGACAACTGGATAGGTGGAAGACAGATGTAGAGAGAGAAACTAAATTTATAATGGATGAGGCGCCTCCATAAGTGACCTGAAATGATTTTTCCATTCATGATATATGAATATTCTCTTCATCATAGATTTGAAGCCTGGTAGGCTAATATGGAATCCAGCTGATCCGGGATATCAGGTGAAATATAATATATATATATAAGTATATATATATATATATATATATATATATATATATAAGTTTGATATGATCCAGTAAGTTTATCTGATAAAACCCAATTGTAATCTATTAATTTTTTTTATTAAAATAATATTATTTTAATTAAAAAAATAATTGATTCGAGCAATCCGGTAACCCGGTTAAAATCTAGAATTCAGGTTTTAGACCGAGCTAACCATTAAACCGGATATAAAAACTATGGTCTCATTCTTTTCTATGGGCTATAAATGGAAAATGAAAACATTTGTTTTGAAGTATAGCCAGAGGAGTGTAGACTTTAAAATCTGAACAATGATTAATTATGGGCTCTAAATGGAAACTGAAAACATTTGTTTTGGAGTATAGCCAGAGGAGTGTAGACTTTAAAATCTGATAAATGATTAATTATTTATTGAATATTTTTCAACGAATTCCTTATAATTAATATCATACAATATCGGTAGGTCCATCCCCTTGAGGAGAGAAACAGACTATGCTGCCAAAGCAGTGAGTGAGAATAATAAAAGCCTATGCTCAAGTAGTCAGAGTCTAAATTTATAAATTTATTTTTTAAAAATTATTAGTTTAAATCTTATAAATCTCAAAATCACTAGAAATTTATATAATTATTAACTTCAGAACCCGTAAAATTAACCAAGATATACAAGCGGGCTTAGATAACACATTAACTCTTTTTTTTTTTTTTTTTTAAAGAGTCGAGATCATGTTCCTCGAACTTCTTTGATGTGAAATTGTATCTTTCTCTATATCGAATAACAAAGGCGCCGCTCCCGCGGACCTTGCAGGTGATGGGATTGTTCCTCATCACGCGCTACTGGGTAATATACTGGGGTTTTCAGAGACTCCTATAAAGGAAAAATATTATACTTATTTTTATATAAAAAAAAAAAACTCCTTGGATGCGTTCAAATTCTTTACTGCTCAACCAGAGTTGCATAACGAGGATCCGTTTTCAGCTTAGTATCACTCAAAGATATGGCAGGGGGGGGAGCTTGCTTTCAAATGGAAATAGGTTAATCATCATTCTAACATAATTAGCACAACCACCCATGGCATCACTGGCTCCTATCATTAGCGGACCGTTTGAAGAAAGAAAGATGGCTGTTGCAACAGAGAAGAAAATCACCCCTAATTTACCAAGTGCATCAATGTATTTCCTTTCACATTTTTATTCTGAGAACATTAAAAATTAAAAAAAAAATATTACAAATCTAACAGCATGATTAACTTTATCTATCATCTGATGCAAACTTCGACTCCCATGTTGGCACTGCAAAATCTATAAATTGACACCTAGCAAACAGGACTGTGTTGTCAAACATTTTAACACCTACTTGAGGTTGCACATTGCATAATATTTCCTTTGGAATATAAGAATTTCCTATTAGGAAATCAATCTTCCCAAACATGCAAATCATTATCTGTGCTAACCATAACAAATTAACAATGACGATATGACATACCAGGATGGATGAGTGTGCATTTGTTGGAAAAACAGTACCAGGATCCCAAACTCAAGCTCTCTGAAGAGATTTCATCCAATTGGAAGACTTCAACTGGATTATCCTTTTCAAGTCTCCAGAAAGATAAGGTCCAATTAACAACAGTGTATCCTCCCATAGGGCAGAGCAATGATACACTGATTAGTAAGTGCATCCTTCAATGACTGGAACTGGTTTCTGCAAAATATTTACCAGCAAAGGGAGCATTATTTACTCGGCTCAGATGGATTCCAGTTTATTGTCTCCCATATCAGTTGTCGTGAAATGAGGTTTAGAGGGGAAGACGAAGACAGTAGATGCAGCGATTGCGGGTTGAAATGTAGCTGAATATCTTGCTGAGGTCACTGTAACTCGAGGCAATTGTTGTGAACCTGAAGCCAATGGCACAAGCTTGTAGCTAAGGGTGTGCTCAGATTTTGGAAGAACAAAAACTGTGTCACTGTGAGACCCAGATAACACAAAACTCTGTGCATCTGCCAGTGAGAACTTGACCTCTTGAAGCAACCGTGTTTGATTCCGAATTTTAATCAAGTACATAATGGGATCTCCAAGAACAGCATAAGGAGGACATTCCAGACTCAATACCAATGGGGGCGACTCTACTTTTATGTTGGGAAGTTTATGTTTGGTCAAAACCCAATCTTTTTTTGCATCAGAAGTGGACAGATCTTCCTTTTCAGAATTCCTCCTCCATCTTAGAGACACTGACCCCAAATCAAGACTTGTAGATTCCACTTCAGGAATGACAGTGAAAACCTTTTTGAACTCTTCTCCAGGAACTAGATGGGCAGGACTTAAAAGATCCATGCCACTATGTTGCAAGGTACACGGCCTCTCAACACCATCATCCACTTCAATAGACATTGACTGTAATAGCAAAGGAACCTCACTGCTGTTCTTGGCACCAATGACTAGTACACTAGTTTCATTAAGAGGAAGTGACGCCAACTGATCTGATCCAGGGACAGACTTGATTCTTGAGAGCAACAGTGGATCCTGGCGGAATGGCAGCATAAACTGATGGCTAAACACAACAGCAGTCTTTCCTTCAATTTGCAAGCTCTTGTGGACATGGATTCTTTGTGAAGTTGATTCATTGCTATCTGGAAAATAGCCTAATGATACAAAGAGCATAACCGGTTTGGGTCGATGCCATTTAATTTCTAGCTTGCAGGACCATGATTCTCCATCTTTTAAGACCGGAACAGAAACCAAACCAAAAGACTGCTGAATTTTCTTAATTTTGTCAGGACCCACTAGAGATTCATCTTCTCCTTCTCGCCCAGAAACTCCAAGAAGTTCAACATGATGGCTGTCCATAGAGAATGGTTCCTCTTCCCTGGGACTAAACAGCCCACCTCCTTTTACATCTACCAGATTGACTTTCAACTCACCAGAGAATATGGCATGATCCTTGGAGACCACAGTGACAGGAATTTTGAAGCATTCCCCAACTAATGCTGGCCCAGTAACTCCTAAAATAAGATCCACTTGTGGTTCTGGTTCTTCAACCTGGGCAGCCTTCTGACCAGAAAATGCAAGAGCAGGATCCTTCGTTGGAAAAGTTGCAGCACGGTCTTCAAACTTCCAAAGAGGTAGATCCTCCATCGAAGCAGGACTTTCAGCACCACAACATATTGTGAAGTGGGGTCTCATTTTTGCAATGACATATATGCACTCTAGCTTCCCACTTTGTTCTGCATTAAACCAAACGTGGACATTATTAGTATACGATCTCACCAATCATACTGCAAGGAGATTGTTAGACAGGAAGATAACATGATAAGAAGCTCCAAATATTCAAATCTTCAACAGGATCCATCATCTTTGTCAATTAGGGCAAGGTAGTGCCAATTCGACCCAGTCAAATTGCTAAATGAACTGTATAGGGATTTGAGATTCATAGGAAAAGGAGCACACAGTAGCACCAACATGTACGGACTATGGACATATTTTATAAGGTAATTTATATTCAAAATCAACAATGAATTCATGACAAGTATTAAGTAAGTCCCCCTCTATCTCTCTCACATAAAACCATGCACAAAGATTAGGCTAAAATTCAAAATGGGAGGAGAGGGACACACCACCAGATTATGGAGGCATAATCAATATACAGCAATGCCCAGATCAAGAGCATGAAATGCATCACCCCTACGTACTACTCATTATAGGAAATGAAGTAGGAGTTGGGGGGTACAGAAGAGAGAGGGAAGTGGAAGAGAAGAAAAAAGCAGGGTGATAGAAAAACGAGAATATCATTGAAGAGAGAAACAAACTTTAATCTCAATCTCAATGCTTAAATTACAACTGTAAAAATCAGGGTGATAGCTGCTCTTATTTAGGGACCCTAATAGATAAAGGGAATCCTAACTAGGAAATGGAATAGAAGCCTGATTGATACATACTTCAAACACTAGATAGGAAACAAAACAAATTTCAAAATCTCAAATAACAATTAAAAATCCAATGCAAATCATCAAATGGTCAACTAATAAACCCCAGAAGTCTGGATTTGTTCTCCTTCACCACCTGGTTCAAACTTCCCAAGTGAAACTATTTCTTATTTGTGTGAGATATGACTTGTGTAAACTTTGATGAGAATGTAACTTTCATAAAATAAATCAACTGACCTGGTTTGACGTCATACGTTAACCTCAGCCATTTGTTTGTAACAAGTGCCAAAGAAGGAGCACTTTCAATTCGCCAACCTTGTTGGCCACTGGATACTGCAGCTGATGGGCTTTCAGAATTTGTGATGACAAAGTTACACTCTGATTGATTAAACTGTACTTCTAATTTATCTATGTCAACAGGTAGAGGTAATTGTGATAGAAGTGACACTGTAATCGAGGTGGATGCTCCTGGCTTAATAACTGGTTCGTGAAAAGCAACTGAAGCAAGAAGTACCAATCTAAGGGGACTAACGAGATCAATTTCAAGATGCAGTGGAATTTCTCCATTCACTTTGAGATCACTATTGCCTTCAACTGATTGTAACCCGGTTTCTCCGCTAACAAGCTCAAAAACCTCCTTGTGTATAATTTCTCTCTGCGCAAGACTTGCAGGACCAGCAGGACCACATTCTTTATACCTGAGAGACTGGATCCCAGAATCAGATGATACAGGCAATGCAGCCAATTCAAGAGAATACTCAACGAACTCTTTCACTCTACCAGATTTCCTTGAGCACTCTCGCAAATAACCCAAGACTTCCCACAACAAAGTGACCCAACCCTCTTGTCTGTATAGAGATGCAACAGCATCAAGTAATTGTTTTGCGTTACTTAAATCACCTACCCCAAAGTATTCCTTTGCCATGTGGAACCCACATAAGTGGGCCATCCTCTGGGCTTTGAGATTAGAGAATGTTTCATAAGCTTTTTTAAGAAGAGCAATAATTTCAAAGGAATCTTGAAATCTTTTTCCTTCTGCAATAGCATAATGAGTGTACTCTTCATCAGTAAGGCTGCAGATTGAATAAACAGCACAAATAATTAGTAGAGGTGGAATACGCAAAGCAAACATTTTGAATACTAATCATTTTGAATACTAATCAGTCAAACTTACGATTGCATGATTAAGGCATCCCCTTGCTCAAGTAACCGAGCAAACTGACCGACATAAATAGAAGGTGCTACAGATTCAGCATTACTATCAATTTCATCAGGAGTTTCAGACATTGTTATTGAAAGTTCCAAAGTAGCTCTCTTCTCCTTCAAGTAGTGTGCAGCTAACTGTTTTGAGATCAAATGTTGTGTTCAACACAGTAAAAAGTAGAGCATGATTAAAAAGTACAAGTTTCTAGATGGTAAACAAACATGTAAGAAATTAAATAAATAAAGCAAGAATGAGATTAAGTTGGCTCATACATTTAATTTGCAAGTTATGCAACTAGAACCTTCAAAATGAAGATGCAATCTGAGAAGTTAAGATATAATAAAACCAACACTGCTTGCCCAGAGATTGGACTGACTAAAAATCCATTCAAGTGTAGTACCTTTTCAATGTGAGGTGCATTTGTAGATAAAAGTATTGACAAGATATATAAAAAAACATCATTGTCCACGTCCTTGGAAAATGATAATACAATACACTGACAGTGTAGTCATGGTTATTAGATTGTTATGGTGACAACTATGGGTTAAAGTATAACTTCAGACTGAAATAAAGAAAATAAGTTAATATGCATGGCAAATCCATGAACCATCAGCTTAAATTTGAGATTTAAGATCATATCAAAACATGACATCAACACTATCATATATGGTCACACAAGAAACTCCACTATGTTTACCTCCCAAGTGGCATCAAAGCTCATAGTTTGAATGAATGCATGCCATGATGGCACAAACACTACCCTGGTTACTAAGTTTTGCATGGTGGAATGATTAAGAATGAATGGCGATTCCCATGGTTTCTCCTCCCTTGGTCGAGTAGCCTCTTGGTGATCCTCAAAGCAACAAATCATTATCGAAGGATTTTGCTCAAGTTGGGTAGTCCCCGATGTGAATGGCACTAATTCTTGAGGGGGGTCTTTATTAGCAACAGGTATGAGTAAGGATTCTACATTAACTAAATGTCAAGAAAGTTAAGACATAAATGGATCCATGACACCTTTGCCTTGTATGCTCAAGGTAGTGAACGAAAAAATCATTGAGATTCTCCTACATTTTCTCATGAGAAAATTTCCAGTGCTCACCTCTCCATAAAACTACATGCAGGACAAGCACAAAACATGAAAAGAAAAGTACCCCCTCTTCAAAAAAGAGAAAAAAAAAAAGAAAAAGAGAGAACAAAAAGGAAAGGAAAACAAAATAAAAAAATGTCTGATTAATTAACAATTCAGCATTGGTCAAATCTTGGACTGCAATAACCAGTCCCCTTAGGATTTCAAAATGAGTATGCCAATAAGATGCTAAAACTTTTGTTGAAAATCATTTCTCGTTTTTCCTTTTGCTGCTCCTTTTTAATTAAAAGACAGGGTGAAAACATTCATATATCAATTGTAATATGGGGAAACAACAGTTGCTCCCAAACACAATAAGAAGTTAAAATACCAGGAAGTTATAGAAAGTCACTCACCTGATAATAATAAGCTGGTAGAAATTCCCACTCGGTCAAAGCCAGGTCTGCAGTGCCTAAAGTTGTATTTGAATTGCTATGAATAGTTTTTGAGCTTGTCTCTAGCAATTCAGCAAATACCAGAAATTGTCTGCTCATCCATTCCCAGTGAAGAAAGGCAACATCCGTGGGTCCTACAAGCCTCCTGTATGAAACATTATGCTGGCGGAACCATGTAATTGCTTCTACCACCTTTCCACCATGCAATAACAGGGTTGCTATTTTAAAATGCAATTGCTCTGCAACAGTTTTTATCTGAACAAGGCGTTGAATCAATGGCAACTTCTTTGCTGTCCCAACCATCTGATGACAAACTTATTAGTCCAAGTAAAGGAATAGTATCTATGAAAACATTCTGTAGCATGAACATGGATAAACGAAAAAAAGACAAGTTTGGAATTGTATGGGTACATGAATATACCTCCCGCAATATTTGATATGCATCCTCATAAAACCTCAAAGCTTCAACCCAATCTCTCCGGAACTCTGCATATACAGCAACCTAGCAAGACAACAAAGTGAGCAATTTAAACTGACTTGCACATTGACTAATTTTTAAAATGACAGACCTTGCATATTGTCTTTTGTGGAAGTACTAGATTACATACATTATCTATGCTTACACAAATTCATAAGAACAAGCAACAAAACACTGCAAGCTCATTCCAAGTTAGCAGTGAATCAAAGGTTTGTGTTACATTTACTGTTAAACATAGAGGGTTCACTAGCATGACACAATTAAAGTCACAATATAACCATCCAGGCTTCACCAGCACAATTCAATAATCACATAACAAGTTTTAATCTCTTGATCAAACAAAAATGAAAACCCTTACTTTAAAGCAATAGCGAACATTCAACTCATGAGAATTGAAACTCTTCTTTTCAACACGAGTTTTAATCTTCCGCCCTTCATCTTTATAATACACATTCGCTAATTCCGCAAACGTGCCTCGCAGCCTGAAAAATCCGCACTCCACATTCACATTGACCATAAAAACACATAAATCACAAACAACAAGACAACAAAACATGCCTGTCAAGTGATTGTTTCAGTAGCAAATCATCACTGGCATTGAAAATAACAAGATATTTCGCATCAATTTCCGCACGCTTGCGTAACGCAATCATTCGATCCTCACTGATCTCATCTGCATCATGATCGGAAACAATCTAAAAATTACCAAAATCATCAACTTTACCATCTCAATTAATTAGAACATTACAGCATAAAGAAAACTACCATTCGAAGAAGATTGCACAACAACAACAATCAATTTAATATTCTTCGGCCGAGTCGCATTTCTGCTCACCAACAACACAACAAAAATAATTAGCAAGACGGAGCGAAATTAATAGAAAAGAAAAGAAAAACTACATATTAAGATATTATTTACTTGATATTTTCAATGTCAGTACAAACTTGAAGCCATTGAGCAGGATCGCCAGAAACATGACCGGAGCTAAAAAGAGCAGCGACGACAGACGGAACTCGAGTTCGATGTTTAAGTAGCCAATCTCTCTTTAAAATTCCTCCATTATTAGCTGGATCAGATTTGGTCGGCTTGGAGAGGAGGAGAGTGATTTTGGAGAAATCGGGTAAGGCTAAAGTGTTTATCGGCGGTTGTTCAGCGTTGAGAAAAGAGGAGATTAGCGAGTGGTGATCCGTGCAGCCTACTAGTGAAACCAGTGCTACCGGTGGCGTGCGTAATTCTTCTGGATATTCTTCCATTGCTGTTGAAATGAATTGATTTGGATTTGGATTTGTGTCTGTGTCAAATTCTTCAGGCTGTTTTCGGCCGGTGACGATTTGAAGGGAAGGAATGGACATTTCTTTTTTTCTCCTTTCACATCTTTAGTGGGCTGGATCGGGCTGGACCATGTGATCCACCAGAAGCGGATCTGTTGACTGTATCCAGCATTCCGGCCCACTAACTTCTGGTTTTCCCTCTCTCTCTTTTCCCCGATATATTTTGCCCACATTTTATTTTTTGTGTTATATATATATATATAAAGAAGAGAGCGTTAGGAAAATCCTATTGACTGTAGCTTTCTCCCTGCCTCAGGGAAAAGCATGATCTCTGTCGCCCAGCAATCTCACAGTTATTGGTCTGTGAAGATACATTGCCAGTTGCTCCATTTTATTTGACTAAGCTAAACATAAATTTATGCTTGAGAGGTGATTGTCCGTGTACTAACAAGAGAGAGATTCTAAAAAAAAAGGAGTGATTCTAAAAAAAAAGGAGTGATGAATCTGATGATGGCCTTCTAAACTGCTTGAATCTCACAAGTGAACAGAAAATCTCACCTGAGTGAGACATGAGAAGTTTGATTTCGAACTCCGATTCAACTAGGAAAAGCATACCATGCCACTGTGCCTTGAATTATCCACATCTCAAGTTGACATTGATTGATAGAATTTTTTGCTACGTATGAACTACTATTAGTGAGGAACATGGACTAAAAGCATAGCTAATATTTGCCCACTCTAGACCAGTCTCAGGTTCTTCAGTTAAAACAGATAGCACGCCTCCTGCATACTTCACGTAGCCAGAAATGATATGTTTGAAACAGATACAAAGACTGAGAGTACTTGGATTTTGGCAATCAAGCATGGACGAGCAGGTTTGAGAAAGTTAGTTCAGTTCAGGATAGGGGCAATGGGAGGGAGCATAGCTGCTGGGACCTTGGAGTACCTTTCCCATAATTCAAAGCAATTTACTTTCTGAAACAACTTTAAACACGGACAGCACATAATTAACAACCTTTCATTATATCATAATGTCACAAGCACAAACTTCAATCTTCATCCATTAACAAGTTGCAGGGTCTAACAGAAACGCTTCACAGTATATACGGTTCATATGATTCCAATACTAAATCAGCTATACTGCTGGTGGTCTCATGAAACTAAAAGGCAGACAAAACACATCCAATACGCCAACCATGCCTCGATGCTGATTCAGGCGCAAAATGCACATCCCCATCCATCCCTCAGCGTGCCTCATATTGCACAACTGCAAGAAGAGAATTTACATGTCAGACACATACCTAAGCACCAATTCCTTAAAATCATTATGTGCAGGGGTTGTGGATTGCAGTTCCAGATACAAATAGTCAGAATTATTGGTGGCAAAACCACACAGGATAAAAGGAAGAATATGATAGATAGGTAGTTAACAGCCACACGTCAAAATCATCAAGAAACAACACAAGTCCTAGGTAGACCAAAGTGATATATCCTAGCTACTAAGTGCATAGACTGGCATTGCATTACATGAATTTAGGAAAAAATTCTGAAGTAGGGTTTCCAATGCTTTTTCGACCAATGCAGCATACATTGATGAATCATTTACATATAGAGACATAAATGCTTAGCCAGTCAACCAAATAATTGTGCCTTGCACACACTTTTTGAAGTCACCACCTTTGCTCTTCATTTGCATCAATTACACATATTGATTTTGAACTCCGAACATTGATTCTAAATACAACACACAAGCATAGTCTTTAAAGTTCTACCATGATGAAAAATCTAAAACAATATAACTTGATGTGTACATCATGCACAACAACCACTGAAAAAGAAAACAAAAACTGAGCTGCTTCACATGAATTGTGTGAAACACTACCGACCACCACCATGATTGAAGTTAGCAACTATTTAGGAAGCAGAGACAACCAAACAGCAATGTGACCACATCAACGAACCAAAGCTCCTTAATTTCTACGCTAAAATGTACATTCATGACACCACCAAAATGCAACATCTACAAACCACCACCCTTACCAAAACCCGCAAATTAAACACAACTAACTATTTCATCGGAAAAAAACATTGCAAATTCTTAACCAACAGAAACCCGTCAAAAAACCAAACAAAACAGTGATAGTGTTCAATCCCCCACCCAAAACAAAGAAATATTACAATAACCACCTCAAAAACTTAATCTAACTAACACAAGCCCACATAAAAAACATGAGGGAAACAACAAAATCAATCAAATAAATAAAATAAAAACGTACTTCGACGAGTACGCTTCTTGTAAAGAATACGGTAACCGCACTCTCTGCACTGAATAACATCTCCTGGCTTTAAAGTATTCTCCATTCCACAATCTACAAAAATTAAGAGATATATAGATCAAACATGATCAAAAGCAAAATTTAAAAGAAACCCACGATTCTATTTCATTTTCTGTGACAGAACGTGAAATTCTTGCCTCCACAGATGTAGCTGACAGGTTCTGGTTGAGGATCCATAGCTCAGCAGAGAGGGTTTTAGGGTTTCTCTTTTTTTTGTTTGACAATTTAACGACCTGGCGTGCGCGTTTGAGTTTTATTTCATATTGCCCATAAGTTAGTGTATTTGTGGGGAAGGTTCTAGACTTGGGCCTGTACTGGATCACAGTTACTAGACTTTGTCTAAATAGTTAATTTGGAATTCGGCTGATCCGGCCTGAATCCCGAGCTAGATTTCAAAAAATTAGTCAACTCAAAGTTTAAAGTTGACTTAATCAGCTGGACGGATCAAAACATATAACCGGTCAAAACTTAATTTAGCTTTTTTTAAATAAAAAAAATAACATCATTTTTATTGATCTATATTAACTCACTCAACCTATATTTTATATCAAATCATGAACAAAATCTGATGCAATAACTTCAAGATTTATTACTTTGTACTGTTTAGAATTTAAAAATTATTAAAAAAATAAAAATTAATTTGTTCTTTGAAAAGCAAGTCATGAAGTTTCACCATGCTCCAAAGTAATTATAATCACAAAAAACTCTAAAATGTATCATGTTTTTATTATAGCAATTCATGATGAATTTTTTTTACAGTTTAGTCCTCAAGCTTTATTTCCTCAAATCTTTTCTAAAAACAAAAAAGGATGCAAATTATATTTTAACCATACAGGATAAGCTAAATCAGTTTTATAAATATAATATGAGAGGACGGTTCCTTAGACCTGGCAATCAATCCATTATAGAAATAAAATGGGTTTTTAAAAATAAAATTGATGAGCATAGAACCATGGTTAGAAACAAAGTTGCACTGGTTGCCAAAAATTATAATCAAGAAGAAGGCATTGACTATGAAAAAACCATGACCAATTTAAGTTAAAGAAGGGACAAAATTGAAAATGAGGGGACCATAGTATAAAACAAAGGCAAAAAAAATAGCAGTTTAAAAAATAAGGAAAAAATTTATTTTGGTCCTCCTACATTTTAAATTATAACTTCTTTGGTTTCTTGATATTTTAAAAATTCAATTATGGTACAAAACTTTATTTTTCTTACTTTTCAATCCATTATTTGAAAAATTAAAGAGAAAGTCACCAAATATCGGTGGTAGAGAGAAAAAGTATTGGTTGACATTGATATAACCCATAAAAAAAATTATTTTTGACGTCAATGAATTACATTCAATGAGTAGAGTCAAATAGGTGTTATTTGACCCTCCCATTACCCAGGATTGTAGATCTTAGCTTGAAAAGATTTTTGGTTTTAGTTTGATTTTAGATCAATTTTAAGTTATTTTGAGTCATATATGAGTTTATCAAAGTATATAAAGTGTTTGAGTCAATATTTTTAAAAAATGATTGAGAAAAAAATGTTTAGGTAAAAAAGTCATCACTCTTGATTTTCAAGTCATCACAATGACTAAAATCCAGGGAGAAGTAAATAATGCGTTGTCTATCTCACTAGGTGAATTGTTATCAATTTTTTTTTATCTCTAAAGAATGTAAGGATTGAATACAGGTCAGCTACCCCTTAAAAAAAAAGAAGAGAGAAGTCAAGCCAAGCATGCTAAACCACCCAAACAAGGCCTGCGCGCATGAGTATTTTTTTGTCCATTGGTTTTTTTTATTATTTTTTATTAATTTTATTATTTAATGTTGAGTTTTTATTGATTTTATTGAGTTCTTTTTTGGATTTTAACACATTTTAAATAAATTTTTATGATATTTTTTAATGTAATATGATTTAATTTTTACTTAGTTCATATATAAGACTTTATCGTTTTAATGATATTAGGAGGTATTCTTTCCATGTACTCTATTTAAAACTTATTCTTTAATTTTATCTTATTATTTTATGAAACATGTCTTTTTTTTATTATTTTATTAAACAAAATATTATTTTTAAGAAATAAAGGTATTAAATATAATTAGGTACAAGTTCCGCGATATTAAATTTCTTAATTTATATTTTATTTATTTAATTAATTAAATATACATGGATAAACTTTTGAGTTTATTATTATAATCTTTTTTTATATAAAAGAAATAGTTAAAAGAGTGCATATTTATTTTTCTTTATGTTGAAAAAAAAAAACCGACGCTAGCAAGTTGATGGCCTACACACGTCGAAATATCTTGTTTTGCAAAGGTAGTCGTGTAGATGGCCAACTCCTCATCTGTCTTGTTCCCAGCAGAGTTTCGTGAAGTTTTTGTTTTCTCAGCCACAAAACAAGAGAAGTTCACATTAGTTGTCCAGGAAAAAATCAAACAAACAAAACCATCGTTTCAATGACACTCGACATACATACAGTGATATAGAGCACTGAATATTACTCGCACATATGTATGTCCAGGTCTCTTTTCTCTCCTTAATTTATTCTCCTGTAACAGCTGCACATCCTTTCGTTTCCCTGGCAACATGGGTTTTTCTCAGAACTTGTTTCTGAGCATCACAACTTCAGTGGTCCTTGTTGGTGTTGCTACAGCTTGCTCTGATGGACAATGCAAGGTTTGTGTCTTCTCTTTTACTTGCACGTCATCAAGAACCATTTTAAGCTCTGATTGTTTTTTTTTTTGTTGCTAATCCATCTCTGTAAAATTCAATATTCAGATACTCGATGAATGTTCATCGAACCAAGATTGTGGAGCTGGACTCTATTGTTTCTCTTGTCCAGCAGGATTTTCAGGTTCTAGATGTGTAAGATCAACCATCACAAACCAATTCAAGCTTCTGGTACTTCCCTATTTCTCTTTTTGCTCAATAATTATGAGGGTCATGAGTTAGGGCAACATTTAGTTCGCACACGCTTGATTGATTCATCTTGAGTGGTTTTTTTTTGCAATTTGTCTTTACACGATGAACACAAGACAGACTTTTGGTTTAGGTCTGTTGCATGATGATACCATGAAGATGGGGAGGGTGAGTGTTACAAATCAAAACAGGAAAAGTAATAGATATAGGCCATACATTTTCTTCATCAAGTGAGAATTGGAATGGATATTGATGGGAATGTTCTATATCAACCAAGGATTTCTTTCCGGACAATTTCCAGGAAGGTCATCAGCCACAACCACCAGGAATTCACTCTGCACCACGCAAATTGGACGAATATTAGGGTGGCTAGTGTACTGTTGTTTTTGAAATGGAGGGCCTGCCTTGGCCATGGCCCATTTAATAATAGACTGAGACCTGCCTAAATAAAAAGGGGCCCTCCTTAAGATGGAGGAGTACCGACTGAATTTCAGTGACTGTTGATACCGAGTTGCAGAGTAGTGGAACTCTTGTTGTGGCTCAGGAAACTGGTAGATTCAGACTTATAAACAAGCTGGGAATTCCGAGTGGAAAGCTGCAGAATTGGATATTGCATCATAAATTGAATCTTCTGTTCGTAATATCATTTTCAACTTGAATCATTGTTATGTTTATAGGGTGCACCTCGTAAATAAATGTAGTCTAAGGAAGTGTTTATGGTTACAGTTTAAAAATGAAAATCAAGATCTCAAGAAAGAATTTGGAGTAAAACTGAGCTGACGTAAACGATTTCCTATCTCACAACCATTACACAAATTAAGTAACTTTTCTTCTTTCTCTTCTTAATAGAACAATTCCCTGCCGTTCAACAAATATGCATTTCTGACGACCCACAATGCATTTGCTATTGATGGATACCCATCCCACACCGGAATCCCTCGAATCACAGTCACCAATCAAGAAGACAGCATCACAGAGCAGCTAAATGTAAATGTTTTTTCCTCCTTACACATTTCCCTTGTTTCCTTACCATGTTAGAACTACTTTTTGTCAATTAACAAGTTCCATTAATAATTTGACTGCAGAATGGAGCTCGAGCCTTGATGCTTGATACCTATGATTTTCGTGGAGATGTATGGTTATGCCATTCATTTAAAGGAAAATGCTATGACTTTACTGCATTTGTATGTACATTGATTCCCTACTGAGTCATATGATTTTATTTTTCCTTCCATTTTTTATGATGTGTGAAATGTAAATGTTTGCCCCAGTAGGGTCCAGCTATTGACACTCTTAAGGAAATTGAAGCTTTCTTATCAGCAAATCCAACAGAGATTGTTACATTAATCTTAGAAGATTATGTTCAAGCCCCCAATGGACTGACCACGGTCTTCGCTGATGCTGGGCTAATGAAATATTGGTTTCCTGTGTCAAAAATGCCCAAAAATGGTCAAGATTGGCCACTAGTTAGTGACATGGTTCAGAACAACCAAAGACTACTTGTTTTCACTTCAATTCAATCCAAGGAAGCAAGTGAAGGCATTGCTTACCAATGGAATTACATGGTTGAAAATCAATGTAAGAAATTTTCTTTCAATTTCTTACTTGTAGAATTTGTGATACCATATGCATATGATGTTGGTTTAAACACATTTTTTTTGTGGCAGATGGGGATGATGGCATGAAAGCGGGAAGCTGCCCTAATAGAAAAGAATCACCACCTCTTGACGACAAGAGTAGATCATTGGTGTTGGTAAATTACTTTAGGTCTATTTCCATGAAGAAACTCTCTTGTGAAGATAACTCAGAAAATCTCATAAACATGCTTCGTACTTGTGATGGTGCTGCTGCCAGCAGATGGGCAAATTTTGTTGCTGTAAATTATTACAAGGTATACTTATCACATGCAAATTATCTAATAATTTCAAGTTCAATTAACATTCGAAACAGAATACAAGAGCTCAGAAGAAACATAATATTTTTTTTTTCTGGGTGCATGGGGCTGCAGAGGAGTGAAGGAGGAGGATCATTTCAAGCTGTGGACTTGCTAAATGGAAAGCTATTGTGCGGGTGTGATGATATCCATGCATGCGTGGTAAGTTCTAACGAGGATTGAGTTTACTAATTGCCATATCAAATTGAATTCAATGCTTGCATGCATTACTATTCCAAACCACATTTTTGTGTTTATTTTACAGTCTTGTGATTGCATGAACTTATTCTTCTTGTTTGGACTCATGTGGACAATAGGGCATGGTCAAATTAGTTCATCAAATCTCCTTCCCAAATCAAGTTTTCCATGATAATGTGATCCCAATTCTGGAAAATTTATCTGACCATATAACGTATCTTCTTCTACTTGCAGCCTGGATCCACTTCAGGAGCCTGCTCTCTCTAATAGCGATGACAACCATCCATAACCCAGTAGACTGGGAATTCGGGAGGTTTGTATTTTGTAATAAAATTGATCCAATATTACTTGAGAAAATGTTATACATTGTGTAGCTACAGTGCTGGAGCCAAAGAATATTACGTCAACCAAAGTGAAGAAACTTCCTCCAGGTCCAAGAAATTTACCCCCCCAGCCCCAAACTCAAGTGATTTGAGACGGGCTCACGAAGATGACAATTTAATCTAAAAGTCAATGATACTAATCCAACTTTATCTAAATGGATAGATTTTTTTAAGATAGCACTCGAGCGATGATGAATGTGATATAAATATAATCAAACTTATATAAAACTCGATTTAAATTTAATTTAAAATATATATTTATATTATACAAATATATAAATAGAACATTTATATATATATTTTTAATACATATGTGTTTCAATTTTATTTTTTGTTGTTTAATAAATAATAGTTGAATAATCGATATCTATCTATATAATAAATAATATTTATATATTTTTAATAAATATATATATATATTCTTAAATATATATATATATATATATAAATATAAAATTTATATATATTTTTAATATTATATGTGTTTCAATTCTATTTTTTGTTGTTTAATAAATAATAGATATTTGAATAATCGATATCTATCTATATAATAAATATATATATATATAATAAATATATTTAATGCTAAAATTTCTTTCTTAAAAAGACCCCCCCCCCCCAAAGCATATGGACCTCATTTATATATTTATTTATTATATATATATATATTATTTATTATACAGATAGATATCGATTATTCAACTATTATTTATAAACACAAAAAATTGAAACACATATGTATTAAAAATATATATAAATTTTCTATTTATATATTTAAAATATATATATATATATATATATATATATATATATAAATATAAAATACGGATAGCATTAACATTTCTACTTGCAAAGAGTCCATCCAGCTTCATAGCATATGGACCTCAATTCACAAATCTAGCAAGGATTTAAAGTACTTATTTAAATGTTAGTTGCGTGATGGAAATCAATTAACTTACTATAACTAAAAAGGCTGTGTTTTACCGTAGATTGAATTACTATGGGTTGTGAATGATTTTATCGTGAATTGCACTGTTTTGAATCACTGTAAACTGTAAATGATTTCATTGTGGATTGCATTCTTTGAGTTTACTTTCTGTTTGGCTTTTTTAAAACATGTGGAAGTGGACACAAACACGTTGCACTGTGGATGACACTGTAAGCATAAATTGTTTTTACTATGGACAGCACTATAGCACGTTGGGAATCGTTTCTCTGTTGTGTTTTTGGTCAAGAATTGCACCTGAGAACGTTGCTTTCTCTGCCAAAAGTTGTTGGGTCTAGATGCCAAGTCAGGCCTAAAACACTTTCAAAAACTGCCAATAGTGTTGTCAGACCCAAAACACTTCAAAAAAAAGTTTGATTAACCAAGTTAAGACTGGAAATGGGCGTCTGATCCAAGTTGCTTGGAAGTGGTAGGGGAGCAGACCCAAGTCCATTGGGTCTTACAGCCCTAATTGGCCCAAAACATTTGGGTCAGGCATCCTCGCCCAACTTTAATGGGTTAGGGTTGCAGTTAAACCAAAAACTCTTGGAGTTGACATTTAAGATAGGCCCAAAGCTCTTGGATATGGTGTTGCAACCAGACTCATTTAAACTTGGGTAAATTTAAAATTATTATTAATATTATTATTTATATTATAAATCTTTTTAATTTTAATATTATTAATATTAAAAATACTATTTTTTGTATTATAAATTTTCTTATTTTTAGTATAATTAATATTATTATTTGTATTATAAATTTCTTAGGTCTGGAAGGGCAGGCCAGAGCCAAGTTGTTTAGGAGTGGCAGGGGAGCAGACTCATGTCCCTTGGATCTTGCAACCCTACGTGGCCCAAGACATTTGAGTCGAGCGTCCTCACCTAACTCTAATTGGTTCGGGTTGTAGCCAAACTCAAGAGTCTTGGGTCTGACATTTAAGAGGGGTCCAAAGCTCTTGGGCGTGGTGATGCAGTCAAACTCACTTAAACTTGAATTAGTTTAATATTATTATTTGTATTATAATTTTTTTTATTTTTAGTATAATTAATATTATTATTTGTATTAAAAATATTATTATTTTTATTAATTTTAAAAATAATATTATTTGTATTGTAAATATTATTATTTTTATTATAATTAATATCATAATTAAGAAATTTTAAAAAATATATCATTAATTTTGAAAAACAACCATGGATTTCATTTGAAGGGTAAAATTATTATTATTATTATCATCATTAATGAATTTAAAGAAAAATATTATTACTATCGAAGAAAAACAATAAGTTTTATTTGAGGAGATTAAAAACTATAAAAATTTAGGTTAAACAAGATTAATATTATTATTAATAACATAAATATTATTAAGTTTGAAATAAATCTTATTACTATAAAAAATATAGATTTGATTTGAAGGTTATTATTATTATTATCAATTATCATTATTAATTTGGATTTGGCATGCCCTTCCAGACCTAAGAAACTTGGGGTTGGAAAGGTGCACCTAATCCAAGTTACTTTGGAGCGGCAAGGGCGCAGACCCAAGTTCTTTGGGTCTTACAGCCCCACCTGACCCAAGACACTTATGAAAAATATATTAAAATTTTATATGATTATAGGAAAATTTAATATATATATATATATATATATATATATTATGAAAAAAATAACTTATAGTTAAACCGGTGAGCGAATATCTTAGGCAGTTCACTTTTTAGTTCAATTTTAATAACTTTTTTTATTTTCATCATTTTTTTTATTATTTTTATTGCTAATATGACAATGAATAAGTCAGAACCACACGAATACACATGTAGATCCTATAATAGTTATATAATTGAATTTATCATTCTATAAAATAATTATTTAAATATATTATTTAAATTTAGAGTGTTTGAAAGGGTAATTTCTAAAATTCTTGAGGTGAGAGATGATTGTAGAATCCTATCAAATTTTATGAAGGATAGTATAAAATCCTCAACATTAACCTAAGAAGAAAGAGAAAAATTCTATAAAAGAATTATATTTTATTAAATACACCGAGTCAATATAAGAGTAGATTTTTTATCATAATTTTAAATCTCTTCTCAAGTTTAATTTAAAACAAGAATAATTTAGATTTTTAATTGAATCATACTAGATTAATTCTCTTTTATTTTTTTTAGTTGAAAGTCATATCGTGTGGGTAAACCTGTTAACGCTAGCAAGAGACAGATCAAGAAGATATTTTATTAAGCTGCAGCAGTGGCTATTAAATAGCCTTACACCGTGACAAAGAAAAATAACAAACTCATGATTTTACAGGATGCAATCATGGTTAATAAAGGGAAAGAAACGTGTTCCTCAAACCAAGGAGGAATTATTCAACATAACTAAAAATAGTCCTAAGACTCAGGAAACAATCTGGAATATTTCAACATTTTATCATCTTCCTTTAAACTGAGTTCTGTCAATTTATATTTGGAGATTCACACACACCCAGTAACCTTCGCATCTTCAAAAAGACATCAAGCTTCAATGGCTTTGTTAGAATATCAGCAACTTGTTCTGTTGTAGAGCACGTAATTAGTTCTAATGAACCATCCTTAACAAGTTCTCGAAGAAAATAAAACCTGATATCTATGTGCTTGCTACGGCCATGCATTACGGGATTCTTTGAAAGTTTGATTGCTGAAATATTGTCACAATATACCTTCATTGGAGTGTGTTGTGTCTGATTGAGACTCTTCAGAATTCTACTTATCCATACAACTTGGTATGCACTTGAAGCTGCTGCTATGAATTCAGCTTTGGTGGTGGATAAGGAAACAACTGGTTGTTTCTTCGACGACCAAGAAATAGCCCCTGAACTCATAAAAAAAACTTAACCCGAGGTGCTTCTTCTATCTTCTTGATCACCGGCATAATCGTTGTCCGTGTATCCAAAAAACTCTGCATTTCCTCCCTTTTTGTAGAATATCCCGAAGTTGGTCGTGCCTTTGATATACTTCAAGACCCGTTTGGCTGCTAACAAGTGACTTTCAGCAGGACTTTCCATATATCGACTAATCAAGCTGACAATAAACATCAAATCTGGACGTGTAGCAGTTAAATACATGAGGCTTCCCACTATTTGTTTATAGAGAGTACTGTCAACTTTAATGCCTTCTTCATCTTTTGTAAGTTTAAAACTAGGAACTGCTGGATTATGAACTGAATTGCACTGATCCATTTTAAATCTCTCCAGAATCTCTTGTGCATATTTACGTTGACTGATAAATATACCATCTGTTCTTTGTAATACTTCAATACCAAGAAAAAACCTCATTCTACCAAGATCAGTCATGTCAAATGCAGACATCATGGAATTCTTAAATTGTGCAAACAATATTTGATCGTTACCGGTAAAAATGAGATCATCAACGTAAAGACACACAATTAGAATTTTACCTCCACCAACAGTTTTAATGAACAAGGTGTGCTCGTATGGGCACTTTATGAACCCTTCTTTGATGAAATACGCTTCAATGTGACTATACTAGGCTCGGGGTGCCTATTTGAGTCTATATAAAGCCTTCTTGAGTCGATAGACCTTGGATTCATGTCCTTTCTGTTCATAACCTGGGGGCTGATCAACGAAGACTTCCTCATTAATTTCCCCATTCAAGAAGGCAGACTTGACGTCAAGTTGATAGATCACCCAACTGTTCTATGCAGCAAGCGCAATGACAATTCGGATGGTATCCAAACGGGCTACTGGTGCGAATACTTCAGCATAATCAATTCCATGTTGGTGACAGTAACCTTTGGCAACTAGCCTTGCCTTGTATTTGTCTACTTCCCCATTCTCATTGACTTTAGTTTTAAAAATCCACTTCACTCATATACTCTTCCCTCCTGATGGTAATGTCGTGAGCTCCCATGTGTCATTCCTCTCTATGGCTTGCATTTCTTGGTCTATAGCACTCCTCCATCTCTCAGACTTTGCTGCTTCTTCATAGGTCATAGGGTCACTGTCACCTAGCAGGGCCAAGAACATTGAATTTCCAGCTTCTTCATCGGAGAACCCTTGACCAGCAGAATAATCTTGCATCCAGACTGGTGGTTTCCTGATTCGTCCCTGATGCTCTAAAATGTTGCTATTTGGAGTATGTTGTTCCTCATCATCGACTCCATGCTACAATCCATTTAATGCAGACTCTTCCTCGTCAAACTCAGGCTCCTGTTCGCCTGAAATTGCTCCCAGTTCTGTAATTATTCCAGAATCACCTGAAATTGCTCCCAGTTCTGCATCTGCTCCAGAGTCAGCTTCAATTTCCCCATCATCTATATCTGCTGCTTCTTGTGTCTTCCACTCAAGATCAGTCAATAAATTATGTTTGTGATTGTCATCCCAACACCGTTGTTGATCTTCTTCAAACACAACATCACGACTAACAATTATTTTGTTAGATGTAGGATTAAACAGCCTATAAGCTTTAGATTCTTCACTTACCCCAAGCAGAATGCATTTTAAGCTTTTAGCATCCAGCTTCACTCTTCTATTGAGTACATGCACGTGGGAAACACAACCAAAAACTCGAAAATGATCCACTGAAGGTTTAATTCCACTCCATGCTTCCTCAGGTGTTTTGTTCTTTACGGCAAGAGTTGGGCATCGATTTAGCACATGCATAGACCAATTTGCAGCTTCGGCCCAAAAAGTTTTAGGAATTTGTTTTGCGAACAACATGCTTCGCACCATATTCATAATAGTGCGATTTTTCCTCTCCGCAACACCATTTTGTTGAGGAGTATAGGCAACTGTTAATTGTCCATGAATTTCACAAAAATTTATGAATTCTTGGGATGTAAATTCTCCCCCATGGTCTGTTCTAACAGCTAGAATGCATGTCCCAGTTTCCTTCTCTACTCTTACTTTATAACTTTTAAAGAAATCGAATGCCTTTGATTTTTCAGCCAAAAAATAAATCCAGATTTTTTTGCTAAAATCATCAATAAATGTAAGCAGATACCTCTTCTTACTATTGGAGCTTGGATTGATTGACCCGCATATGTCTGCGTGTACAAGTTGAAATGTGGTGGAAGCTCTCCAGCTGCTTTCACTGGGAAATGGATCACGATGCTGCCTTCCTTTTAAGCAATCTTTACATACAGTTTGAGAGCCTTTGAATTTGGGTAGTCCCTTCACCATTCCTTTTTGTTGACGAAGGCGAAGTCCATTCCAGTCGAGGTGCCCGTAACGACAATGCCAAAGATTTGCTTGATTTGTGGTGGATGATGAAAGGCATTTCTGTTCTTCTGATGAACACCGAGCATGGACACAAAACATCCTATTTTGTGTTATCCTACTTTGAATAATTAGACCTTTGGAAGCATGAAAGATTTTGCATTTTCCATGCTGAATCAACACTGTCATGCCTTTTTCTTGCAACTGTCCGAGACTTAATAAATTGTTCTTCAAGTCTGGCACATAAAATACTTCTGGAATTACAAACACGATGCTATTTACCTCAAATCGAATCTTTCCCTTGCCTCGTACTGCAAGCTTTGAGTCATTTCCCAGCTCCACTGACTCTGTGAAGTTACTGTCCAGCTCACAAAACAAAGACCTTTCTCCATACATATGATTACTACACCCAGAATCAAGGAAACAGGTGTGCTCAGTGTTAGTCTTTTCGTGTTCTACAAGTGCCATCAATAGCATTTCTTCCTTTGTTTCTACATACTTGGCCATATGATCTTTGGCTCGCTTAGAACACTCCCACTGAAAATGCCCAAAATCATGACAGTGGTAGCATTCTATGCTAGATTTGTCAAATTCAAATCTGCCTTCAAATCTGCCTTTGCCTCTTCCTCTTCCTCTTCCTCTACCACAGTAAACACTTCTGCCTCCACTTCTACCTTCTTGGTGTGGTCCATGACTAATTTGAAGGGCTTGTTCATCTACTCCATGTCAACAGATCCTCTGTTCATGTACCAGAAAACTGCTTTGAAGCTCATCAATGGACAAAGCATCAAGATCGTTTGATTCCTCAATAGAGCATACAATATAATCATACTTAGGAGTCATCGATCGCAGAATTTTCTCAATAATTACCACATCATCCATTTTTTCTCCATGGATTCTCATTTTGTTGGCTATAATGAGAGTTCGGCCAAAATAGTCATCAACTGATTCTCCAGTTTTCATGTGCAATACTTCAAATTCTTTGCGAAGTGCTTACAGTTGAGCTCGTTTTACCCGAGTTGTGCCTTGATACTTTCGTTTCAAAGAATCCCATATGTCCTTTGCAGTATCCTTCTTCAAGATGGTTTCCAGTATTGAACGATCAATAGCCTGGAAAAGGTAATTCTTGGCTTTGAGATCTTTCAATCTGAGCTCATCAATGGTTTTCTCCCGTAGATCCTTGTCCTCTGTTGCAGCAGTGATTCCAGTCTCTATCAAGTTTCAATATTCTTTGGAATGTAGAAAATTCTCCATTAGCATACTCCAATGGTCATAATGACCATCAAATCGCAGAATAGCAGGTTGCACAAAGCTATTCTCAGATGACATAATTGTGTGTTTCTTCTCTCTGAAATTCTGGAAATTATGTGTTCCTCACAGTGTTTCTCTCCTCTCTGTGTTTCACTTGTATGTGTTTTCCTCACCCTCTCAGTGTTTCACTCCTCTCAGTGTTTCGTCTTCTTATGTAATTCCTGTAATTAAAAACTAATGATCAGATTTTATACTCTGATACCATATGTTAACGCTAGCAAAAAACAGATCAAGAAGATATTGTATTAAGTTGCAGCAGTGGCTATTAAATAGCCTTACACCGTGACAAAGAAAAATAACAAATTCACTATTTTACATGATGCAATCATGGTTAACAAAGGGAAAGAAACGTGTTCCTCAAATCAAGGAGGAATTATTCAACATAACTAAAAATAGTCCTAAAATTCAGGAAACAATCTGGAATATTTCAACATTTTATCACTGTACAGTGGGGTTTTAAATCAATGCTTTAAATATTATTAGAAAACAATTAATTTAATCGTGAAAATTAAGTCGAAAACACAATTTACCTAGAACAAGGAAAAAACAAATTATGGGCTACAACTACAAGACGTGATAGTGACCAAGTTGATTTTCTAATTTTTAAAAACAGCATGATACAAAAACATGCCGTGCATGTGAGCTGCGATACAGCGCGCGCCCACGTCCAAAACCGTCCTATCTCTCCGCTCCGCCTCTCCTCCTCTCTCTCTCTCTCTCTCTCTCTAACATTTCTAATATATGTTTTTTTATCACTATCTTCGCCCTTTGAATCGGACTTTCAACGCACGAGGTTCGCCGGCTTCAACCCAAATCCGACGTCCACATGGACAAAGCCGCCGGCGAACCCCTGAAACAATACCATCGTCAGCGTCACCATCACAATGATCATCATAATTTACCAACTCCGACGTCTTTAAAGGCGTCGGATGCTCTGCCATTACCACTTTACCTTACGAACGGTTTGTTCTTCGGGCTGTTTTTCTCCGTAGCCTACTTCCTCCTTCACCGTTGGCGTGAAAAGATCCGCAACTCCACTCCCCTTCATATCCTTACTTTCCCTGAAATCGCTGGGATACTTTGTTTGTCTGCTTCGGTGGTTT
Source organism: Populus deltoides (assembly GCA_015852605.2). Lineage (NCBI taxonomy): Eukaryota > Viridiplantae > Streptophyta > Magnoliopsida > Malpighiales > Salicaceae > Populus > Populus deltoides. The sequence goes on from CM027580.2 coordinate 18,589,362, forward strand.
ATCTTCTTGGTTTCTTTGGGATTGGCATCGCTCAATCTTTAATCTCTCGAGGGTCACAGGATTCTTGGGACGTAGAGGAAGATCATATGATGGAGAAAAAAGGTGGGCTTTGTGCTGCAGAAATATGTTCAGGTCCTGCAAAAAGTCATGCTGCATCACTTGCTTGCACTCTTGCTCCGGTTCCGAGTGCGAGAGCTGTTAGCACAATGTTTCAAACATCATTGTTAGGCAGTGATGACGAGGAGGTTATCAAAGGAGTAGTATCTGGGGACATTCCTTCGTATTCTCTCGAATCAAAGCTTAGAGATTGCAAAAGGGCAGCTGTTATTCGTCGTGAAGCGCTTCAGAGAATGACAGGGAGGTCTTTGGAAGGACTGCCACTGGAGGGGTTTGATTATGAGTCAATATTGGGGCAATGTTGTGAGATGCCTGTTGGGTATGTGCAGATTCCTGTGGGGGTTGCAGGGCCGTTGTTGCTTGACGGGAAGGAGTATACGGTCCCAATGGCTACTACTGAGGGGTGCTTGGTGGCCTCTACAAATAGAGGGTGCAAGGCTATTTTTGCATCAGGTGGGGCTAGTTCTGTTTTGCTTAGAGATGGCATGACTAGAGCTCCTATTGTCAGGTTTGGGACTGCTAAAAGGGCTGCTGAGTTGAAGTTCTTTATCGAGGATCCTGCAAATTTCGACACCCTTAGTGTTGTTTTCAACAGGTTCTTGTTTTTCTCCTAATTCTTAGATTTTTTTTCCCCGATTTTTTGAAGAAAATAAATATTTTTTTGGTTAGATGTATTTTTAATCTTCTTTTTACAAATTTAATCCTTGTCTTTTTAGTCTTCTTTGGCTTGAAATGATTAATTTCTTGATTTCTTGAAATTGAAAATTGTCCATCCCCTAGGTTAAAAAGATTAATTTCATCCAATGAGCTAGAAAGTTGGTACCATATGATTTTGGATACTTCCTTAATTTTTCTATTTGATTTGGTTTGGTTTGGTTTGGTTTTGTTTTGTTTTGTTTTTTTAAATTATGTCTGTATTTTTTCTCCTGGTAGAAATTTTCTTGTTCTTTTGGAAATATTTTGTTGTTGGTGGATGAAATCTTATTGGTGTTGATGGGTTCTAATTTTCTTCATTATTATTTTGCATTAGTTAATCATTATCTGCCTATTCTATATTTATCTACTACAGGAAATTCTGTTTTCTAATACTCTTGTTACTATTAGGAATATGTTTATATTCCAAAATGAAAATTAGGGTTGGATTATTTACTTCACACGAGCATAGTTGTTTAATGTGGTAGATGATATGCAGGTCAAGCAGATTTGGAAGGCTACAAAACATTAAATGTACAATAGCAGGAAAGAATTTGTACATGAGGTTTAGTTGCAGCACAGGTGATGCTATGGGAATGAACATGGTCTCCAAAGGAGTCCAAAATGTCCTTGATTATCTCCAAACCGATTTTCCTGACATGGAGATCATTGGCATCTCTGGTAAAATTCCCTGCTGCTTAGTTGCCATTTTTGGATTCACTCTCAGGTGATAGTCAATGATTCATTATTTTCAATCCGTGTTTTGAATTTTTCAGGCAACTTCTGTTCTGATAAGAAACCAGCAGCTGTTAATTGGATTGAAGGGCGTGGAAAGTCAGTTGTATGTGAGGCAATCATAAAGGAAGAGGTGGTTCGGAAGGTATTGAAGACCAACGTAGCCAACCTGGTGGAGCTTAACATGCTCAAAAACCTTACCGGTTCAGCTATGGCTGGTGCTCTTGGTGGGTTTAATGCCCATGCCAGCAATATTGTTACTGCAGTCTACATAGCCACAGGGCAGGATCCTGCTCAGAATGTTGAGAGCTCTCACTGCATTACCATGATGGAAGCTGTTAATGGTGACAAGGACCTTCACATCTCAGTCACCATGCCTTCAATTGAGGTAAAGATTTATACTATAGAAGCCTAAAATATTTATTTCCAATTTATTGGTTTAGCACTTTGTTTAACAGGTCTGTTGAAAAGTACTAAAATGGTTATGCATTAAAAAAATCTATTTAATTTGAGCTCTGGCATCAAGAACAAAGTTCCAACTCCTTTTTTCTAATAAGGTATCGACTATTTGGTTCAGGTGGGCACAGTTGGAGGTGGCACCCAACTAGCATCTCAGTCAGCTTGCTTGAACCTCCTTGGAGTGAAGGGTGCTAGCAAGGACTCCCCAGGATCAAACTCAAGACTCTTGTCCACCATCATTGCTGGTTCTGTTTTGGCAGGGGAGCTGTCCCTGATGTCTGCTATTGCAGCCGGGCAGCTTATCAAGAGCCATATGAAATACAATAGATCTAGCAAAGACGTGTCAGAGATAGCACCCTCAAATTGAATACTATCATCCCATATTTGATTAATTGATATGACAAGACTTTATCTTATAATGAAAATCAGAAGTAAATCTCCAGCAAAAGACATGTGGGAAGTACAAAAATCAAGGGTAGTTGTTGGCTAGTGTTAAGGACTTGAGGGGACAAACAAGGGGAAGTCCATGTGGAGGAACTAGTACCTAGAAAATAAACAAAGCCTGTTCATGTTGCCGGACCCATGTGACTCTGTTGGGTATCTCTTTCAATTGTGATTTTTTTTTTTTTGGAGGGGGTGGTGGATAGTGGATGGGACACCAAGACTTGTTTAAACCTCTGTCTGTTGCGTGGTATGCCAATTGTTTGCATCACACCAAGACTTGGTTTCTCTGTTCCAGCCTGTGATATTCACCAGCATTGTTCAAATAATTTAATCTATGTTGTTAACTGTATTTTAGATCTGTATTGACTTCAGAAAAGAGCATGTCTTAATCAGATTTAGACCCGTTTTAAGTGTCTGTTGTTTGTATTGTAACTTCACTCATTGACTGCTATCAGGCTAATCACATGGTGTTAGTCAGGACATTAGTCAAGGCTTTGTCCAAATACTCTGTACTTGTGTATCAATGCTTCTATGGGTGTTTGGTTAGATTTGTTAGCACTGTGGTCACTAATTATGGAAAGCTGGTCCATGGATCACCTTGCAAAGAGGTCAGTTACACTTAAAATACACAGAATCACTTAGCTAGGTCACAAGGAGAATAGCAGAAAAGCTAGACCATACCTGGCCTTTCGCACAAAGGAAAATGAAGGTTGTGCTAGTTAATTGGTCTACATTAAACATATCTTATCATTTAAAAATACGGTGCAACTGTGTTTTTTAAAAATTTAATTTTTTAAAAAAATTAATTTTTTATGTGTTATGGATCATTTTGATGCGTTGATTTAAAAAAAATAAAAATATATTATTTTAATATATTTCAATATAAAAATAAATTTTAAAAAGTAACTACAACCACACCTTAAAAAAATTATTGAAAAAAAATATGTTTGGACAAAACATAACATAATGTTTTTTTCCCATATTTGGGAGATGTGTTTGGTTTGCTTCTCTGCTTTTACATTTACTATAGAGTACAGCCTCTCGAACGTACACTAAGAACATCTGAATACATTTAAAAAGAAAAAAAAAACAAAATGGGGCAATCCTGCAGAGGCGTATAATCGAAAGATATTGCCTCGCCGTCTGTGGGAATCGAACCCACGACCACATGGTTAAAAGCCATGCGCTCTACCGGCTGAGCTAAGACGGCTTGTCTGAAACCATCTTTCAGACAGGAATATATAATGCTATATATATGAACAAAAAACTCAGAAACAGTAAATTCGTTAATTGATTCATGTTTTAGCCCTGTAAAATAATATCCTTTGGTTAAAATTTTTCCATGTTAATAATGTCTTTTTCAAAGATTTTTCAATAATACTCCTATCCGCTAGCAACACACCAACCATATATTATAATAATTTTTTGAGTTTTAATTTTTAGTGGGATATTGATTATAAGAACTTGGAATGAAAAGGGTGAGACAAAAAAGCCTATCTCAATTAAGTAGGTTTTGAATATTATCTTGGTATATAAAAGATAAAAATAACATGATAAAAAAGACATGTTTACTTGTATGTATTTACTAGTTTAAAAATATAAAAATTTATTCAAAAAATATCTCAAAAATATATTTATTTTATAGCATTTATATATTTTTTTTATCTTGAAAAACTAACCAAATATAACATTAGATTCCGTGCATGCATGTTAGCTAAGGATTAAAAAGGTGTTCCAGAATGTAATAATAATTATTTTTTAAACTATTTTTATCTTGAAAAAACATCAAAATAATATTTTATTTTTATTTTTTAAAATTTATTTGTTGCTTCACATATCAAAATAATCCAAAAACATTAAAAAAATAATTAAAAAAAACATGTTGGAATTCACTCTCAAACAATACCTAAATCAAATCTTTCAAATCTAAAAAGTGAGCAACCCTAGGAAGTTTAAACTACAGGGGTTGAAATGGAGCACTGTTGAATCTACAGGGACTAAACATAGCTTACTCTTTGGCCCCATCTCATAGCAAATAAATACTCAATCCAGTCCAAGATTTTTGAAGACCTAAAGGTGTAAATAACATGGCGAATCGAAACACAAATATGCCCATCCATTGTTTGGTATGCCGACTTGCGTGCTTTCCAAAATAAATAAAAAAGTAACAATTTAATGATTTTTTAATAATGATTGCTGACGACATGGCAAAAGGACATCAACACATTACTAGACAAGAACTTTCTTGATACGCATCCTTTGCCACCTGGTTAACTTCCATCGGCATGGAGTGGAGTGTGATTTCTTTGCTCATCCTTCCTTCGATTCATAATGGAAAAATTTCCATGTGAAATGATGGAAAACAAAAGGCCTAAAACCAGAGCGTCTATTTAGAAGCTTTGATTAGCTTCGTTTCAATTATCCAAACTAATTAGCAATATCTCCAGCAAATCTTATTTTGCAACGCAGTGATGATTGGAGTGATATATAGTATAGTACTCATGCTGTGTGTTGACTATATGATGCAACCAAAGTCTGCAACACATCGGTGCAGAATGTTATTTCGAGAACCCTTTTCATATCTTAGATAGTCAATCGCTTTTGCCATCTTCAGCTCCAATCTCTTGCAGGTAATGCTCTGCATCCAGCGCCGCCATGCAGCCTGCATCATCATCAAGTGATCGCTCAGTCTCGGCCTCAATGTTAGCTCAAAAATAATTTATCGATGAACCAGGTAAGCAGGTAGGAGTAAATTTTTTTCTTCAACTTGGTTCGGGTCAAGAGGGGATGATTATAAGAGAAGTTTCGGCACCCAACATCAAAAAAGACCACTCCATCAGCATCAATCATATCACAATCATCCTTTATACACCTCTGTCATGGGTTCAGGTTTGGAGTTATTACAGAGAAACCATGAGATACGACTCTTAAAAACCAAACATTAAAATTGATCATAGGACATAAAAAGTCAAGTAAATGAAACAAACCAGTGCCAGCAGCAGTAATGGCTTGTCTATACTTCTTATCCTGGACATCACCAGCAGCAAAAACCCCACGAACACTAGTCTTTGTGGTCCCCGGCTCAGTCACAACATACCCGTCAGAATCCAACTCCAACTGCCCGTCCATAAACCTAGTCGCAGGCTCGTGTCCAATAGCAAAAAACAACCCATTAACCTTCAAATCCGAAACCTCCCCAGTAACCACATTCTTCACTTTAAGCCCACCTAAAACCCTCTCTCCATATGCCTCCTCCACTGCAGAATTCCAAATAACCTCAATCTTCGGATTCGACAATGCCCTGCTTTGCATTATCTTAGAAGCCCTAAATGTATCCCGCCTGTGAATAATATAAACCTTGGTCCCATACTTCGTCAAGAAATTTGCTTCTTCCATTGCTGAGTCTCCCCCTCCAATCACAGCCAATGCCTTCTTCCTAAAAATAGGAGCAGCCCCATCACACACCGCGCAAGCCGAAATCCCCTTATTCCAAAACTTTTCCGACCCTGCAAAATTCAGCTTCTTCGCCACCGCCCCAGTAGCAACAATAACCGAATCCGCAAAAACACGTTTAGAATCAGTGAAAACCTCAAACGGGGTTCTCGAAAAATCAACTTTTGTAACCGTTTCAGTAAGAATTCGGGTCCCAAAACGAGCGGATTGAGCCCGAAACTTCTCAGTCAACTCAACCCCCATTATTCCTTCAGGAAAACCAGGAAAGTTTTCCACGACGGTTGTGGTCGTCAGCTGGCCTCCGGGGGCGATATCATTTGCCATCCATCCTTCAAACAGGATTGGTTTTAACTCTGCTCGTGAGGCATAGATTGCTGCCGTGTGTCCAGCGGGTCCGCTTCCGATAATGCAGACACGGGTCTTGAGTTCTTCCATGGCGGTTGAGGTTGCGGTGGCGGAGAAGGATGCGGCGGCGGCGGATGTGGTGGCTAGGCCAAGGAAATGGCGGGCTTTAAAGAGGAGGGATTTTAGTCTGCTTGGGGTACGAGTCATTCCTCTAATTTTATTATATTGTTTACATGGTTTTTCCTTTCATCTCCTTGCGGTTATTTAAGGCGCGGGAAATGACCACTGGGTCAGTTTGCCTCCAAAAAAGAGGAGGGCTCTATACTTTCTTGTTAACGTTGCCAAGGTGTCGTATCTTTTATCACCTTTTATGAAGGGATGAATTGATGCCTTTCCTGGATGATTTAATTATTTTAATCTTATATATGTTTTTTTTTTTATTTCTTTCTTGGAACCAATAAATTGAAAAATATAAATTGAGGGCCTCTGTTTGTTTTTTGTTTTTGTTTTTCTTAACCTAAATATCCGAATTAGATTACACGCATCACGATTAATTTTCAAGTCCACTAAACACTTTAAAAATCTATTAAACAGGTAAAATATCACGAAAATAACAAACATTTTAAAAAAAAAATCAAACCCAATTGCAAAGGAAATAATAATTCCCTTTCCTTACTAGGGCACGACATCAATTGCCTCTGTTTTTCTTTTTTAACTAATGATATGCTGCTGAGCGTATTTTACACAACAATCCAAGAATAACCTTTACATGGATTGTTTTTTTATAATATTTTTTATTTAAAAATATATTAAAATAATTTTTTTAAAAATTTATTTTTGAATGAACAGTTTAGAAATATATAAAAAATAATTTTAATTAAAATAGTTAAATTTTAAACAAATAGTATTTTACCGCAATAATTTTATGCAAGAGTTTAATGAAAGTCACAAGTGGATCCACACTTGAACTGACAAAATGATTCTATTCCATTTGATTCATTGCCTCGTTTTCATCTTCCTCTTCAAGCTTTTGTTATCAACTGGCGTACGCTTGCGCTGCGGGTCATTCAATCTTTTAAAAAGTAAAAAAAGAATAAATTCAAAGTTTGCTGATATATTTTTTTTAAAATAATAATCATGAATTTGAAATATAATTTATATTAAATATGTTTTTTAAATATTAATACAATAATATATTAGATGATTTTTTTCAGATATTAAAATGATTTATTGAATTAACCGGAATTAACTTGGTAAATTCGTGACCTGAATCATGAAATTGAGATAGCTCTAATTAAAATAAATAAAAATAAATTATAAAAGTTAATTATTAACCAACCCATAATTAAAGAATAGAATAAAATAATATTAAATTAAAAAAACAATAAAAAAAACTTGTATGAATCAACCCAGATTAACCTGTAAAAGACATAACATGAGTCATGAGATCGGCATAATCTCTTATAAAACAAATCAAAAAAAATTACAAAACTCCATTTTCAATCATTTTAATGTTAAAGAATGAAATAAAAAAATTAATTAAAAAATAACAAAAAAAATTGTAGTCAACCTGGACTAATTTCTTAAACTCACAATATAAATTATGAGAACGAGATAATTTCATAAAAAAATATAAATTAATAGATTGCAAATCTCAATTTCCAAAAGATTAAATGTTGAAATTTTTAAAAAAAAAAACTAAATCCATAAGATCATAAAAGCTCCAAAAAAAATTGATTTTTTTACAAAGTTCAATTTCCAAACAACCTATTATTGAAAGATAAAAATGAAAATAAGAAGAAGAAGATTGAGTTGTTGGGGGTGAAATTGAAAAAAAAAAGATAAAATTATTCAATTGAAAAAAACCTAAAATAATTAATCGAGTTAATTTGGATCAACCTGCAATCTTAGTCAAAAGATTAAAATAAGCAAATAAAAAAGATAAAGATATGAAGCCCGATTGAAAAAAAATATATTCCATAAAAATACAAAAAACATAGTTAATCTAGGTAAACCTGTTAAACCTGCAAATTGAGTCATGAGATTAACATAACCGTATATAAATCAAATTGAAAAAAAAAATACAAAGTTGAATTTCTAACCAACCTAATATTAAAAGATTAGATTACAAAGATTACAAAAAAACAAAAAGAAAAAATAATCTAAGTCAACCTGTTAAACCCGTGACTTGAATAATAAGATTAATATAAATTCATAGAAAACAATTTAAAAAAATAAATACAATCTAGTGCTAAGATTGAAATCAAGGAAAAGAAAAACATAAATCTATTAGACTAGTCTATAACTCAGTAAAAATAAATTATGAAGTATAATTTCTGAAAAAATATATTATTAAAGAATAAAATTGACAAACAAAATTTTTTTTTTGAGTTTTTTAAGGGTGAAATTAAAAAAATATAAAAAACTATTATTCTAAAAAATAATATTTTAAAATGTTACCCTTGGTGTTTTGTTAGATATCATGTAAAGTCGAGTTTTGGCAGTGTGGCCTCTATATTTTCTTGAATGCAAATATGAATACTAGGAAATAACATGACTAGTTTGATATAAATTGCATCTCTGTGAGAGGGAGCACAGTAGCTGTCTGTTAATTTGATGCCGGGACAATAATGGTGGGCATGATTTTCTAGCAAGATAGTAGCTGGCTGCTAGTGCTACAATCTGGATTTAACGTTGTACCGACAACATGTATTCTGTCTTGATTGTCTTTTTTGGGTTCACTTCCACTTGATGTGTTAATATCTTTTTTATTTTTCTTTGTTCCATAGCTTGTTTAGAATTATTATAATAATAATGATAATGATTTAAAATATTTTTTTATTTAGAAATATATTAAAATAATTTTTTTATTTTTTAAAAATTATTTTTGATACCAACATATTAAAGTGATTGAAAAATATAAAAAAATTTCATTTTAAACAAAAAATAAAAATTCAAATTTTTAGGAACTCGGTTTGCACCGCATTTCCGAACACACTCTTAATATAAAATAAAATATCACATGTTATTTTTATTAGATTAAGATTTTGTTTGTTTTTGTGGTTATACAATTTTTTTATTTGGTTTTTTTATTTATTTAAATTATTTTGATATGTTCATGTCAAAATAAAATTTTAAAAATTAAAAAATATATTATTTTAATGTATTTATAAATAAAAAATAACCGCAACACCAATACTACAAAACCACCTAAATAGCTTACCTTGAAATTGATATTCAAAATAAGCTTAGTTTAGATATGATTCGATGTCACATAGAACTATGCTGTAGTCATTGTTTCATAGTATAGATCATTTTAATCTTTTGTTAAATTTAGAGTTGACTTAATCAAGGAATCAGGTTATTGGTAACTCGAGAAAATATATAAAAAATTATATTTAAAATTTTAATATTTAATATAATTTATTTTAAAATAATATATGTAGATATAAACTCGGAACGGCTGCTTAAAATTGGTCTAGAAGTGGCTGCGTGGCAACAGTGCAAGGGATACTAATGCTATTCTCTTGCATCATACTTGACAAAGGCAGGATTCCCCACGTGTACAGTGAAGCTAGCTCACGTGCAGATTCATTGGCTAATTTTTGGCACAGATTTGGTACATGTCATGCAAGCTTATTTATGAGCCGTCAACTTTTATAAATGATGGGCTCTCGAAAGATCATAATTTTTTAGCCCAAGCCTGCCTAACAAATCAAACCAAAAAACTCGGGCTTCAAATCCTAACTTGATTTACATTTTTAGTTAAAATAAATAAGATATTAATTCGATTTAATATAGTTAACTTGACTAGGATTTTTAATGACTTAATTGATTGGGTAAAATCTAGTTCAAATCTAATCAAATAAATATACAAAAAAAACTAATAAAATTACATTATTTCAACTCTCGCAACAATGGATAAAACTTTTGGAGAACATGAGAGGTTAGAAGTGATCACTTGTAAATTGGATAGCATTTGGTTATTGTTTTGGGACAGAATAGATGGAGATAATAAAAATAAAGAAGATAAGATAAAAAAAATATAAAAAATAAAATATAAAAAAGTCTATTTTACTATTAATATATTACCATCAAACTTATATATTTTAAAAAATAAATAGATATTTTTTTTCCTTTAGTTTATACTGAGTGTTGAATTAATAATATTATAATAACCCTAGTTATAAAATTCAAACTAACTCGGCGGGTTGACCCGGGACTTGATCAATTTGGGGTCTCGACCGATCCGAGTTTTAAAAAAATAGAGGAAAGGTTGACTCGACATGACTTGATAAAAAATTCAGATCGACTCAAAACCCAATCAACCCAGGATAAAACATGGGTAAAAAACCATTTATTTTTTATTTTTTATTTGTTAAAATGAGGCTACTTTGATTCTTCTTCTTCTTTAAAAAACAAAAAATTATGTCAACATGGGTAGACTCTTGAGTTGAGTTTTAAAATTATGATAATAACTGTTTTTATTTCTACATTGACCTGGGGCAACCTGATTTGAAACACTCGACTCGTGACTCGGGCTTTACCTTAGGTTGACCTCCAAGCCAGGTTTTAAAACCATTCTAATAACCATTTTTATTCTTATGTTGACTCGAATAAGGTTTTAAAACTATAAAAGATAATCATTTTTATTCTTATATTAATTCAAGTCAACCTGAGACTTGATTCGTGACTTGGGCCTTGCTCAAGATTAATTATAGAGTTGAATTTTAAAACTATAATAATAACAACTTTTTATTTTTACATGTCTTAGTTGAATGAACTTGAAATTGTTTAGAAATTAAAAAAAAAATAAAAAACATTACTTTATAAGATATGTTCCCTCTATATCTCTCGTTTTGAAGACATTTATTTTTATATTTTCTTTATAAATAAATATATTTTTATCTTTATCATCTCTGTCCTTCGCCATCGAGATTTTTTCTTTTTTTTTTCTGTTTTGTCTAGATATAAGGCCCCGTTTATCTAAAAAAAAAAAAAGCCCACGAGCTGGCCACGACTTCAAAAAAAAAATAAAATCATCCACAACCATGTTCAATGGAAGGAACGTTCAGCCATTCTAGAATTACTGAAGCTCAGCCTATTCCAATTTCAATTCAAATGACAACTAGGCCCAGCCTAAACAAGAAGTGACCAGTGGCTAGCCCATAGTCAACATGACATAAATGCAAAGTGCTCCAGATTACAAGAAAAAGGTAGAGGAGCACCATCATTGGTCATCATCGAGATACCCTTCTCTTTAAGTAAAATTAATTGAAAGCATTAATAACATCATCATTGAGACTTTAGCTTGCTAGCTTTATAGAAAGTCCAAAAAACAACGGCACCAAGCCCTAAATTTCAACAAAAGCTTTGCCTTTTGTCTGAAACCTGACTTTGTTTAGTCAAATAATGGCAATGTGTTAGGTGGTAATTATAGTAACTTTGATTAAAAAATCTTCCTTTCATACCAACCATGATCCTTCCCAGGATTGTCTGGTCAGATCACCTGCTAGCTAATACTCTAACAACTGCTTTGGACGGCCGCAGCTGTGATCAAGTCCTGCAAATTACATCCTTAACTTCGACGACTGTTCATGGTGTTGTTCTAATATTTCTTCTGGACAATATGCTAATTGCTAAGAGAGAAATTCATAACATTCTAGCACTTCACTTATACTTTTCTCATCAATCTTCTCCAAACTTGTCTTGCTTCTTTTACAGAAAAACTCATGGCATCCCAAAATTCTCGATTACATATATACACAAGGTGAGGAGGGGAGGGGAGCAGGCACAACTTTCAAGCACTCTTGAAGAGGCAAAAACAAAAGGAGGGGGGGGGGGGGATCAGAATCTAACACCTAACAAAGCACAAATGAAGGAGACAGAAATACTATGATGTTTTATACAAAATCATACGATGGATAAAATTATCTTGGGCTGACTTGTTTTTGTTCCACAGAAATGGAGGACCTCTTGATGAACTCTAAGCAATCCGCAATGGCTTCAGAGTAGAAAGAATTTGATCTCCCAAATGATCTGAACCTGTACTGATCATCAACCTTTCCCATGTAGTGGCAGCTGGTTGCATCCATCATGAATCCCCTCTCGTTGCTGCCACATCTTTCGATGATGCTACTATTTCTATTCACGCCTCTCTTCAAATATTGTACTGCTCGTCCATAAGAAGATCTCCATCTGCTAAAAAACCTGAATAAGTAGAAAAACCTTGCTCTTAGTCTTTGAACTGAGAATCTTCTGGGATACTTTAGCCTGAAACCTCTGGTGCAGCTGGCTCCATGACGATGATGACTTCTCTTCCCAACCCTGGTGTAGCGCATATGACTCATTCTTTGATGCTTATGCAACCAAATAAAAACCGACGCCCTAAGTTTCCTATATAAGTAGGGTTGAAGGACGACTTTTTGGAGGGTGAGTTGTAATGATGAAATTTAACAAGCGACCTAGAAAATGGTGGGTTTTTTTTTTGGCCTTTGAATGGTCTAGCAAGGAGAGATTTATGCGTTTACAACGTGGATATCATCAGATTACGTGCCTTAAAATAGTAGCGATCAATTTAAGCTGTAATTGATACAATTAGTATGAAGAAAGAGTAAGTATGATATGATTGGTATGGTAGGGCCAAAGGGGACAATGAAAAGAAAAGAAAATGGAAGTGTCCCTTTTCATATATATTAGGTGACAAAAGTATAGCCTTACAGGACAAGATCATAAGAACAAACTGTATCAAAGAGAGAAATCAGGGAAGAGCAACTTGCAGTTGTGTGGGAGACATGGCATTTCCAGATAACCATATTGAATTTCTTACGTTAAATATATACGTCAGTCTAACAAAGTTTGACCTATAAAATGTCTTCTTCTCATAGGGATCACAGCGTCTTCTTCTTGATTTGTTATCTGTCCTCGGGGCTCTGTCAATCTACAGTGGGTGTTCTCCATACTACACACCAAGGAAGACAACGGCGCGATTTGCTTCCTTTTTCTGTGATAAAAAAACGCTTCTTTTTTCTTGTGTATTGCAAAGCTAGAGAGTAATTTCCACGAAAGAAATTCAATTCAAAGTCGTTTGGAATGACCGATTAGAAAAAAGGGTAAAACTTAATTAAATATACTCTTCAAACTACAATCGCAATCTTAATCAAAACGTCAGAGATTTCTTTGTCTTAACTGGGTTTTAATTTTTCAAATCTTTAAGGTTCTATACGAGCTTCAAATCCTCCAGTCCAACGGGCTCCTGATTAGAATATTTGAGATCTTAAAACATAAAATTTCTCAGACGAAGTTTGTAAATGGACATGAATATATGAAAGGATTCAAGTGGGAATTTCTGCATCTTTGTGAATCTTTTTTTATAAAAAATATAGGGTTGGTGAGATACTCAACCAAGAATCTCCTTTTCTTTTCTTTTTGTAAGATTTTGCTTATAATACTCTTTCTCTCATTGGGATAAATATGATCCCCTTTCCTTTTCTCGCCTACTGCATTTGTGGGATATTTTATAAAAAGAATATTTTTTATGATCTGTTTGAATCAGATGCTTACAAGGCAACTACAACTACTTGAGCGAATTCCCTCCACAAAAAATGTTGGCAGCCATGGAATTTGAGCTTTCAAACCAGTTTGACCAGGAGGCTTAAATAGTTTGAAGTCCAAGTAAAATATGAAGACTTGCAATTTGTATCCAGTTAGAGTGTTTCAATTAAAGAACATTTTGAAAGTAAACGAAATGTATGGCTATTAAGTGTTTGAATCAATTTCTGTTGTCTTGCGGAGGCAGGCAGCCCAGAAAATCTGCACCCTATATTTGTCCACGAGGCATCACCTGGAAAGTTCACTCTCGTGTACAGAAGAGACACGGCTCCCAGCCCCCTTACCTGTGCTTCTGGAAAATGGCTATAGCCTCTCCCTTTTTCATTTTCACACTACGGGGTGTTTGGCGCTGTGCCTAGGCTGTGTTTTTTTAAATATTTTGATTTTTTTATTTTAAATTAGTTTTTTTTTATTTATTATTTTTAATTTATTTTGATGTGCTGATGTTAAAAATAAAATTTAAAAAATAAAAAATATATTATTTTAATATATTTCCAAACAAAAAAACACTTTAAAAAGCATACTCTATTAATATCCCCAACACCCCCCTACGTTTACCTTTTTTTATGAATAAATAACAAATATGCGATCAACCGAGAACCTTGGACCATTAAAGGATAAAACCGCGTTATATTGGGAATGAAAATTTCTTTTTTGCTTGTAATTTCGACACAAGTTTTGGATTATTTTCTTTTTTATATTTTCAATCATGAAAAATATATAATTAAATTAAGTCACCTTACATGAAGCCCAGAATGAATAGGAGCCCTAAGTAGGCAGCATATGCTTGTTTATATGCCTTTTCCTTCTTTAAATTCAACCACAAGGTGGGTGTTGGGCCATGACATAAAACCATAGCCAAACAGTGCCTGAGACTGACCCATGTCACGATGTATGAGCTTAAGAGGCGTCATGAATATGTCTGAGCCTAAAGGGCATGATGTCGTGACTGGTATTGGGGTGAGGTGCAATGCCTAGACCTAAATAGGGAGCCAGCCCCGCGGGCGGAGCCTAGGTTCAGTCAGAAATCTCAGGGGTAAGGTGTTAAGCCATGTCACAAGCCCGAGCTCAAACAATGCCCAAGAATGGGCTTAAGTCACGACAGCTAGACACATTGAAAAAAATACTAATAAATCACTGTAGAATGGTCAATTACCTTTTTTTTCTTTTACTCTTCTTTTCTTGGTTCTAACTCGGCTTGTCACTATCCTACCCTGTCACTATCCATAAAAATACTCACCTTCATAAGTGAAAATTGGTTTGAAAAGATCACAACCACCTCGTATAAAAATAATAGATTAACATAAATTAAATTACGTGGAAAAATCACTGTAGCCCAAAAGATAAATCATTATTCATTGGAAATACTGAAGTGACAAATTTACCCTTATAACCAAAAAGTACAAAGCTTTTTATAGGGGTAATTTAGTCTTTTCATGGGCTTTGTAGGTCATTATTGATTTAATTAGTAATAGCTTGGTCTTTCCCTATTTTTTAGCATAATAGAATTACTTAAATGCCTTTAAAGGCAAAAAGGTTTGTTAAGTTGGGTCTAGGGTTCATTGGACTTTTCAATTTTCTAAGCATAGTGTAATAGCTATATAGCCCTTGTATTGTTTTAAAAAAAATTAACCTTCTCTTTAAGGGCTTATTAGTACTTTAATTTTTTTTCTCTTAATTTTAATGTAGTATTAGGGGCAAATTGGTATTTTGATTAATATAAAAAATACAAAAGGTGGTTGGCGCGTGTAAGTCGCCATGGCAAATTCAAGTGACTCGTGTGTATATTTCTAATTCATCTTGACAGTGGCTACTTATATGGTTAGTGTGTATATTGTAGTTCCAACTGGTTTAGTGTTGATTAGAATTTCTTTCCCCTCTCACCTTGTTTAGCGTGCTGGTCCTAAAAAAATCACAACATCCCTTCAATTTATTTTTTCTTTGGATTTAGTCTTTTTTATTTTAATTGTAATTATTTTATTTTAAATAATTATTTCAAATTAAAAATTATTTTCAATTTCATTCTTCAATTTTTCCATCTCTCATATTTGATCTCTATTGTTTTGATTGCTATTATTTTTTTTATTGGGAGTTGAGCTTCTTTATTTAACTCAAGTATAAGATTTCACGAGTTTTGAATTTAAGAGATTAACTTATGCTTATAAGATTCATCCAAGTTTACTTGATTTTTTATATTATTAAATTAGGGTTTCTTTTTTTTTCAAATTATTATTAAATTAAATGATCTTATAAAACCCAAATGACTTAGTGACACGAGTATTGCATTTTTCTTACTTATTTAGAAACACTTACGTTGCCTTGACCTTTTTTTCTTTATATTTGGTTAAGATTTTCTCAGCACATGGTATAGCTCTAACCATTGATCTAGATTTACTGAGTCATTTTTTTTTGTCCTCTATTTAGATTTAGTATTTATTTTTTGGCCTTTAATATTTGATTCATCATGATTGACCTTCCTTATTTGTCTTGGTATATATTTCATGGGGTTATTATATTTTCCTGCCCTGAATCATGAGTTTCGCAGGTTAACAATGGTTGACCTAAGTAGATTTTAATGTGCCGCCATCTCATTTAAAAAAAAAAATACAATATGCCATCTAATATTAATATTATAATATTTTAGAAGTTTATTTTTTTAACTAGCATGCATCAAATTTTTAACTTTCTAATATCTTTATATTATTTTTAAGATTAGAAAAAAATAATCTGACTTGCAGCGTAATGCAAGTAAAAATAACTAGTTAAGAAATACTCTAAAAGACACGGGAAAAATATTGTTCCCCACACCACTATTCACCAATGAATAAATCACCGTGAATTGTTATATTGACATGTCTATTTTTTTATCCCTCTTCTTTTTTTTCTATTTTTTATTACATCTTTATAGGCTGAAATTATTAGCCAATTAAAGCTCATTTATCAAGGAAGGCCAAGATTCAAAAATAAGGGACTAGAAAGAAAAACACGACAAAAATAGATGGTTTTTATAAACTTGGAAATAATTGTATACTTTAGTCCTCTATCTTTTCAAATTTTAAACTTGTAGTCTTTAACAATTTATGAAATTTAATTTTGGTCCCAAATTTTTTTATTTTTATTTTTTGATCCCTGATTTAAGATAGGAGAGAGAGAGTGATCAAATTCTGATGGTAGAGAGAGAAAGTCTTGGATAAGACCGTTTTCGGCCATGAAAACAGTGTTTTTGATGTCAATGAGTTTCTTTTGATGAGAAAAGTTTATATAAGGTGTTTTTTCCTCCTTAAACTTGCATGAAATGATAGATCTGAACAAAAAAAGAATTTTAATTTCGAATTGATTGATGTTTTACAAGGTATTTTAGGTGTTTTTTCTTTCAAATTAAAATATGGTTGGAAATGAGCATTTTTCGATGACCGGAGATGGCTGAAATATGGGCAGTGCAAGTGACATATCGCCTACTTTTGTTTTTCAAAGCATGTCGTCTACTCATTAAAAAATTAAAAAAAAAACACCTAAATGTGTGGGCTGCTCTAGTCCTGCATGCCTAATGCTTTTTTTAGAGGCCCAAGATCTTTGGGCCTTCCCTAGCTAGAGAGACTAGGCCTATTTTGCTTTTTTTTTTTGTTTTTATTTTTATGTATTTTTATTGTTTATTTTTTTAATTTTATCATTTAATATTTAGTTAGTTATTAATTGAAAAATGTAATTTTTTTTTGTTTTGATTTTTTTCCCAATCATTTTGATATTTTGTTGGTTTTTAATTTTATAAGTGTTTATTTTGGATAAAAAAATTTATAAAAATAAATTATTAAACCTAATTAAGTTCATGAATTAAATCACAAGTTTAACTAATTAGCTTTAGCTAGTTAGAGATGAAGATTGATAATTTTTTTTATTACATAAATAATTCCTGATTTATTTAATTAGAAATATACATGAATTTTTTAAATTTTACTTTAGATTTTTCTATGTACAAAATACATGATAAAAATCCATATAAGATAAAAATACTCTAGTAGCAGTGATAAGGTTAATAAGATACATTAACATCTATGCCAAGAAAACCAGGTAAATTAAAATATCACAAATCCGGTAAAAAGTAAAACTGAAAAGTAAAACAAATTAAATTCAACTGTAATTTTTAGCTTTGACCGGAGACACGCAATTTTTATACACCGACCGTAGTCTCGTAAACACCCCTCCAAAGAAGGACCATGTCAGATTCATTGCCATCTGGCCCTCCGTCAGATCCCAAACCCGCCACCGCCACCGCCACCGCCACCGCCACCGCCACCAATTCACCAGACGAAGCGACGACCACCACCTCCTCCACGACAACAACAACCTCCACTCCAGAAGGTCCAACCCCACCACCAGTTCAGATCCCTCTATCATGGCCTGCCGATTCTTCCCTCACTCTCGACTGGATCCAAAACCTCATTTCCGCCTTTGATTGGTCTTCCAAAAACCTCTCTCCATCTGAACTTCCTTTAGTGCTCCCTGTTCCCGTCTTTGACACTCTAGTCCTCACCGCCTCGAAAATTCTTCACAAAGAGCCTAATTGTGTCAGAATCGACGACTGTAATGATAATTCAAGAGTTGTAGTTGTAGGAGATGTTCATGGGCAACTTCATGATGTCATTTTTTTGTTGCAAGATGCTGGGTTTCCTTGTGAAGATCGTTTTTTTGTGTTTAATGGAGATTATGTTGATCGAGGAGCTTGGGGTCTTGAGACTTTCTTGCTCTTGTTAGCTTGGAAGGTAATTTTCTCTTAAACAATACTGTCTTCAAGAATTCTGATTCTTTTTCTTGAAATATTTTCTCTTTTTTATTTATGAAGAAAATGTGAGATACTTGGATGGTATTTAATGAGAGTGGAAGTGGTCGAAAATATACAAAAATGGAGACTTGGGGTGAGTTGGGTCGGGGTTGTCTCCGGTGGAAACTCACTCAGATGCTTAAGTCAGTTATGTGTGGCTAGATCAGTGTAACGATAATTGATAATGGGAAGCTAAAGAGTGCTTGAAGGTATTCGAATTCGGAGAAATGTAGCAATTTATTATAAACTCTTTCAAGCAGTGTGGTGCGATTCAATTTATATCCGTTGTTTACTATGAACACGATGAGTTAGTGCCGAGTGATTATAGCGTGGTAGGCAGTCTAGGTGTATTAGGAGAGTATCTTCTTAGAATCACATAAAGCACTTAAATGTTGTGAATTGTGATTGTTGGTTGATGATGATAATAGTGTTGTTATGTAATCATCATGGATTAGTAAGTAGTACCTTTGATTGGATCATGAATGGTAGACGAAGGATAATTAAAATGTGATTGTTTTTGCGTTAAAAAAAACGTTTTTGAAATTTTTTTGAATATTTTTTACTTCAATTTTTTTTTTTTACAATTTTGGATAGTTTTGATGTGGTAGTATCAAAAATAAATTTTAAAAAATAAAAAAAATATTATTTTAATACTTTTCAAGTAAAAAAATACTTTAAAAAACAACCGGTACTATAATTTCAAACACTACCTTGAATGGAATTTTGGATACACCTTATATACCGCAAAAAAAGATCATGAAATGGTTTTTTTTATGGGAACTGGTCCAAGCTTCAAACCATATACACCTTTGAGGAAGATGATGGAGGGAGGGATCAATCAACAGGTTCAATGAGTGAAGAGGAGTGATTCAGGGAGAGAGAAAATGCCAGTGGTGTCTGTGAGAGAGTGCACGGGTGTGATAATCCCTCCTTAAAGATTTTCTTATTTCCTTTTATTTTAGGCTTATTTTAACCAAGTATTTTAGATTCAAACTAAATTGCCTCCTTTCTTTCTTGTTAGTGGTGTCGCATGCCCACTTCTTATTAAGCTATAAGCCAATATATCATCCAGCCTTAGTTATAATACCAAGTTTCTAATCTTTCTGGACTATTTGTGTAATCTTAAGACAATTTAAGGTTGATATGGGGTGATAAATGCTCTTTTGATAAAAAAGAATTGTTAGTCAGGGAGGATTTTGCTATATGGAATTGTGGATTTGTTTGTTATTGTTGTCATTTTCTTTGTCGTACTTGCACAAAGTGAAAAAAAAAAAAGTTTTAGACCCCAAATTCAACATTTTGTTGTAAAAATTCAATTGACTTCATATTGCTAAGGTACTAGAGATGTGGCGGGCAGGTGGTGCTTGCTTCAGTTAAATAACTACTTCATTGTTTGCTAAATGTCCAAGTTCCATGCTTTCCT
The DNA here is from genome assembly GCA_015852605.2 of Populus deltoides. Lineage (NCBI taxonomy): Eukaryota > Viridiplantae > Streptophyta > Magnoliopsida > Malpighiales > Salicaceae > Populus > Populus deltoides. The sequence continues at coordinate 18,609,461 of CM027580.2, forward strand.
TGTTCAACCTAGGCTTACTTTACCTTTTAAAAATTAGTACTCTTCATTAATATTCTTTTGAGTATGCTAGATGTCCAAGCTCCATGTTTTCCACTCTTTATTAATATTCTGTTTACATGCCCGGATGTTTATCTGTTATTTCTTTTCCCCCTCTCTTCTTTAGGATATAAATCATGAATTCTCACTTAAAACTCAAATCTTTTTCTTTTTCTTTTGTCAATTGAGTAATGTTTATGAATTGGTATCTTGCTTAGGTATTTTTGCCTCAAAGGGTATATCTCCTCCGTGGCAATCATGAATCCAAGTATTGCACATCTGTTTATGGTTTTGAGAAAGAAGTTTTGGCAAAGTATGGCGATAAAGGTAAGCATGTTTATCGGAAGTGTTTGGGCTGCTTTGAAGGCCTTCCCTTGGCCTCTATTATAGCCGGACATGTATATACTGCTCACGGAGGACTTTTCCGCAGTGTGTCCATCACTCCATTGAAGAGATCAAAGGGAAAGAAGAATCGAAGAATAACTTTAAATTCTGAAACCAAACCATTATGTCTTGGTTCTTTGGAGGAGTTATCCAAAGCACGAAGATCGGTTCTTGACCCTCCATGGGAAGGTCTGAACTTAATTCCTGGAGATGTTTTATGGTCGGATCCAACAATGAAATCTGGACTGTCACCAAATACAGAGAGAGGCATTGGTTTATTATGGGGACCTGATTGTACTGAAGACTTTTTAAAGAAGTTCCAACTAAAGGTTGTGCAAGCTCAAATTTGGAATGTTGTTGGGAAATCTTACTACCTTGTCAAATGCTCAATTTTAATTTTTTCAAGCATAGATTTTAAAATAAACAACCTATCCCCAATCAGAACTATAAGAAACTTTCTATTCGTGTGATGTTGATATGATAATTCCTTTTCTTTTACTCATGTGTTTTAATTATGATACTGGTCCAATTTGACATATATTGAAGAGGAAATTTATTAATAGTTACTTTGGACTTTGAGCACTTTTGACAATTTATGTTCACAAATTTAAGAAGAATTGGTCTGTTTTCTGCATTTATGAACAATAAAAAAATTATGTGTTCTTGCATTTTTATCTATGTCATGCATTTCACTATTTCAGCAATTCATGCTACTATTAAGATGATGTTTTACTATTCAAGAATTGACACTGTAGTTAATGGTTCATGTTGTGTTGCCTTAGCTAATCATCAGATCACATGAAGGCCCTGATGCAAGGGAAAAAAGGCCGGGTCTTGGAGGAATGGATGTAGGGTACACCATAGATCATGTTGTGCCATCAGGAAAGCTGATTACTCTCTTTAGTGCTCCAGACTATCCACAATTTCAGGTTTTTTTTACAATCCTTCTCTCCTATACGTTTTGAATTTCATACAAGATCTCCATTCTCATCTAGGAAAGACAGTTTTGCATCCTTTGGCTTCAAATATCTGATACATTTAGGGTCGAGCGTGGGTTCCATGATGGTATCTTAACCTTGCGCTGATTAACATGTTTGGAGACGTTAAGCTTTTGTATATGTTCTTGTTTGGCTTCCATATAGAAAGTGTGAGCTATGTTTTCTTGGGAGATATGATTTCCAAATTTGACATCTTAATTTCCTGGTTTTGATATATTTAACATCCTGTCATAGTGAAACATTATGCATATTGGACAATATTTTAGACCCTGTTTTCATGTTAAATCATATTAGGTATACTTGAAATGACGTGATCTACATTAGATAATCAATCTGGCTTGAGCTTCTGAAGAGGCAAATTCTTCTTTAAATAAAACACATTCCCTCCATAGCTTTTAACTTTGTTTGATGTTGATGACGTGAAAAAAATACCTGAATTAGTTATTAAATATGATTACATAGGTTGAATTACTAGGCCAGATGAAACCAATGGATATCATTTGATTGACCAAGCAAAATTTAACATTACTTTTGCAGCATTTTATTATTTTTGTAACAAATTATTTTGTTTTTTAGGCAACTGAGGATAGATTCAATAATAAAGGAGCATATATTGTCCTAAAACCCCCTTATTTTGATGTTCCGGAGTTCCACACTTTTGAAGCAATTACTCCGAGACCAGCGGTATGAATTTTCACCAATGTCCCAGAATCTAGTAGAATGATTGATTCTCTTTAATGGGCTGCCCATTGCTTAAGCAAGGTCCTAAATTCGTTCTCCATTGCAGGTGAATGCATATTATGATTATGAAGATGTGATTGACTCTGATGAAGAATTGGACTTGGCGTCAATGGTGACTGCTACTTAGAGGTCGTCACCCTTCCTTTTCTAATAGAGGAATTCTGAACATTTTGAAGTTTAGCATGTATTTTCTCCATGATTTTGCTGTGCGTCTTCTCATTTATTGCTTCGTCGTGCCAAAAAAATATATTATTGGTTCATGGGGATGGTGGTGCCCCTGACGCATGTATAAAATTGTATGTAACCTCACACAGATTGGTTATAGAGCAATTTTTTGTTGTTGCGTAACTTCAGTTCGTTTCTTGTTTTTACCCATGTCTCCGTGATGCACACACTACCATGGCCAAATGGCATATTTTGAGCAGCCTGACTCTCGGAAATCCATCTTCAACCCCGTCTGTTCTTTCCCGAGCAGTTTCTCCTTTAGACTGTTTCTCAAAAATTGCACCAGCAACAATTGTTTCACACAACAATGGATCCATGAATCGTTAGCTGCTCTGCTGTGTAGCATCACACAGTGATGGGAAATAAGTTTAGCGTTCATATTTTGGTTTCATGGGTGATTGGCTGGCTAGAAACCTCAGAGCTAGCATGTTGTCAGGGATTGGTCTTGGGGCTTAATTTATACCCCCCCAATTTTTCAGGGAAAATCGTGATGCATGAAATTTCTGAGCTGGGATTTTGAATGAGTAACTAATAATTAATCCTAATCCTGTTATCAAGAATCAGCACAAGGGAGAAATAATTCAAGATTCCAATTTGGAAGATCATAGTAAAGGAGATCAGAGAGCAACTAGGTAGAACCATGGTGAAAATATGTAGGTTTAATTTGGATAAAACCGAGGCTAGACATGTAACAAGTGCCGTTGAGAACTCGAGTTGAACTAAAAGACAAGCCTCCTACCTTGATAGCATTAACACAGTTAGGTTCTGCTAATCTAATAAAAGACAATCACAACCATGACTGAAATCCATTCAGTTCCAACAATTCACTTTCCCTAACTGGGAGTCATTAACAGCCATGGACGACATTTTTCAGCCTGCTTAGTCTGGCTGCCCAAATGGGACACGGACGTACAATTGTCCATGCAGGGTGACCACTGCTGTTGTCTGATGCGGATCAATCCTCGAGGGTAAGCTGACAACCTGAAATCAATGCCGATCTTAGTCACTCCACAAGGAAATATATAGCAAAATCTAGCAAGTCTTAAATGAGTTCGGCAATCAAATTACCTAAAAAACTTAAGAGCGTGTTTGGCCGGGCTTTCAAATAGCTGTCCCGAAATGCATGCCAATGATGTTTTTTTTTTAAAATCATTTTGCATCAGCAACGATCCAAAAGTACAAACCGCACTCAATTTTAGCAAAAAAAAAAAAAAAAAAATTTGGAGACAAACGCCCCTTAGTGGGTGGGTGTTTTGCTGTGGCCCAAATCACGGTAAAATGTGTCTTGGCTATAATAAAATTACCTTTGTGAACTATTGACCACAAAATATAGAACTAAAATGTGTTTTGGGTGAGGGTGTTGATGTCTTTTTATTTGCATAGTACTCTTTTACATTTAAAATCAACAAAATATAGAACTATTACCCAGCTTCTTTAACGGTAAAAATATAAATTTGTCCTGTAGTTAAAAAATTATTGCGCTGCTGGATAAGGGTGTTTTAAAGTTTTCAATTTTTAATGTACACTACAATTACTTCTTTAACCTTAGAAGAGACAAAACATAAACTTAGCATTTGAGGTAATTTTATACTTTCATACGAGTATTTTGTGTAATTGTCGGGGTCATGAAGAGCATTTTGGTATTCACAATTTTTTTTTGAATTTTTTAATGCTTAAAGTTGCCGGAACATGCTCGACATGCCCCAGCGTGTTGGTGGCGTCCGCACGTGTGACGCCATCCAGTAGACGTAACTAGCCTTCCGCAGTGTCCTTTTCTATTTGGAGTGGCCTATGACAACTTACAATGGTCAAATTGTCGCCGGTGATCGTTTGATTTTTTTTCCCTTCTTTTCTCTCTCTTGACAGGTAATGTACACCACCTGTCTTCTTTGTTTATTACTTTTCAATTTAAGTCCTTATTCTATTAATTTTTTATTTAGTTCATTTTTCATTTATAGAAGTTTTTATTCTTTTCAACTTAGTTCTTCAATTGCAATTTTTCATGTGTTTGGTTTTTCATTTCGGTCTTCATTTTTTAAAATTTCTATTTTTATCCCTTGTAGTTTTGTAGAAGCTTTTTTTCTTTCAATTTTATCTTTCAATCAATCAAATTTTCTGTTCTATTTTTTTCAATTTGACCCTCATTCTTTTAAGTATTTTTTCCCCTTTTATTAAAGCTATTTTTCAATTCAACCCTCCCAATTGAAAATTTGTATCCTTCCAATTAATGTTTTTTCTCACCCTTATTTTTTCAATCATTTTGTGTAATTAATTTTTTTCCTTGATTTCATCTTTTGACATTTAATTTGTTGAGAATTCAACTTCGTACAATCTTATTGTTCTGCATTAATTTTTTTTTTAATATTGGTTTTGTGATTATCTTCAAGTTTTTTCAATGGGTTTATCTCGATCTCATGACCTAGATCACGATTTTTGCATGCCTTTTTTGAATATAAGTTTTTTCTAGTTGTTTGTTTCTATTTCATTTTTCAATATATTATTCTAATTCATCTATAATTTTTTTATACAAATAAAGTTTATTTTTTAAAATAAAAAAATATTCATTTTAAAATTATATTACTGATGTGTTCGGCCTTGCATAATATTTTTTATGGCACAAGTCTATTTAGTCAGTTTCATTTGTATTTATCTTTTAAGTCATGCATATTTTAGAGTGTGGATTTATATTTTATTTATTTAAATAAATAAATTCAATAAACACAATCAGATGTATGTCTCATTTTATGTTATGGAATATCTTGATTTTTCTTGCGTAGGTTTTTCTATTTACACTTTAAATTTTTTATGTAAAATAACACGTCGAAGCAACCTGCATGCCAGGTATTTAAAAAAAAAAATTATAACCCACGGTAAATAGCTAGTATTTGCTATTCATCAACAGGTAAAACCATGAAACATGCTTACAAGGATTGTATCATCTACTCTATCTACCCTAGAACTGGCAAATAATATTTTTTTTTAAATCTTTCAGGCAATGCAAAACAGAAAAGCGAACTAAATTTGACCTTTTGAATGGTGCGAAAATAACAGGCATTGCAAAACAGAAAGGACAAGGATTTCCTTATCCTCGTGCTCTGGTTCACCACTGATTACCACGCGCCCCGCTGGATCTGATTGAACCCGTACCTGATTTTGCAAAATTACAAGGTCATAACACATTTAGTGATGTCTCGCATGATATCATCTACATAAATGGTGGTGTTTCTAGTTTCAACAAAAAAGTGATATATATCTACTAGAAAGCAATGGATTGACATCTAAAACACTACCAGAAAGTCATAACAAAAATATTTTTTTCATGTCCAATCTTGCAGACGCATTCTTATATCTCTGAAACAAGTATAACGTGAGGCTGGACTCTTTATCGATTCAGAGGCAATCTTGTGGCAGCATGCTCATCAAGGTGGCGGTATACAAAAACTAGGCACCCACTATCTATAGATAATGTGAAGCAGTTCACCAAGAGTGTAGAAATGGCCTGGGCAACTTTGCGTTCTACTTAATTATAATCAAGCTACCAGGCAAGGTAAAGAGGTGCTTTCTAGTTGGGCAAGAGTCTCTAAATCAGCTGATAAACAACATCAGATTACTTTCCATGATAAAATGAGAACTATATGTAAACTGATGTAAAAATGAAGACAGAAACAAGAATTTGGTACTCACCTCTTCACGGAGGAGACCTGGAACTAAAGCATACACCTCGAAACTATCTTCCTGTAGACATAATTATCGTTCCAGATTAGAAATAGTACAGATCTCAGTGTCGCCCTCTAATGGGGAAAAGATTCATGCAATAACTTACTGTTTTCTGTACATTGATCTTCACCCAATCAGCTGGGGTTCCAACATCAGTCACCTCCACATCCAATCTATTAAAAAAAATCCAAGCCAATCGAATCAATGCCAGTATGTATTTCTCATAAACACAAATATTTGATAACATTGGGTAAATCTAACGAACTGGGTAACTAGAATCTTAACCGTGCACTTTTGGAGCGTGGAGATTTGACAGCATGTTCCACATACGATGGTTTCTTACGTTTCAGTAAACCTGAGCCGAAAGGTCAAGATTTAAAAATTGTTGTAAGCTACCAACATATTAGGAAGTAACAAATTGTGAAATTGATAAACCTGTTACTCACCAAGGTTTTTTAGCTCCTTTTCACGCTTTTGCAATGGTATAGTATTCTTGTCCTACAAAATACAGATACATCACTGTAAACAATGGTTGAACGAATATACTACGTAAATGAAACAGAAAAATGTTCGACATGATTTCAACAGACCTTAACGATAGGGCTACTAACTTCTCCGTTACCAAGAAAACGGAGTGAGTGCCAACCCTGCATTGCACGTGCTGCAGCATCTCTACGAGTTCTACCCGATCCTGATGCCTGAATATCACCAGCAAGTAAAGATAATGTAGGCACAACGACAACAATGAAAAGAAGAGGATACTCAATGCCTAAGGTGAAAAAAGAAGAAAGAAAATATCATGCTAAATGAGCAAAAGATCCTTAGGTACATAGAGTCAATCTCAAAGCCAGGCATTTTCACAACAAGAATGACATCTTAAGTAAACATGGGGCACAGGATTAGCAGGCATTTGCGTTTGTGGTAGAATGATAAAAACAATAAAACAAAACAAAAAAGTCAGAAGCAACCCAATCTCTCTTGATGGCATTACCTTTAAATGAATTTTCAATGGTGAATGGTCCAGGTAATCCTTTTTGAGAAATGGATGAGTTTTTGTCCAGCTTATACTCAGCTGAATTGTGTATCAATAACATACTTAGTTATTGGTGGTATTATCAATAAAATGAAGTTTCAATGGTGAATGGTCCGGGCTAATCTGTTTTGAGAATGGATGGCTTTTCTCTGGCCTAAACTCAGCTGAACTGTATATAAATAATAATTCTTACCATTCTTACATTTTAGTAACATCAAAAAAAAAAGGTATGGCCTATATGGTACCATGATGTCAGCCCGGAAAAGAATTCATGTTCACAAAAAGTTATGAATTATTATGCCAGATGTAGATTATGTACACCATCTTATTCCACAAATACCTGGAATTTGTGTTTAATGGTCCATTGAAAAAAAAATCGAAACCACCAAATTCTCATAATGATTGGCCTCCAGTAAAATTTAGTCCACGTCACTTCAACATAAATAATTTCGGAAGGTTGGTTCAGTTTTCAGTTAGTCTGAACACTGACCAAAGGAAAACCAATTCAAGCTAGAAAAATTGGAAATTATACAACCACAAACACTTTATGCTGTTTCTGAAAAGCTTTGGGAAGAGCAAAAAACTACAACATGCTCTGGAATTATGCTATGTGGCATGTGTTATAAGGAGTAGAATGCTAAAATATTTAGTAACCACAACCTATCAAAGAAGCTTTTGTGCGATCAAATGTTTTTTAGCTCCAATATGATCTTCAGCTCATGAGGTCTTTAAGGAACTTCTCTAGCTAATATACAAAGAAACTGGAAAACCATAATGTGCTGAGTTTTGTGAGCTCTTTGATCCTTTTTTTCATTTGGATAATGCATCATCTTTCTTCTGTACTCACCCTTATTCTTTTCTTTCATGAGAATTTCTTACTTTATCAAAAAAAAAAAAAAAACACCACAAACATTTCTGTGCACACCTTGATACATTATAAACACTTGTCTTCAATACACCAACCAGTTTTACATGGTATATTAAAAATATTACCACCAAACAGTAAACAAGAGGTATCATAAAGTTATGATCTATATTGAAAAATACAGTCCCACAAGGAAGTTTGAAATTTACCTTATTGTCAACATGCTTAGGCTCTGACTTGGGCAGCTTTGGTGGTTTCAGCAGCTTGGGCTCAGACTTCGAAGCAATGGGGATGCTAAGCTCACCGCCATCAGCATTTGTTATGTGTCTTTCATAATCAAGGAGTACCTGATGAAACACATACATGTATAAGTCATAATTTTAAACAGAACTTTCACTAGATAAGCAAACAAAACACAAAATAATAGCAAAATTTGTAGCCAGAGAAGGATAACCAGAGGACTTAGAAAACAGAAATGCCATATTTCAGTATTTTGAAACAAGTTCAAGTTATATAGCAGGTAAGTCAATCTACTTGAGAAAACTATCAATCTGGTGTGACTTGATTTCAGTAATACATCTGTATTTCATGTACTTAGGAACCAAAATAATGACATTGCTTATTCTTGTACTATTTAAAAAATAAAATAATAAGTAGTCTCCTGTTACATATTGCCTCTACTATGTTCGCATGTTGTTACAAAAATTTCAATTATCTAGACAGGCTTAAATTAATCATCAAGCTAAATGGAAATCAATTTGCTAAGTTATCCAGACAAATCAATTTCCCTAATGCTTTTCAAGTTAACTTTTTAATCATTCCTTCTCTGCCTGATTTTGTGCAAATACCAACTTTTTTCTTTATTTATCTATGTTTTTCCATTTCTTGTTGTAAACCAAGATGTTTTCATCTCTTCTCCGTTTCCTCTCCCCAACTGCTCTCCCCTCTTTTGGCAATATTTTCCCTTCTATCCGCACACATATTCCATCTCTACTCTCATTTCCTCATTAATAGAACTTATAATAAAAATAATCCCTTACAGTATTTTACATTCATATTTTAAAGGACAGTATTTTGAACCCAGTTTAAACATCTATATATCTCATTGCATTAGAAATATCACAGTAAAAAAAAAAGAGAAAACAACAACTCAGTGAACAGAAACTTAAGTGATATTATAAACTACAAACATTATACAACAACGACAACAACCAAGCCTCAATCCAAAACTAGTTGGGGCCAGTTATATGGATCCTTCTGCACCATTCCCCACAATCAATATACCAAGACCATAAACATGTAATATAGTATGTTTATAATTTATATGCACATCTATGGAAAGTTCAAACTATCCACTAATTAGCAATTAAGGAAATAGAATGCAAAGGGTAATGCGGTACATGCACATTTATCAGCATATAGTCACCTTCTCATAAAACCCTCGAAATGTCCATGAAACTGTAGTGCATGTCCTGCAAAGACAGTGGAAAGGGGGAAACGACATTAAAATATAGGCAAATAATGTAAGGGCCATTTGTTCTGGAAACAAAGGTAACATGGTAAACATGTGGATGTGCCATTTGATGGTTAATTGCAAGTCTTAAAGAACCAATATACATCATATAAATCAATATTATGAAAACCAATCTCAGTTTCCAGATTTCTGGAGTTTCCATGGTGAGTCAAAAACTTGTGCAATTTGAAGTAAACTGTTTTGCATCTAAGAGATGAGCCAATGTGTTTGGTTATACAGATACTTCATCTGGCTCTTTACTGTTTTTGTGTCCCACCATTATTAATCTGTTCCCCAAAAGGCTCACTTCATATGTCTTAGATTCTCCCCTTTCATTGATAATCTTGCTGGGCAATGATCTTCCTTAGACATAGTTTCTGTCTTGACAGTTATATCCAATTATCATCGTTTACTAATTAAAATGAACTTAAATTGGCTTTCCTTAACAAAAGAAATGGGTATACAATGTTGTTGATCTTCTAATAATCTTATATCCAAATATATTTCTTTCTTAAACCTTGACAATAATGGTAAATGTTGGTCAGGAAGCAGCAAGTAATCTGTAACGGTGTCTAATAGTTCCATAAATGTTAATTTTCAAACCCAAGTAACTGTTTCATGGATTTGGATAGTTTCCTTACTATCACCTACGGTTGTGTGCATAATGCAATGCTTTTCAAATCTATTTTTTTTTTTTTTTACTTTTCTCCACATGCTAGTTTAAGAAACCTGCTAGAAAATATATGCAAGATGCTCTGGAGTTTAAAAACATGAAAAATGGTTGATCTTGGAACAATCAGTATTCAGTAACACAATTGAACTATTATATATATATATATATATTGCTCCTTACTTAGGGGGGTTAAAGGACTCTCCTACTTGCCTCCACAGCTTACATGAGGTCACCTGTCAATCAGAAAGAAGCCAGATATATGATCATTAGAAACAGACTCCAAGAAAATAAAAGGTGTCTGGGAAACAATCTCCAGCAATTATAGCAACAGAAATCAGCTCAAATTGCATGACCAACCCCAGCAAAATCTACAATCAAGATAATTTGATAAAACATGAGAATGAAAAACACCATTCACCTTTAAGATTCACAAGTATTTAACGACAGCTTTTAAAATTTCCTGTCTATGTGACATTAAATAGAAGGTTAAATAGAAGGCCTCCACTTCCATGTAAATAACTTCCAAATTGTGTGTATTCAAAATCACTTAAATGCATTTGCATGCTTGTGTGGGTTATTATGCTTTGCCCTAGCTCTAATATAATCGAGTTTATTAAATTTACAAATAAACACCAAGCACGAATAATAACTAACAAAGAAATTAATTTAAGATGCACGCTTAAAAGGGAATGGTTTTGAATCATGGGTAAGAGGATATGTACCTTGTCATAGCCACCCAATCTCATCACAGATCTCCATAGCCTTTTCACCATATGAGGGTGCATATTAGAAAATGTATCTCCAAAAAAGACAATAATCTCAGAAGAACAACATGAAATTCGCTAGTCATTAGAAACTTACTTAAGACAGTTTAAGAGATCTCCGTAGAACTTGGGAGGTTTGAACTCCATGCCATTCTCACTAAAGAAACTATGAAGCTCGCTCAGAAAATCCTTTTGTTCCTCTTCTGTCCCTGTTACACTACCACCAACGTTTTCATCCAAAAGAAACGAACGCCTTGGTGTTAATTTTCCATTAGTTTTTGGTGATGTATCTATATCATCTGATTCTCTCATGTCATCAACTTTATCTTCAACGTCTGAAGATCCTGCCTGAGGTGCAGCAGGTTCGTTAATCTCTTTAGGAACTGCCCCAGGATCACCACCAGATGTATCCTGTGATATGTCTGAGGGTTTGTTTTCAGTATCTACAGTGGGTTTAGCAGTTTCAATATGACTACTTGAAATAGCAATTCCATTGCCAGCACATGTTTCAGGTTTCAAATCACTATTTCCATTGGCTTTGACATCTTCCACGGATTCAATTTCAGGTGGGACTAAACTTTTTTCATCATCTGATGGAGATGGGGGAGCAGAATCTTGATGGGGTTGCTGTGGGATGGAATTCAACTCCCCAGTGCTCCTATCAGCAGCTGCCTCAGCCTGAGGTGAAGGGTTCCCATTATCCACAGGGTCTGGCACATCAACTTCCACAGTGTCAGGGTTAGGAGGAGGAGAAGAATTATCAGCTTTTTCAACAGGAACCTGTGCGTTAATCAGCTGCTCTGTCTCTAAAGTACTAGGCGCCTGATGAGCTGATCCGTCCTCATTTTCCTTGGTATTACTCATCTCTAATTCTACACACAACACATAAAAAAAGAAAAAAAAACATAAAGCCCATTTTCCCAATAAAAAATCCTAACATAAAGACCCCCACCTTTGCAAAGAGCATAACAAGTTCAAGACCACAATTAAAGGAGCAAGAGTGGTGCTTATCACTCATAATCACAAATTTTACACGCCCTAACCTCCATTTTCCTCATTCATTCAAAGTTCAAACCCTAATTTTCTCCTTTTCCATTTGTTCTCCTCTTAACAACCACATGCACAAACACACATGCATAACAAAAGCAAAAAAATTAAAAATAAAATAAAATTGTTATATTACAGCTAAGGGTTGCTAAACCTAATTTTCTTTTTAGTGCCATTACACTACAACTTTAAGAGAAAAAAACTTTAACCACAAAAAGGCAAAAACATTAAAAAAAAAAAAAGAGGGAGAGAGAAACTTACCTGCAATGCAAAGGAAAGGAATGGTTGAGCAACAAGACCAGGAGGAGGTGAAATTTGCTGTCTAGTGATTCTTATAGGCTTAAATAGCAAAGAAACAAACATAACAAAAAGAGAAAACCCTAAATCTTGAATGCTCTATTTAGCCTTAGCTGCTGACACTGCAATATCTGTGTGTTTTTTTGGCAAGCTATTTAATGTTCTGAGCACTCTCTCCCCCTCTCTTTAAGAAAAAAAATATCTCCCTTTGCTTTGTCTCTCTCGGGTTTTTTTTTTCTTCGACAGAACAGAACAGAACAGAATGGGACATCCCGAGTTACCTTAAACAGATAATACCACACGTGTACGTTTGTTAATGTTTTTCGAGATTCCTTCTAAAATATGATGTTGGATTTTTGTTTGATTCCAGTCATTTGGATCTCAAAATTGGCCCAAAACAGTAGTGGGCGTGCCTCTCAATCACAATTATTAAACCAGATTTAGGGATGAAGATATGATTTCAGTCATGAATTTAGAATTTAGAGTAATGATTGAATTTATTTATTTTTTAAAAAAAGTCAACACAATATTTATTGAAAGATAGTTTAAAAAAAAATTAATAAGTTTTTAACTAAGTTTTACTTCATCAACTTAGAAGATTATGTCAACTAGAGTTTTTAATTGAATTAAATTTTTTTTTATGAAATCCAAAAAATTATAATCCTAAATTAACCAGGTTTTGGGTTGATCCACCGTTAGTTCAATTTTTTCTATTAGTAACCTCAAATTTGTTTCTTAATAGTTTATCCAAAAGAAATAATGGACTTGACCATTATTGAATATGTATTGAAATGGTCATGAAACGGTTATGTGTTGCGGGGTAAAATCTTTTTTGCATATAAAAAATGATGTTCAGATGTTGTAAATATGTTTTAAAGCAAGAAGAAAAATCAATGAATTAGCTCATAGACCCGATTGAGTCAAATAAGTTGATTTAAAATAAGTAACGACATCATATAGACCAATTATTTTTTTTAAAAAAAGGACCAAAAACCATTGAAAAAAGAAAGATGAAATTGGATAAAAAATGACCTCATTCAAACCGAATTAGCATGGCAAGCATATAACTCGGGTAATATGGATCGAGCCAACCCACTAAACATGTGGTCCAGATCATGTGATCGAGATAGCCCGATAGAAAAGAAAACAAAGAAGACCATGAAGCTCTTTATATATATATATATACACACATACATTGTTGAATGATAAAAACTGAAAAGAAAAAAAAAAGATGTCAACTAGTTTTAACTTTTCAAGCCTTTGAAGGATTTAAAACAAAAAAATAGCAATAAAAAAACATGAGGATAAAAATAAAAAAAATTTTTGATTTTTGATGGAATAGTGAAAATTGAAAAGAAAAATCAAAAGAATAAAAGAACCCAAAGAAAAAAAATAAGGATCAAAATTGAAATAAAAAATAAAAACAATTTTTAGACTAAAGGATGAAATTGAAAAGAAAAATATTTTAAACAAAAGAAACTAAGATTAAAAAAACAATAAGAAAATGAGTACCACATTGGAAAAAGTAAATATATCACAAATTGGATTGAATTATGTAATTAAAAACAAATCAGAATTTTACAAAAAAGCTGAGAAAAAAATTAAAAAAAACAAGGACTGAAGTTGAAATCGCAAAATATTAGGGGACAACTCTAAATTTTTGTATCGGCATTGCGATTTTTTAAGGGAAGGAGAGAAAAAATGGAGGAAAAGAAAAAAATTGCCAACAACAAACCCCACCACCATCCTATAAAAAGAGAATATGACAACACTTCCAACAACAACAACACAATGAAAATTGGTTTTTGTCCATTGGGAGGCGTGGATATGCCACCTAAAAGGCACGGGCACCTCCAATATACTTACGCATGCCCTACACGCGCCAAACACTTTTTATTTTTTATTTATATGTTATATTTATTAAAATATTAAATTATCTCTTAACCAATTTGATTATAATAATAAAAAAATCAACGTGAAAAGACAAAAACATCTCTAAATATTAGTTTTAAAATTTTTTCTTTTAATAACATTTTGATTATTTTATCATGCTTTTAAAATGTAAATTTTTTTTTTTATCTCTGAACAATCTAATAGTAACTAACATGCTTTGTGTAAAGATTGAACTATGAAAATTGCTAGTTTAAAGATTTTTAGTGGAATGAACAATGTTTTTTCAAGATTCTTAGCTTTTCTAATATGGTTGAGTATGTTATGAAAAAATATAGATATGCTATAAGCTTTCTTTACATATGGCACATGTGTTGGAAAGTTTTTAGTAGTTGAATAGATATGGCATGTTATCTTGATAAATTGTTGAGATTTTAGGAAAATATTGCTATGTTATTTTAATCAAGCTAATAATTGAATATATATATATATATATATATATATATATATATATATATGTAAAACGAGGACGGGGAGAACGAACCGAAACCATGAGAAGGCGGCCAAGACCAAACCACCCCTGAGCTTCAGAGACGAACAGCCGCGAGGCCAAATCAAGCACTCCCACAATGCAGAGAGTCTAGGTTTACGATTCCAAAACAGTTCTTTTCCCATGCGATTTAGAGTATAAGTATTTTGGCACGAGAACGATCTTAGTGGGCTGTAGCCAGCTAAACTCATATAGAGCCAGATTTGTAGAATTTGATGTCTAAATTTCAGCTCTTTTCATAGATATACAAGAATGACTTTTCTTCGACATAAAAGCTATTTTGACTCTTCATTTAGATAATCTTTTGCAGCAGCAAAATCAAGAAAAAAAAGCTAAAAAATAATTAGTTTTTTTTCCATTGGTTCTTCTTTGAAGTCTCCCATTGGAGATGCTGTAACATTGATTGCAGGCAGTGCGGGATTTCTTACCAATTATAGTCACTGCAATGTCTTTTCTTCTTGATCTGCTGTTCTCCTGAAGCCTGCTATTTTTTCAACTCACACCCCTTGTACAGTTGCCCACTTTTCCACTGTAACTCTGGTAAATTTGCTACTTGTATAGTCAAATAAGTTCTTACTGATATTTTACAACAAAGTCCAGGGGTATAGGGCCACTGCAGGTGCTGCTAAAGGAAGCTAAAATGCTTCCTCAGGGCTAGCAAATCTCTGCTACAGTTTTCCGGAGGCTGTAAAGTTTGCAGCAGGCACAGAAGTTTGCGAAAAAGAGAAATGTTGGGCTAGAGCCTGCCTCACGTGGAAGGCATTACGTGGCGTGAAACGTATAGGTCCAGTGAAGAAGAGTCTGGTGTGGGCTGTATAGGCCCCGATAAAAGCTTAAATTGAATCGCTTCTGTAAATCATTTTGTAAAATATGTGCTCTTTTCATCGACTTGGCAGGGGCCGATGCACAGCTTTCCAGGGCTGGTGAGTCGGAATGTTCTGTCATAATGCTGTGGTGTTATGTTGTGTCCTTTTACAAGAGGCTTTGGGCGTAATTTGTTGCGTTGTCTATTGTCAAAAGGAGAATCGAGGCCACCCTCGCAAACAGCTAATATTTTTTTATTTTTAATTGATATAGATATTTGAATTAATTTATATATATTTGAATTAATTCTATAAATCCTAAAATTAATAATCATATAAATTTTCAGTGGCTAATAACTAATATTCATGGATCAGGCTATTGACTCCTTTTTTTAAAAAAACAATTGTTAAAAGTTATTTAATATATATATATATTTCCTGCACCGCTATTGTTTAGAGTTTAACTATATATAAAAAATATATTTAGGTCACGTTAGATTTTTAATATTATTATTAAACTAGATATAACTATTTAAATTTAAAAATTTTTAACCCTTATTTTGTTAACTTGTCAAGTTTAAAGAAAAAATAAAAAGAAAAACAAGTCAGGTTAATCCTGGTCAACCTGTTAAACCGGTGATCTAAGTTATGTGTTTAACTAGGTTAAATTAATTATTTTTCACAATAAATTATTTTATTTTACTATAAAATAAAAATGAAAAATAATTTATCACAATCCAATATTTAATGATAAATTTAAATAAATACTCTACATTGAATCATAAAATTAAAAAAAATAAAAAAATAAAAAAAGACAGGAAATATTAAAGAGTAAAATTAAATAAAAACCTCATATTAAAAAATAAAATTATAAAAATATAAAAAACTGTAAAATAAAAATATCTATTATAACAATCTCAGACGCATGGGCATATATCTGCCCCTTTTTTAAAAATAAAAAACCTAAAAATAACATAAAGTCTATAACATGGAATGCAACATTACTTTCAGTAACAGTTGGATCCGTGATCTTTGATTATCAACACGCGATTCAATCAACTGAGCTACGACACAAAGTTATTATATAATAATTAAAAAAATATATTAAACCGGCCCTCGGTTCTTTTAGTAGCAGAGTAGTGATAATTGAAAATATAAATACTTAAAACATAATCATATAAAATCAAACATGTTTTTTTTTTATCCAAAGCAATTCAACAATATATGAAATCAAATAAATTTACTTAGATATTTTTTAACCAATTTAGTTTAAAACAAAAAAAAAAGTCAACAGGTTTGCACCGGTTTTGCGCCCGGGTTTTTCTTCCATAGTTTTTCAAAACCCGACCCCAACTCCATGATTAATTAGTTTACTATTATTTTCTTTGCGACAAATTTGAGAGGAAAGCGATGCCAAATCTCATCAACTCCATACTTTAACTAAGACATGCAGCAAGTGATGAGCTTTTAATAGTTCTTGAAGAAAACCCCCCCCCCCCCCCAGGGGGGATTTTAGGTTTTTTTGACCCCGAAAATCAGCGATAAGACCCCATATGGACTTTCTTTTCTTTTGAGACACTTGAAAGAAAAAAAAAACGGATAAAAAAACCTTGACCTGTCCTTGTCTAGAATAAGTAGTTCTGCAGTTATTTTAATTAATAGATTTTTGCACTAATTTCATTGTTTTTAAATGTTTTAGAAATGTATTAAAATTTTTTTTTTTTTTTTAAAAAATTATTTTTGAGATCAACATATATTTAAAATATCAAAAAAATTAATCCAAAAAACATAATTTAAAAATAATTTTTCCCTTTTTTTTTTTCCTGAAACAAAGGAACATTATATTAGCGAAAAGAAAAAAGTAAATTTAATGTTGTGTGGTTGTTGTTATTTTTAGAATGACTCTTTATGTTAAATGTAGGTTAAAATAATTTTTTTTTTTAAAAATTTTCTGTCAGCACAAAATAATCCAAAACAATAAAAAAATTTTTCAAAAATAAAAAAATTTTGTTGAGTAGGCTTTATGAGATATACAAAAATATTGTTAGTAGGCAGATATACAAATCCAAGAGTACCTTTTATTTCCTAGGAAATTAGTGCAAACGAGTTAGCTTCCCGCGTTATATTACGAAAAAACAAATATACAAGCTACGAATACCTCTTTAATATCATTATTAAATTTAGTTTAGTGTGTTAAACTTAAAAATTGTTAACTCAGCATTGTTAAATTAGGATTTTAAATCAAATAATATAAAAATTATTTTTATATAATTCGGTCAGATTTAAATCTAAAATAAAAAAATTTAAAGAAAAAAAATAAATGATGAAAAAAGCCAAACATACGAGTTAAAAAACAACGTAAATTATCAATAAAAAATAGTTTGAATTTAAAAAAAATTCAGTTGATTTTTTTAAAAAAATACATTAAAATAATAGTTTGAATTTAAAAAAATATATTAAAACAATTTTAATTAATTTGGGCTCACTCACCAAACTCGTGATTAGGTTGTGAAGTCCAGCCAATTCAATAATATTTTTTTTTATTTTAATTGTATAATAAAAAAATAAAAATTAATTTAAAATTAATCTAATATTAAATAATAAAATTAAAAATAAATCATAAAAAACACAATGTTTGGAGCGAATCCAATTTCTCCTTTTAAAATTTCGATTGTGTCACCATTTTTCTTGAAGTTTCAATCTTATGTCAATATTGTTACTCCTTGGATTGCCCGTGCTAACAAGATTTTTTTTTTCAGTCCCTAAAATATTAAAATATGATCAAATAGAGTCCTTTTAAAACGATGAGACTGAATCTTTTAATCTAATTAAAAACTCCAACTGGTACTAAATACATAATTTATATTTAAAAATATAATATACAAATTTAAAATTCACCTCTTTTTTAAATATGGTTTACATTAAAAACAAATAATTAAAAAATTAAAATCAATAAAAAATTTAACGTAGAAAGATTAAAAGAATTAAAACTTTAAAATTAAGAAGCTTAATGCCCTAAGAAAAACAATTTTTGAGCTTTTGTATTATATATTGCAAGGGTATAATAATAAACTACCAAGAAACTATATATTTAATAAAATAAATTAATGCTGTCACTCAAATATGAAGCAGCGGTTACTCATCAAGGAAAAACATAAAATAATTAAATTATTTATTTATAGTGAGCTCCATTATTTGAACTCTGCAAATGATTCTTAATTTGATATATATATATATATATATATATATATATATATATTGTACTATTTTTTTATGACTTTTTATTTATATTTAAAATATAAATGTGACATCATTTAGATCTTTAATTGAAGGTAGAAGATTTTATCTTATCAAAATATCTATAAAAGGTTCTATGTGATAAAATCTTAAGAGTTCAGGGATGGAAAAATAAAGTTTTTCTGTAGTTGATTTTATATTGAAACTTCACGGGGACATTGACTTAATTTAAAAGAGTGTTTGGAAACGTGGTGATACCCGTGTTTTTTAAAAATTTAATTTTTAATAATAAAAATTAATTTTTTATATATTTTGAATATTTTGATGTACTAATTTTAAAAATAAATTTTAAAAAATAAAAAAAATATTATATTGATATATTTCGATATAAAAAATATTTTAAAAAATAACCATAACTACACTCCCAAACAACTTTAAATCTCACAGGAAGAGGCCGAATTCATCATAAACTTTAGAGGGATAAATTAAAATTAACCATTTTTTTTTTTTTACTTAAGGAAAAATGATTTAAATAGGGATGAATTTAGGGGTTGCCAGGTGTGGCCTGCCCCCGAAGTTTGAAATAAAATTTCTAAAATTCGGTATAAACTAATAGAATCTTTTAAGACATTTTGATGAAATTGCCCCCTCAAAATATAACTATGCATTTTGGTCCCCTCCACTCCATTTTACCAAGTTTGGATTATCCTTGTTTTTTTTTTCTTTTTTAATGAAGTGAATGGTGCGCTTGAGTAGATAATATGCCATATATTGATATAAATTTTGATTAATAACTGGAAAGTGAAAGGTCGATGTTTTGAATCCAAAAATTCAAATTTTAACGTTTTTTTTTTAAGCTAAAAACACCTAAAATTAACCCAATTTCCAAGGTAAAAATAAACTTTAATTAGCCTACTAACTAAGAATAAAATAAAATAAAATAAAATCTCTTGACATGGATCTATTTTTTTACAATATTAATTCTAGTCTATGTTTTTTAAATTTATTTGAACCAAACTCTATAATTTTATTATGTAATAACAATTTTTATTCAACGTACGAATAATTTTTTTTTATAAGGCACACGCGTTACAAGGTAAAGCAAAAGGAATCTCAATACATGATCACTGAAAAATTACATAGTCGTTAATTTCAGGATATATGAAATTAATCGAGATACATACAAGTTGACCGAACACCCACATTAATTAATAAAAAAAAATCCCACCACATAAAGAATTGAATGATTATAAAAGAATAAAAAATCGAGAACAATCACGTGACAATAAATAACTTATCTTTTTTTAGTTATTTTTATAATATAGTTTATAATAATAATATAATATAAAAACTGCATGAAAGAAGTGAGCAAATTATTAAAGCAAAGACCACCAAATGCAAGATCAATCAAGAAAGTCTTGCATCACCATTTCGTAATCACCAAGAAGTCATGCATGACGATAAAATAAACATGCTAGATAGGTCGTTACTTATTAAACATCAATATTATATTAATTAGAGAATGAATTATTTGATCCTGTACAAGTCCCGGTCCCACCAACCGATCTGTTTTCAGAGAAACACATGAAAAACGAGGAAGGCAATGAAACATTAGCATCAAATTAAATAAATTAAATGGGTGATTGTGATTGTGTTAATGGTTTTTTTTTTTAAAAGTAATTTTTTGTTTAGAAGTATATTAAAATAATATTTATTTTTATTTTTAAAATTTTATTTTTTATATTAATACATCAAAACAATATAAAAATATAAAAAATTTAATTTTAACTAATTACTTTTTAATTTTAACCAACTTTTATTTATATCACAATTTTGTTTGGGGTGAAGCCAACCGTACCATGACTATTTGGCATTATATTTGTAATTATGTTTCATCAAATTTTAAATTTTTTTGGCTAAAATTGAGTGCGGTTTGTATTTTTTGGATCTTTTTGATGTGTTGATGTCAAAAATGATTTTTAAAAAATAAAAAAAAATCATTAACATATATTTCAGCACAAAAAACTATTTAAAAAACAACCACTATTACATTACCAAACATACTCGACCAAGCGTGGTGTCCCGTGAAACACAAATGTCTCAACTTTTGATCCAGACAGTCCAGCCAACCCAATTTATTAAGACGTACAAGTTCTTGAAAAATAAATGGTTAGAACTTAGACGTGTGTAAGGACATAATTGTGTGAGGTTGCTAACCGGCAAGTTTATAAGGTTCGATGGCAACTTCAATCAAATGTCTTTTCTAAATTATAATCCATTCTTTTTTTCAATAAAAAATTAGTGTTCATCTTACTTGTATGTTTTTTAGTACTGTCAACTCGCTTTGAACTTTATTCATCAACAAACAGTAACTTTCAAGAGTCCAATTATAATTTAAAATTTTATTATTAAATATTTTTTTACAACTTTTTAAATAAATAAATAAACTAGAAAATAAGAAAAATAAAAATAAACAATAAAAAGTGAATCAATTAAAAGAATAGAATTTAAAAGATAGGAGAGATTGCCGGGAGATGAGAAATGCGTTAAGACTATGTTTGTTTTTTGAAATTTACTTTTTGAAAAATTACTTTTTGAAATTTTCTATGTTTGTTTGTCAGTCATTAGAAAAGGTGATCAATGAAAAACACTTTCCAGTTAAAGAAAAATTTGGCTTGGTTTTCAGGAAAGTGCTTTTCTGGAAAATTTGGACAGAAAACATTTTCTGAAAGTTGTGAAAAATTTAGAAATGTTATATTATTTGCTGATTATATCAAATTTGGTCCTTAAACTTTTGATTGCTATATATATTTTGTTTTGAATATTTATTTTTCAATTCCATCTCTTAAAATTTAATTTTTATATTAACTTTAATCCTTATTTTTTTAATTGTTATTTGCTTTTCCCTTATTATTTTTTATTGAAATGTTTTATGTATCAAATTTGGTACTCGTTCTTTTGATTGTTACTTATTTTATTTGAAATAATTTATGAAATGTTAATTATTATTATTTTAATTTCTTTATCTTTTATTTTTTTATTTTTTAGATTTGATCTCTATTATTTTGATTATTATTTATTTTATTTGAGATAATTTATGAAATTATATTTTTTTTCAATTTCATTCTCATTCAACTTTTTAATTTATAAGATTTATTCCTCATTATTTTAATAAATTTGAAAAAAATAAAATATTAATAAGTTATTTTCTAGCTCATTTTCCATGACATGACCAAATACTGGAAAGTGTTTTCTAACTTATTTTTTATTATACTATCATACATCAGAAAATAATTTATTTTTTAAAAATTTACTTTTTAAAATAAAATTATTTTCCAGCAAACAAACATAAAATTTTTACGGATCGAACCGAAAGGCCTTCAGAAAACACCAAAAATAGTATAGATATTTTACAGTTGAACACGCTTAAAAAAAATAAAAAAAATACCAGTTAGCTTGATCTACAGAAAGATTCCTACATTTTCACGCGTGAAGACATAATGTTTTCCACGAAAGAAGACAAAGAGGAGGAGCTCATGATTAAGTGGCCCGTAAGTGGCTTTTTTATTTTTCAAAACAAATATTTCCTATATAGAATATCATGAGCAGCATTCATGCAGAATTTCCTATTTAAATGATCAGAAGTACTCTATTAGCTAATGTCTGTAAAAAACAAGCAGTTTCTGTAATTCTTGCCTCCAAAGTATCACCAGAAGCTTGAGTTTGCTTAGGACCATCCAAGCTTGTCAAAAGAGGTACACTCGTACCTTTCTCTTTCCATTAGATTCGATTCCATAGTTTTCACTCCTACCACGTTCTTAGGAAACGCTCTTATATCTGTTGTAAGAATTACTTCCTTTTCTTTTCCATAGGAGTGTCAAGAGATCAACTTGCAAGTTTTGCAGAGAAGTTGTGTGTAATGGGATTTCTTGATCTCTTTGTTGCGGCATTAATGCCAGTTCTGAAAGTACTCTTGATTACTGGACTTGGCTTGTTCTTAGCGCTCGATCGCATAGATCTCCTGGGAGCGAATGCAAGACACTACATGAATAATGTGAGTCCAATATATGTGTACTTACATGATTCTGTTCTTTACATTTACTTCTTCTTGCCTTCCATCTCATCAAAAAGGAAATTTGCTTTGTGTATTTGCAGCTTGTATTCTATCTGTTTGGTCCAGCGCTCGTGGTTAGCCAGCTTGGAGAGACCATTACTTTCCAAAGTTTGAGTACCTTGTGAGTGATACAGTTCGCACCAATTTTCACTCTTAAGGCAATCTTGAAACTAACTCTTGGCACAAAAAAATTGTTGTGGCGATGGTGTAGATGGTTTATGCCAGTAAATATCCTTCTGACTTTCATAATCGGCTCTATACTGGCTTGGATTCTCATTAAAATCACAAAAACTCCGCCGCACCTCCAAGGCCTTGTCATTGGTTGCTGTTCTGCTGGAAATCTGGGGAATTTGCTTCTGATTATTGTTCCTGCAGTCAGCATGGAGTCAAATAGCCCATTTGGAGATTCAACCATCTGCTCCACTAATGGAACAACTTATGCTTCTCTTTCCATGGCGGTATGATCTGCCATTCTAGTATTCTTTTCAGTTTTGTTATAGAAGGAATTACCTTCATTTTTTAATGCTACTATGATGGCGTTTGTCTATGCAGCTGTGTTTTATTTAAAATGCAGTCCGCAGTCGTTTGGTAATAACAAAAATCATTTTATTGTGTATGAGGTCTACGTGTTTTTTGCGTTTAAAACGCTGGATAGGAAAAGCTACGAAAACCTGCTTTGTATGCACTGTAACGGATTAAAAACCTGCGGATAGTGCAATTCACTGCACTGTTCACGAGTGAATTGCACTGTTCACGTGAACAGTGCAATTTACTTGCACTATTCGCGGGTTTTTTTTAAGTGTGTTAATTGTATTAATTTTTTTTTTAAAAAAACTAGTTTAGAGAATTAAATTCATTTGCGATGTGAACAATATTTTTTTCTTGAAAAACTAGTATAGAGTGAATTAAATTCAAGTGCACAGTAATACCAATTTTATATTTGATAATATTTTATCTAATTTTATTACACGCTCAAAAAGTTATGAAAACTGTAGTTCTTATCGGATGAATTTTGGACGTAATGGAATTATAAATAGTTTAATGGAATAATAAAAAATATTTTATATAAAGTATTATTTTTTTCATGATGTAATAAGAGTAATTAATTTTATAATATTTAAATTTAAAACCATCAATAGTAATATATTTTTAAAAAAATTATTTTATAACCTCAATTTCAAAAGCATTCTTAACCAAACATATTAAACTACCTTTTCTTCAATCTCAATTTCAACCACAGTTTTAACCAAACATCTATTTTTTCAAACCAACCTCAACTAAAAGTACTTTTTATAAAACAACTTTTTTTAAACCACAACCACAACAGCTACCGCAATACCAAACACACTCTGTTTATTCTGATAATGCAGGTTGGAGCTATTTATATATGGACCTATGTGTATATTATCATGAGGATATATTCAGATAAGAGTGCTGAAGATACTGATACAAATCAACCCATATCAGATTCTGAAAGTTATAAAGCATTACTTCTTTCAAGAAAAAACTCTGGCTCCAGTGGCTGTTCTAAGGAAGATGAACTTCCTCTTACTATTTCTGGGGAAAAAGTAAGATTTCCTTGGCCTTATTTTATTATTACAAATGCTAGCATCTGTTTTTTTTTAATGCAAAATGTAGCTCTTCCTCTGCAGATATTGGATGGCGTAACCTTGCTAATTAAATTCTTTTGATGATAGTTGACAGTTATGGAGAAGATTTTTCAGTCTGTTAAGAAATTTACAGCAAAGATCAACCTGAAGATGGTGCTTGCACCGGCAACAATTGCAGCGGTAGGCTAAAAATTTAATGATAATTTTCTCTCTCTCTAATCCTCAATATTATTCTTTGATAGAGATAATCACAAACCATACAAGTCTTAACGATAAATACAGAAAAAAAGGAAAACCAGAAGAGTAATTTTGTCGAGTTGGTCAGTGCTTAATCTACCAATGTACATGTCAATAATTTGCTTCGTTTTCCTTAATTTCCTTCAGATTTGTGGGTTTATAATTGGCACAGTCTCTCCAATCCGAATACTGATGATCGGGGATAGTGCTCCTCTTCGCGTGATTGATAGTTCTGCATCTTTGCTGGGGTAATAAATCAATTATGGACTTTGTTTGGCTTTTGATTTTGATGATGGCAAGTCTATCTTTACAGCTGACCATTATAGAACTAGCCTGGCTGTTCAAATTTTAGTCTAATCCAAACGGCCAGATAAAAAATTATGCTTGTTTTCATTAAAATACTCGTTTAACTCGTCCAAACTTTTTCTTGCACTTAGATTTGTCGATACGCGTCATGTGTCATATAACCCAGAATGTAACTTTCTTCGTTATTTAGGAACTTACAGCAACATTGTTATTGATCTTGTTTATACAATTTTCTGACCTGCAGAGAGGCAACAATTCCATGCATGACACTGATAGTAGGATCTAACCTTCTCAGAGGTAATTTCCTGAATCTACCTGGATCATCTCATGCTTAATTTCCTTTACATACATCCTGCCTCTAGTTGCTGAAAAATCAAATTTACATCCTCAAGATTTCTAATCACTAACTCCATACTCTTTCAGGTTTAAGAAAATCAGGAGTGAGTGTATCAGTCATTGCAGGGATTGTAGCTGTGCGAAATATTTTCTTGCCAATTATTGGCATCGGTATTGTCAAAGCGGCACATCATCTCGGCATGGTTGAATCAGACTCCTTGTATCAGTTTATCCTTCTGCTTCAATATGCACTTCCACCTGCAATGACAGTAGGTATGGCAACTTGATACTAAAAGTTGGAACTAATATTTTATTTTTCCGATTTGACGGCAAGAAGTATCTTCGAGCCAGCTACAAAACCAGTGAAAAAAATTACCTGATGAATACTAAACCCGCTAATCTGTTTGTTATTTGTTGTTAATTTGACAGGGGTTATTGCACAGCTTTTCGAGGCCGGTGAAGGTGAATGTGGAGTCATTATGCTGTGGAGTTATGCTTTATCAGCACTGTCTCTTACCCTCTGGTCAACCTTTTACATGTGGCTGCTGCAGTAAGCACAATTAGGGTTCCTTCTATTCCCTGGAACTACCCTGCCATGACAAAATGAGGCCGCCGCAAGCTTATCTTCATCTTTCAGGCACATCGATCACATGGGGCATCAGTAATTTACTAGTAAATTAAGCTCATGAAGCTTTGTTCCACGATATTTATTTAATTATAGCCACCATATTATTTGATTAAATTTGTAGAATATATAGTGTCAGTCATTTTGGGATATGGACATCTGTGTACTTATGAATTGTGATTCTACTATCATGGATTTGGACATTGGTCCGACTGATAAATTGGAAGAAGTGACCGGACCACCCGCTGTCTGCAGGCTCTGCTGCTGGCAAACGGGGGATTTGAAACATCGGTTTCCTCCCTGCTCAGCCTGTTTTTCAATCTGACAGCCCGTTGTCAGCTCTGAATCTGGAACGACAATCGTCACGACGGATTTTTTCATGTAATTGCACTCTAATCATAGCTATTCAACCTAATATGATTTAATATGTTGATTTAAAAAATTCATGAATCAGATTTCATTGAGAATGAATTTTAAATTGAATAAAAAAATAATTGACCTAATTAATTTAAACAAGTTTAGTAATTTGGTTGGCCGACCAAACTTGAAAAGGTTAACTACAAGAAATTTAGAAATATCATTTCAGCTAAAATGATTTATTTCCTGTTTCAGGAAAGTCTCACAACTACGTCAGTAACCAATTAGATGCATCTATAATTATCACGTATAGTGGAAAGCGTGCACCTCTTTATGTAAGGGTATCTTTTAAATTTTGGATTTAAATTCCTTGGCCTTTAAAGATTATACCCAAAGTACCGCAACTTTTTGGGGGAGGGTTAGGTTTCCTCGAATCCAAAAAAAAAAAAAAAGTGTAGTGGAAAGGATTGGGTGGTCCAATTTAGATTTTTGTAAGAATATTTTTCTTTTAAATTTTGTATTTAAATTTCTTGAAGAACTTTAAAAAAATTATACTCCAAAGTAACCGCAACTTTTTAAATAAAATTTAAATATTAATAATATATGTAATTTGTAAATATAAAATTATATAATCGAAAATCATTGATTATACATATTAAAGATATCTTTTATGTTCACAATTTATATATAATGTTAAATTATGTGTTTATTATTTATTTGATTGACTTGTATTTTGAATCTTTTTCTTAAATACTTCTACTACCTATTACAATTAATGTATTTAATGTTGGAGATTTTTTTTATAATACACAATTTTATATTATTGGGTATAATTTCCAGTTCAATTATCGAATTTGAATAAGAATTTGCTAGGATATTCTAGAGGTCCTATTTTTTATAAGATTAAAATTTTAAAGTAATCGAAGATTGAAAAAGTCTTTTGATAATGATCAGAAGCTACTATTTAAGTTTTACTATATTTTTTTAATTGGTTTAAGATTATATTTTGTATTTGAATTGAATGTCTTTTATTATTTTTTTGGCTTTATTTAGAACAATTTTTCCTAATTTTTAGGACTTTCATTACTTTTCTTTTATTTTTGAGTTTTCTTATTATTTAGATAATTTTTTAAGTTTATTTAAGGAATTGTAAATATCTTATAATTTTATTACACGCTCAAAAATATGACTACTTATCGATAATTTTACGAAGGAATTATAAATAGTCAAGCAATAATAAAAATTTTAAATTAAAGTTTTCTGATGTAATTCCTATTTTATATAATTTTATATTCTTAATTATGTTTGCCTATTTGTTCTTAACCAAACATGTTGCCTTTTCTTAATCTCAATTTCAACGTTTAACCAGTATCTATTTTTTAACCAACTAACTAAAAGATTTGGTTTATAAAACAACTTTTTTACCACAACCTCCCCGCCCCGGGTGTTGTGTGTTTTCTTGTGCCTTTTCATAACTTTCAAAATATTTGATTTTATTAATGGATTGAGACAAACACCCTAAATACTTAATTTGTATATAAAAAATTGATATCTACTATTATTATAAACATATTCAATAAATACATAATACGTTATTTTAGATCATATTTTAACATTCTCAACTTTTTTTGTGTAACTCTGTTAAATATATAATTGATAGTTAAGATTATCTTCCTTACAAGTTATGAGATGCTCTCAACTTTATATAATTGATATTTATCATTTTTTTTAGAATTTGTGTTCACGAATCACGATTAATAATGTTATTTTATTAAAATAAAGAAAGTTTAATAAATAATACTATTTTAGAAACAAAATTTACTAAAATATGCCTCATTCTCCACCAATATCTCTTCTCATTACCTTTATTTTTTTTTTGAACTATATTCATACAATGCTTATACATTTCAAGTATCTTATCTTTGTTTCTAAGTAAATACATATAACAATATTTTTTATAATTTAATATTTTTTTTCTGATAAATTAAATCTAGAATTTCGCCTCCGCTGAAATTCTATTTTATTATGTAATATTTTTTTTTCATTGTAATATTACATTGGAAATATCTATGCCAAGGCCTAAGATACAATGCATTGCCTAGATTGTGTATGTTGGAAGCGATCCAAGAGGCAAGTGATAGTTATTTGACGAGCCACATGAAGAATGCTGACCAAAGCATCACCGAAACTGAGGCTAAGGCATAGGTCCATAGCATGATGACCGAGTATTCGGCTTCGCCAGCTCCAAACAACTGGGTCATTGTGCCTGCCAAATCAGGACAAAGAACATGCGAAAAACCGATTTCTAGTTAGGAACCGATTCAATCTGTCTCCAGATAAGGACATGGTTGAACTTTGCATGAATGTTAAAACCTATGTTGATTGCTGGAGGCAGTGCAAATTGAAGCAGCAGAACAAACTTGTACAGAGGATCTGAGTTCACCGCGCCAAAATGGACTGCACATTTAATGAAACCAACTCCCAATATCGGCAAGATTATATAACGGACTGCCGTGATACCAATAATCACTGAGATCGGCACCTTTGGCCCCCTGAAGCCTGAGAACACATTCTGGTCATCATTGTATCTATGCTTCGGGAAGTTCAACTAGTGAAGAAGGGCAGGATAGTGAAAATAAGCATGATAAAAATCAAAATGATCGCGGTTACCCTTCAGAAGATTTGCTCCTACAATCAAAGTGGTGATTGTAATGGCTGACTCGCTGCAAACACACAACAGAAAGGAATTCTAGAGGAGCATGTTAGGTAGCTGAATGTTTTTTTGGTTTCTCGGGAATGTTCATATATATCATCAAAGAGGGATGCTGACCCGACAAAGTATGCAGAGTCTTCAACCACACGAAGAGGAGCACTGTCACCGATCAACACTTTTCGGAAGGGAGGGATAGTACCGGCTATAAATCCAACAATCTATAAAAATAAAGCAGTAAGGGGGGTCAATACTCGCATCGATACTGAAACATAAAGTGGCCTGTTTAGTCTATTCAGCATTAGATGCTTTAAATGTGATCAAGAACTGAAGAGGGAAAACAACCCAGCTTAAACCAGCAAGCTGCTTGCTAATGGCTGCTTCATGTCAATGTCTCCATAAATGGTCTTTAAATTTCGATAGGGCTCAAAGATCAATGAGGCATGTATGAAGAGCAGGCTTGTTGTAAATAATGCTTTATAAAAGAACGGCTTGTTCTAGAAAATTCATGGAAGGAATGGAATAGTACTACAGAAGAAGTGGACTTGATCCTATATGAAGCATGGATTTATATCCTTTAAGAAAGCATGGGATGCATCTGACGTATTTTTTCATCTACTGAAGCTCATCGGCTACCCAGCAGAAATATTCTTGTTCATGAGCTATCATTTTGATGCTTAAGCCTTTCTGCAATGTGCAGTCTCTAATATGTATGATCATTTCAGTATGCTATATAACGTGAGCAAGTTTGAAATGTGAGCCTTCTCTTGCTATATATGATCTCCAAACTAGAAAAAAGAGTAGTAAATGCTTTATACACTTCCTTCCCTTTGGCCAACACAGAAAAAATAAGAACTTGCCGTTACCGTACCGCTCCATTAATTGAAGGTGAAAGCAATCTCTTCAGGTTGAGTTTCTTCAGAACCTTTTGAAATCCTTGCTTAATGTTTTCTGGAAATGGCACCTGTCAAGAAATCTTGATTGGTAGGTTGATGATTGCTCTCAAAAACATTTTATTCTAGGGAACAAGAGGAACCAATAGTATCGTGAAAACTTCAACATGTGCTCATAATGAGCATCAAACAATATATGGAAAAGGATAAGAGAGTTAAGAAAGAAATGAATGTATAATGTTTTCAGGCAACCTTCACCTTCCCCTTTGACACTGCACGATCAAGTTCAAAGTTCTCCATACCCTCATCGATTGAGGGCTCTTTTAAGAAAAGCATGGGCCCTGGTGTTATTTCTCGGGCAGACTCTATACCCTCTGGCAAGGCATCCGGTTTGGTTTCATCAGAATCTGTACTTGAATATATTCGCACAATATTGTACACATATGACCACAAGAAGATGGATCCAATCTGAAATATCAAGAAAAAATGGAAAGAATTTTAAACAATTCAAGACCTATTACGCTGCCTTTCTTAATTAGAGCACACAAAAAATTAAATTCAAGTAAGAAACATTGTCATACTGCCAATGAGAGCGTAGCATATGCCAATCCATGCATTTTACAGATACTGGCGTCGCCAAATGGATTGCCTTTTTCTTCACAGGCAGCTGGAATGATTATGAGAGGCATGTTGCCCAGATTCCCTGCTCACATTCAACCGCCCATGTAAACTAGAAATCAGGTACAAAAGGTCGAATGTAATGAAGCTTGTGCCACAGCTTCAATATATTAACAATACATGATATTACTGTCAAGAGGGGCCTAAATAGCTGGGGAAAAAAAACAAATATTGATGATGTGTGACAGGAATATATAATTAGATTAGAGTGTCTAAAGTGTTTCATCACAGCGTACATACTAGACTTTCATTTCTGCTTAATTCACTTGCAGGAAATGGCACATCAGCCTCTTTTCTAAGGCGGTTGGTCTGCACGGGTTGGATGGCAGGAAAGAAAGAAGGAGAGGAATCAACAGCAGAAATCTTAAAAACTTGTTTCTTTTAGTTGGAAGGATGATGATCACTCAACAAAGCAGAGGCCTCCTTGACGTGGAATTAATATCTGACAAGAAATCTTAAAGAGCAACTAAAAGATGTAAGAACCTATACTTCAAATCACAATCATCAGTAAAAGGGCACATCATCAGAAACTGATTTACTATTGATACCGATGCCAGTGAATTAAATTGCTCAGACCTTCTCTCTTATTTCATGAAGACTTCGGTTAATCAACAAGTATTTTGTGAAAATTTATAAATCAGAAACGAACACTCAAAAGCTGTGCATGTATCTTCCTTCAGCCAGAAATAAGGAAACCCACCAGCAGCACAACAGCCCAAGATGAGGCCCCGCAGGTGATTAGGAGCTTTTGTAATTTTTATAAGTAGCCATCCAAGCGCTGAGCCAGCGATAAAGGTGATAAGAATATTGAGTGGCATGAACCACCTACATAACAATTCAACCAAATTTGATTGTAATAAACGAGCAGAAAAAAAACCACATTGAAAGAAAACAGCTGCAGAAAAGTCGATTAGAGAAATTAACTCACAGCATAACTATGCTTTTCAATGTTATGAATTTCGCCAAGTTGCTACCAACAAGTGCTGGATTCAAGACATAAAACACAAGCTGCACAAGAATTGAAATAGAAAATCCACATATATTCTTAGGGAACTCGGCGCAGGACAACTAGAGCAGCATTGAAAGGAGAAAAGCAATTGATAAATAATTTATCTGCAATTTTTCCCACCTTGTATCGAGCGCGCACACACACAGGTTTTCATTCTTCAAAAGGGTGATGTTATAATAGAAGTTCAAAAAAGAATGGACCATTATACTAAATAATCAGCTGTATATTTAAAACTATAAGAAAATCTGTCACCCCCCAAAGAAATTGTCTAGTATACATAGGCAGACATCTAAGTGATCGTTCAGACTAAGTTCTTTTGTTAAATTTATCATCTATTCTAAAATCCATTTGGAAAAATATTGGTGCTTACACTATTCAGATGCTTCCGCGCATCCGTCCCCAAAATATCCGTGCGCTCAGTTGCAAGAAATACGCCTACTGCAGTAATCAGGAGCACCTTCATAACTGGCATCAGTGCAACAACGAACAGTTGCCAAAGCCCCATAGAAACTTAAGCAGGTCTCAGATTCAATCCTACACCTTACTGAATAAAAGGTAACAGCACATTAAGCAGGTCTCAGACTATTACAAGTCACTGAAGATGATTCTCGTAATTAATCTGAATTTCTGAAATATAGCTAATGATTGCAAGTGGAGTCAGGCGTGTGAGGCTGTCAACTGCTTTAGAACTCACTGACCAGTTTGGAATAGTCCGAGGCCACAGACATCTGCAACCTGTCGGCCAGTTCTTGATTCAGAACAGGCAAATCGATTAGAAGTTCAGAACACAAGGTATTTATAAAGAAAATATCTTCAAAAACAGGGAATTTAGGCTTATAAAACTAATAAATTAAGCCGAAAGAGCCAAGCTTTTTTATGGGAGTGATCAAAAAGGGGTGGCTATCATCATCAGAATAAAACTAAAATAGAGCAGAAAATCACACATATAAAGAATCATACCCTTGCACTCGAAAACGATAAATAAGAGGAGAAGAAAGATTAAAACGTAACAAAGTTTGTACCCCAACAAAATAGAAACTGCACAAATATCATTTATGCAAGGCAGGCACGCAAGCAATGAGAGATCAAGCATGCATGCTATGTTCCCCACTAAATTTTGGCAAGCAAGAAACTACTATGTGACAGAAATGCTTTTGAAAATCAATCAGATAGAAAGATGGTAGCAGAAAGAATTGATAGAGGAAATGAAAATGACCCGAAAGAGAGAAAAAGAAAGCAAAACAAGACTGATAAAGAAAGAAGTTAGGAGTCTTGAAAAGTTACCAGAAAGTAGAAGAGAGGCTTTCTTTTCTTTCGACTATCAAAACGAGTGAAGGCAGTTTAACACTTTAGCCAAACAAGAGATGCAGAGAAGAAATGCACACTCTGTGAAGTGTTTGACAAAACCAACAGAAACCCCCAGCTGTTTCGCTTCCGCTTGGACTAGCTACTGGTGATTGCTTTTGCTGGCAGAGGGCACGAATTTCACATCTGAAAAGGTCTGAAACTATGGCACACTATTTTTAGGGTGGTGTATGTTAATGGGAATTCAGGAAGATTTTATGGGAGAAAAAACAACTGTTTTCTTTGCCTTTTTTTCGTTTATTGTAAGTGCCAAATGGACTTTTGGAACACAGACGAGTGTAATCTCTTTCTTTTCCATCCTAATATGAGCTCGATTCAATGATACAACATGTCATTTTCCATCTCTCATTAAGCTTCTTGGATGAAAGCAAATCAAGATTCAATTTTAATGTCTTTGTTGGAGCACCCATGCATGTTCCTTGAGTCAATAAGATGGTTCAAGCTCTACACAAGCTAACTAACGGTAGAAATAAATAAATAAATAAATACAATTAACTGTATTTAGTGCTCCATTAATGCTATTAAAGGAAGTTCCATCAATTAGTGCTCCATTAATACTTAATGGAAGCTATGTCAATTGTTTCTTATGAGATGATTGCGCACTACCGCGGATTTATAAAACAAATATATTTGATAGTATTATAATTGTGAATCAGCGCT
Source organism: Populus deltoides (assembly GCA_015852605.2). Taxonomy (NCBI): domain Eukaryota; kingdom Viridiplantae; phylum Streptophyta; class Magnoliopsida; order Malpighiales; family Salicaceae; genus Populus; species Populus deltoides. The sequence goes on from CM027580.2 coordinate 18,643,134, forward strand.
AAATAAGTAATAAAAACTAAAAATATGATGAAACCAATATTTCATGATGGGCAAAAAAGTTATGTTGGTGATAAAAAACTTAGAAACTGAACAAAATGATTGTTTTCGCCATATTTTTTAGCTTTTCTGTTAATAAAAAAAATTACAAAGTTAAATTCTCTACCAACTTGATATTAAAAAAAAAACCAACAAAGATAATCTTGAAAGGAAAAAAAAAACCATGAGGAAAAACGTTGTAGCAATTGACAGTGTTTTGTGATGAAAACTACAATGTTTTCTCCAATAAAATCGATAAAGATAATTTTAGAAAAAATCATAAAAAAAACCATTTAGAGAAATACTGTAGCAATTCATAGTATTTTGTGAGAAAAGCTACAACGCTTTCCCCATATAATTTAGCTTTATTGTAATTATAATTCTTAACCAACTCAATATTAAAAAAAAAATCGACAAAGATAATTTTGAAAAAAACTATAAAAAAATCATATGAGAAAATACTGCAACAATTCATAGTGTTTTAAAGAAAAAAAATTACAAAGCTAAATTCTCAATAAGCTTGATATTAAAAAAATAAAATCAAAAGATATATTTTTAGAAAAAAAATAATGAAAAAAAACAGGGAAAAAAACCATGTTGGAAACATTGTAGCAATTCACAATGTTTTGTGATGAAAGCTATGATTTAGTCTTATTTGTAATGACTTGTAATTATAATTCTCAACCAGCTCAATATTAAAAAAATAAAATTGACAAAGATAATTTTAAAAAAAATCATAAGAAAAAAAACCATGTTGAGAGACACTCTAGCAATTCATAGTGTTTTGTGAGGAAAGTTACAATGCTTTCTCCACATAATTAAGCTTTATTACAAAATTAAATTCTAACCAGCTCAATATTAAAAAAATAAAATTGACAAAGATAATTTTGAAAAAAAATATTACAAAAAAAAACAAAACAAAAGAAACTGGAAAAAAATAATGTGGGAAAAAACACTATGACAATTCACAGTAATTTGCGAGGAAAGTTACAGTGTTTTTCTCACATATTGTAACTGTAATTTTTAACCAGCTCCATATTAAAAAATAAAATCAAAAAATTTAATTTTGGAGAAAATCATAAAAATACAAAAAAACAAAAAATCATGCGGAGAAACACTGTAAGTAATCAACAATGTTTTAAAGAAAAAAATTACAAAACTAAATTCTCAATTAGCTCAATATTAAAAAAATAAAATCAACAAATATAATTTTGAAAAATCAAAAAATAAAATAGAAAAACCATGTGGAAAAACACCGTAGCAATTCACAGTATTTTAAATGAAAAAATTACAAAGCAAAATTTTTAACCAGCTCAACATTAAAAAAATAAAATTGACAAAGATAATTTTGAAAAAAAATATAAAAAAAAGGAAAAGTTGGAAAAAAAGAAAAGTAATTTTGGAAAAAAGGGGAAATTTGAAAAAAAAAGATGAAAAAAAACAAAAAAGTAAAAAAAAAGAAGAAGAGATGAATGCACCGATGATTATTATTGTAATCCACAATGCATTGGGTGTGGGTGAACAATGAATTCCCCACACCCTTTAGCTTATTACTTAATTGTAATTCCTAATCAACTTAATATCAAAAAAATAAAATTGACAAAGATAATTTTAGAAAAAACAAAAAAAAAACTATGTGAGAAAAAACATTGTAGCAATCTACAGTAATTTGCGAGGAAAGCTACAGTGCTTCCCTCACATATTGTAACTGTAATTTTTAACCAGTTCAATATTAAAAAATAAAATTGAAAAAGATAATTTTGGAGAAAATCATAAAAAACAAAAAAAAAATCGTGTGGAGAAAAACTGTAGCAATCAACAATGTTTCAAAGAAAAAAATTACAAAACTAAATTCTCAATCAGCTTAATATTGAAAAAATAAAATTGACAAATAAAATTTTGAAAAATAAAAGAATAAAATAGAAAAACTATATGAAAAAATATCGTAGCAATCCACAGTATTTTAAAGGAAAAAAATTACAAAGTAAAGTTTTTAATCAGCTTAATATTAAAAAATTAAAATTGACAAAGATAATTTTGAAAAAAAAACAAACAAAAAAACAGGAAAAAAGGAAAAAAAAATAAAAAATGCAAAAAAAAAAGGAATGCTTTGTGTATTACTATTGTAATTCACAGTGATTTTGGTGTGGAGGAGCAGTGATTCTCCCATACCATTTAGAGTAGTGTATAATAATAATGTGCACATTGCTTATAAATAAAAAACAAATAGAGCACGGAAGGACAAATATATATATATATATATATATATATATATATATATATATATATATATATATATATATAGACCCATATTAGAACACTTATTTTCTTCATTCACTATTACCATTGTCTGTTTCTAACGTCCTTGCAATATTTTCTACGAATCTTTCCACAAATACTCAAATATAATCTCATTACACACACATTAATAATAGATGATAACTCTTTATTCACTCTTGCTTTTGCTTTTTCTAGCACCCTGTGACAATTTTACAAACAAATAAACTTGTATATGATATATTTCTCCCCTTATTTTATTAACTTAGCCCTATACATAAGGGAATTGTTTTTCAGGAGAGCACAGATCAAGTACAAGATCTAAATTATATTTCCAAACCCTTTTGTTCGTCGAGAAAAGCCTAAATCCAATAAAAGTTTTTTCTCAACCTCGTTACTGGTGTTGTTTGTCAAAAACTAAATAAAAAGCTGGCTCATTCTCATTTTTGTTTTATCAAAATACATTTCATGACTAACAAAACTCTAGGACAAAAGGGGACTAATTGATTTCCCCTTATACAAATTCTTGCCCTTCCAAATTTCTAGCAACTCATTCACCCTTTTAAAAATGCTCAACAACATTATTTTAGCCATATAAAAATAGCTTCACCCTCTTCCATTTCCTTAAAAGAAAATATAGCACCCAACTCCATTATATGTGCTAGATGCATACAGACAACCTAATTAGACAAAACAAAAAATAAAGTGGGCATGATTCTCTAACTTTACGAAAGAGTCACTCTTTCTACGAAAAGCACTCCTCAACATGTCCTTACCATTGACATTACTATCTCTATCAATCATCTCCTGAGTCTTGATCACATTCTCCCCATCATAAAAGACTTAGACGTGATACTACACTAACTCCTAGGAACAAGAATGAACACCATTTTCACAAGGTGACATTCCTCGAGCTCTTAATCACACCTCTCATCACCACACATAATGAGGTATTGGTTGTCATCATGAAAAAAAAACTACGTGCAATATCCACACCTCATGAAAAGTGGTTCAATCACAAAGAACCCTAATAAGTTATATCTCTTTCACCATGATTATATAAATGACAATAACAAATGCCATGAACTAAAAAAGGAGATTGAAAGATTGATTGCCAAAAAATACCTTTAACAATTTATGAAGAAAGAGTTGTAACCTAAATAAACAAGGAACAATCCTTATGATGCACTATTTGAGAGTAGATAATCTCTATGAATTGTGTTTCAATCTCTTGAACTTTTCAATAAAGCAGTGTTTCTCTAGGTCTTCATGATCGTTTATCTTTAAAAAGATCACAAATCCTTTGACATGTCTCCATGACCACACATCTCTTATAGTATCTGGAACTTCTCCCTCAAAATGTGTTCTTAAATGCATATATAGATCATATTACTTTCCTTTACATTCATCTCATTTTACTATTCTTTGCCTAAATTTTCATGTGAAATAAAGAATAAAAGAATTATGTCAAATAAGTTAAGGAGGACATCAAGAACATTTTTAATATCCATCTCAAACCTGTCAAGAGAAGGTAGCCATGAAGTTTAAACAATCATGATGGTTTTCTTCTTCAATCATGGTAGACCAAGTGAGCTACTTTGAAGAGATCATCGTAACAAAACTGGATGTAAACATAGGAAAAGAGTAGTTAATCCTTGTAAAGGAAATGCATATCTACCATGGGGATTAAATATCATATGATTTGAAGATCTAAAACTTCACATTCATTGATTGGAATATGAGCTCTCGACCAGTTTAAAACTATCAAATACAGAGGAGGTTGATTAGAGAAAAAATGTGGTTGAGTTCATTGAACCAAAGTAGCTATAAACATGTGATGAGGATAACTAATTCTTATAGAGAAGGCGTTTATAAGTCCATTAGTGATGATTTGAGTCTTTGAGGTGGTCGGAGATGCCACATTTATTTACCTAAAGGTGGTAACCCGATCAACCTTATTGGCTGAAAAACATGACAAACAAAGATTAAACGACACGTCACTTGTTCTCTTTATTAAAGATGAGTGACACGTCGTTTAGAGTAAACCCTAGAAATTAGGGTTTTCTAATTAGGATTTTGCAAACTTCAATTTGGCCCCTGTTGTTTCAATTCTAGCATATGCACCCTTAATTAACCCTGAAACTTCTAGTTTGTTCAATTTAACCCCTATCAACCATCAGACTTTCAATTTCTTTCAAATTGACCCATGTTTTGATTGATTTCAATTCTCAAACTTATGTCTTTTGGACTTTGGTTCTTGGTTTTGAGATTCTTCAATTCGGCCTTTAATTAAACCCTGAACTTAGATTTGTCTTGCAATTTCACCCATGATATCATCCAAATAAGCTTGTAAAATTGAATCTGGTCCTCCAAAATTCCAATCTTATCAATTAAGCCCAAATTAAGCTTTTAGACTTAATTTTTCAACAATTAAATCCTTAATAAAAGTAATTTGACCCATTAAAAGTCTAATTAAGTCCTTACACTTAATTAATTCTTTCAATTTATGCCTAAATTAATTTATAGATTTAATTAAATTCTTAATTAAGCTCATTATTAAATCAAATTAACCCATTAAAAATTCAATTAATTAAGTTTTTAAACTTAATTTTTATGCAACTTCGTAAAATTCATCTTGAACTTGTATTGTCTTTAACATTTGGTTTTTTCGAAGGTGTATTTGAATTTCCAAAATTACCATAGTTTCAGTTTTGTCACTCTAACTCTCACCTATGTAGATTATTTTTCAGCTTGTTCTAGATGCTTATTCATTTGTATTTTTAGGAATTCAAATTTGGATTATGACCCATGATCAGGTAGAGTATCAATACATATGAATCAGTAGCCGACTGCTTACCAAAGGAAAATTCCATAATTTCTTTCTGCATTTCATTAATTTGAACTATATATTCAAGGTTCTCAGAAGGCAATTATATATATGTCAACTCCTTGCAATAAATTTTTATTTTCTACCTTGGCACTATCTTCAGTTCAAAACCTGGTTTGTACTGTACCTTCCTTGTAATTGGGAAGGTGAGTATGTTTGGTTGGTTGCCTCCAAATAACTTTTGAAATACATGAATGATGTTTTTTTTTTTTAAAATTATTTTTGGGACAGGACCAAACGAACCAAAAGCACAAACCACACTCAATTTTAGCAAAAAAAATTTAAAATTTGGGGACTTTTTTTTCCTTGAAGAAACTTGGAGGCATGCAGGTCAAAACTCCAGAGTGATACTCCACAGCTACAAATCTCCAAATAAGATCATAAAGCATAGATCAGTCCATGGATGTCAACGAAGTTTGGTTCAAAATACTGGTTTATATTTGTTTAATAACTTTCTTTCATCGTATCCTCGAATCAACTCTAGCATGGTTTTAACAAGCAACAATGCCACACTTCACATTCAGACATCTTAAATGTGAAGATATAGTGACAGGAGCAATCAACTCTAGTCCATCGAGGAATGTAAGAGTTGGTGTTGTGATCGCTTTGTTAAAGACTCAGAACGTGTACTGTGAATCTGTTCTTCGCCTGTCATGAATCGCTAGAATTTTGAGCTGCATTCATTATATATCTACTCCCTGATAACATTTCAAGACTCCTAACTTCCTCCTTTATCAGCCTGTTCTTCAGATGCAGAGGAGTTAAAAATACCACACAGCATGAAGCATTCAGAGTTCCCTAGCAAAGAATGTAATTTGCGTTTTCAATTTCGATTGATGTGCAGCTTGTGTTTTTTGTCTTGAATCCAGCACTTGTTGGCAAACACCTTGGCAAAATACATAACATTAAGAGGCATAGCTATGCAGTGAGTTTCTCTGACCAAATTTTCTTGGGCAATTTCGTGCTAGTTTGTAAAGCACAGTTATGCTGTGAATTTCTCTACTCAATGCTTGGATGGTTACTGTTTTTTTTTTAATTAACCTGGGTGTCTGGGTCAGTTTGTGCGCATCTCGATTAATCCCACGAGCCCTAAAATTAATAGCCATTTTAGTCTCTAATAATCCTGAGATTTGTGAAACTCGAACTGATAATTTCTAAAAAATAAACTTAAAATCTAATTAGTTGAACTACATCGCACATAAGTTATGCTTGGATAGTTATTAATAATATTATCACACGTCCTTATATCACTTTTGACGTGAAAATATGGGCAATTAATAATATTATCACATGCCCTTATATCACTTTTGACGTGAAGATATGGGCAGTTTTTTGACTTTAAAAGCGTTTTTGACAAAATTTGAAAATTTTTTATTTTTTTATTAACTTCAAATTGATGTTTTTAGTTTTTTCAAATCATTTTGATGTGCTAATGTCAAAAATAATTTTTAAAAAATAAAAAAAATTATTAGCATGTATTTTAACACAAAAAATTATTTAAAAAGCAACGACAACCACACTGCGAAACACACTCGAAGTATTAAAACAGTACCTATAAATAGTTTAAGTGTTTAACAGCATAATTCCAATCTCATTGATTTGCACTCCCCCCTAATCAGCATTCATAACTTTCTCATAAAAAAGGAAAACAATTTTCATATAAAAGGAAGAGCAAATAAAAAAGAAGAGTAAATTGTATATTAACCCTTGTATTTGTGAGAAGCTAATAATGTAGTCCCTCTACTTCCTAAGAACAAATAATGGACTAAGTTTAGTAAATAGGTACATGAAATATGTTCACCTAAGAAAGATTCCAAGGTTGGTCCAGCATTATAACCAGAGGGTGCCGCGCCGTTACAAAAAAATAACAAACCAAATTTTTAAAAACCAAATCGAACCGAAACCAAACCGACCGGTTTCGTTTGGTTCGGTTTTTTTAGAGAAAAACCTGTTCAAACCGGTTTGGCTTGGTTCTTGCTCGTTTTCCGCCGTTTTCGGTCCTTAACCAAAACCGAACCGTTGGTTTTTTCAAAATTTTTCGTTTTCTTCCCGATTTTCCATCTTTTTCTTTTTGAACACCCCTAATAACCAGTTCATCCATCTAGTTAAAGAGCTTGGATTTGAGTTGTGACATCATAGCTTTTTTTGTCCATTAAATTCATAAATATTTTAAATTTCAATATAAATATAAATATAAACATAAATAAGATAAAATTCTTCTAAATATATCCTATTAATGATTTAGAACAATAAAAAAAAGCTATGAAAAATAAGAATAGAGAGAGAGAGAGAAATGTCACTTGGTTTGTCAAATAAAAAAACAAAAGTTTGCATTTATCTTTTTTATTTAAGATTAGATCATATATTTGGTAGTATTATTTATAGAATTAAGTTTAATAAATTCAATTGTAGCCCATATCCTCTAGCTTTGTGATGATGGGAATTGAACAAGGAATGAAACTTGTTGAGAAGTTACAAAGATCGTGAAGTTTAGGTCCTGATATGTTATTGACTTTATATTATGTATACTGCTTTGTAGTTATTCCAAACCCGAATAGGAAATAAAGGCAGCTCTGCTCTGTCTGATTACTTCCAAGATTTAGTCCTCGTCCTTAAAACTTCGATTCTGCAAATGGGTTTCTATCATCCATTGCTGTTTGATTTTCAAGAAGTAATGATCTTTGAAGTGACTGAGTGAACTCATATCAATATCATGTGTGTATGCTGAGAAAGTGAAAGCTTTCACCTCCTTATTTCATACAAGCCAAGCCCAAGTGGGTCAGTCTACTTCATTTTTACTCTCCTTCAAGTTTTCATCAATGGGTTTCTTTATTACAGGATATATTTTCTGTTTGTGGTAGTGATGTGTCTTTTCTTTGTTTTCTGTTTAAAGATTGAAACTTTTTTCACCTTGGGTTTGAAAGTTTTCGTCTTTAGTTGGAAGCGAAGTAGCAGTGTTTGATTTCTTGATATTTTTAGCTGTGCTTGGATTTTTTTTATAGTGGTTGATATGATAATGGAGCTGGAACCACTGACTATGGGGAATGAAGTTATTGAATTTGACATGATGGGTTTGGGAGACGATACTGTGGATGATATTCAGCATCAGTCTGTTGATGTTGGTGTTGATGAAGTGGAAGAAGAGGAAGGAGGAGATGGAGAAGTTGAAGGAAACCATTTCCTGCTGAATTTTTATGACCCCCAAAGTTCCCACAATTCCATTTCTGGTCAAGTCTATATCCCTCAAGGGGACACTAATCTTGAGCCTTATGAGGGTATGGAATTTGAGTCTGAGGAGGCTGCGAAGGCTTTTTACAATTCGTATGCTCGTCGTGTAGGATTTAGTACTCGTGTCAGTATGTCTCGCAGGTCTAGACGTGATGGTGCTATCATTCAGAGGTCTTTTGTTTGTGCAAAAGAGGGTTTCCGCATTGACAAGGATAAGCCTGCACGTTCTGATGTGCGTGTCAAACGCCCTCGTGCTGAAACCCGTGTTGGTTGTAAGGCCATGTTGGTTGTTAAAATCCAGGATTCTGGTAGATGGGTTGTTTCGGCATTTGTTAGGGAACATAACCACGAGCTTGTTCCACCTGACAAGGTGCATTGTCTCCGCTCTCATCGCCATGTATCCGGCTCTGCCAAATCATTGATTGATACCTTGCAGGGTGCTGGGATTGGTCCCAGTGGTATTATGTCTGCCCTCATCAAAGAATATGGTGGAATCAGTAATGTTGGTTTTACTGAGCGTGACTGTAGGAATTACATGAGGAGCAGTCGACAAAGAACTCTTGGTGGTGACACTCAGCACCTTTTGGACTACCTGCGAAACAAGCAGGCTGAGAATTCTGCGTTTTTCTATGCTGTGCAGGGTGATGAAGATCAGTGTATGAGCAATATCTTCTGGGCTGATGCAAAGGCAAGGGCTAACTACACATACTTTGGTGACACTGTTACCTTTGATACAACTTACCGGTCAAATCGCTATCGATTGCCCTTTGCACCGTTCACTGGAGTTAACCATCACGGGCAGCCTGTTTTGTTCGGTTGTGCTCTCTTGGTCAACGAATCCGAGGCTTCTTTTCTTTGGCTTTTCAAAACATGGCTTATGGCAATGTCTGAACGGCCTCCTGTTTCAATCACTACTGATCATGATAGGGTAATTTGTCTAGCCGTGAACCAGGTTTTTCCAGAAACCCGTCATCGTATCTGCAAGTGGCACATATTTAAAGAATTCCAGGAGAAGCTGTCCCATGTGCTTTCTGAGCATCCTAATTTTGAAGCAGAGCTCCATAAATGTGTTAACCTCACAGAGTCAGTTGAGGAATTTGAGTCTTGTTGGTTGTCTCTACTTAATAGATATCATCTCAGGGAGCACGAGTGGCTACAAGCAGTTTATACTGATCGACGCCAATGGGTCCCAGCTTACTTGAGAGATACTTTCTTTGCAGAAATGTCTATAACACAGCGCAGTGACAGCATCAACTCTTACTTTGATGGATACATCAATGCCTCAACTACCCTACAGTTGTTTGTTAAGCAGTATGAGAAGGCTTTGGAAAGCCGCTATGAGAAAGAAGTCAAAGCTGACTATGATTCGATAAATACTGCCCCAGTTCTGAAGACACCTTCACCTATGGAGAAGCAAGTGGCCGAGCTCTATTCCAGGAAATTGTTTTTAAAATTTCAAGAAGAGTTGGTTGAGACTTTAACTTTCCTGGCAACCAAAGTTGTGGATGATGGGGCAATCACCACTTATAGAGTTGCCAAGTTTGGTGAAAATCATAAAGCTTATACTGTTAGCTTTAATGTTCGTGAGATGAAAGCCTCTTGTAGTTGTCTGATGTTTGAGTTCTCCGGCCTTCTTTGCAGACACATATTGACAGTTTTTAGGGTGACAAATGTTCTTACACTGCCTTCCCATTATGTTTTGAAACGATGGACAAGGAATGCCAAGAGTGGTGTCATATTGGAGGAACACGCCAGTGATTTTCTTGGTAGTTCACGAGAATCTCTCACCTTTCGATACAGCAACCTTCGCCATGAGGCCCTTAAGTACGTTGATAATGGAATCCAAAGTTTAGAAATTTACAATGTTTCAATGGATGCTTTGCAAGAGGCAGCAAATAAAGTGGCTCTTGCAAGAAAGAATGGTGGGAAAGTTGCAATAGCAAATAGAGCTGGCAGAGAAGAGTATCCTCCTCAGGGAAGTCAAGCAAATAATAACAATCAAAATCAGCAACAGGGCTTAGAACAGCCTGCTTCTGGGGTCAGTTTTTCATTCCTTTTCTGTCACACTTCAGTTATTTATTCATTTAATTTTTCCTTTGTCAGTAATATTTGATACTTATTTTTGCCCTTTTCTATAGATTTTTCTGTTAATGCTGCAATATAGGTGCTATTAATGGCAGAAATTGCTCTTTTAATTCCGATTAACTAATGACTTTGTCAGTTGAGATTAATTTGTTGACTTCAATGGGTCTCTTTGTAGTTTGTAGCAGAAACAAGCTGTTTAGATTCATGGTAATCATCATCGTTGTCATACCAACGTCTGATTTTGTTTCCATGAACAGCCTAAACTCTCACTGCTTCTGCTGTATTGGAACATTTGTCTTCTTTTTTTTGTGTGAATAGAATATTTATTTTTAAGCAGAATGTTTCTTAATTTTTCTTTTTTCTTTTTCCTACTCCTAATAGTTGATGATGTAGAGGCTTGGTCCTGATAGTTGCATTCTACTTTGTGGGATAGTAGAATAAAAGACAGCTGGCTTGTGTTTGTTTTGTCACTTCCTCAGCTGAATGTAATTGAATATTATATGTATCAATTTGCAGGATGACCAGGACAAGAAAATCCAGAAACTGCATCGCAAACTGGATCGTGCACGACGAAAATGTGAAGTATATAGAGCAAACTTGCTTTCAGTGCTGAAAGATATTGAGGAGCAGAAATTACAATTGTCTATTAAAGTTCAAAATATTAAGTTGGGAATGAAAGATTAACCCAAAGGGCTTTGTTAGTATCAGCTTCTCCTCTCCCCCTCCCCCCTCTCCTTCCCTTCCTTTGGCTTTCTCTAGCTAGATGAGACGCACAAATGAGAAGTGTAATTTGTTTCTTATGATAGAAGATGAAATTACCCCTTTTTGGCTTTGAGTTATATCATCCTTCATATTTTTATAGTGTTCTAATCTCAGTTGGTGATGGTTTTCATCCTGCCTCCTGTCGTAATACGACTCAACGGAACAAGTGAGCAAGGGCAATTGCTTTCCCGTCAATTGAGTCTGATGGCTTTAGTCTATGAAACTTTTTTTACTGCACTTAGCCTTGGTGAAAATGCTATCGTCTCAAGGTAGTGCCATGGCATCTGTATGGAAACGGGAACTCTTGTGTGAGGGATGCGACCTTTTTAAATTTACTTGAACATAAACTGGCTAAGCAATGTTCGAAAAATGGCCAAGGTTCTAGGAACCCCCCTTTAACAGTGATAAGTAATATCTTTATATGATCAACCTTGGCTTACCAGTTTTGGTTTTAAAAATACCAAAATCACCTACAGCATTCTCCGTTGCAGTAACTGCTAGAGGTGACAAATGAAAGAAGCTGATTAGTTCAAACTGGGCTCGGATGAAAAAACATTCAAGCCTCAACTTACATTTCTAGTAAGGTCTGTACCGACATGATACAGTTGCTTTACAGAAATGTACAAGAACCAGATGTTTTGGTTTCAAAGAGTTATACAAGGTTGATTGTCCGAGAGACCTCCTGAACTTTTGATCAAATCTATATAGACTTTTGACCTTTTAATTTTATTTTTGTCCCTCAAATTTTCAGGTTAAGGCAAAATAATCTCACTTGGCTTTCATCATTTAGGAGGGAATAGTCACACAAATGCACATCATGTGCTACCTAACTGAGTTTATAGGACGGAGGTGGAGACGATGTGATGTATTGTATTGACCTGATAGTTCGATAAATAAAAAACAACGGGAAAATTAAACGAATTAACCCATATATAATGGCATTGAACCTCACATGACTTTCAAATTTCTATATAATAATTTTAGCTGTTTTTGTTTTTGGCTGCCTTAGTCCTCGCTTGTAACTCCATCACACAAGACCTCATCCCATTATCGTTTCTGCATGATAGTGACTCATGGCCGAAAACAGCACTCAATTCATTATCATTTCTGCAGAAAACTGTTTGCATGTGCTTCTGGAACGCAAAACTCTGCTGATACTTGAATAAGTTAAACAGCTGGAACCAAAATTACTTGCAACTGTCGCTTTACAAGTCATCTTTGTGCAGTCTCCCTAAACTAAAAGAAATGTAACTAAGAACATTGGATTCCTTGAATGAATATTTATTGGCTTTTGGAAGTTTCATTTTTGGCGAGTTTGACATCATGCATGATATTTAAAAATACTTTTCAATTAAAAATATATTAGAACGACATTTTTCAGATTTTTTTTATTATCCTCAACATTAAAATCATTCAAAAACATTTTAAAAAACATCAACTTAATGCTTTTTTTGACGAAAAACAATTTAAAAAACAGTTTAAAATGCAAAAACAAACACTCAATATATACAACATATAAACAAGAAAACATAGAAGAAGATAAATAAATGTAAAAACGATACATTCTGAAACAAGTCTAAGTTGTGTAGTCAAATTATAGAATTTTCAATTCAAGATCAGCAAACCCAACCCGTGCTCTGTGCCTTTTAAAGAGATCTTCCAGTGCGGCAACAAACTGACTGTGCACTTCAGCGAGCTGCAAAATGAATCCATGTATAAGCAACAGTTGGAGATTAATATCACTCAGTCGTTAGTCTATAGATTTAGTGAAAAGAGGAATGCAGGCAGCTTTAAGTCCCACCCTAACTGGATTTCTTCTTGTACCAGTACTAGGGCCTTAAGGTTCTGAGCTTGTTAAATTATAACAGCTTTACAATCTGCTACATTTTGTACAGCGTGTAACTAGTTTGGGACTGGGAAATGCCGGCATCTTAAATTGCAAGCTATGGATTTTTAAAATACAGAGCTTTGAGCTGAGTGTCAACACTTCACATTACATTATATTCTCCAGTAATCAAACGGCATGATGGGACTATGACCATCCTTGGAACCAACTTTCGCTTGATGGTATATAAGTTTTTCTTGGCCCCTCTAATGAAATTGGGAATTTGGGGTGGCTTTGCCACTGGCCAGAGCAGGAAGTATTACTAACTAATACTGGAAGAAAAAGGAATCCACAAATGAACAACGGGCTATGGAGCTCAATGGTGCTCTCGCAAAAGCAAGAGGGGCGAGGTCTCTACCTTATTAATCTTCATTAATCTAAAACATAAAAGGAATTTATTGTACTTCACACTCAAACAAAATGGATATGTTCACCATTTCCAGTCACAACTGATTCATCAGATTGCAGATTTAAGTGGCACCATACCTCTTCCACAGTGGGCTGAAGATTTTGCTTAAGCTCAATAGGTCTACCAACCACGATATGCATCGGGCGTTGGAAGGGCAAGGGAGTCCTGAAAAGCAGCAAACAATTATAAATTGCAAATATGATTTTGTTTAAATATACAGAGGAAAAAATACAACAAACCCACTTCCCCAATTAAAAAAGGAGTCATTTTGTCTTTCCCATTAAACATTAGCAGATTTTTCAGAGAAAGCTGCACCAAGTGGCAGTGGGTATAATCATGGGCCTAAACACTAAACACAAATGGAGTTTCTCTGAACAGTTAGAATTTCCTCAAATTTTTACTTACCCAAAAATTCCCCCAAAGACAACTGGAGTGAATTTAATTGCCCTAGAAATTTTCAAGAATAACTTTCCGCTGGGTTTCCACCATTTATACAATTTTGACTGCAGCAAGAATAAGAAAATTAACCATGTTATCAATGGAAAATGTGTAATTGTAAAAGGGAGAATTAATCTATAAGATGAAAACAATGAAAACTCAGTTCTTGAAACATTAACCTCAAGCAGTATGCAAGAGGACCAATGTCTTTTACAATGGACCAATCCACATAATTCCAGCATTCACTGGCAAAGTGGAGTACATAACAAGAAAATACTATACTTTTAACCAACAGGTGACAAAGTGAATCAATACTTGACCAAAGCAGAAAACTGGAACCAAGGGTGCACCGTTCTCCATGGCTATCTTGATAAACCCTCTTCTTGACTTGAGGAAAGCAATCTGAAAGCAAGCAGCACCCAAGATTAACAACCAAGCTATTCTTCAGGGTGAAAAAAAAAAACAGTCTCTTTCAGTTTGGTTTGCATATGATGTCTGTCAATTTCAGGCCCCAAACCTCAAGGATTCTACGTAAAAGGGATGTAAAAGTAATAGCTTTCCATCACCATCTAAATAGGAGAAAAGGGTGGGTTAAAGAATACGAAGGAACAATGATAAACACACACAAACATGTAAGAACTAGATTGTAAAATATATCAACGTCCAACATATGAACCAGCAAGGATCAGGCAGGGTAGGTTGCATAAGTCCTAGATCTAAAACTTTCTAAGCCAGACAGGGGAAAAATCTACTTGGGTGCGAAAGGGAGAGAGAGAGAGAGAGCATAAAGAGAAGACCTCATTATCATGCTCCATGTAAAATGTCTCTTGTACTCCACCTGGATTTACAATGCAAGTATAACCAGCTGACAGAAGGGAAGTAAAATTTTTCTTTGTCGCAGATGTAAGACCACACCATGTCCATATATGTCTCAAAAATGGCATGAGGAAAACCTGAATTTAATTCCCATGTGTTGAGAAAGAGAAGGAAAAGCTCTAAATATTTAAAAAATACAGAGAGGGGAAAATGCCTTACAGCGCTACTAGCAAGGACCTTTACTTTTGGGAGAGGCATGAAACCTGTATGATCTGCTAATGCAACGACCCCAATGGGCCAAACTGAATGTGGCTCATAACCAAAGACTGCATGAAGCACGAAAGAAGTCTCTTGTTACTTGCTCCAAGAAGCTAAAAGAAATTTAGCACAGCTAAAAAGTTAAGATCCACAGGAAACTGTAAAATCAACTGCCTCCTGAACAACATCCTCGCAGAAAAACCCAATACCCCAGCCACTTGAATTTCAAAATCAACAAAGTAATTTAATCTAATAAAAATTCACTCTTCTGATATCACATCTTGAATCCTATTGCCAATTTCTCAAAGATAACACAAGTCCTATTCTGACATCATTTGCAACCATACTACTGATGTTCCTAGACCATTTCATATTTACACCTTTTGTTAGAGTTGCAACATCCTAGTGATATTGTCACACGTAATCCTGAAATTGGACCAAGCTGATATCAATAGGAATGAACAGGTGGGGCATCAAACCATTCAATTCTCACTTCTATTAAAAATTGGTTAATCATTAAGCTTTAGACCAGTAACCCCTGTGGATTTATTGTCTCAACGAAGTCCTTTTTCAGATTCAATTTCATTTCAAAAATAGCAACACAAAAGTCAATTGCAAACCATCATTTTCATGTTCTGCAAACGAACACTGATGAAAAAAAATCCCACAAATAAAGTATATACCATAAGCACGATCAGGATGGAAGGCATTTATATCCTCAACATGTAAAGTCACTGGAAAATAGCTGCAAGCATGTCTACATATATACCTGCATTTGTTATCAAAAAGCAATAAAATGCAGTCTTTATCATACAACAAAAGAAGAAAAAAAATTCAAAGATTCAATCTTTCTTGAACAACAAAAGCAAAAATTCATTCCTTTTCCCTTTCAAGAAAGTAAGAGTACTGACGAAAGAATAAACAAAAGGAGTAAGATAGTTTCTTTACCAACAAAGGCGACGGCCCAACTTGTTATCATCATCAATTGGAACGAAAACGAGCAACAAAAGCAATCCGAAAACACTAAGAGCCAAAACAAAAAAGAACCCATGTGTTGGTTTCCATGTTTGAAGAGAATCAAACGAAGAAAAGAACAAAAATTGAGGAAAGAAAAGGGCTGTTGATACTTACAGGAGACATTTGGAGAAGGAGAGAAAAAGGAGAGAAAAAATAACTAAAACAACAACAAAATGGATTGAACCAAGCCATATTGCTAGTGCTATCAAGCTGAGAATTATGTTCGATGAAAATAATTCTCTTGCTTTGAATATTGTTAGCTCTCCCTGCTCTTGTTCTTCTTGCTTATGATTCTCCATGGTTTTACTGGTGATGATGGCTTAATGCGGGGCGGGTGCCCTCTGCTTCTCGAGCTTTCTATGCTTGATTTCTCCACCAATTCCTTACCTGGCTTTCAATGTCATTTTCTTTATAAAAAAAAAAAAATTGTTTTGGTGCGCAGGTGAAGAATAAATGACTCATAGCAGATTATAAATATTGCTCCTCAGTTCTTTTCCTGCTTCTCTATTGCTATTTCTTCCATTATTATTATTATTATTATTATTATTATTATTCCTTGGTGAAAACTTATGACTCGATAATTTTTAATTAATTTTATAATGTAAGTATTTTTTTATTTGTTATTTCGTTAATGAAAAAAATCACATAGAATTTCAAGATTGTCAAGATTTTTATTTCTTTAATGAAAAAAATTATCAAAATTTTCTTTTAATTTTGTTCTTTTTCTTTCATAATTAACGATAATCTGAAGGCGACTTTCACGAAGTGAGATCAAGTCCATATTTTATATATGATTAGAGACAAATTATGTATACCATACCATGAATTTAATATCAATTTTTAAAATCTAAATTATTTTAAATTTGGAATGTAATTACCTTGAAAAACCCTTTCTTTTTATTCATATCTATAAATCATAATCACTTTTTATAATAAAAAAACAGTTAATAACATTACTTTTAATTATTAAAGTTAAAAGAGATTAATTAACACGCAAGTTAATTTAAAAATATTATTTATTGTCAAAGAAAAATAAAAATTGAAGACAATTATGAAGTTTCTGTATTCAATCTTGATTTACTTTGATTAATGATTAAGGCACCTATTAAATGCATAGCAAACTACATTTTATAAAAAATTTAAATTTTTTTTTGTTAAATTTTTTTATATGTTTTGGATTGTTTTGATACATTGATCTCAAAAATAATTTTTAAAAAATTAAAAAATATCATTTTGATACATTTTAATACGAAAAACATTTTAAAAACCAACCACAATCACACTTCTACACAATTTTAAACTCAAACAAGTAACAAATTAACTTGAGGAGAGCTTGATGTTGATCTATCACAAGGTATCAATAAAACTTGAAGGATTAAAAAATAAGAATTGAAAATAAAAAATAAATTAATAAAATGGGAGATGTAGATACCGATAGGTAGGAAGATCTAGAGAGTTTGATGGAATCTAGAATTTGGTTGCTTAGCTAAATTTAAGAATTTATTATTATTTTTTTTATTAATTTAAAAGAATTTATTCCTAGGGGTGGATGTCTTTTTCGTTGGGAGTTTGGAATAAAAGCCTCAGTTTCTCCACCACAAAGCACATGCATGCTCCACGTACATTTCTGAGGTGACGCTGCTGGACGGGGTGGATCTAGAGCCTCGTGAATTCAGACCGATTTAATTAAAACCCGGTCATTAATTCTTTAACTTTTTATTTTAATTTTTTTATTAAAATAATATTATTTTAATTATTTAAAAAGAATTCTAATTCACGAGCCTTGCTCGATGTCAATTCCGTATCAAATTTTAAAACTACGGCCTGTTCTTTCGACATTGCGTCTCCGCTTACCCAAGATGATACACGTGCCGGAATATGTATGGTACATCAGCAAAAGTCTAAAAAAGACATCAGTCCGTTTTATGTCTTGTTAGAAGTCCAAGTAGGATTGTTTAGCCGCCGTTTATTTATTTTTTTTAAATTATATTTTAAAGTTATTTTAATATATTAATATTAAAAAAATATATTCTCAAATAAAAAATATTTTAAAAACACAATTAATATCAATTAGATTCTCAGTAGCAATAAGTGATTATTTTTACCCTTGTATTGTTGAAGAATTACTAGCAAAGTCTTGTGAAGGTGGGTATTTTAGCACGTACGTACCATTTATTTAATTATCCATTAATGCTAAATAAAGATTGTTTTTGGTTTTGAAAAGGCACCAAATAAGGTTACGAAAAGGAAAGGATAATCCACGAGTACTGATGGAAAAACTTTTAAAGGCAAATTGGCAAATCTTCTTAACGTATCGCTTTAGTCTTTCTTTTTTTCTATTTAATCATTAAGTTTTTAGTTTGATTATGATGTTTTTGGGCGTTTCTCTTTGTATTTCACTCATCAAAAACATACTTGCACTATATATTTATTAAATTTTCTGTTTTTAATTATATTTATTAGCTTTATCGATAATAAATTCTCCCCAAGGGATGTAGCGTGATGACAAAGGGTTTGAGATCTACGCAGCAGGTCTCGAGTTTGAGTTAAGGCGTGCACCTCTTGTAAGAGCCTGGAACAGCCGGGGTTTTACTCCCTCACCTGAGCCCACAAAATACGCTTTCCGAGAAGATAAGGTTTTCTCGAATCCAAAAAAAATATTTATCGATAATAAATTGAACAACAACAACCATCATAATAATAATAATAATAATAATAATAATAATAATAAAAAATACTAATTATCATCACAAAGACTCTTACTATTTAAGGGTAGTTTGGAATTATTTTTTATATTGTATTTTATGAAAATATAAAAGTTTTTATTTAAATTTTTTTATATTTTTAGATCGTTTTAAAATATTAATGTTAAAAATAATTTTTTTAAAATATAATAAAATATTGTTTTAATTTATTTCTAGAATTTGTTATTTAAAAAAAACAACCTTCCAATTATCTATGATTAATTAAGGTTGGCAAGACAACAAGAGATGTTGGGCGTTGCAGCTGTCTATGAATCCCTGATTTCAAGGAACAAAGACAGCTGGCTGAATTTGTTAATTATCAAACTAGCTTTGACCACAGAGTTTTGGGCGATCCACGTTCCGTTTTTGAAGTTTGAAGCTCCTGGCATGGCTTCCATTTATGGCCCATCATCACCATGACATTGGATTCAGACAGGTGTAACATAAAATAAACAAGACAAGCAATCCATGTATGACACCCCCCCATGCATGTATGGGATCCTAAGCTATGTTGTGGATGTCACAGATAATTGTGTTTGCTTTATAATGCTGTGCAAATGATTTGTAATATGAGGGGTGGATTGGAAGATCATCAAACGTTAATTTTTTAAGATTTTGATATGAATATCATATTTACTAATTAAATGTAATCTAGTTATGCTAATTAACCTAGTGACTGAAGTTTGATCCATACCGGGTTATTTTAAATTATTTTTTATATTTAAATCCAAATAATATAGTGAGTTGGTTAAAATAAATTAAATCAAAAAAAAAAATTATAAAAAATTTAAACAGATTTTTGATAATAATAATTAAGTTGACTTCAATGGATTTGAATCGATGACTTAATAACTTAGATCCCAAACCATGTTAGACTCCGAGCTAGATTTAATAATTATGGTCAATATATTAAAATCATGTAAAATCATTTAAAAAAATATTAATTTAATTTTTTTTAGTTCATATATATTTTAATATACATTTTCAAACACATTATTAATCATGTTAGATCTATCATCATGTCCCTCGCTCAAAGTCTCTTGATTCTTGAGTAATATTATTACAAGAGATATGTTAACATGGATGGATTATTAACATACATACATAATTTGATTAGATTTATTTATTATTATTATATATGATCAACCAATCTAGAATGTGATTTAATATTTAAGAAATTTGATCAAGTAATGAGTCTGAACAGA
Source organism: Populus deltoides (assembly GCA_015852605.2). NCBI lineage: Eukaryota > Viridiplantae > Streptophyta > Magnoliopsida > Malpighiales > Salicaceae > Populus > Populus deltoides. Next base: position 18,663,181 of record CM027580.2, read on the forward strand.
TTTTGGTGGAACAAAAGGTTTGGATTGGATATTGAAACGTGAAAGATGGTGTAGAATGACCCGATTGAGATTCAACAATTGCCTTGCAATTTTCATCAATTTCTTCTTATCTCCATAGTTGGACTGGTTGAATATCAATATAACAAGAACACCTTTCACTTCAATCATGCTTGGGTCATTTTCAAGAACTTCTGTCATACAGAAACTTGTTTCTGTATGTATTCTTTTCTTCCTGCATAATAAGTTGGGTAGATAAGACAAAGCAATTGCAGGATTGGTTACTTAGAATTGATTTGCGCTTTCTTCTTAGCCACATAAAGGCAGGATTGCTTTGTTCACAATCACACAATCTTATGCTTAGTAAATTGGGAAATTTATTAACATTTTGAGACTAACAGGATCAATGATCAGACATAGAAAGGTTATGGAAAATTAGACAAGAAGAGCAAGAGCTTCGTGAAAGCTGCAGGATGTGGAACTTGCAAGTGAAAACTAGTTTTCCCAAGTTGCTGGGGATAGCGAACATTAGCATCCCATTGCAAGCCATCCAAGCCATGCCCTGCGCTTCTTTTTGCTCCTTTTATCTTTTTGGGAAGCCTTTGAAATTCTTACACATGCTTCTGCAGTGCAAGTGATTTCCTGCAGAATTTCCAAAGTATGTTCATGCTACTAGAAAATACGTCAAGAATATTAGATAGGTCATCTAGCATACTATTCCAAGAAAGGGACTCTTAACATACTTGATCTGTAAGAGAATCTTGCTTCTCTTGGTTGGTGATGATCATCTGCTCATCCTCCTTGGTGATTATGGTTGAAACCTCATCACGGCCCATTTTTTCTGGTCCTTGAAAGGTGGAAGAGCTTGACCTCGATGTGTTTTCTACATCCATCTCTAGGCTTAACTGATGAATTGAAGATAAGAGAAGATTAAGCGGGTAAGAAGAGTTCAATCACCACAAAGATTATACAGCGACATTTTTGGGACTTGAAATTTGAAGGGTTAGCGAATCTTCAAAGAAAGGGCTCTTGGAAATTCCCACATAAAATCCAACTATCAGCATTGCAGATCAATACAGATATCTGAAAAAAAAAATTAAGAATATATAAAATGATGTTTAGAAACCTGTAATACTCGGTTTTCGAGCATTTCTAGTCTATCCATCAGGGTGCCTTTGTGTTGAACTTCCTCAAGTGCAGATGATAAATTCTTGCACTGATCTTCTGCTTCCACTGTCCTGACTACAGACTTGGCTGTGTGCCTTCCCGACAAGGAATGCTTCCCTTCCAGAAACTGCAGCTGCATATATTCATCAACAGAAGTAAAACGTCCAAATCCAAACATTAATCAAAATGAAGCAATGAATTAGAGGTCCTCAGCATATATTAGTACAATTGAAATGCATTACCAAACGATCAAGGCGATCCAATCTTGGTAGAACAGGCAAAGGAGAAGAGAATTCCTGCTTTTCTCCCTGCCCCATGATTGTCAAACTATGATCAGATCCTTTTCAAGTTTGCAGTTCAGACTGTTCCTTTTGCAACCTTTCAAACTATCATATAGATATGGTGCATCTATGGTGGCTGGAAGGAAATGCTACCTTTCAGACTATAGCATTTATACAAGTAGTTTGTTTTTTTGGAGGGGCTTTAAATGATGACCACCTTGTCATGCCCTATTGTCCTTATTCAGGCAATCATCTACACCAGATATTTTATTTTTATCCCATCATGCATGCCTTGTCTAGTCTATCTTCACTTCTTTTATTTCCCAAAATCTTTATCATCTTGGATATGGAGGCTTCTGTTAACAAACTTGTCTAAGGTATGGCTCATTGACTTGAGATGAGGCCCAGAAGTCCCAATCAAGAATGGTGCCATTAATTATATTAATTTGCCCCAACCACTCCTGATAAAAGTGTGATGCACTCCTG